>OY728123.1:780801868-782051868 GCA_963277665.1 Viscum album | reverse complement strand
ATATAGGTCCCACACATCTCATAATGAAATCATTCTTACTTCTGCCACAAAATAAACATACATCATTCATAAAAACCCAATAAATAAAATGGGTGCCATAAACATCATCCCATTATCACATAATCCATATAAAAGAAATGGATATCATTTCATAATAAGAGAACTGAAACCATGTAAATCATATAGACATTATACTTGAAACATAGACATATGAAATAATGTCATCTTAGATGAAAAATGTTTTTGATAAAACACTTGAAATGAATTCTTGAGGAAAATATCCCTTTTTCTTCAAAATCATTTGATTTTCACAAAATGTCATGCAATTTTAAAAGAAAATGATTTTTTTGAAAATAGTCATGAAATATTTTGGAGGAAGCTTCATGAAAACAAGGCTTTATAAAACCTTAAAAATCTGTTCGTGCTGTATAAGTTAAAAAAACATTCTTTTCGTACTTTTATCGAAAAAGTCAAAAAGTACCTCGTAACATAAACAAAAGAAAGATTCCTTACATACCATGTAGTAAAAATAAAAAATGGATAAAAATGACTTTAAAAATACATGAAAACAATTTTATAAAACATGTACATGGATGATAGAAATAACCCCAGTAAATACTTATGAATAAGCAATCTCGGATAAAAATGATATTTGGAAAATTATCCCTTACCTTACGTCCGATATGCTTCGTATGTATCCGAACCTCCTGTATAATTATTTAAATAATTTCATTGACTTATTACAAAATCATATTCATTGTTATTATATCATATATTCTTCACTTATGACTTTATCTTACCCATTCTTTTTTAAATTAATGTTAAAGTAATGTTTTGGGTAAAATCGTTTCATTTTTCATTCGTGTTTTAACTTGTAATTATTCATATGATTACTTAGATCATGATTACTTACATCAAGAATGTAAAAAATGATTTATATATAATATATATTCAGATTACACACATATATAATAGATCGATAAATGTAAAGAAATACACCGTTCGTGGAGACGGTAGGCCGTACGTACGCATGAACGTTGTTTTCGTTTCCTCATTGAATTGAATGGAATTAATTGGATGACATACATATATATTTATATACATAAATCCAGTATCATAATTATGTCATATATTTCATGATTACTTATTATATATACTTTATAATCATTTATGAATGGTTAATCATTGAGAATGAATCTCATCGCGTCGTGGAGATGGTATTCCGTACGTACGCACGAGCGATGATATCATTCCCATGATCGTGGAATTTTATTGGAGTGTATCTATACTATTAAAGAATCAATATCACTTTACAATAATCATATATAGTTATTATTTACCCCATTATACCCATCCAATTAAGGTGGTGGTGGAAAATAGATTACACCACGGCGTGGAGACGGTATTCCGTACGTACGCACGCGCAGTGATTTCATTTTTCGTAGGATGGATAAATGGTGAAATAGGGTTGTTTCATACATATAATACCATATCAGTATATGAGTGATACTGATGTTATTACTTCATAATGAAACAACCTAATAAGAAGATGTGGAAGAAGAAATAAATGTCAAAGAATCGGTAATGAAAATTACCTCTTCTTTGAAGCGCCTCTTTGAGACCTCCTCTTAAGGCACTAAAATTGGTCTTTGAAGAAGACCAGGACCTCTAGGATGTTTCTAGGGAAGTGGATAAGAGAATTGGGCAGGGGTTGGCCGAGCTTGAAGGCTCAAAGTGGTGTGTGGAATAGAGGGAGGAGTTGCCCTTTTATAAGGGAAGAGAGGGGCACCTTTGGAATTCTAAAAAATATTAATTTATAATAAATCTAACCCCAATTAAAAACCTCCAAAAATGACTCATATTCAAAGATTAGATGATATAGGGTGGTAATATCATCATCTAATCTAATTTAGACATGTTTTGATCTTATTTTAAACCTTATCATTTTGATTTATCCTTATTTAATCTATTTATGTTTATTTGTGGTAAAAAATTCTAAATTTTAAATTATAACAAATAATTACTTATTTGTTGTGATTTTTCCATATTTTTTTATTTTATAACATTATAGACCATATAAATTTAAATTTATAATTTTTAAATAATTTTTTTTTATTTTTAAACAATTTTATAATATGTTATTTTTATAAAATAACAATAATGTTAATTTTGACACAATTCATTTATTTGAATTTAAATAAAATATATACAGAAGATATGTTCGAAATAAAATCTTTAATAGATTCATAAAAGGTAATATGTATCTATAAAATTAGTTGAACACATTAAATAGTTCATATAATATTTAGTTTATTATTTTTAAAACCATTTATTTGGTTTATCTCTTAATAAAATAATTACTAAAACATTATTGTATGATTATTTAATATACTGATTTGTTGCATAAAAATTAATAATTAAATCCTATGATGAAGATAAATGTATTAACTTTCACAATAATACTTTTACTCTAATTTATCATCTTAAAATCACAATATTTAAATTGTTAGAGTTATTAAATTATGAAGGTGACAACTTTGGCATCATTTAAAATAAAATAATATAAGTGTCATAATCACTTTTATAAGGCTCGAAACGGTTATATATTAGGTAATTGGATGATTAAGGTGTATATATACACTACCAATAATTTTTGGTCAGGTTTTTTGGCCTTTTAATGGGTATTATTATTTCAATAAAAACTATATTACTTATTTCTCACTTAATAAATAATTTTTGTATCATTAATGTATCACCATTAATGACAATTATTTAATCCCTCAAAATTCTGAATAAATTATCATTATGTAGATAATTTTATTAGATTTCTTGAGACTATTCATGTTCTAAGTTTTATGATGTTTATCATGAAATTAAAATTATTATACTTATAATATTTAAGAGAGTGACATGTTGTCACTTTCTTTGGTTTTAATAATAATTAAATTATTTTCAGGGTCAAAAGTCCAAACAATGAATCTAATCCGACCCTTAGGTTATATGGGTCTATTTTTAGCCATCAAATAGAATTTTGGAATGTGTTAGGATAATTTTATAATATTATATTTACCCGTAATTACCCGATTTACCTTTAACTATGGTAAATAAAATTTACCGTAGTTACTATTCATAATTCCCAAAAATAAAAAGTAGCTTATTAACATAATTCGGACCCACTGATTCCAAATATGTAATCCATTTTTCCAAATTAAATACACAAAATTTTCAGAAATTAAATCAAAATTAATCTCGTTGTCGAAAGGAAATGAGTTTTTCTTTAAAACATTGCAAAAGATTGAATTGATTTAACCTACAAATTTAATGTAAAATCAAGGCCAATGATATAAATTATATTAAATGGTAAAAATATATTCTATTTATACTTTAAAACCATTAAATATTATAATTTAACCATATAAACTATTGCGATGAGAAATGTTGTTTTTAATTAAAATATAGCGTGTTTTTACTATTCATCAAAATATGAAAGTTAGCAGAATAATATGAAAAATTTATCCAAAGTAAATTTTTATTTCTTGATTCCTAAGAAGAATTTTATTTTTTCCAATTTAACTTATAAACATGTCAAAAACTATATTTAAAGCGGGTGCTCCATCAAAAGGCGGCAAAACTGCATTTTTTGAAAAATACTTATTTTACCCGAAAAATTTATTTTGTTCTTATACCATGTTCTAGAAAATGTGTAAGTTAAATAATAATTTTATAAAATTAAAAATTTAGTGAATACTATTCATAACGGCTAGTTTATAATAATATTATAATAATATATCGTTGTTTAGTAAAACCCGGTATTGCAAACAACACACGCTATCGGGGAAGGTCGCGATTGCGTGTAATGCAAGCCAAGTGAGGGTGGCGTGTTGTGAAAGAATCCTTAATTGTTTCGTATAAAAGAATCCAACCATATTTCATTTATACATTGAATATATATATATATATATATGCTCAATGTTGCGTAGAATAACTATTATCAAAATTGTGTGTAACACGATTCAAGAATTTTGTTGTGTATACTTCAAGCTAATACAGTGTGGCGTATAGAAAAAGATAATCTTGTTGTAGCATAAAACACATGACATCAAATAAATTAAAAAGAATACTTATCATAAAATATCGGGTTGTTACAACCACACCTGCACGACGGGAGCTCCGATTTCTCTAAGTGTTGAACTCCATTGAAAATGAGGAGGGGTGGTCCAGTATTTATAGGCATTTTGGACACCCTGCGCGACAGCACGTAAGTCTCCCCTCAGCGCGAAAGTCTCGACAGGCAAGTCTCTTCCCCTGCATGTCACTTGCGTGACCAAACCAAAAAACCTATGTGACCCTCTTTCCTTTTCCATATTTTGATCTTCTAATCTTGAAAAAAAACAGGCGTGCAAGTTCTCAACCATCCAACACATCGGCGCGCATGTCTCTTCACGGCGCTCAAGTAACCTTTGTGACCACACTAATACTTGCACGACCATTATACCTTTGCCATATTTTGATGATCTGATCTTCAGAAACATATGGCGCGCCAATTTTCTATCCTCCATGACCTCAGAGCGCTAGTCCGTTTTCAAAAAACACTTTTCTTAAATAAAAAATGGATCGTTTACCATAGCTCTTGAACTCAACAATCCACCATGAAATCCCCCTTTTCAACAAATTTGTATGTCATTGTTTTTCTTTTTCAACAATCACATCACATATGTCCACTTTGTTAACAAACACAATCACCTCAAAAATGCTTCAATGATACCTTGTGGGATTTTCTCCCAATAGATTCTATTCTCAATATATGAATATTTTAAATATTGATGCAGTTGTTTGAGTTCCAATTCAAGTGGGTTTTGGATTTATGTGAGTGTGTGTGAAAGTAATAGGTCAATAAACTCATCTAACTACTCAATGGAATAATCCTCAGATGATGAATGAGCTTTTATAATCATAACAGTATCATCGGTGTTCATTGGATCCTCTGTGTTCAAGAAATCATAAATTAACAAACATGAATGAAATTTTTCTTGAACACTACAATAATAAATTCCCGATTAATTTCCTAGAATTTCAATCAATGGTGAAAACTAAAAATGGTGATTGAGGGAAGGAAAAGTTGTTTTTTCAGGGGAAGGGAGTACATCAATTGAATTAACAGATTTATAGGAATGTTATCTTAATGGGTGCTTCATGGAATTAAGGATGTTTAAGTGGAAAATGTCCCCACCAAAATCTATATATAATATACCATTTTGGACATTAATTATGGTGTCTGTGAGTTTCAAAAAGTGTATCCCCAATAAATTTGGGGCATGTCCATTCATTATATCATCAATCATTTTTTTTCACATAAAAATTAGCAATAAAAATTAAAATTTTCACCCTCACAAGAACATACTCTAACACACAAGAATGTTGTGATAGCCTTTTATTTTCTAGTTGAATAACTATTCCTGTGGGATTCAGTTGACATACCTACCCTGGGAATTAAATGGAGTGAGGAATCACATTTATTGAAGCACATAAATCAAGCATAGCATTGGAAAATGAATAGTCCACATATGGTGCATGAAATCAAAAATATCCCAAGATCATTTCAGGTGGTGTGAAGTGATGGATCTATCAATGCGGATATATTACTCCCCAATATCAACTTTTTATCCCCATGATGTCTCCTTCGGTGTGTACACATCTCCTTCAGAAACATGGTGTATCTTGGAATATGTTTCACAACATCAATAAAGGGGATATTGACCTACACCATTTTGAAAGTTTCCAAGATTTCCTTATCAAGTTCAGTTTCCTTTGGTTTTCTTGGTTGGGTGGACCTTTGGGGGAATGGAAGAGGAATGATTAGGCTAGGTGACTCCTCAAAATACCCACTCTTTCCATTTAAAAGGCTTCTCCCGAGACAAGTATTTTCTTCTCATGGACTATTATTAGAATTTGTTGGGATGGTGGTTTTCTTAAGAGAATATGACTCTATTAGAGGTTTTATTTGGATTTTAAGTTGAGTTCCACTCCTATGGTTTATGGTACTAACATTTCCTTTATCCATAGGGTTAACTACTTGTTTATAGGGTAGTTTACCCGATACATGACTTTGAATTTCCCCCACTGAGTTAGAGAGTTGGACTAATTAGGTTTTTAGGTATTATATGGATTCATGGGTGGTTTTCTGTAATTGGAGATTGTTGGTAGTCATTTGTCTCATCATATCTTCTATGTTAGGCTCGAGTTTCAGAGGAGGTGGTTGGAAAGTCTATTGTTGTGGTTGTGGATTTTTGGTTGGTGGTGGATGACTACAGTACCATGGTTGGATCCATTTTTGTTGAGGTTAGTTTGAATACACCCTCACCTATAGGCTTGGTTTTGTTTCCACCCAGAGTTGGAAAAATAGTATGTTTCTTACCTAAACGGTTGGTTACAGGGGAGGCCTAGAAATATTTCCTCAAAACACTCAAAAGTTTCACTCAATTTAGGACATTATTAAAAATAGTGGTAACTAGAAGAGAATATACCACAATGGATGAGAGGAGGAGATTGGAATCTCCCTTATGAAATAGAAATTTGTCAAAGTGGGGTACATACCTCTTCGAAATTCATGTCCACCTTCTTATCAACGCTCTCCCGTAGCTGGTGACGACGGCGGCTCGGCCGGATCCTTCCCCCCTTACGGGGGAGGGGAGTTCATCGTCTCCCGGGATGGCAAGGCCCTCGTTTCAACCTTTCTCAAACCCTGATTTTCTTCCGCCATTTCCGAAGGTGTTCGTGAGCACTAAAGTGCCAAATCTTGTGGATGGAACCCCTAATCTTCAGGTTTCGTCTGCTGAGTTCACGGAATCGGCTTCGCTGTTGAAGCTTAACTTGGTTGCTCGTTTTAGACAAAGGAGACCATCCGTCGACTCCTTCGACAGGTTCATCTTCTCCGCTTGGGACCTTCAGGAACGGGCGACTGTTGGTTTACTCGACAGGTACCACATTATGATTCATTTTTCATCGGAAGAGGATCTTATCAAAGCTTGGTCAAGAGCTCCTCGGAGTTGCAATGGAAGTCGTTTCTTCCTCCTTCGTTGGTCGTTCGATTTCCACATGAATCGTGACCCACCTTCAGCAGCTATATGGGTTAGTTTCCCCAAGCTTCCCTTACCTTTTCAAAACCCCGCTATTATAAGAATGTTGGGTAATCTAGTGGGTAGATTTTTGTGTTTGGACTCTCAGACTGAAGCAGTTTTCCATCCGATCAATCCTAGGGTCTGCGTTGAAATTGATCCCTCTAGGGCCCCTTTCGATTTTGTCTGGATTACAATTGGAGAGGATTATAGGTGTAAACAACAGGTGATCTATGAAACATGGCCTGTTTTTTGTTCGAATTATAATAGGTTTGGACACAATTCTGAGAGATGTCGGCGTGCCTCACCTCAGGAGATGATGTCTCGGCGTCAGGAGCCCCAGTACTCAACCCAAAGGAAGTCTTCTATTCCTATGGAGAAGAGTACAAAGGGAAAGGAGAAGTTTGTTCAACCCTCAGTGATGGACAACAATTTGGTTGGTCCTAACAAGACTCTGGATGCGGATGGTCAAGGTGGTAAGAACTTATATAATAGGGTGAGTGCTGAGGAAGCACCTGCTTTGGTTCACTCACTGGGGGTTGCGGAAATTAGTCCATCTCAGAACTGTACAGAAGAGAATGGAGGCCTGAATCCTAAGGCCAGACCCTTTGTGTCTTTAAGCAATAGGTTTGATTGCCTTGGTAACGTTGATTCTGATCCTGTTTTGCGTGTTGTCTCAGAAGATGGGGGTCCTAGTTTGGGGGCCTCCAGAAGTGTCCCGGTCGAGGGTAGTGTGAAGGAGCTTCCCGCGGTGCCTATGAGTGAGACGATTGCAGAGGGTGTGCCACCCCATTTGGTGCTGAATCATGCGGTGACTGAGGACGTGGCGGAGGGTGTACCATTGCCTCTGCTGGTGGATGAGACTGTTGAGGGGGTTGTGTCTCTTTAAAGGGTACATTCTGCATGTTCTCTTGTATTGGGCTCGGGGGAACAGGCTGGTAAAGGAGGGGAGAAACGTTCCTTCAGTGAAGTGCTTCAATGTGGGAAGCAGGGGTCCGCTTCAGGGGAAGGACCTTTTCCTATCATTTCTAAGCGTCGACAAAGGAAGGATTACTCAGGTCTCCCACAGCCGATGCGGACTCGCTCCGCCTCAAAGAAGAAGGAAGTGTTGTATTTAAAGTGTGAAAAGAATAGTGAGATTAAGGAGTCAGCATCAGATTATCATGTCTTAGATAAGCTCAGGAACCGTGTCAATAGTGTTCACTACTGGAGGGATCCAGGATGGGAAACAACCACGGCTACCGGAGAAGAGGAGTCAGGATGGAGAAGCGGTGACGATTTTGACTTGGATGATATGTAAGTTTGTGTTGTTAAGTTGCCTTATCCTGGTATGTCTGTTTTTGGTTTAATTTTTTTTTGTTGTACCTTGGGTACCGGCAACCCCTTAAACTGGCTGCAGAAAATGAAAAAAATGATTTTCAGTCACCTCATGGACAACTCGAATGTGTACACTAGACCTTGAACCAAATTGTTGAGTATTCTGTTCCATGTTATTAATTGGGTTCCTTTCAGCAATTGGGGATTTTTCCACTGGTGCACCAAATTTAGAAACATGAATCATGTTACGATCAATTGGAATTAAACCTTAATAAAAATATTGTACTAATAGTTGATCACTTATTTGGTGGTGTGGAAAACTTGAACAGACTATTTTAAATATTTCCCTATATTCCTAAATTATTCCCCCTTTAGGTTGTCTTATACCAAAATTTTCTTTACTTATTGTTTTATTTCTAGAGGCTGGGAAATATTTTACAAGAAAAAGGAATTTCATGTCCACCCAGCCCCTTATTGGTGAATTAACATAATACATCCAATATTTCGCAATGTCTTCTAATGTAAATGGTAATGCACAAAGACTTACTTATTCTTCATCCACATTAGTAGGTTTTGTAGTAGATCACATAGTATGAAATTCATTTATGTGCTTATGTGGATCTTCTCCCACATGTTTATGAAATCTTGGTAATAAATGAATTGAACCATATTTCAGTTCAAAATTTGGTGTCTCTCCTTGCATTTGAATATAGGTGGGCTGGATATCAAAATAAAGTGAGGATAGATCTTTTATTGTTTGGAGTTTTCATCCATATTATTCATGTTTATTTAATTTTTTGTATTGGTTCCATAAGTGGAAGATGAAGGATCAAGAAGAGCACCTGTGTTTTGTGTGTCCTCCTTCGAAGGGTTCTCCAGTGTGACATGGTGTCACAGATGTAGGATCTAGTCAGTTCAGGTTCGAAAGGTGGTAAGTCTCTCAAAATTGAATGTGTCATGAAAAAACCTAAAAAATAAATAAATTAGAATACATAA
Organism: Viscum album; assembly: GCA_963277665.1. NCBI lineage: Eukaryota > Viridiplantae > Streptophyta > Magnoliopsida > Santalales > Viscaceae > Viscum > Viscum album. The sequence continues at coordinate 782,042,440 of OY728123.1, read as the reverse complement.
ATATAGATAAAGTTATAAGATAAAATAAATAAATATTCCAAAAATTTACAAAAAAACTTATCAAAAACACGCACTAAAACCAAAGTGCTCCCCTACTACTTCACCAAAATTTGATCCTATTGGAATGACACATCAAATAGAATATTATTTTATAATTGATTTATAGTATAGCGAATACCCTAGTTCATCCCACAATGATTGTTGGTGGTTTTATAGTGTGAATGTTTAATAAGATGAAAAAAGAGGGGGTGGTTTGAAAATAGATTAAAAAAATTTCTTGATTTAAAGAGTTTAATAGTTGATAAAAAAAGCAGTGTTTTAGAATTATGAGATGAAGAGATCATTTCATGTTCACTACACAAGTTTTTGGTTTCATCATTCTGAAAAATACACATGTTATAATTGAACCCTTTGGTTGAGGGTTGTCAAGATATCAACTTTCCTCTTGACTCTTAGAACAATGCTTAAAGAACCGCCCCTTGACCCAACAATATTGTTGTTAAGGTTTTGGTATAAAACATACAAAATAAATACTACCAAATAATAATTAAATATTATGTATGTTTGAGATAAATAGGACTATTGTGTTGTCCAATCAGAAAAATACAAGTTTCCCACTTCAAATATCAACCCAGTCAGTGTTGACATAAAATGTGTTTCACTTAATTATAAATAATTAATTGTATTTAGATGAGAAGTGAATCAAAATTAAACATAAGTGAAATATTTATCACAAAAATTATAGAAAACCTGTATAATATCATGTTCTAGAACTCCCTCCCAATTTCCTGTAGCTCTATGAAAAAGATCGTCCACCATTTAGCTCGCCATCGAGAGGAGGAGGAGGCTCGAGTGGAACTTCGCCTTCATCCATGACCTCCCCCCCATGAGGATAAGTGCATACATAGATTATTGGATAAGGAGAGGACTCCATTGGGTCTCCTAATTGGTAGATCTTGGACAGCATGTCGAACATACAAATGGGGAGCCCAATCTTCCATTTTATATGAATATTGGAAGGTGGTTTTGGGTATACAGATTTCTTAAACAACTTGGCCCGTGGTTTTTTATATCCATACTTTCATATCTCCTTTTTCAAAAAACAAAAAATTTGTAGCCCCACCTTCTGAATATCTGCACCGAATTTTTGGCACCATTTGGACAGTCATAGTTGAAGATATGGAGATATCACAACACACCACTTTGGACTTCGTGCAGATTCTGTTTGCTGGACAGATCAGTCCGAATGGGCCACCATATGGCCAAATTAGGCTCAGGTTCCTTGAGATGAGTTGTAGAAATTGTATTTTTGGATCTTCCCACTAACTGTTATCCCATTTGGAGACATATATTGCACTAAATATCTAAAACTGTGTATTGATTTCATTGAAATTCAATTCAATTTGGCCCATTTTTCTTTGGGATCATCTCCGGGGCCTCTAAATCACCTCCACCTAAAATGAAATTATCAAAAAAAGTAACATTACAGTTTTATAATAGTAATAAACATAAAATAATTGAATCTAACTTGAAGTGAACTTTTTTATTTTATTTGTAATTTATAATACAAATTCAGTTTAAAATAGTGGTGTAAGGGTGAAAATGAAACAGTAAGTCATGGTGAAATCACCAACCCCTTGCTTTAGCGTCTCATCTTTAACATTGACACCCTCGTGGGACATGGAGGGGGCATCCAACCCTTTAATCCATCACCTCCATGCTAAATATTCCTTCCCCATGGGCCGCGTAGAAGGAATCCACCCCTGGATTCTATCAACTCCTCATCGACACTACCTCCCTCATGGGTCACATAGTGGGAATCCGCCCCTTGACTCCATCACCTCCTCACCAACAGTGCCCCCACATAGTCGCACCACGAGCATCATCTCCTAGACTCCATAGAATCCTTTCCAACACTGACAAACTAATGGGCCCAATAGGGGGAATCTTCCCCCACTCCATCAACTCCTCACTGACACTACTTCCCTCATGGGCCCCATAGGGGGCATGTGCCCCCGACTCTATCAGCTCCCCATTAACACCACCTCTGCATGGGCCGCACAGGGGGAATCCTCCCACAATCCATTGGCTCCATGCCGACATAGTAACCCCCCAAAGCCATGTAAGGTGAGTCCACTCCTGACAACATTGTCTCCTCAGTGACAAATCCACCCTTATGGGCCGCATAGGGGGCATCTACCCCTGACTCCATTGGCTCCGGGTCGACACTGTCACCCTCATAGGATACATAGGGGGGAAACTCCCTTGAATCCATTAGTTTCTCGCCCAAAATTCCACCCTCATGGGTCACCCAGGGGACATCCTCCCCCGACTCCATCAGATTCTCAGCCACACCACCACCCTCATGGATCACGCTAGAGAAAACCTCCCTTGACTACATCCGTTCCCCACCGACATCGCCACTCTAATGGGACACACAGGGGGCATCCTCCCTTGACTCCATCACCTCCCCACTAACATCATCACCCTCATATGCCACACATGGGGCATCCTACCTCAACTCTGTCAGCTCTTCTCAACTGCTTCCACCCTTAGGGGTCGTATAGGGTCCATTCACCGTGACATCATCATCTCCTCACCGACAATGCCACCCTTATAGACTACATAGGTTGTGTCACCCCCGACTCTATAGGCTCCCCACCAACACCACTGGCCTAATGGGCTGCACAGGGGGAATCCACCCTCAAATCCATCAACTCCTCTCCGATAACGCTTCCTATATAGGTCATGCAACAGGAATCCTCCCCCAAAATCTATCATATCCACACCGATGCTACTTCCCTCATGGGTCGCGTAGCGGGTATCCTCCCCCGACTCCATGAGCTCCTCACCGACACTACAGCCATCATGGTTTGCATAGGGGGGATTCTTCCCCAGACTCTATCTGTTCCTAACCAATACTGCCACCCTCATGGGAAGTGCAGATAGCATCCTCCCCCAAATCCATCAGATCCTCGCTAACAGCATGGCCTGCATGGGCCGTGTTTGGTTAATTCACCCACTTACTCCATCAGCCACCCACCAACCCTACCGCCATCATGGTCTGTGTAGGGGGGAATCTTCCCCCTGAGTCCATCGGCTCCCTGCCGACATCGGCACCCTCATGGGCCATGCAGGGGCCATCCAACCCCGACTCTATCAGCTCCTCGCTGACACCACCACCCTCATGGGTTTCACAGGGGGCATTCACCCCCAGATTCCATCGGCTCCCTACCGACACTGCTAACCTCATGGGATGCACAGTGTCCATCCACCTCTGACTCCATCGGCTCATTGAAGACATCACAAACCTCATTGGATTTGGCTTACCAGGTGTATCCACCCCCCCCCCCCCCCAACTCCATTGACTCCTCACTAACATTGTTTCCCTCATGGGCCTCACAACGGTCATCCACCGCCTAAATCCATTGGCTACTCACCAACACTTCCACCCTCTTGGGATCCACCGGGGTTATAGTCCCCCTGACATGATCAGCTAATGTCCAACATAGTCGACCACGTGGGCTGCACTGGGGGAATTCTCCCCTGACACCAATAGGTCCTCCCCAACACTATCTCCCTCTTGGGCCACACAAGAGGAATCTTTCCACTGACTTCATCGACTCCTCGCTGACACTACCACCAGCATGGGCTGCATAGGTGGAATTTCCCCCCAACACCATTGGGTCCTCATCTACACTTCAACCCTCATGGTGTGCATAGGGGTTATCCTCCCCCTGACTCAATAGAATCCTTGTGGACACCATTGCCTGAATGGACCACATAGGGGGAATCTGCCCCTAGTATATTGCCACCTCACCGACACCGCCACCCTCATGGGCCGCAGAAGGGGATCTTCCCCCGTCTCTAATAGATCCTCACCCACACATCTTCCCTCATGGTCTTTCAAGGGTAATCCACACCTAGACATCATCAGCACATGTCCGACACTGCCCCCATCATGGGAAGCATAGGGTGAAACACCCCTAACTACATCGGCTCATGGCTAAATTTTTCTCCCTCATGGGTTGTGTAGGATACATCCATCCAAGACTCCATTAGCCCATCTTCAACACCGCCACCCTCACAGACCACATAGGGGGACATCCGCCCCATGAATGCATCATATCCTCACCAATAAGGCCTCCCTAGTTGGTCATATAGGGGGGATCCGCCCCCACCCACTCCATTGGCTCCTCACTGACATCACCTCCCTCATTGGCTATGCTGGGGGCATTCTCCCCCAACTCTATTGATTCCTCATTGACACCACCACCCTCATGGGCTGCAAAAGGTCCTCCCCCCATTCAAAGTCCACTAGATCCTTGCAGACATTGCCACCCTCATGGGTCACATAGGGGGAATCAAACCCCAACTCATTCGGCCCCCCATAGACACTGCAGTCCTCATGGGTTACTCACAGGAAACCCCCCATACAATGATATATCACTCCCCTCTAAAATCCATTATGTGGAATCCCATTATGAGGATAGAAATAGAGGAGTTCCTCCCCAATCTAAAATCATCTATAATGGGGGCTCTCCCCATTTCCATCAACATCCATTATGGAGGTCCTCCCTACATTTATATCATCTTCACATGGAGCTCCTCCTCGTCGCGATCAACATCCATTTCGGGGGTCCTCCCTATATTGCCATTGTCTAGGCATGGATATAATCCCTATCAACATCAAAATACATTGTGGAGTTCCCCAACACATCAGCATCATCCATGCACAATGGTACTCCCGATGCAATAAACAACCATTTTGGAGGTCCTCCCCACACTACAATCATCCATCATGGAGGTCCTCTCCATCTCCATCAAATTACATTATGGAGGACCTCCCTACATGGCACACATCTAAGCATGGGGGTCCTCCCGATCACCATAAACATCCATGGTAGATGTCCTCCCTACATTTTCATCATCCAAGCATGGAGGTCCTCCATTCATTACCATCATCCGGGAATGGAGGTTCTCCCCATCACCATCAACACCCATTGTGGGGGTCCTCACTACATCCCCATAATCCAATTACGGAGGCCCTCCCCATGCCATCGACAACCATTACAGAGGTCCTCCCCACCCTAAAATAATTTGGTATGGGGGGCCTCAGCATTTCCATCAATATCCATTAGGAAGGTCCTCCCATCCTAGCCATCATCCATACATGGAGGTCCTCCATGTTTCCATCAACATCCATTGTGAAGGTGCTCCTCCCATCACCATCATCAAGGAAAGGCGGCCCTCTCTGCATTGACATCATCTAGGAATAGAGGTCTTCCACATCTCCATCAACATATATTGAAACGGTCCTCCGTACATTTCCATCATCAAGGCACGAAGGTCTTATGGATCCCATCAACATCAATTGTAGAGTTCCTCACTACCTTTCCATTAACAGGCATGAAGATCCTCCCTATGCCTAAGACTTTCCCAACTTTAGTGTCTTCGGTCTAGTTTCTTCTGCATCAACACTGGGGACTAGTCAATAATATACCTACTCTAGTTTCTATACCTAGTAGGATCTCAATATTGGATTCCATGCCTTTCAGGATCCATCACGCCCATCGTACCAGTGCTCCAGGCTTCAACACCTTCCGGGCTCCATCACCCCATCATACTGACGATCCATTCTTCTAGGACTTCTAGGCTCCATAGCCCCATCATACCATTGATCTAGGATTCTAGTACATTTGGGATCCATCCTCATGTCATACCGAAGATCTAGGATTCCACAACTTCAGGGCTCCATTTACCCATCGCACTGACACTGCAGGCTCCACAATATTTTGGCTCTATCACCTCGTCATACCAACAATCTAGGATTCCATGCCTTCGTGGATGAATCACCCCATAATACCAATTTTTCGCACATCCATGACTTCTGGGATCCATCATCACATTATACCAACGCTCCCAGATTCCACACCTTCTAGGAACCACCACCCCCATCATACTAATGCTAAATGATTCCATGCCTTCAAGGCCCCATCATCCCACCGTACCGACACTCCTGGATTCTACGCCTTCCGGGCTCCATCACCTCATACAACTAATGCTCCAGGATTCCCTGACTTATAGGATCCATATTACCATCATACAGACGATTCAGGATTCCATTCCTTCTTGGATCTGTCACCTAATCTTATCAAAACATCAGGATTCCATGCTTTCTGAGCTCCATCGCCTCATTGTACCAACACAATAGGCTTTCACACCTTCCAGGATCCATCGCCTCATCATACTAACCATAAAAGATTCTATGCCTTCTTAGATCCATTTCCTTGTCATTCCCACACTCCAAGATTCCTCACCTTCCATGCATCATTATCCTATCATACCGATGTTCTATGTATCAATTCCATTCGGGGTTCATCACCCATCATACCAACACTCTAGGATTCCTCCCTATCTAGGCTCCATTTCACTGACATACAGATGATCCAATATTCCATGCCTTCTTTGCTCTATCACCACATCATAATGACACTATATACTTCCATTCCTTCCAGGATCAAGGACCCCAAACCATTAAAATGTGGTGGATACGACGGTCTCTCTACTGACACAATTCATGCCGTCAACCATCCTAGTGGCATGATGTAAAATTTCACAATGACCCAAATCTTTGTTACATGAAATTAAACTTCTAAATAAACATCTTCTTGGTTTCATAGTGTTAAACTATGGACAACGTCTCTGTCACATGATGTTAAAATTTGCAACACCTTGGTCAAATATATGCGAAATAAAACTGCATCGACTAATGTCAAAGCTATGTGAACTTTAAATTCATCCCCTACCTGTCTTAATCACATGAAATTAAATTTTATGATGTAGTTGATAATTCCATGAGATTCTATATGATAGATCACTCTACATTCGACACTGATCCACTACCATGCCACATCCAACTATATCCTCAAGACCCTCATCCTTGAGAAGGGGTTCAAATCCCCATATTCGATATGCCCCATTGACATTCTCAAATGTGTTGTTGAGTAGAACCTAGAGTGGTAGATTCCATGTGGACATTCTATTAGTACTTCTCCACACTAAAAGTCACTCCTTTATCTAGCACCCCATAATATTTCATGTCTGATGGAAACCCTTAATAGAATGGTCTTGTGCCACTTTGCCTCACCTACCATTTTTATCCAATTCCCACGATGGGTTTGAATGACATGTTGAGATAAGTCCTATGTTCCGAACTTGGTCAGTGGTCGAACCTCATTTATCTATCCCCATCCCTACTAGTACGATATTGGTTCTATGTTTCAGAAAAGGTTAATAGTCATCCTCCATCGTCATACCACCAACATTGTGTTCTATATATCAGTCACTATGATTCACACTTTCCACCTCCTTATATTCTAGTGGATCCCTAATACCCTCGGCTTTACCCCTCCATGCATCCAAGTACATTGAGTAATAAGGACAGTGTCAATGGTACATTCCAAACATGACATCTCCTTTACCATGATATGTGCTTCCCTGGGTTAAAAAAAATCTCAACACTCCATTTTTCACACAATGAGCATGAATTGCGCGGGCCTAGGAGTCTTGTTGGGATGTGTACCCATGTGGTAAAGCCACACAAAAATTCGGTATGAACTATATGACCATAAACAAAGAACCCAATTCCAAGAATCATGAGTTTAAACGATATGTAGGTTATATCAGGAATGTTGTGTGGAATTGGGCCTCCTAATACTTCATTCAGGTCAACTTCATCACTCCTCCACACTACAAATATTCATCTAAGATACCCACCACTTCAGTACAAAATCTAGGACCTTAAATTAAGAGTTTACATCACAAGTACACGATGTTAAATAGGGAACCCAAGTTAAGGAATCAAGACTATAAACTACATAAAATTTCTCCTTTGGAATGTATTGTGCGGCATGGTGGCCTTTCATGTCTTCATTCATGTCGATTTATAGTTCCTACCTCATACACTTCCCCCTAGAGAACTCCCTCCACTTTTTACAAGGAACATGATGTTAAACTATGCTTCTTTGTCCCACATGATGTTAAAATGATGTGTCCCAGTCACATGATGTTAAAATCTAAGACACATCTTGATCAAATGACGTTAAATTGTGCTATCTCTCATCCTTATTTCAAATGACATAAAATTTCTAGATCTTATTGGCCCTCATTGTGGAGGTCCTTTCAAGGGGCAGGTATGATCTTTGTTTGACCAAGTGATCTTACACCAATGTGTTTTAAGTCACGGTTGTGTAATTTAAATAGTGTTAGAATCCTTTCGAACATTCCATCACTTCACTCCCACACATCACATTCCCATTCCCCATCCTCAGTACATGATTCTAAACTAGATAGGATTTCAAAAATTATGTATGGTGTGATTCCCTTATTTATGGGATATATAAGAATGCCCAAACATTTCATCTTTGGGCCCAGTTATAATTTTATCCTTTCAACCCATTGGTCTGAGTCCTCTCTTGGGAGTCTGTGGTGCAGTGTGGATCTATTTGGCCCTCATTCATGTTAGGTCACTCTATCATTCCATACACACCCCCTTTGGACTACCTCTCTCCCTAACATATTATTCGAATGATAATAAATTGTGTTACACCAGAATCCTCACCACATGAGGTTAAACTACATCGAATTAATGAACTATGTATGGATAGATTCCAATTATTATGGGATGTATAACAAAAACTAGACACTTTTTCCTTGGGCCCAGCCACCAACTTTCCCAACCCCTTTTTCCTCACCCCCCATGACATTAAATTGTGTTTCAGTTCTTCTTAACAATTTTTTGTGTGGTGTTGGGACTCAGTCATGTCAGGTTGGTTCGTGGACCTGCACTATATATTTCCATTTTTAAAGCCTCATCCTATGGTCAGAGATCTATAACCTTAAACTAAGATCCTCATCATCCTTTTGAATGATTATAAACTGCATAACAACCTCCATCCTTATCATATGTTGTTAAACAATGTAATCTTCATCCAGTTTGTATTACTATAAACTGCATAGAACTACGATGTATTCAACTTAGAAGACATTTCCCCTTATCATTGGATGTATTCAATTTCATTTTCAAGAACTATATGTGGCTTTATTCCCAACCTCATTAGATATGCAACGATTCTTGAACATCATGTCTTCAGACATAGTGGCAAAATCACAAACTCAGCCATTTGTCCCATTGTCCTAGACACCATCTAGGAATGTGTGGTGTGTTGTGGATATCTTTATTCCTTATTAATGCTAGGTTCCCTCATGATGCATCACTACACATCTCCAATTTAGTTGGTCCTAAAGCTATGAACTTAAACTAAGTTTCTCAATTTCCTAGTCGCATGAAAATAAACTACGTAACAACTATGATATTCTCATTTAAGAAAATATCTCCCCACTTTTTAGCACTGGAAATTTGATATGTCATCTTAAATAAATATGTGTGTCTTTATTACTATCCTTATGGGATATGTAGAACTTCCTAGACAATGGTTCCCCATGCTTGGCTGTAGAATCATTAACCCTTTAACCCTTTCTTGGCCTGGGTTCCCTCCTCTAGAATGTGTGGTGTGATGCGGATCTCTTTGGTCCTCATTCAAATTGGGTTATTTTCCTTATGAAACACATATCTGTTGGGATGAATATGTCTTAGTCTCAAAATGATAATTTTTTGAAATATTCATCCTTACCCAATGACGTTAAACTATATGGATTCATCTGATGCGCACAATGACAAACTGGTCACCAAACGTCCACACTCTATGACTATAAATTGAGATTTTATAGTCTGAAAAATGACCATTAAACTATTTTCAATACCCCTCCTAGTATCTTGATCCTTGAAGGTCATTCTGATCCTTCAAGAAGATTTTCATCACTGACATTTTTGAATGTGTGGTTGTATGAAACCCAGAGTGTTAGATTCTATAGGGACATTCCCCCAATCTCTTTCCACACTTAATGTGTCCTTTTATTAGGTTCCACATCTTCTTCCATGTATGAAGGGTCCCCCTAATGGCTTGTACCTCTACCGTATCGGCTCACCCACCATTTTTGGCCTACACCCCAAAATACTTTGGATGATATTTTGAGTTTTGTACTGTTTCTCAAACATGGCCAGTGATCAACCCTCATTTTTTTCTCATTCATGGTAACATGATATGGGTGATGTGTCTCAAATAATATTAATAGATATCTTCCATCATCACACCACCCACATTGTGTTCTAGATATTGGTTGTAGTGATTCACAATTTCCACCTCCATATTTTTTTGTGGATCCCAAACACCCCAAGAGTTGTCCCCTGTGCATCCACACACATTGAGTGGGAATGTTAGTGTGGTTGGGACATTCAATCATGACATTTATATCCCATCATTGTGTGCTCCCATATAATTGGAATATCATAACATCACTTAGTTTTTTACACAATGAGTGTGGATCACATGGACTTAGGAGTCTTTATAGGGTTTGTACCCACATAGTGTGGTCGCACGAACCTCTTGTACATACTCTATGACCTTAAACAAAAGTCAGTTCATGGTTCTCCCATGAATGTGTGGTGTGGTGCATAGATATCTTGAGTTATCATTCATATTGGGTTGCCTCATTGATCCACACTACACATCCTCTCCAAGACACCACTTTACCCCTAATTTCATAGTTTTATGATGATAAATTACATGAAATATTTATCCTTATCCCAAGATGTTAAAACATACAGATGTGTCCCACAAACATGAAATTAAACTATTTATCCATGGTCTAAGAAATATGAAATTAAAAAATATTATATCTCGGGTTCATTAGGGTCATACCACTAACAATCCCTAATGTATTGGGATGTGAGACCTGAAGTGTCGAGTTCTCTATGAATTTCACCCTGACCAGTCTCTACAATTTGAGTCTTTCTGGGTTCGGATTTCCACCATATTTCACATCCAAAAGCCCTCCAAAATGGTAATGTTATCATGCCTCTTTGGCTCACCTCACATCCTGGGCCATAGCACTAATGGGTTTTCAACAATGAACATCGAATCATGTGTTTCTAATTTGGTCAAATGTAAATTATATGTTTATACACATCCTCAATTATTGGTATAGTTTTGGATCCTATTCTAAAAATATGGTCAATATATATCCTAATCATCAATATCCTTATCCATAATCTGGAACTCAAATTCTTTGATTTGCATCCTTTCCACTTCACTTTATTTTAGAGGAACTCTAACACCCTTGGTGTTGCTTCTTCATGCTTCCATACATGTTGAGTGAGAAGATCCCACATTTTACACTTCTTAATGTGACGGAGAAATCCTAACATCACTTATTGTTTCCCACACTGAGCATGGCTCACGTGGTCTTAGAAGATTTGTTAAGATTTGTGCCCACATGGAAAATCTACCCAACCCCATGGTCCAAACATTTTAACCTTAATATATAATACCTATTGTCTAAACCCTATGATCATAAACTAAGAATTTATCTATGGTTTACATATTAGAATGTGTTTCAATGTAGAATTTTTTTCTCTACTCAAATTTGGCTTCCAGCATCCACACAACACACATACCTTTTGAGAAACCTCCTCTAGTGTACTTACTGCAGGATGTTAAAATGCATGGGTTGGTTCTATCAAATTCACTTAAACTGCTGCATCATTGTATTTACCACATGAAGATAAACTACATGTAATTATAGAACTATGTAACACTTGATTCCTATATTTATTGTATTTTTAGTGAAACAGATACATTCCATCTCTAGCCCCATCCAAAAACACCTTTAAAGCATTATCCCCTTGGTCTCGATCATGGTCCATGTTCTATGACCTTAATCTATAATAAATTCGTCTTAAGGAATCAACATGGCACATGGTCCCCCCTTCTTCCTCATTCATCTTGGGTTATACCTCTTATATGCCCCATGTGTACCCTTGGTATGAGTGTTAATATTTGTAGTCTAAGAAACATGACATTAAACTATATGCAAGCTTCCATTGGGATATGCAGTGTGGTGTTGGTCCGCCATAGCCTCATTTATGTCGGGTTTTTAATAACATCGTACTATAAGTCCACTTGAGTTACCCTCTTTAATCAAAACAACATGACCCTTAACTAAGAGTCTATGTACTTCGTATGACATTAAACTATGATGTTGCCCTAGACCAATTAAGGATTCCCCACGATAATTACGGGATGTTTCAGCTTCCTTTCCAGAGAGTATTTCACCCTCTAGTGTTTGTATCCAACTACACTATATTCAAGAACTATGTATGGATTGATTACCATCATCATGTGGTATGTAATGACACCCAAATATTTTGTCTTGGGCCGAGCCCAAGGTTCGTCAACCTTTTTTGTCCCTTAGTCCTGAGTTATGGTCCAAACGCTTTGAACATAAACTACAAATATTCACTAGGATATGTGGTGTGGTTTTGGGCCCCTTGTTCCTCTTTCACATTGTCTTTGTCTCCCTTCATATCACGCATTCCATATTTTCATCTATTTACTTATATTTTGTGGAATGAAAGATCCCTTTGGATCATCCACATCAGGTTTCTTCCCTCCAAACCACATAAATATTTTGTAAAATTTTCCTATTCCATGCAAAATGGCTTTAAACTATTTTCTAGTTTCCCGAAAGCATGAACATAAACTATGTGAAATGTTCTAATAACATTAATTTAAACTATATGACATATCATGATCACACAATGCTATGTTGTTCCATTCATTGCCCTCACTGTACGACGTTAAATTAATTGTTATTCATCCTCACTTTCATGTTGTAAAACTACAAAGCATCCCATTAACTTATTTGAGAGGTCCTATACCACAGTTCTAGTCATCTACTACATTTTTCCCATATTCAGTTGTCACTCAACATTTGAGATGACACTCCCCCTAGAAGACATGTTTGACCCTTGTTCAAACTGATACTCCCACACCAAATGTTTTCCAAGCCAAAATTCCATAGTCCTTGGAGTGTTGGAATCCATTCAAACATTCCACCACTTAATTCTCATGCTTCGTATGCCCTGTATTTGGATCTTTATCCTATTTCATGTCTGAAGGGACCCCTAATGGCTTGGCCTCATGCCGCTTCAGCTCACCTACTATCCTCGACCAACACTCCATGAGTCTTTGGTTAAAAATTTGAGACAGGTCCCATGTTTCAAACAAGGTCAAGGGTCGAACCCCATTTTTTCCCATTTTAGGCTAAGAAATTTGGATACTGTGTCACAAACACGTTTAGTAGTTATAATATATTCTGACTCATCTCTCGTTGTGTTCTTTATTTTGGGTATTGTGATTCACACTTCCCATTCTCTTTTGTTCAGGTACATTCTAGAACTAATGGTATTATCCCATTTATGTAGTATCACACATTCAGAGAATCGAGTCAGATTTTTTGAGGGACCCATTCTCTAAATGCAACCCCTCTTGTTTTGGACAGTCCAAATAGTGATTGATTTTCTATTCTGATCCCATCACATTTTCTTCTTCTTTGCACTCTCGTACTGGTGGTTAATCCTCTATTATCTCATGATTACATACCGATAAAAACTCACATGAGATATGATATTTTTAGTTGGTTGTTTCCTCAATGTAATTGAGATAAAATAGTCACCAATATAGGAATTTTCAGTAAATATTTCTTCAAAATGTTTTCCACTTGGCCCCCCTTATCCTTGTTGGACCCCTTTCAAGGGTAATTTTTTGTTCCAGAATATGATTCCAAATGATGAATTTAATTCTTCCATACTTGATCCAAGAGAGGAAACCATTCCACAGGGTTCTATTTTACTAGTCGTAGATCCCATATGGAGTTACATATTAAAAGTTATGGTCATTTGATGTATGGTTGGAAAAATGGTTCATGGGGCTCCCTCCGTGGCTGTGGTAACATCTTCGTGAGTTCAATGGAGCTGCGGACATTAATAAGGATGATTTTTTCTCTATGGAACACTTGATAATCACAATTTGTGGATCTCCCTCTATAACCACACGACCATATTTTAGAGATTGTTTTGTGAGTCCAATGGAGCTCTTCCTCTTCACGGTGACATTTTTCCTTCATAGTGATCCCAATGTTCTTCGTGATCCATGTTGCCTATAAATACTCCCCCACCTCCTCAAATAGATGGTTATTCCACCGTTACGGCTACCGATCACCCATTTTTAGGGGATCCCAAGGACTATAAACTAGTGAGAAAATGGATTTACACAACCTACAGTAGGGATTCCCTTCACGAAGGCCTCTATCCTTCATGAACGAGGGATCCCCTTTAGGTTTCTCAAGGATTTGAGAAGCATTAAGCCTTCCTATACAACTCTTATAATAAACTCTATGCTATGTTAAATGTCTCATACTCCCTGATACCTGGAGATCTGTGAAGCCCTATCCTTCATGAGACTCAGAGCTCTATGAAGACATGTTCTTCACAAGACCTTGAGCACTTAGAGTCCCCATCCTTCATGAAGCCTTATCCTTCAAAAATATAATACCTTCATGCCCACCGGTCCATACCATGGGGGTGTAGCCTCTGACCCCCACTTGGTATTTCTATCAGGCTACGCTCCCTGTCTATAGGGTCGGTCCCTTCGCTACCGTCACTGACCCCCTTGAAAAATAGAGAGTCGCACCACAAACTTTTCTAGAAGAGTCACTAACATTTTATCTTCCACCTTTATTCACACCTTACTTCCACCCTTGGAGAACCATGATTCAATATACTCCTCCATACTCATTGAAATACCTTTATTCTACCTACACCTCATGGTCGCTTTCCCATTTCATGAGTTGATCTTCACATATTGGATTCCCTAAGTATATTGAGTCGAATAATTCCTCAAGAAAATCCTCAAACATCATCACCTTGATCCAATGTAGAATTGAACTAGAAAGGGACATTCTTGTGTATGTCCCAAAACAGCCATTTCTATGCATCCTCTACCTAATAGTTCTTAGTAAATTACATTAAACTATATCATACCCTATCGTTCAAGAATATAATGCCTTATGCATCAAGAATATGATTCATCATCATGATATGAAAATAAAATAACCACAATGATACACTATGGAACACCTATTTAGGTGAAATCCCCAAACTATTTTGCCTCGACCAATCATCATGTTGAGATTCCCTCATGGTCAGACATGAGGAAGACAAAATGGGTAACTAATTGCATAACCCGCACACACTTTGTCCATTCGCATGATGTTAAACCGAATCCTTCCTCATGGAATGTAAAAGGAATTATATCATGACCAAATAGGAGGATGATGCCCTATAAGCTTCTACATGGAAGCCTCATCCACCATTGTCACTCTTAGGGGCACACATGTAAGCCCCATCCATTATTTCTACTTCTTAGCTGAACCTAGGTAGCTTCCACATGTAATCCAAATCCACTATTTCTGCTCTGTAGAAGAACCTGAGAAACATCCACACATAATCCCCATCCACCATTGCTTCCCCTTAGTGGAACATAGTAACCTTACATATGTAAGCCTCATCCACCAATTCCTCTCCTTAGAGGCACCCGAGCGGCTTCCATATGCAATCTCTATCCACCATTTCCACTCTTTAATAGCACCCGGGCAGCTTCCTCACATAATCCCCACACACCATTGACACTCCTTAGTGGAACTCAGGTATATTCCATACATAATCCCCATCCACCATTTCTACTCCATATCAAAACTTGGGAATCTTCGATACATTAGCATCATCCATCATTTTTACTCCTTAGCGGTACTTAGGTAGCTTCCACACATAATCCACATCCACCATTTTTCCCCTTTGCATCACCCAGGTAGCTTCTATGCATAATCACCATCCACCATTGCAGCTCCTTAGAGGTAGCCAATAATCTTACACTTGTAAGCCCCATCCACCATTTGCACTTTTTAGTGGAACCTGGGTAGCATCCGCATGTAATCCCCATCTACCATTGCTGCTCCTTAGCAGCACTGGGGATGCTTCCAAGAGTAAGTTCCATTCATCATTATGGCTCTGTAGCATCACCCATAGGGATTACACTCACAATCCTCATCCACCATTTTCACTCCTTACCAGAACTCAGGTAGTGTCCACATATAATCTCCATCCACATCATTACTTCTCCATAGTGGCACCTAAGCTGCTTCCAAGCATAATACCCACACCATCTCCCGTGCGTGCACCTTCTGTGACACGTTCATCGAGTCTATTGATTCCTCTTATTTCTCACACATATCATGAATCATGTGGTCTTAAAGGTTAGTAGTGACTATGATACACTTACACCTAGGTAACTTCAACGCGTAATCCCTACAGTACATGATTTGGTTACCTATTCAGGTGTAATCCCTAATTACACTCTTCTATAACTATGTGGTCTTTGATCCCCATTTAACAGGGGTACAAATGAAGCCTCCTTAAGGTAAAATTTTGATAATCTATACATTCTCTCTATTTCACATCGGTTCACTCTCATCATCTTCGTCTGATGCTAAACATCTTGGTATTGTAAAACTACATGGGATTTAATCCCTTCCTCCTAGGAATGGTACTTAGGATGACTCCATGTGGGTCAATCCCAACCATAGGTAAACCATGGTTCCCCCCACCTATGGGTGAACCCTCACTGATCCAGCTCTAGTGGGGTTTAGATCAGCATTCATGGTGTTCCATCATCCCTTCAGGGGACACACTAACCAAGATCCACCTCTACAGGCATTCTAATCCAACTAATAGTAATCCTTAATGAACCCTCCTTGGGTAAAACCCTCATTGATCTACCTCTAATGGTGTTTAGATTATTCTTCATCGTGTCACATATTCCCTACATGTAACACACCACCCTAGATCCATCTCCAAAGGAATTACAAACCATCCTCTAGGTAAAACACTGATTATTCCACCTTGGTAGATACCCTCACAATGTAGAATTTTTCCTTTATGGAAAACCTCTATTAGATCCACCTGCCTGAGGTGTTCTGATCCATCCTAAATCACCTCATATATCACCTCACCCTTATCTCGGTGAGATCAATTCATTCACATCTATCCAAATTCTTACCCTGGATATCACATCTCAGTGATATCATGACATCCACATCGTTGCTACTCCAAGAAACACTCATTTGGATAACCATGCATATGCTTTGATAATCAAAATTCATCAAACCAAGTGTGTTCTTTTTGAAAAGGATAGATAACCATGTGTAACCCCAAATCACCCCTTCGATCTATGTGGGTT
The DNA here is from genome assembly GCA_963277665.1 of Viscum album. Taxonomy (NCBI): domain Eukaryota; kingdom Viridiplantae; phylum Streptophyta; class Magnoliopsida; order Santalales; family Viscaceae; genus Viscum; species Viscum album. Next base: position 782,025,182 of record OY728123.1, on the reverse strand, counting down.
TTGATCCATGTCTTCTAAACATGGTATGTAGGAAGCCTCCATGAGGTTCAATCTGAACCAATGGTAAACTTTGTGTCCCCCTCTTTGGGGTACACCATCCTAAACTTCCCTAAGTGGTTATCAGTTCACCCTTCATGGTACTAAACCTTCTCTTCATGATACACACCACCTCGAGTCTTCTCACATTGGGCATTTTGATCCATCCATTCGATGTCCCCCTAATTGGGGTCCACCTCCCTGATCTTCCCTCAGTGGTGTTTAGATCATCCTTCATAGTGTGAAAAGTACCTTTATGATACAAATCACTCCTGGGTCCATCCTCACAAGTTATTATTATCCATCCATCAGGTAAACCCCCCAGGTGATCCCTCACAGAGGTGTATATATCAGATCCATCTTCGCAAGTGTTCTGATCAGCCCATTTCTTCTCCACAAGATGTTAAACTTAGGGCCTAAATCATGTTAACATTCATATACCTAAGGAAAAAATCTAAATACATGCCTCTAGAATAAGATAAACCATGGATGATGTGGGATACCTTGGGTTCCATTCCTTTGATAAGCCCTCTTATGCGGAAGAATACTGGTGACAAATGTTCTAACTTCTAGAGATTCCTTTACTTGTTTGATGTTACCATCTACTTTGACTGAAGGTTTTTACCCTATTAAGACCCCTTGTAATTTCCAAAAAAAGTCGCATAATTAACTAGCATCCACAAAGATATGTCACTAGGATTGAGTTTCATGAACAATGACTCAAATCATTGTGGGTGACCCAGACTAGGTGGCGAATTATGTGGAGGAATCCATGGAAGGAGGGACTAACAACATATCATCCCATTTCAATAGTGGATCCAAAATAACAATCCATGGTGATGGAGATTACACACATTTGGAAAGTGGGAATGGAAGGAAAGGAGCACACATCATGATGAGAATTCATGCATCGGCCCTGGAAAGCATTAGTAACAACTCCTAAATTGATTGATCATAGGTGATGTGATCTCTTATATCAATGATATTGTAATAAATTAAATACTAACTCTGATCTACTAGGTTCGAGGTTTTTATGGTCGGAATTAGAGAAATTTCAGTATAAATTGTGGAAAATAGATTAGGAAAAACAATAATAAGATAGACTTTGAGGATAACCACATAATAACATCCTAATATTTTAATAAGGAAGATAGATTATGTAGGTATTCCTAACAATACATCCTTATTTGGATAATACAAGTAGACATGGTTCTGGAATAGATGTACCAACTAGGGAAAACTCTGATAAGTTGCGTCGAGCCTGACTCAGCGTAACCCGGTTCATGAAGATGTGACTTACTATTCACCTCAATTGACAATCCAATGGGATGTGCTTACGATAATTCGCATTCCCTTTAAAAGCCATTTTGATGGATTTAAAAGTAAATATGTCCCCAAAGAAACCATGTTTATGATTACGAGATTATCTATGCATAAATTTACAGTTTATGTAAAAAAAAATTTTACATCAAAAGTATTAATTTTAATTTATAACTGAATTTAGTGTATTCCATTATTTATAAATGGTGTCTACAGTAATGAAATTAATCAATACCTACAGACAATGTAGGGATTTCACTTTGGAGAATGTCAACATAGTTAGTGTTGGAGCTGAGAAGATCATGACCATATTAGGATAGCTTACTCTAGTTATGATAAATAACCATACTACACCTATGATGGATCATTTCATGTGCTAGATGTCCCTATCATTAAGTGGGAGTACTAATATTTTGATAGTTTATTAGTGGATCAATCCCCTTTAAATGATATTTATGGCATTGGGATGCAATGAAAATGAAAAGGTAGAACTTATAGTATATTTTCTCAAGGGAGATGTCGATTAATGGTGGTATTTGAACCATAATACTAAAGAAAAATATGAAATATAAGACACCAAATGGAAAAATTTTAAGGAAACATTATTGGAAAAATACTTCCCTCATGATCAAAAAACTGAAATGAAATGAAAATTGCATAGATAAAAAAAGGGAAGAAGAGAGTGTTGTAGATTATGAGGCTACCATCAGAAGACTATCTAGGTATGAAATAGTTCGCATACATGATTCAAAAGAAATGATTGATCATTTCATTGAAGGTACTAGACCAATTCTCCAAAGGGCACTATATTCTCAAACATTATAATCATTTGAAAAAATAGTATTATGTTCCATAAAAATGGAGAAATAATTTTCTAGAACTTATATGTTCAATTGAAATATATAAAAGATATCTTCTGATAACCATGGAAATTGTGAAGCATCAAAGAATAATAACAGAATGAATAAATTTAAATTATACAAATTTTTTTGAAAGAATCATCCTAGTAAATGTTTAAAAGCCATAAGATTTTTCGATAAGTGAAATGAAATGGTTCATAGACACAATGAATACAAGGGGGATAATAAAATAAATGATGTTCAGTGATTCAGTAGTAAAGAGATTCTGGATTATTCAAATATATTTCCAAATAATTAAGGGAATCTACCATAGAAGAGGCCAAGGGGGTATATCCATGATTATGAAATTACTACAGCTGTAGTAGTAGTACCTAATGATGTGGTGTCATGAAAATTAATCTTAATTTTAAATCCATCTAATGATTTGTTTGATTTTGTATCATCAAAATTTTTTATATCTACCCATATTGCTAAGAAAATTAGACATCTCCCATTTTATTTAACAAAGGGTTTATTAGTCATAACTCATAAGGTAAGTCTCATTGCAGTAAAAATGTGTCAGTTAGTCCCCTTTATGACCCAAAAATGTTCTTTTTTTTCTTAGATTATCATCATACCCAAGGTTTAATATGATATAATCTTTGGTATGGACGAGCTTTCATAATATGATGTAAAAATTTGTTTCATGAAGAAGGTAATTACGATATGTGATGAAGATGTAGAATCACTTATCATTAGAGTAGAAACCTCGTCCTCTAATTCTTTTCTATATCCATCCCTAATAGATCTACTGAATGAGATTATTAGGGGGGAAGAACAAACAAAACCTAGATATGAGGAAATTAATCTTAAAATTTAGGATATGTCAATTTTGCAGGAATACATTGATGTATTTCCCAAGGAATTACCACCCATAATGTAAAGATAAATTTTTATTTGATTTAATTCTGAAAGATAGATTAATATCAAAGACTCATTATATAATATAAACTATTGAATTAGTTTATAGGAAGAAACAACTATATAATTTTAGTAATAAGGAATTTATCCACCCTTGTGTTTCTCCAGGGGGTATCTTTTTCTTTTTGTTCAGAGGAAAGATGGATCAATGAGGCTATTTATTGACTATAAATAAACCAATTCTCTTATAACAAAGAAAAAAATATACTCTCCCTCACATTGATGGTTTATTTGATCAATTTCATGTATATCAATATTTTTCTAAGACAGACATTATATTTGGATTACATCAATTACGTGTGAGGAAGGAAGATATTCCATAGACAACATTCCAAACGAGGTCAGGACATTATGATTTTACATTAATTCAATTTGTACTGACTAATGTCCTATTTTTATGAATATAATTAAATGAGTGTTCAAGGAATATCTTCATGATTATTTCGTATTTATTGATGATATATTGATATATTCCAAAAATCTATGAGGACCATGAGAAACACTTGAAAATTGTTTTGAACCCTCTTAGATGAAAAGTGTTTTATGGGATGTTTAGAAAGTGTGAATTTGGACTTCAAATAAGTTCTTTTATTGGCCATATTATCTCTAAGGATGGGGTCTTAGTTGATCCTATAAAGATAAAACCAATCCAAGAATGGCCTATGCCAATGAACATAACTAAGGTAAATAGTTTTATTATTTTAGATGTTTTGTATCATCATTTCATTCAGAATTTTTCTTGACTGTCTAACCCTCTATCCAAGATCACACGTAAAGGAATTAAGTTCGTATGGAAAAAAGAATATACATACTATATTGAAGAATTTAGGAGAATATTGGTCAATGATCCAATTTAGACTCCTCCCTCAAGAAATAATGGGTTTTTGATATTTAGTAATGCATCGATGATTGGATTGAGTTATGTCCTTCTGAAAAATGATAAAGTTATTGTATCTCAATCAAGGAAGTTGATGAGTCATGAAAAAAATTATCAAACTCGTGATCTTGAGTCAGAATATGTAATCTTTACTATAAGGATATGGAGACACTACCTCTATGGTGAAATATGTGAGATATATACGGATCAAAAAAGTTTTAAATACAACATTACATAGAAATATCTCTACATGAGGCAATAGAGATGGATCAATTTATTAAATGATTATGATTGAGACATACACTATCACCCAGGAAAAGAAAATAAGGAAGTAGATCCATTAAGCAGGAAAGATCATGGTCTTCAGACCCAAATGAGGATTGGGAAAGATCCTATACTAATTGATTTAGTAAAAATGGATATATTAATATTTAAGGAAAGAGAAAAAACACTCCTCTTTAAAATAATTTCTAAATCATATTTATTATAGATGATAAAAATATCTCTATATAATGATACTAATTTTCAAAAGAAAATTAAAGCGGTTAAGGATAAAAGATTAGCAGATATTGTGTATGAGGATGGAATTATAAAATTTAGAAATAGGTTATGTGTTCCATCAATATTTGAGAAAAAAATGAAACTATTAGAAGATTATCATTGCTCAAAATTTTCAATACCCCCATGTTTTACCAAGAAGTATAGATATTTAGATGAACACTTTGTGTGGGATAATATGATGTGGGAAATTGATGATTATGTGTTAAGATGGATAGTTTTTCTATAAGTGAAGTTTGAGAGACAACATCCTAGAAAATTAATTCAATCTATAACTATTATTATGTGGATGTGAGATGAAATTATGATGGAATTTTTTATAGGAATACAAAGGAATCCCAGAAGGAAAAATTAAATATGGGTTATTTTTTACCATTTTACAAAATTGGCTCAATTTCTTGCTCTAAGAGAAGATTTACCTATGAAAATCCTGGAACGATTCTATATCAATATATTTCTAAGACTTAATGGTGCACCTAAATCAATTGAGTTGGATTGAGATCCCCATTTTATATTAAAATTTTGGAAGAGTCTTTAGAACGGTCTGGATGTTGAGCTTTATTTGAGTACTGCTTATCACCTTCAAAGTGACAGAGAGTCAGAATGGACTATTCAAAAATTGGATTACAAGCTGAGATCATGCTAACTGGAATTTCAAGTTATGCAGGATCATTATTTACCTTAGGTAAGATTTTCCTAAAATAACAGTTTCTATTATATTAGTCATATGGTTCCATATAAAGAATTATAGGGAAAGATATGTCCAACACCAACTTTTTGGGAGGAAGTTGGTGAGAGGAAACTTATAGGCTTATAACTTATATAAGTTCTAGTGAAAATAGTACAAACTATTCAGGATTATATTAAAGCATCTCAAAGTAGGAACAATATTTATGCTGACAACCTGACAAAGAATTTAGAATTTCATGTAGAATAACATGTATTTATGAAATTATCTCCATGGAATGGTGTCTTTAGGTTTGGTAAGAATGGGAAACTGAGCCCCATATACAATAAACTATTGGAAATTATGGAAAGAGTTGGAGTTGTAGTTTACAAATTAGTAATTAAAAACAGTCTATCAAAAGTTTATGAGGTGTTCTACATATAATTTTTAAATATGTACAAGTTAGAATCAATGAAAGTACTCATCTCTGATGAAATAGAACCGGGACCTGATTTATCTTACATTGAAGAGCCTATCGATATTCTTGAACCAAGAGATAAAGTATTGAGAAATTGGAAACTCTACTAGTAATGTTTCAATGGAGAAACCATAAATTGAATTAAGTAATGGGGGAACAAAAAGATATTTTGATGAAGAACCACCCACCTATATTTAAAGGTAAATATTCTTGAAAAGTTTTAAGGATGAAATTTATGAAGGAAGGAATAATATAACACCATCATATTTTACAATATGTATCATATTAAAAAAATAAAATTCATTCGATAGCTTATATCCAAAACAAAAATTATTTTATATAGTATAAATAATATAAAATCACATAAAGAACAGAAAAAAAACATTATAAATGAATAATGAGTGAAATAAGAGAGTTTTTTAAGAAATTAAGGAATATATACCAATGAAATAGTAACTTGGACATTGGAAATGTAATGTGCCCTTTCAAATAGTGATTTTTCCAATAGAATTATAACCTCACAAATTAAATTATAAATAAAGTTTAGTCATCTTATAAATGAAAATATTGTATAATTATATCACATTATAAGTAAATAAATATTTTTAAAATGATAAAATTACCATTGGTATTTTTATAAACCAAAAAAATTATTTAAAATTTTATAATTTTTATAATGATTTAAAATAAAATTTATTTTCATAAAATAGAATCATATATTAATATATTATTTTCTTATTAATTTAATATAATTTTGTTAGATTGTAATTAATTTTCAGTGTTATAAATTCAGTTATAGTTTTAAAATTGGTATTTTTTAGTAAATAATGATTTTAATTAAAAATTAAATTTTTAAAATTAAGAAAACTGATTTCATAAGATGGTGTTTATTTTTTGTGTTCTAAAAATTGAAAAAAGGTTAGGGTGAATTTTCATGCATTTTTCTAAGATGGTAGAATTTTTGGTGAATGGTGTAATACGATATTTTATTGTATACATATAATATTAATTGAATACAATATTTATTGAGTCATCGTTGATGTAAGAACCATAATCTCAAACTATCATTTTATATTTACTATATTTATTCTTGTTAATCATCATTATTTCTTATATTGAGCCAAAATAATAAAATAATTAATAAAATAATAAAAAAACACCCCTCTCCTACATTATAAATACCACCCCTCACCACCTCTTATCCGCATACCACCAAATCCTTGAATCTTGTCAAATTTATACAAAAAAAACACCTCCCAAGTATCTCTGTCACATATAAGACACTTTTTTATCAATAATAAATCAAACACGTGTCTCTTAAGAAAGTTCTCAAGGATAATAATGCAGGAGGCAAACCACTTAATCCTTCCCTTTCATTTTCTTTTATATTCTTCTCTTTTCTTATCCTTTAATTAGCTAATAAGTCAAAACATGCAAGATAACTCTAGTATCTTATATATTCTATGATTTTATTCTATTAAGGAAATATTCATCATAAAACACCTTATCCTCTACCTTTTATTTTAAAATGAGAATATCACATGTGATGTGTTGATTTACCGCCATTGTGGACAATGTGTTTTCATTTTCCATTACCACCTTCATGGCCAGTAATAAACCTATTATAATGGTTAAATCAGATTATAATAAGTTTATTATAGCTTATTTAATGTTATGTAACCAGTATATATACATAATATTAATAAATAAAATAAAACTAATTCAGGATGATCGAAAAACACCAAAATAATTTAAATTATTATCACTTAAATTTTATCTAATGATTCATCCTCATACCATATAAAATAATGAAATATATAATGATTTAATATTCTATAAGTTCAGTAGTATCATATAAATTCAATTTTGGACAACTATTCTCAAATTCTTTGATTTTCCATACATATATACATATATACTGATCATGAAACCAAGGAAATGAATGCTCCTGAATGATAAAGTTGTATCTTATAACTCATCAAAAGGCTATAATTGATCTTAATTAAATATTAAAAAATAAAATAAATTTAGAGACCATCCCACATTAATTATTTAATGTATTTAATATGATTATATAGGACATTAATATCATTAAAAGAATACATTCAGTCATAAGGTAGAGGAATCTCTTCAATCCTCCATTTTTTATTTGAGTTACAATTTCTCTGTCATTACCCTAATTTAGTAATTAATTATTCATATCTAATCCTCCGAAATTAAGTTTTTTATCTTCAAAAAATATGAACATAGCTAAATTATTATTTATTTTTTGGGGAAATAAATGTTTTTTATGGATCCATTTTTAGTTTCTCCCGATAAGCAAGCATGATTAAAGGGAACAACCCAATTTCTTACCCATTTAAAGTACCATTCATAATATTCTTAAGGAGAAAATATTTTAATAAAATCACTCATTTTATCATGAAAAAACAGTTTTATTAATTTTTGGTTTTATAAAAACAATTATGACTTTTTCAATTTTAATGTGTCTATATTATTTTTCATTAAACTGAACTAAAGATGCTCATTTCTAAAGTTTCTTAAACAATATTTTTACATATTTTCACTTTATATGGACATAATTTGTCGAGCTATATTCTTATGTTCCCATATGAATGTCCTAGTATGATTTAAATCTATTATTTCATGGACACCATTATGGTATTCCATTTTGTTATTCCTTATTCAACACTTATTCCTTTTATGTGTTGTATGTATACTTCTCTTTCATTTGTGATCATCATTCATTGAATTTTTTTATTAAATATTCATATTTCTTAAATCACGGATATATTTATTTCCTTATACATGTACCATTTTTACATATAGATTTTAATTTTGTTTTAATTGGGGAAATATTGATAAATTTGTACCCTCTACTCCATATTTATATTTCGATAATTTATATTATTCATGAATTGAATCTATGTATGGAAAATGATTTGGACTTGTAGTGATGGGTGGGTCCCTTTATAGCCCCTCGATTCATCGGCAAGTCTCATAAGAGAAAATAGTTTGTGAAAACCCATTCGTTTTTGTCTCCAAGATGAATCAGATGATTTTATACCCATTGACATAAAATGTCTCGAAGTAATAATGGTTCATGATCCAGATACATGACATACAATAAATATTAATTTTCTTTATTCAGTTTTCAGTTATTACTTTCCCTGGTATTTTCACAATGAAAAAAATCTATGGATTCATTTTAATTTTTAGTTTATTAATGGAACATGTTTTTTAGATAATTTCAATATCCATAATTCTTATTTTTATTGATTTTTCTTACTTATTTTTGATTCATACAACCATTACTGGCCATTTGAGCTCACACTTTTATTATAACATCCCAGGTATTTATAGAATAATAATTTTTTATGTCTATTAATATTTTTGAATTTAATATTAATTTTAGTTTGAAGGGGTGACTATGAAATATAGCATACCCAACACGCAACAATGTTGTTCTCCAAAATCTTATGTTGCATACCACACTAAGTTATACCGAAAAATAATACAACAATAATATTGTTATTTTAAATGGTAGTTTACACCTAGTAATTGTGTTGGAAGGAATGAACATAATTAACTATATTATGATTTTACATATTTTTTAAATTATTTTACATTTATCCAATTAATTTTAGAGATTTAAAATGTTAATGAATCCAATTTTAAGCATAAAATACTCTAATGTTTTAAAAGGTCATTTTACCACCTTTTGATGGAGAAACCTTTTTTAAAAATCGTTTTTATCAATTTTATACATTCTATTTGATAAAAAAACTAATTATTTAGGATCAAGACAACAAAATTTACTTTGGTTTGAATTTTGGTATTTTTCTCATAAAATCCATATTATTATGAATAGTGAAAAATACTGCATTTTAATTCAAAACTACCTTTTCATCTAATTTATTTATATAGTTATATTTTACTTATAATTAGCTATAAATTGTAGTTTTATTATTGTTTTATAATATAATCCAATTATGGTTATTGGAGGTAATTTTACATTTAAATTGGACATAAACACAAGTCAATATTTTGATAGTTTTTACTTCTTAAAAACCTACTTTCTGGTTTTGACAATGAGAATTAATTTTAAATTAATTACTGAAACTTACATGTTTGGAATTTAGAAATTTTTTTCCGTATTTGGAATCCAAAGGTCCAAATTTATTAAATATTTTCCTTTTATTATTGGACATTATGAATAATAACTTCAGTAATAATTTATATTTTTCATGGCTAAAGGGTAAATCAAGTTAATATAGGTAAAAAAACATAATATTATAATAATATAAAACTACCCTAACACATTTAATAATAGTATTTGATGATATATAGATGACCATTTTCATCATTGGGTCTATTGTAGGACCCCATGGAGCCACTTGGTTGAAATAATGACATTTAAGAGTATTTATTATAAAGAAAGGGGAAATATAACATAAACATGTTACCCCTAACTAAAATAGTTTTAATTTAATTTATATAAATGATATATTTTACTATAAATAATAATTATAAATATAAAAACATTTTATAAATCAAGGTATTTTACTTATAATTTTTAGACTATAAATAAATAATTTTTTTATGACACAATGATGATGTAGTGGTTACCTTATTAATGAAAGATCCAAACAAATGATATTATAAATATTAAAATAAATGTAATTTGGTGATTTTTATTCCATACAATAATTTTTGGGATTACATTGACATGTTAGGGATTATTTAATGACTTTTTTTTTGAAGTAATCATGTTTTTATGACTTAAAAAAATAATTACTAAATAGTATCAAAATTGACATAAATGAGTTTTTAAATGAAGTACTATTTTATTAAATGATATCATAGTCATTAAAAATATAATATTTGACTAAATAACATATATAATATTAAAATTTTAATTAATTATCCACTTATGGTTCTATTGTCATTTTATAGTAATTATAGTATCCCTATATTATGAAAATAAAATAATACATTGTAATAGTTAATGTATTTAATCAAGGGTTAAAGACAAAAAGATAAGGTTAATTTTGTGTCATAAACTTGCCTAAAACCTATTTGTTGAGATTATTTAGACCCATCATAATATTACCCTATAAATTTATCACATTGTAACTATTATAATTCTAAAATCAATTTACAATAAAATAATATTTCAAGACTTTCCTAAAGTGCCCCTCCTCCTTCTTATAAAAGGATACCACTTTTACCCACTTTCTCACACATTTATAGCCACTTAGATCATCCAAACTATGAGCATATAATATCCCAACATACCTACCTTACTCCTACAATCCTTAACTAGGGTATAAGAAAATTCAACAAATCCTTTTGGGTCAAATCCGAAGGAGTAAACAAATTTAGAGGAAGAAAAAGAACGAATGAAACAAGTGATACTCAATGTGCGGGACTTCGTCTCAATCTCCTTCCTTTGTAGAATATCTTGATATTATGTACCTTTTTTCCTATAAGGTTTATATACAACCCTTTACTCATTATTTCATGAATTATTATATACTCATGATATTTTATGTTTTTTATAATGTAATTCCTTAATGATGTGTATTCAAGTGTTTCTTATATGGTAAGGAAATTCTCAACTTCTCTTTCTTTTAAAGTTCTATTTTATATGATATATATTAAAATTTTAATTACCATTTTCTAATTTCCCTTTTATTATGTATATATAATTTATTATGAGTCATTTATGGATGGTTTAACCTAGTCCCCACTCTTTTTAATCTTTTCTAAAACCTTGTTTCATAGTCGTTATGTTGCAGAATTTTCATCTCACAATATCTCTATTTTTATGAAGAACTTATTTTATTTTGATTAGGAGATTAACCAAGACTATTTAATTTCTAGGGTTATTAAAAAATATATATAAATTATTTATTTTACTCTCGAATCAAAATACATAAAACCCTCTTTTCTATTTAATATTTTATAAATGACATAATTATCATGTTAATAAGCACTTTTTAAAACATCGCGATTTTGATATAGAACTCATTTTTTTATTAACTATTGTTTTTTATGAAATATTTGATTATGATATATGTGTTTCACATTTAATGAAATACATATTAATATTTTTCCCTAATAGCACTCCAATTCCTTGGGTAGAGAAATTAAACTCTAGAGATGACATGTTTTAGGATACCTTGGTGAATCCCCTTGGTAATTTTTATAACAACATGGGGATGGACCTTGGTGATATTAAACCTTAGGGATGGACCTTGGTGATATTATTATGAATGTATAAATTAAATTTTATAGCCACATTTTTATGATATGATCTATGTTCTCATTGTTATGATATTCCTCTTTATCGTGCATTTATGAAAGCCCTCGTGTTCTTATTAATATATCTCAAGATCACAAGTAAAATATTTCCTATGGTTTCCCTTATTGAGATTTTCATTCTCTTGTCATGTTTTTAAAAAATTTTCACAGGTCTTAAGATTGTTAAGGACAACGAATATTCTATGATAGAAGTATTTTAAAATTAGTCTTGAAACGAAACCATGTTCTTTTTAAAATATGTGTTTTTTGTTTTTTTGAAAAAAAATGGATAACGAGTAGAAGTGTGCACTTTGGAATAATAAATTTGATATTTATAATTTATGGCATAATAATCTAAATCTCTAAACCTAAAAACATCCACAGTGTGACTAAAAGTTAAATTATTGACTTAATTCAAGAATTATGGTTGGGTACTAATAGTTGGTATCAAAGGAAAGGGTTAGAAAACATTAGGGATTAATAGTTTTGGATGACTACATGGTAAGTCGCTATGTCTATTAATTCAATTAAATCCTTAATTTATAAATTTTTTAGATCAAGGAAATTTAGTTACAAATGGAAGGAGTATGTGAAACAAAATTCATATCTATTCCTGATGACTTTCTTGAAATAATTATTGAAAAGTCAAGTCTGGATGATTTTGAATCATTTTATAACATACTACTCACTTGAAAGTGGTTATTTGGGATATCAAACACCTCCACTATACCAAGATACAATCATTAATCATGGGTTTTATTTAATCAAATCATATTTTCTCAATATTCTCATATTTTAAAGGAAAATAAATATTATCAATGCATTTTCAAATAATTTACCATATCATAAGATTTTGAAGAATATTATGATTTTTAAAAAGTTTTTGAATAAGGAGACCATTGCACAACCTATTTATATTTTTTTTAAATATATTATTTCAGAACATACTTACGATATTTTAAAAAGGACCATTTATTTAAAGTTTCAACTCATACGCTTTCTGACAGTTGTATAAAAATCATGTTTGACAAGATGTTTTGAAATTATATTCCATCAATGATTATTTTCTGAAACTATTTTTCTATGAACACCAATATGACCCAAGATATAAAAGGTGTATTTGGATAAAGGATGCTAATATTTTTGAAGAATATCTAACTCATTATTGTAATGGATGGACCTTCTATCTACGTGAACAAGATAATGATGAAACTATGTGGACACCATGACCAAGGTATGATTTTCTTTCTATTTTGAATAGTTTTATATTATCATATGGAGGAGAAAAAAATGTCAACATATATAAGAATTCATGAATTATATTTTTTAGGTCATTATGAGTTGTGTTAAAAATGACAGGTATAAGAAAAACCTTAATTTTAAAACAATCTAGAGTTAATTTTTATTTTTATAAAAAGAGACAACCCACAAGATGGGTGACAACCCATCACGTCTGGTATGGCCATAGGAATCAAACCCACAACAGAAGGGATACAAGGGTGCATTTCCTACCACTATCCTACATGATGTCCCTAGTTAGTATGACTTATTATTTTTTTAAATGATTTTATGGATCAAGAATATGTTGATTTTGGGGACTCATGTTTTATTAAATTGATATCCTTAGTATAAGAAAATGATTTGATGATACAGTGACAATGTTATTTGGGATGAAGTTCACTCTTTTGGGAACACAGTATGCCTAAGAAAAATATAATACTATGGAATTTAATTTGTGGACTAATGGTTGAATTTTTTTTGGAAGAATATATATATTTTTTGTGGACATATGACGATTTGGGTTATTTATGGAAATAATTAACCAATAATGGAGACTATGTGATTAGGTTAATTACTTTTCCTTATGAGACTTTAAGAGTAGTTGATGTTATTTTGAGATAAAGATTATGATTTATTATAGAAGACAATGTGATCAAATCCTTTGGAATCTTGAGTTTCAATCTTAGTTTGGTTTATTTTGTGTAATTTTAAGGATAATTGTTTATTGAATGGTATTTTTTTATCTTTGAGTATTCTTTGTTAAATATTTGGAGATTAATTCTAGTCTATATTTTTACAAAGGATTATTCTTTTTGGGGATTATTTGATCTTATACAGACCATTTTGATTTTGGTTAATGTATAAAGACAAGGGAAATATAAAGATCATATTTTTTTAATTATGCGATTCTCTATAATTTGATTATATTGCTTCATGGGTGGCCAATTTTTCTTTAATACTCATCATTTGGAAAAAAATATGAGTTTATGAAAGATATTTATTCAAGGATGAAACTCTATCTGATGAGTAAGTATGTTTCTTTATGTTCTTAGTCAATCTCGTAAAAAAATCCTCAACTTTATGAAAAGGATATAAAAAATGATTTCTATTTACTTTTTGTACTGGGAAATCAAATACCTTTTAACCCATTATAAGTTTATGTTTTTGTTGTTGTTATCTTTATCTTGATCAAGTTTTCAAACAGTCTCCATCAGAACAAGATGGTTAGTTTTTCTTCCATTTCCATGTTTTCCTATATGGAATCCTAGTTTGTGTTATCTCGGGTGACTTTTGATCTTCTCTTTCTTTATTTTTAAGTGATATTTTTATTTACTCTTTTTCTTATGTGGTATTTTAAATTATGTTTCTGAAACCAATTTTAAAATTTTGAGAATGTAATATCCAAAAGGGGGAGTGATTTAACATCCTAGGTATTCATAGAATAATACATTTTCAAATCTATTAATATTTGTGAATTTGATATTTATTTTAGTTTAAAGGGTACACTATGTATGATTGCGTACATGACACGCAATAACAGGTTTCTCCAAAACCTTACATTTCACACAAGATGAGTTATACTTAAAAATAATCCAACAACAATATTATTATTTTAAATGGTAGTTAACACATTACCATTATATTGAAAATAATGAATATAATTAACTATATTGTGATTTTAGTTATTTTATAAATGTTTTATCATTTATCCAATGAAATTTAGAGGCCTAACATGAGAATGAATCTAACAATATGCATAAAATAATTTAATATATTAAAATTTCATTTTACCACCTTTTGATGGAAAAACATTTTAAAAATAATTTTTGTCACATTTATATGTTCTACTTGATAAAATAATCTTTTTTTAGAATAAGGATATAAAAATGTTCTTTAGTTTAAATTTTGGTATTTTCCTAGTAAAATCCATATATTTATGAATAGTGAAAAATACTGCATTTTATTTCAAAACTGCTTTTTCATCTGATTTATTTATATAGATAGATTTTCATTAAATTTTCTTTAAAGTTTGATTGGATTATGTTTTTATTATTCAATATAATTTTGTTCATTGGAAGTAATTTTACATTTAAAATAGACATAAACAGATGTCAATCTTTTGATAGTTTTTACATCATAGAAACCCGCTTTTTGGTTCTGATAAAGTGAAATAATTTTAAATTAATTACTGAAACATCTGTGTTTTTAATTTGGAAAAATGGATTCTATATTTGGAATCATAAGGTCCAAATTTTTTAAATAGGTAACTTTTATTTTTGGACATTATGAATAGTAACTTCATTAATAATTTTTATTTAAAATGGTTAAAGCCTAAATCAGGTAAATAAGGGTAAAAAATAATATTATATAAAACTGAAATAACACATGTTATAATCCTATTATATGATATATTTCCAACCTTGGTCATCCTTGGGTAGATTTTTGGACCCCATTGAGCCACTTGAGGGTGATAATGGCTTTTTATAATATTTATTTTAAAGAAAAGGTAAATATAACATAAACATGTATCTTCTAATTAAAACAATTTTAATTTCGTTTATATAAATGATTTCTTCGACTATAAATATTCATTAGAAAGATAAAAAGATTTTATACATCCTGGTAATTTATTTATTGTTTTTAGAAATTAAATAAATTTATTTATTTATGACACAATTATGAAGAAGGGATTTCCATATTAATTAAAGATTCAAATAAATGATATTATAAATATTAAAAAAATTTAATTTGAACATTTTTAGGCTATAAACTAATTTTTTGGATGAAATTGACATATGAGAGATGAGATAATTCCTTTTTTTCAATGTAATCATGTTTTTATGACTTAAAAAAAGAAATTACAGAACAGTGTCAAAATTGACATAAATGAGTTTCTAAAAAAATACTATTTTATTAAATCATATAATTGTCCGAAAAATCTAATATTCAGCTTAATGACTTATATAATGTCACCAATTCCATTAATGATCCACCTATTGTTATATTGTCATTTTATAGTAACTATAATATCCATATATTATGAAAATACAAGAATACATGGTAAGAGTTAATGTTTTTAACTAAGGGTTAATGCTAAAAGATAATGTTATGGTTGTGACAAAAACTTGTCTAAAACCAATTTTCTTAGAGGATTTATACCAATACTAATATTATCCTATAATTTTATCACTTTGGAACTATTATAATTTTAAAATATATTTATAATAAAATAATATTTCAAGAATCTCCTAAAGTGACCCTCCTCCCTCTTAGAAAAGGTCACCACTTCTACCCACGCACTCACACATTTCAAGCCTCTTGTCTCGTCAAAACTCTGATCTCATAAGCTCCCAACATCCCTTCCTTCCACATAAAAGTCTTAACTTCAGATAAATCCAATTCAAGAAATCCTTGTGTCTCAATTCAGAAGAAGTTAATAGATTTAGAGGAAGATAAATAACGAATGAGACAAGTCGGACCCAATGTAAGGGACTTCATCTTAATCTCCTTTATTTGGAAAATATATTGATGTTATGAAACATCATTTTCCTATAATATTTATATAAAATCCTTCGAATCATTATATAATGAATTATTATATTCTCATGATATTTATTGTTTTTTATAACAAAATTCCTTAATTATATGTATTCAGCTGTTTCTTATGTGGTAAGGGAATTCTCAACTTCAATTTGCTTTCAAGTTATATTTTATGTGAAATATCTTTAAAATTTACATAACATGTTTTTATTTCCATTTTATTCTTTATCTATAAATTATTATGAGTAATTTATCAGTGGGAGACCCATATCCCCCTCTCTTTTTAATGTTTTCTAAAACCTTATTCCATAGTCGTTATGCTGCATAATTTTCTTCTCAAAATCTCTCTCTTTTCCCCAAGAACATCATGTATTTTGTTTATGTGATTAACCAAGCCTATTTAATTTCCTGGGGTATTAAAAAATACATCATTATTATTTACATTATTATGGAATCAAAATACATAAATCCATCTTTTTCTTTTTTTGGATAAAAATGACATAATGATCGTGTTTTTAAGCAATTTTTAAAACATCACGATTTTGATATGAAACACATTTATTTTATTCTATATGGGTTATTTATGAAATGTTTTATTATGTTATATGTGGATTACATTAAAATAAATACATATTAAGGGTTCACCTCGATATCTCTCCATTGCATTGGGTAAAAAACAAAACATCTATAGATGACAAGTTTTAAGATCCCTTGGTGAATAACCTTGAAAATATTTATGACACCTTGGGTATAGTCCTTGGTAAAATGACACCTTGGGGATAGCCCTTGGGAATATGATTATGAATTTATAAATTAAATATTATACCACATTTTTAAGATATGATCCATGTTCCCATTATTATGATATTCCTTTTTCTCATGCTTTTATGAAAGTCATTGTGTTCTTATTTATATCTCTCAAGATCACATGTAAAATATTTCCCCTATTTTCCCTTACTGAGCTTTTTGTAATTATCCTTTGTTTGTAAAGGTTTTTTTATAGGTCTTAAGATTTGTAAGGAAAAAAAATATTCTATGGTGAAACTATTTGATGATTATACTAGAAACAAAACCATGTTCTTTTAAAATGTTTTTTTGGGTTTTGAAATAATACAAGAAATCAGTAGAAGTGTCTACTTTGTAATAATCAATTTGTTATGTATAATTTACGACCTAATTCATTGAATCTCTAAACCTAAAAAGATCTTCAATATGATTGAAAGTCAAATTATTGACTTAACTCAAGAATTAAGGTCAGGTCCTTATATTTATTTATTTTATTTCCCCATGTTATGAAGATAAAATCTTCAAATAAGTTACAAGAAGTAGTTTATTTTCCTTTGTTATGTTAAATGTTTAATTACTATTCTAATAAGGGTAACATGTATGTTTCATGTTTTTTAGAAACTACTAAATCGATTGATACATGGTGATGTGATCTCTTGTATCTAACACATTGTAATAAAATGACCAATTGCTCATGGATACTGAGGTCGGGGTTGATATACTATTGACCCGCAGAGATAGTAAATATACAATTTCTAGGTACCCTATACCATAAGGTACGTATAACCATATACCATAACAGAAATAATAAAAATAATGGCCAATCATTATAAATTACATTACATTGACATTACATATATAGGATAACAATGGATATGAAATTGATATATGCTACAATAAAGTTATTTTTAATGTAATAACAGGAGGGAATATATTAAAAGTAAGATATCCCATTGCACAATAATAAAAAATATTCCTAAAAGTAATCACAACATAGATTCCACTTCCAAATATGGTTATGATTACTTGCCTAGCCTTGTCTCTCATTATAACTATCCATCTCATCCATAAGTCACATGGACCATTTCACATACCTATTCCTAACACCATGAAATCTATATGAGAATTGAGATACTCATGTAGTGAATGAGTAAAACTTAGTAGGACAACACAAATAGAGACCCTAAAAAATATCATAAATAAAAATGCAATACATATATAAGAATGTAATAAAAATAAAAAAAATAAAAAACATGTTTCATTATGGAGTTCATGACAACCAATCCATGTATGGACATAACTATTTTAGATATTTTTAGAATTTAATGATTCAACCACATTATAATCACTCATTGAGAGAGAATTATACATCAATTATCATCTCATAACTCATGGTTTACAAAAAATCACAATTTTATATCCTTAGTTAATGTTGTATCGCCATCACATAACCTTGGGGAACAATGTATCACCATCATATAGCCTTGGTGAATGATGGATAACCATAACAATACCTCAAGGAATAATTTATCACCACCCCATAACAAAAGTAAATTATGTGTCTCCATCATATAAACATAGTATATGTTGTGTCACCAGTATATAAAATTGGTGAATGATTTATCCCCATCACATAATCTCAATGAACAATGTATCACTATCTCATAACCTCTGTGTATGATGTATTACTATATATAAAATGTTGTGGTTGAGGTTTCACTAGATGAACAATATATGATCACAAGATAGTCCGTTGGTGGATGACCCGTCATTGAATCATAGTATCTAGTTTGATGATCTATCTATATAAAATATCCAGATTGTTAATGATTCATCACCAATTCATGATCCCTTGAAGAAAGATACACCATTGTGTCACCTATCATGTTGAATGACTTATCACCAGTGCTCAACAATAGAAAAATGAATTATACAATATCCATTAAACCATTGAGATGAATGAAAAATAACTAGAACTTAATTTAAGGTGGTTGCTTTATCACTAGTCTTGAAAATTCACAGGAAAGGGTAAAATCATCCTTATCCAAGGTCACAGTCAAACTTACATCCATCATAGAAAAGTCAATGGTACCTTGTATTCTCCTATGATAACTGATATTAGTCAAGAAACACCCAAAATAGGTCCTAAATCACATTTATCTAACTCTTCATTTGAGATTCATAGTCACCATCAAGTGTGGATTCGGTACATACCCCACAAAGGGCCAATAACTTCCATAATAACTCTTACTCACACCATAAGAAGCTAAGAAAAAGTTTTTTGAATAGTTTTTGGGAATGAATACATAGTTAGTACATCATGTATTTGTAACGGTAAATGTAAAATATATAAAAGCTTATGGGAATGCTTAAAATCCACTTATGTGGAATTACAAAATCCTTTCACATTCTTTATCTATATATTATTTAGCCTGAAATTGAGAAAATCGGTAAACTAAAATGAACCCCTCAATTTGGTCATATTTGATAAATAATTAAAAAATATTGAAATAATACAACAATAAATAGAATAGGAATAATAAAATTTCCTTTAGAAATCCACCATGATAAAAAAATTCTTGAATCAAAGCATAAACATGAAAGGAATCAAAGGAGTGGAGAGAATGAACAAAGGAGAAGTGTATTTGGTTGTGCCTTATGGGAGAAAATGATAAGTCATAATTTTATTAGTTTTTAAAACTAAAATCTAATTTAATTATAATTTAAGAAAAAATAAATGAAATTTAATTGTACCAAGACAACATAGGTCATGGGGGAATTCATCTTCTAGGATCACACTACAATGTTTCCCCATGGGTCAAAATGTAGTGCACTACACTATGTAAGGACCACAAAACAAGAGTAATCCTACCTATGTAATGCTATAGTGTGATCCTTTATATCATGATGAAATTCCCCACATCATTCATGGATTCATGATGAAATTTATATCACTACAGTTCACTGCCTATCCCTTCAAGGAGGCCTTCATGTTACAATGTTTAGGTTATGGATTGAAAAACTACATACTATTGATTTTAATCATAAAAATCTAATTTCCACACCAAAAGTCCCAACAATGTAGTGTGAACTTCTAACTACAGTATATTTTTATCATGAACCATAAATTAATCCCCCATATACCCCCTCTTTTCCTCCACACACAACTCTTACACACCAAAAAAATTCAAACTTATAAGGTTTTGTGAATGTTTAATCATACCCCAAAACAATAGGAATGTTATAGCCTCCCCACCATATAGTATCTCATATTATAGATTCATCATCAGTCCTCATTATTGAAAAACTCTAACCATTGTGAAAATATAGAGATCCCCCATTCTTAGTTATACTCTTGGATGTACTTTTGTTATCCCTATACATGCACTGGATGAACCATCCTCCCATGAAAAATCCTCTCACTCTAATCTACTATATAAACTGAACTCCCCTCAAATTAAGCATATGTTCCTTGATTGAAATCGTGTATTATAATCATGTTAGAATTATTTGGATTCTATCATTAAAGGTTAGATATGTGGAATACACTATTAATAGAAATATGTCCTTATCGAATCACTAACTAGGAGACCATAGTACCAACCCTCTTAATGACCTCAAAAGGAACCATGAACATGGGTGCCAATATTCCCTACCTCTGAATCTATCGGTGTCCCAATCATGGTGACACTTTAAAGAATAACTGGTCACCAAACTAAAATTATAGAGGATAACAACACCTATTTGTATATGATTTTATCCTTCTCTAAGAGATCACTAACTGCATCTTGATCAACTAAATATTCTTCGATGACTCCAAAAAAATTCTTGGTTAGATAATAGAAGACTCCCTTACCTCTAACCATCATAGAGGTGATCGAAATGGACATCCAGATATGGTCTCATTGTGTGACACATGAACATATTCCTAGTATCTATTATTATATAATAACATGTGAGTATAAGATGAATCTCCTATGATTCAATGAAACACATGATATATTTTTACAACAAGTCTACTAAAATAATAAATATACCATGAGAATTCCTATTGGTCTATGTAAGGTGTGTTATACTTAATATGATTTCTAAATATTGCACCATCTATAGTCCCTACCATAAGCATGTTTTAAATCATATATCCTAATCTAATATGCTACTCTATGGAATACCATGAAATCATAATATTATCTATATATATATACTTCTCGTTTCATTAATGGAATTTTTCTCCCTCATTAGTATAAAACGTGGTACATTTGTTAACTATTCAATAATAACCCATAATATATCTCTTCTAAAAGTAGACCTTGACAACCCCATAATAAAATTCAACTTCAAATTATCCCACTTCCACTTGGGAATAGACATTGGTTAAAGTGACTTGTGGGTACATATTTTACATAATTTACCCTCTGATAAGAGAAGAATTGAGAAATAATCCCTATGATGTATTTCTTCATTCCATGCAAAAAATTCTACCTATTGATGTTTTGTTCCATCTCACTAAGCCCTTTGTGAACAACCCATATCAAGGCATGTTTGTCCTACATTATCTCCTCATGTATGCTCATAGGAATACCATATAACCTTGTGCATAAAAGGAAAAATTATATACAAAGAAATGATCTATAGAAGATCCCCACCATATAAAATTTTAATCATCACTATGTAATCGAAATCAATAAATGGTCTCTCCGTCAATCAATCAAGTAGTGAGGTGGTATTTCCTTAGTCTATGAGAATATACATACCTCAATACTTCTATAATAAAATCGTTGTCCTATAAATGAGTCTCATTAGCTTCCCCACACTACTATACTCTTGCAAAACAAATTCTTGATCCTTTCTACTCATCCCATCAACCACGATTTTCAATTTTCTATGGGTGTTAAAACCATAATTCCAATACACCCAAAGTGTAGTGTCTAAAGTAGGATGTTTAATTATTCTTACATTATACTATACCTTATTATTATTTTATCCAAAACACATAAAATCTTTCAATATTCAATCACAAACAATATATATATATGTTGAAATTAATGTCGAGTATAGAGATTTTAGTTGGTTCACCTCAAAGGGAAAATCCATAGAGAATATGTTGATGGTGTGATAATGGGTCCAGGGATAATTCTAATCACTACATGTGTTATAACTATTTAGGAATGATTTCATGTTGATCCATGGGAATATCCCTCATTTTATGTCTATATAAATTAATTTGTGACAAGAAATAGAATAAAATAGGACATAAGGATTTTACCTAATGATTATTTATAAAATAAAAATACCATACCAGAAAGGGTATTTTCATAGTGCTTATATCCCTTCTTCATTTCTTAATATCAATTTTTCAACTCCCAGATGTCTCCTCCTATCTATTTTACATATCTATAAATTATTTTTACTCTATTTGGTTCCACTAATACTTTTACAAATCAAGTATTAATATATCTATATCATGGTCCACCAATTGTCTACTTATTACCCATTGACTAGGTCATTAAAATGTCCCACTAATCACCCATTAAGTCAACCAAGTCAACCACTATCCCATAAAATATGAAACTGATTCACACATATGAAATTTTCTATATTTACCCCTTAATTACAATGATTCCTCCATCATAATGTGATCCTTACTAGAAATTACCTGAATATGGTGTTATTTCCATTATCTCAATTTATCTATGTCAATAATTGAATTCAAATTCACCAAAAAAATCATATCTTTAAATACCTTAACTATCACATAAAAATATCTAAAAAACTTCTTAAGACATGAACCTGTTATGACATAACTCTCTTTTTTACAGTGTGAATTCCTCATTATTATAAAATCATATCCATACAATATTATTCCTAGAAAAAATCACATGTAATATAACTGTTATATTGTGGTGTGTTCCAACTTTTTTCTTTATAGGTTGAATTAGGAGCACTATATATAGAATTGGAATCTCAAAATTAAAAATTCTACTAAAATATTTACTATCTTCATCAGAACCTAATCATCCTTAGCATAATGTGAAAAAATATTACATACCAAACCTTATATCCCAGTTATTGTTATGTATACTCTTTAGGGTGAGAAATCATTCCCATGATGTGAAAAAATTCTATGTGTTTGAGATAAAATATTACATACTAAAAACTATACATATCCAAAATAAAAAACATATATATATGCCCTTTCCATTTTCCTAAAACTATAATCATGGAGTCATCCTTTTTCTTACAGTATTATTTATTACTAAAATTTCAGTTTATTCAAAAATTTAAATTACCTTACACCATCCAACTACTACTAAAAAAAATCACCAATTTCCTTCAAAATTTCATACAATTAATAAAAAATCCAAAAATACAAATTATGGTTGCAACATTTTCTCCCATTGGATCCTTTTATCAATTCTATATATGAACCTCTTTATTTTTTTCAACCATTCTCCCACTTATAAATGAGTTAAATATGATTGTTCGAAATTAGAGATAAAATTTTAATTTCAACAATGACATCCATATTACTAAACCAAGAATAAATTTCTTGTTTTAATTTTCTATTGATTGTGTCTACCCTATATTTTTAGACTCAAAAAGATATGAATTCCAAAAAAACTAAGAAACATCCTGGTAAATCCTTATGTAAAATGGGGAGAACAGAGATTATGTACCTCATCATGTCGAGGGATGTGGTTGTACACTAAAGTTCAACTAATGATTCTCTTATATTCAGCTGGCCAAAGGTTTTGTAAATATTTCTTCCACCTATTGATTTGTAACCATATAGTCCCTCTTGATAATTCCTTACTCTACCTTCTACTTAATGAAATTTAACTGTATCTCAATATACATCATTAATGAATAGTGTACGATTTTTCAACTTAATAATTATTTTGTTGTCATAATAAGAAATCATTGGAATCTTTAGGTTTTCTCCAAGATCCTATAGTTTTTGTTTCATTCATATCAATTATGTAAAAAAAATCTAAAACATACTCTTCTTCAAATATACTGAGAAAAATTATCTCTTTATTATTGATGGGAAATCTAATTCTTTTCTTTCTAATAAAAAAAGGTTCCTCTACTCATGGATTTTCTATCCAAAATATATATAACCCAGTCTATATCTGAGTATACATAAAAATATATTCCATTCCCTAAAAAATATTCAAAACTATAATCAAGTGGGCCTCAAATGTACCTCATGATCTCTTTCACAATGAAGAGGTGTTACATCATAGGACGACACTGAAAGAGGGCCATAAAACATATACAAAAATGATATGTTACCTTATCCTTATGAGATATACTAATCTTCTAATCATCTTCTAGTAGTGTATTGTATCAACCTTACTTCCTTCCTCAATTATTCTTAGTTGGTTATAACCATAATTTTTGTTGAAATGGGTTATCTCTCCTCCATATCAAACATTTAAAGTACCTCTGTAACTAATTTATCTTGGGGAAAAAATGTCTCTCCATTTTTAACTAACTTAAAAAATGATAAAATATGTGATTTCGTTGATCACTAGTATTTAAAAATTTGATCACATCAACCATGAAAATTACTCCACTGACATTAGATTTATTTCTTTAAATATAACTTTGTCAACATAGATAAGAATAATCAAATACTCTTTCTTGGTTTATTTCACCAAAATATTTTCATTGAATCAACCACTTTTAAGTTTCATATTCTTCATGAAATTTTAATACTAACCATAATATTCCCAAGGTGTTTGTTTCAAACCATACATGACCTTATTCAAACTGATCACTTTCAATTCATAGTCACCAATAATATTTCCAATTATTTGTTTGATGTAGTCTTATTCTTTGTGAATTATATTAAAATTTTACATCCTTAAATATATTAGGTAGGTTATGATATTATCCAAATATCTTTAAAGTGGATGATTATTATTGATGCAAGTATCTCCACATTTGGTAAGGTTTCTTCCACATAAATTAGTTCAACATTTTCATATCCCTTCTACATGAACGAGGATTTTTTTCAGATAACATTTTTGTGATCATCATATTTATTTTTGAGAAACCAATTTATTCCTATGACACTAAGATCTATCTTCCACTTCATAGTAACCAATTATTATTTTTATCTATTTTATATTTCCCATTGTTCATAGATTTTACCTTGTATTCACCTCTCACCACTTATTCAAATGAGTAAGGATCCACTTACGAAAATATATTAGTTATATCTAAATTAATCATCCTCTATTTTTTCAATTAAGTTGATTTATCACCAACATTATTTTACTCAAAGATCTATGGTCATCTACATCTCAATTGAGTTCATGATTATCACTCTTTAGAAGACTCTTTATATACATATTAAGTCTAAAATTATTATTTTCCTATTAGAATATGTAGACAATAAGTATTTATATATTTCTTCCCCTTCAAAATTTCCCTCACTCGAATATAGAATTTCATATTTATTCCAATCATTTTATTTAATAATTTTAACATCACTACTTTTCCAGGTCTTGTTTAATCACTTTTTGAGACACACATAACCATTAATCTTAAAATGGTAGTGTAAAAATATCATGTTATCCATTTTATCCATGTATTTACTTTTATTTCTATATATGTGTTGAATTAAATATATTATAATATTCATTTTAAAGTTATTAAAAATAGGATTTCTTCCTTGTAATTTCTTATATAGAGTTATATTCCCTATATGGATAAAAAAATTTGATTTCAGGTGTATACTTCCACTTATGCGGCTTCTATAAAATAGTGGTGAGAGATTCCACTCTCTAGGATCAATGTGTATTATTTTTTTTACCATTAAAAATATCCATTCCACCACACCATCTTGTAGTAGTGTTCTAATTAATGGGGCATGATGCATAATTTAATATTTCTTAGAGTAATTTTCTACATCATGAGAGGTTAGATCCATACCATTATCAGACTAGATATTCTTCATCATTTTCATTGTTTCATTCTCATCTATTATTTTAAAATTTTTAGCACCCTTAACAACTTATTTTTATGGTAACATGATAAAACAAATTATACTATAATCATTGATAAATAACATAATTTATTTATCATTTTATATA
The DNA here is from genome assembly GCA_963277665.1 of Viscum album. Lineage (NCBI taxonomy): Eukaryota > Viridiplantae > Streptophyta > Magnoliopsida > Santalales > Viscaceae > Viscum > Viscum album. The sequence continues at coordinate 781,998,409 of OY728123.1, read as the reverse complement.
TCAATAATATTTATGGGTCCATATACATTAGATTGAATTAGATATAATAGACTTTATTACCTCATATTCATTGGTTAATAGGGATTTTCACCATTTTACCTCTTACACATGCATTACTGTTCGTGTTAAAATTTAATCTCAGATTTTAAATGTTAGTCATAGCTTTGAAATTTGAAAAATTATCCATGAATTGTTGATGAATATATCCAAGAATGCCATTCTAATCACGTTTTTATTATTCTATCATAATAATGCACAAATAATTACTTTTTTCTTTATGTGGTTGGATATGTTTTCATCTGTCGTTATTGACTCTTCAAATATTCACACCTCATGTAGCTCTCTACCTCATTACACTAGATCTTTATATGACAATGATTGCCACAAGATTATAATTTCATCGATGGTTGTATTTTTTCATTGATTTTCTCCCTCATATTTAAAGCCTTTAAGTGGTAACATGATTGCTAAATATATTTTTAAAATTTGGAACCATAAATAAATTTTTTATTTTCATTAACTCTTTGAGAAACTTTTCCAAAATTTGAGGTTTTGAATTCAAAAAAATATAAATCATTTGACCATATGCATTCACATATAATAATATATGATTTTTAAATAGTTCTTATGGCTATAAATTGTCTTTCGACTCACTCTTTATTAGAGAACATCATCAATTTCCACTTCTTGTCACCAATGTATGTTTCTTCTGCCAAAATATTTTTTATCAAAGAAAGAACTATTTCTTAAAGAGATTATAACCTTTATTATCCTATTTTATATATAAGTATTAAAATCATAAATCATTTTTTTATTTCTCTTTAATCTCTATATTGAAATGAACAACTTGTTTAAATGTAAATTAATAAATTTCGTTCCCTTACCCCCTATTTTATAAGCATGTAATTTCAACTTAATTTTGATAAATGTAATATGTTGATTCCTTTATTAATCTGATGATATTTTGGGTTTTCTTTCATTTAACATCCAACTCTTCAATTTCTCATTGAAGTCAATATTTATATCAATAACTAGTTTGGGTTGGTCTTCTTACTCATTTTAAGATTTACTTTTTTAGCTTATTTATATCATAAAATATTCATATATGAAATAAATAGAACCACATCATATTAAAATAATGTTATGTCATAATCTAGTTCTTCACATAATATGTTTTCTCATAGGAACCTATTTCATGATTGATTGAATTATTTAAAGTTTCATGTCTGGGGTAAATTTCTATATTGTATTTATACAACATTACCCTTAACTCCACTATCATTATTTCTTATAAATATTTTTTGATATCCCCTACTATTCCATTTTAAAATAAAGAAATTTCTACTTACCTTCATACATACCTTTTCCTTGTATCATGTTAATATTATCAGTGATAGAAATTGACCATTGTACAATTTATCATTGTATCTATATTCATATTTCTCTATATTCTCTATGGAATTAAAATAAATAACTTTTAGTGATTGTATTGATGTGATTTATAGTTTTACATCAATTTTTTATGCCACCAAATTTTTATAAATTTCATCAAAGGTAATTATATGATATATTTTTCATTATGATAGAACACTTTGGTGTTGTATAAAGGTGGAATTATTTTTTGAATTTTCTCTAGAATTTTAACATCTTTCATTTCATCAGAATTTCCTAAAATGGATTTGAATACATTAACGATACAGTTGAAGAGACCATCAATATTATCATTATAGTGTATTTTCATATCTGTTATTTTTTTTAAACTGTTTAAATTTTCTGCTTTTATATTTTTATGTACTTCATAAATATTTGAAAATTTTTACAAAATGGGTTTTTCTAAGGAATCTCATAACCTTAATATATACTTAATTTCAAAAGTCTCCAAATATCTTATTTTTTTTAATTTTCATCAACATCGATTAGTTTCCTGTTGACCTCGATCATTGATATTTCGGTGACATCTTTAACATGATTTAATTGAATTTTAGCGAAAAAATGTGAAGTCCAAGTGATTAAAAGTGGGATATGATCTAAAAAGTCTATATTTGAAAATTGTAAAATCCAAAAAAGGATGTATTTTTGCATTAACCAAATTATACATAATGAAAATATTTTAGGGAATGATTTATAGTGTGGGAACCTTGTAGATCAGGTAGCACTTGTTATAAACACAAGACTAACACACTCTAAGAGGGGGTGTATTAGGGTGGTAAATTCTCTTTATCATCCACTAGATCTTGTTCTCTTATTTTCAGTAACACCTTAACAATGTCAATCTTAAAGCACACAAAATAATTTTATACTAATATTAAATATAAGGAAATGAATATTTTATGTGGAACTAAAAGGGATAATCCAAGGAGCATATGTTGATGGTGTGTTTACATGTCGAGGGATAAAAATACAAACTAGATATTTTAAAAGGATCAAGAAAGGTTTTTTTCTAGAGATGCTCTTTCATCTTATCTATTTAAGAACTGATTTATGACACTAATTATAATAAAATAGAACATGATGATTATTTATAGTGATTGTTTACAAATGATAAAAACCATAATATTTAGGGTGTTATTATTTTTTTGTATGATCCTACATAAATTTTCAACATTCAATAGTTCTTCTCTGAGTTTTATAATCATTTATTTTTTTTTTTTAAAATATCAATTATTTTAAAGTTTTTCTTTTCCTCAATATTTCTCTAAATCAATGATTTATCCCTCTAAATCATGATTCACTAATTTCTACATGTTAAAAATGTATTGTTCTTGAAAATAACCCATTAATCACTAATTAAGTCAACCAATTCAACCATAATCCCATGAAATATAGAATGGATTCAAATTTATGGAATTTTATATATTTACCTCCTACACGGAATGGCCTCCTCCATCATTTCATGATCCTTATTAAATATCCTTGGTTGTGGTGTGATATCCTTCATCAGGTCATAATCAATCTAAAAAACATGATCTACACTCTTTATAAATATTCTATATTTAAATCTCTAAATGACCCCATTGTGATATCCTTAAATATTTTTAAAACTCAGACTAGTTGTGATGAATCCATCCTAATTGAAATCTAAATTCTTATTTATTAAAAAAATACACCCTCACTGCATTCTTCTTATAACACACCTTACACAACATAGCCTCTATGTTATTTTGGTCCACCTTTTCTCTTTTTAGGTTGAAACATGAACATTATCCCAAACATGATAATTTATTAATTCAATTTACCACTAAAATCCTTCTATGATATTCCTAATGTTTTCATCCTTCTATATAATGAAAAATTATTATGTTTCAACTTTTTTATCCCTATTAATATTACATATTCTCTTTATACTGTAACTATACATTCAATGACCTGAAAAATAATATCATATTTGAGATAAAATATCAGGTATTCAAAAACCTCTCATATACTAGATATAAAAATTATGTCTTTAACTTTTCCATTTTCTGGTAATTGAACTCATAATGTGATTCTTATTCTCATGAAATTGTTTTTTAGTCATAATTTAACTTTCTTATCTTTAATTCCAATGAACTCAAACCATTGAACTCTTTTCCAAACATAATATCAATTTTCTTGTAACTAAAAAAAATCCAACATTATAACATGTGGTTTCAATAAGCGACATATTCTAGTTCAACAAAAAATGACTAGAGATTCTGAACCCACCTCCACTACCAAAATTTTAGGTCAATTTGTAAGAATATATACTCTATGTTCTTATACTAAGTGTAAATAATGAAAATCCCACAAAACTGTTAATATATTCAATATCTCAGCACATGCACTATTACTGTCAACTCTAAATCATGATTGAAGTTGTTTTACACATGTGACCTCTACGCCCTGGTCACATAATTGGATGATTTAATATATTGTATTTTAACTTCTCCATTCCCATCTCTTGATGCATAGAAATATAAGGTATACTCCTTAATTAGTGCTTGTAAGGTTTGGATTGGGGTATACCTCAACCTCTATTTCATATCTTGAAAATATATCTCATAATATGTGGCCTCTTAATCATTAAACCCAACTTGGTTAAGTCCTTCATTAATTCTGCTAACTAGGAAAATTACAAAATGAATATATGATATTACCTTTCCAATACAAGGAAATATTGGATCATGAATACATTCTTGGGTCTCTCCGATTAAACCATGACTTTGACCTTATTAAGGTCTATAGATGTTCTTTCCTCTGATATGACATACCATAAGAAGTTATCCTAACTAATATATAACTAACACATTGTTATCCATCCATGAAGTTGATAGTTTTTAGTATACTTTATACAATTTCTAGATAGTGAGGATGCTCTTCCATTGACTAAAATTATACTAGAATATAATTAAAAAATATAACTTTTTATGAATCCCAATAAGGATGTAATACACTATTTATCATGTCAATGAATAGTGTTATCACTTTCATTCAACCAAATAGAATCATGATACACTAAGTAGGCCATACCGACTCATAAAGGCGGTGTGATGAAAATAAAAAGGCCTCACACGCAATTGATGAAAACCTGAACTTAGTTATACTATAGAACCCCATTTGTATCCCCTTAACTAAACAAAAAATAATATATATGGGGAATATAACACTATCTCTCAACCATCATATGGTTTAACCACAGGTAGTCCACACCTAAGCACAAAAAACAAACACCATATTATTTAACTAAATAGGAGAACACCAAGGGGATGTGTTATGGAATATGAATTTCATTTCCTTAAGGTCCCCTATATAAAATTTTATTTCTATAAGCTCTATTAAATACATCCTATATAGAGGAACGGATATGAGATTCATTCAGGTCACTATATCAATTCTAATATTGATATCTCTCTCAGGTGAAAGCTGGATAAATCTTTAGGAAAAACAATCTAAAATAGGCCAGCCAAAGGAGGAATGACCAATGATGACATCTTTTCATCCCCTATAACAATATTAAAATGTTATGATGATATCACCCATAGCTTCCCATGGTAAGGTCCTGAATTCCTGACCTTTTTAATTGTTTTCCTCTACATATGTTAAGGATACCCATGGGGGAAAATTTTCCATTCATTATTGATATTATGTCACCCAATACATTATTTAGATAATATAAAATATTCACATATCTAACAAAAAGATATACCATATGATCCTAAACCCATTAATTATAATATAAAATGATGTAATTCACAAGATACCACCATATCTTATCCCTAAGAACTTATGAATAGAAATCACCCCATGTAGGTAGTATATAGTAAGCTTAAGATCAATAGAAAAATGAGTACATATATACAAGTGAGACAAACATGAATCAAATAAAACTAATAAAGGTGTATAATCCATGAGAATCACTCAATAAAGAGTCTTTGGTTACTCATGTTGATTATAAAGAGTTTATTTACATGCATGAATCTAACCTAATCCTCATCCATGAGCTCCCATCTCCGAACATCTCCAAGCAGTTTCACCCTACTAACACTACTCCCCATTCCCCAATGCACTTTGTCCACCTCTAAGAAATAATCAATCAAAAGTGATCTGATTACCAGGCTAATATGGTGCCATTTTTACTTCTCCCAATCACTTGGTTCATCCTAATCTATTCCCACAATATAATAGAGATATAATACTATATAACCACTATATATTCCCTATTTATCTACATTTATGGCCCAACTTTGTCATCCTATAAAAATTCGGATAGATATATAATTTTTTCCCACACTAACATCACACCATAAAATATATCCCTCAATAACTAATATATGTACCCCTATATTAAAAGATTAACCTTACACTACCTTAGAGATACATTGCAATAATTTTCTTCCTACTTTGCAATAATCAACCCCTGATCCTAGAAATATAAGAGAACTTAATAAACGACCTACCCTCTGTCTAGTTCCTCTGAAAAATATCTTTGTTGCTTTCCATCACATAAAATAATTTCAAGAAAAAAAAATTCACTTATTATCAAATTAAATACGTTAGATCATCCATAGAATTCCTAACTCAGGAAGTATCATCACCAGAAAACATGGGTTCATGCATTAAGAGATCCTTAAAATATGTGGCATATCTAATAATTTACATGTATCATTGAAAATCATAAAATAAAATATTGTCCCAATATTTCATTAAATGCTCATGAAAAAACTTTTCAATGAAATGATATTTAAAATCATCAATTTTAGACCCATATATTAGTAATCCTAAAAAATATAATCCCAAAATTTCATGTCTAGTTAGAGAATCATATATGTAGTCGGATTTATCTTATATTCTAAATTTATCTCAATCTAGTCATAGATGGTTTTCATTGACTCTACTCAGAACATAATGGCATATGGGCCACCCTCACTCCAGAAGATGGGGATGATACATCTAGATCTCTCAGGTAATGTTTGACATGGATGTCCCTAAGCTTTGTTCCCTATGTCTCGTGGACTAAAAACATGGATCACAATATATCAAAGATATCAATCGATTGGAGGAACATACAAAACCAATGGAGGTGGATCCACTATTAGTGGACTATGCTCATCCCAACCCTCTAGAAACATAATAATGGATTTTCATAGTGGAATGTAACATACTCGAAATCCTTGTATTGTTACTTCGCATATTTCTTGTTTTCAAGGAGTTAGAAGAAATTTAGAGGAAGCAATATGAACTGAGAATTAATACTTTTTCTATAAGGGGTGTGATGTAGAAAAATTTTATATATCTTTTCCTGATGAGTTGGATGGAGGAAAGGGATTTGTTATAGTATAGTGTGTCATGCCGTGGTGGATGGGATTGTGGAATAATGATTTTTGTTACTGTATAGGGTGTAATCCCTAGTATTTCTGTTTCACTCTATCTTGGGATGGAAGGTTTGTTTTATAATATCATATCATGTTCTAACATGAAGGGACTCAATGAATTCTTGGTTTTATCCCCCATAAGGTCTTTTTTATTTTTATTGGTTTTGGATTCAGCACAAAGATCCATCATTATTTTTATAGAGGTGTCCAAGGGTTAACATTATTAGACATCTTTTAGGGTACTCATTTCAAAGGTTTATTATTGTCTGATACTTCCCTATGTATAAAGGATTCCTAGGTGTTAATTTGCATTATTCTATCTATTTTTGGTCTATTTTACCTTGGTTCCTATCATTACATCATGGTTTGGTTTTGGGTTATTTTTGTTTAAGGAGAGAAGATTGATAATTACCCTATATACCCTAATAGTACTAGTTTTTTGGTGTTTCCATTTATGCTGAACTATGACCCTTGTTATTAATTCCATTTTCAATTCAGTTTGACCCATGATATTTGCGGGATATCATGTTGTGATTTTTGGATTCAGATTTCATTATAGTTTGAGGAACGTAGTCAAGTCATGATTATTTTCCCATATTAATTAACAATTTCAATACCATATCAAATTACTTCTAATTACTCTGAAATTAATTGGACCCTAGAATACGAGTTGTGTGACTTTGGGGATACATAACTATATTTTGATAAGTTTTGTAACTTTTCTTCAACTGATAAAATCCTTATAATCCAATGTGATTTAGTTTCTTACTCTTCTTCTTTATCACCTTCATCTTATTCTTAATTTAATCTTGTAATTTTTTCTTTAAAGTGTCTATGAAAGAAAATATCCTTATTTTTTGGGTGAAAATGATTTGAGTAATTTATGGATGTTTTTGTTCTATTGATTATTTATTCTTTCATTGAGTGTTATTATCCTTGGGATTATCTTACTCTCTGCGATATTGTGATAAGATATTTAAATCCCAAGTTGAGGTAGGGGATTCAAGATAACACATTCATTATTTATTTATGAATGTGGATTAATTATTATTTTGGTTTAATTTGGTGGATAACATAAACTAAATTGAATACCATAAAGAACTAGATTAAGAAATTAGATTTGGAAAAAGGGTGATTAACATGTTATTAAATTCCCTAATGTTATTGATGTATTTTCTTCTTATTTTACGATTGGTTTCAACAATGATAATACTAGATTTATATTATTGATATGATAAAATCACATTTGATAATGAAATAATCACATAAAGTTGTTAATTCATTGGTTGTGTAGAAATATGAAATTATGGTGTCGATATTTGGACATGAAATCCCAATCTCATATAGAAGAATGATTAATGGGATGTTTTTAGTGTGAATTTCTATTGTAAATTCCCTTGTTTAACGACAGGTATTCCACACCTAAGCACAAAAAACAAACACCTTGTTATTTAACTACATAGGAGAACACCAAGGGGATGTGTTATGGAATATGAATTTCATTTCCTTAAGGTCCCCTATATAAAATTTTATTTCTATAAGATCTATTAAATACATCCTATATAGAGGAATGGATATGAGATTCATTTAGGTCACTATATCAATTCTAATATTGATATCTCTCTCAGGTGAAAGATAGATAAATCTTTAGGAAAAACAATCTAAAATGGGCCAGCCAAAGGAGGAATGACCAATAATGACATCTTTTCATCCCCTATAACAATATTAAAATGTTATGATGATATCACCCATATCTTCCCATGGTAAGGTCCTGAATTCCCTACCTTTATATTTTTTTTCCTCTACATATGTTAAGGATACCCATGGGGGAAAATTTTCCATTCATTATTCATATTATGTCACCCAATACATTATTTAGATAATATAAAATATTCACATATCTAACAAAAAGAAATCCCATATGATCCTAAACCCATTAATTATAATATAAAATGATGTAATTCACAAGATACCATCATATCTAATCCCTAAGAAATTATTAATAGAAATCACCCCATGTAGGTAGTATATAGTAAGCTTAAGATCAATAGAAAAATGAGTATATATATACAAGTGAGACAAACATGTATCAAATAAAACTAATAAAGGTGTATAATCCATGAGAATAACTCAATAAAAAGTCTTTGGTTACTCATATTGATTATAAAGAGTTTATTTACATACATTAATCTAACCTAATCCTCATCCATGAGCTCCCATCGCCGAACAACTCCAAGCAGTTTCACCCTACTAACACTACTCCCCATTCCCCAATGCACTTTGTCCACCTCTAAGAAATAATCAATCAAAAGTGATCTGATAACCAGGCTAATATAGTGCCATTTTTACTTCTCCCAATCACTTGGTTCATCCTAATCTATTACCACAATATAATAGAGATATAATACTATAGAACCACTATATATTCCCTATTTATCTACATTTGTGGCCCAACTTTGTCATCCTATCAAAATTCGGATAGATATATAATTTTTTCCCACACTAACATCACACCATAAAATATATCCCTCAATAACTAAGATATGTACCCCTATATTAAAAGATTAACCTTACACTACCTTAGAGATACATTGCAATAATTTTCTTCCTACTTCACAGCAATCAACCCCTGATCCTAGAAATATAAGAGAACTTAATAAAAAACCTACCCTCTGTCTAGTTCCTCTGAAAAATATTTTTGTTGCTTTCCATCACATAAAATAATTTCAAGAAAAAATAATTCACTTATGATCAAATTAAATACGTTAGATCATCCATAGAATGCCTAACTCAGGAAGTATCATCACCAGCAAACATGGGTTCATGCATTAAGAGATCCTTAAAATATGTGGCATATCTAATAATTTACATGTATCATTGAAAAACATAAATTAAAATATTGTCCCAATATTTCATTAAATTCTCATGAAAAAACTTTTCAATGAAATGATATTTAAAATCATCAATTTTAGACCCATATATTAGTAATCCTAAAAAATATAATCCCAACATTTCATGTCTAGTTATAGAATCATATATGTAGTCGGATTTATCTTATATTCTAAATTTATCTCAATCTAGTAATAGATGGTTTTCATTGACTCTACTCGGAACTTAATGGCATATGGGCCACCCTCACTCCAGAAGATGGGGATGATCCATCTAGATCTCTCAGGTAATGTTTGACATGGATGTCCCTAAGCTTTGTTCCCTATGTCTCATGGACTAAAAACATGGATCATAATATATCAAAGATATCAATCTATTGGAGGAACATACAAACCCAATGGAGGTGGATCCACTATTAGTGGAGTATGCTCATCCCAACCCTCTAGAAACATCATAATGGATTTTCATATTGGAATGTAACATACTCGAAATCCTTGAATTGTTACTTTGCATATTTCTTGTTTTCAAGGAGTTAGAAGAAATTTAGAGGAAGCAATATGAACTGAGAATTAATAATTTTTCTATAAGGGGTGTGATGTAGAAAAATTTTATATATCTTTTCCTGATGAGTTGGATGGAGGAAAGGGATTTGTTATAGTATAGTGTGTCATGCCGTGGTGGATGGGATTGTGGAATAATGATTTTTGATACTGTATAGGGTGTAATCCCTAGTATTTCTGTTTCACTCTATCTTGGGATGGAAGGTTTGTTGTATAATATCGTATCATGTTCTAACATGAAGGGACTCAATGAATTCTTGGTTTTATCCCCCATAAGGTCTTTTTTATTTTTATTGGTTTTGGATACAGCACAAAGATCCATCATTATTTTTATAGAGGTGTCCAAGGGTTAACATTATTAGACATCATTTAGGGTACTCATTTTAAAGGTTTATTATTGTCTGATACTTCCCTATGTATAAAGGATTCCTAGGTGTTAATTTTCATTATTCTATCTATTTATGGTCTATTGTACCTTGGTTCCTATCATTACATCATGGTTTGGTTTTGGGTTATTTTTGTTTAAGGAGAGAAGATTGATAATTACACTATAAACCCTAATAGTACTAGTTTTTTGGTGTTTCCATTTATGCTGAACTATGACCCTTGTTATTAATTCCATTTTCAATTCAGTTTGACCCATGATATTTTCGGGATATCATGTTGTGATTTTTGGATTCAGATTGCATTATAGTTTGAGGAACCTAGTTATGTCATGATTATTTTCCCAGATTAATTAACAATTTCAATACCATATCAAATTACTTCTAATTACTCTAACATTCATTGGACCCTAGAATACGAGTGGTGTGACTTTGGGGATACATAACTATATTTTGATAAGTTTTGTAACTTTTCTTCAACTGATAAAATCCTTATAATCCAATGTGATTTAGTTTCTTACTCTTCTTCTTTATCATCTTCATCTTATTCTTAATTTAATATTTTAATTTTTTCTTTAAAGTGTCTATGAAAGAAAATATCCTTATTTTTTGGGTGAAAATGATTTGAGTAATTTATGGATGTTTTTGTTCTATTGATTATTTATTCTTTCCTTGAGTGTTATTATCCTTGGGATTATCTTACTCTCTTCGATATTGTGATAAGATATTTAAATCCCAAGTTGAGGTAGGGGATTCAAGATAACACATTAATTATTTATTTATGAATGTGGATTAATTATTATATTGGTTTAATTTGGTGGATAACATAAAATAAATTGAATACCATAAAGAACTATATTAAGAAATTAGATTTGGAAAAAGGGTGATTAACATGTTATTAAATTCCCTTATGTTATTGATGTATTTTCTTCTTATTTTACGATTGGTTTCTACAATGATAATACTAGATTTATATTATTGATATGATAAAATCACATTTGATAATGACATAATAACATAAAGTTGTTAATTCATTGGTTGTGTAGAAATATGAAATTATGGTGTCGATTTTTGGACATGAAATCCCAATCTAATATAGAAGAATGATTAATGGGATGTTTTTAGTGTGAATTTATATTGTAAATTCCCTTGTTTAATTTGGTATATAGGGTGTTTATTTCTATGGGTAGAGTGATAAATTATATTTTTTTTCTGGTTTTTTTGGAAGGTGTGGACTGTATTGGTTGTAGTAATAGTATATTGGTTGTTCCATTATTATAATATTAGTGACATTTCCAGTTGTGTGGAAAGGAGTTGGTATCATGGTTGATATGGTGGCTATTTCCATGGAATGTGTAGAAGATTATGTGGATAGAATTTTGGTTGTTGTGGGGTAGTTTTATAGTTTCTTGATGGATTTAAATTTCATTGGAATAAAATAAAGTGTTAATGGGTTGATGGTTGGAATTGTTAAATTTTGGGAAATAAAATGAATAATGATAATCGATGGAATTTTTGTGTTTGATAAATCGCAATGGCTAGAATAATATTGAATAATTAATAATAAATGGCTTGAAATTAAAAGAGTATTAATTAATGGTTTCTCTTTTAATATGGTTAAATAGATTATTTTAGGCTGGTAATGGTAGTTATGGAATGATAATGACGAATAAAAGGGAATATAATAATTTTGGTATGGTAGTTATATGAGGATAGATGATGTTATTTATGTTGTAGTTATAGAAACTGATTTCAGTGAGGGATGGTGATGGTTTGATGATACTTTTGGGATGTTATGGTATTTTTTTGTGTGATCATTGAGGTTAGGTTGTGTTATATTTGATCATTCATTATTTTTTTATTTTATATGCACCCTCACCCAAATTAGTCAACCAAAAAAATGCCCTTATGGTTTATGGTACTAGGTTTTTTCTGGAACATCTAGATTATAAAGGGAATGGATGGTTGATTGCTCCCGCTTCCTACTCCCCCTATCGAAATATTATGAGGTGCGATGGATCAATATTTGTATATATATTTGGGTTGTAATAGATTTATGTTTTTGTGTGTATATATACAGGATGATATAGTTTTTTGGTTGTGGGGTGGATGCATGGTGTGGATTATTCATGGAAAGAGGTGGGCACAAGGATGATTTCCATCACATTGAGGATGTAATAAATTGATAAGGACATGATGTTTATATGTTATGTAGTTTTGGTATGTGGTTATGATACGTAGATACATTGATGTGTTGTTACATGGTTATATACAAGGGATGATATCACAAAGAATATTTCATTAGAGTGTGATATTGACTAGATCAGTGGAGAAGTTTTTATAAGTTCCCTTCTTGACATATATTATTTTGATATTATGTTATTATAAATGTATATGATATTGAGAGAGTGATATGTGGTGAGTCTAGGTATTAGTTTATATGGAATAGGTTTGAGTATGTTTTTTATTCATTGAGTCATTTGTATTCCTCTTCAAAATTTTCATGAGAGTTTTTATAGAGGATCATACTGATTATTCTTGTATGCTTTACTGTATATACATATAACCATTTTACATGTTTCTAATCAGATTTTATTAACCTATTTGGACATTACTAGCAATGGATTTTTTTTTGTTGGATTCACTACCGTAGGAGTTACATTTTTATATTTTTTGGAGGCCTATATTATATATAATATTTACAGGCATTATAGATTTGGTTTTATTTTATAAGATATAGATTTTATTTGTGGTTTTATCTCTTATCCACAGAATTTATGGGGCTAATACCTCCCACATGTGTGTTATCATAGAATTAGTGGTGATGCACAAATTTACCCATGCCATACGGTTAATGTAGTCTCTTATAGAACCACTAGGGTTATCGAATCCTTAGAGACCAAATAATAAACGTAATGAAACATACATACTACAGGGGATATTTGGCTATGAAGTGTTAATCATGGGTTCGAATTTTGTGTATAATTAACAATTTTTTAATACTTAATTAAATTCAATTTAAGAGAATGATTTTTTCATAGATTATCGCTTGGGGTGGATTGGATGAATTTGATTTTAAATTTTTTCAATTTCATTAACTCGAGAATAATTCATTCACTAAAATTGATATAACCTCATCAAATTATAGTTTAACACCTTCGCATACACATTATAGTCACCTATAAACATACAGGATCATTGTCATCAGCAGTCTAGGGTAAATGATGTCATTATCTCATGAAAAGTATGGCGATAAAATTTAATAAGGAAGAAGAATAAAGAAAATCATTAATTGAATATATCAACGAAATAATTGATTAATAATTATTAAAATGATAAATAAAATGCAATACATATCCTTTACACAACCTTTCATCAGCCCATTAGAGGGGTTTCCCTCCATTGTTTAATTAAATCAGTGGAAGCAGGAGGTAGACTCATGATGGAGGAATTTAAGAAGAAAAAACTGTGAAATAATGATCACTCCATCATCAAAAAATATGACGTGAATAGATTATCTCCCTAAGGAAAAAGTGTCAATGTGATATTAAGATTAAAAACATAAGATAACATTAATAACCTTTATTATGAAAGGAATGGTGATTCAAATAACTTATTTTTGAAAAACGAACACGTGAATACGAAATGGCAGTGTAACAATAAATTAGAAATAAAAACATGAATCCCAAAATTACTTTACCAAAACCACATGAAATAGTAATATTAGGATCCTATGGCCAGTCCCTGATAATTTAATGTCTTTATAATTAATTAGGAGAGTAAAAAGTGGGTAGGAACCAAAAGGAAACAAAACTTTTCAACTTTGACCACAAAAATAAGGCCAGATTCATCCCCCTTTTGGACATGAAAATTTGACATTTAAGATGGAAGAATAAGATGTTGTTTTAGAAAATAAAAATGATCTCACATATTTACTAAAATTTATTTAGAAATTTTAACCAAATTTAATATTCCCCTGGTTTTTATGATGAAATATGTGGGATGATTTAATGGGACATCGAATATGGACATTAATTTAATACATAATATGGGCTCCCAAGATATCCTTAAATATGTCAAAATTACCTCTAGAAATAGTTTAATTTAATTATCAACATACTTTTATATATCAATAGTTTAAATTTTATCTTCATTGGGATTAAATTGTGGAAACCACATTTATTTGATAGGCTTAAATCCCATTAAGCTTTTTCTATAAATTTCTATAATCATTTCCAAAAATGTGAATATTTCCTCGTGATTCATCCATTAATACTAAAAGAAAACAATTTCCAAAACAATTTTTAAATAATATACCAAAATGTCAAACTCAAATAATAAAAATAATTTATTCCATAATCTGATGATAAATTGGGCCCAAATTGACACTTTAAACATTAATTGCACAGTGATGTGAAATGAAGATCAATTTTTAAAATGAACTAAAATTGGTGTTTATAGAATTTGAAACACATGAATATCAAAATATAATAGATGAATATTATCCTATTTTAGTGAATAATATCACCCCAACGTGAGTTTTTCTACTCCTATGAAAAATGTATCTCAAAAATATGAAATTGAATTCCCTTTTTCATAAACATTTTAACATACATTTCTATTAAAAAAGAATCATTCCAATGAAATCATGAAACCTATAAAAATAATTTCATAACATTTATGTTCAGAATCATATCCCAAGCCTAATCCCATTCATTTATTCAAATGCTTCAACACATTTTATCCAATTTCAATTAAACATGATGATGTATTGTTCATCATAGTATATATAGGGAATATTTTCTTATTCAAGGTAAAAATGTAAGAACTATGTGGAAATAACCTTAAACTATAATATTTATATCCAATTTTATCTTTTTATTTTTCTTCATTTTTTTCTTTTTTACTAAAATTGAGATGAAAAGAGGTATTATAAGCAAGACAGCTATGGAGTCAGAATCCCCAAGTGTCAGATTCCACACATTTATTAAATTACATTCTCTACAATAGATATGTAAATCTAATATTTGGGAAAGAAAACTGTGGAGTCACAAACCCTAAGGGTTAGACTACACATTTGGAAAAAATGATCTATTTGCTCACCATTTTGATCATTTTTTGTGGGGTCCTTCAATTTAACTTAATGTTTCCCCGAACCCTATTCTATGATGGACAGGAGACATGAAATCAAACATATACCCAAAATCCAATCAATTTTCATTTTTGAATTTTTATTAAAAGGATGGAAATGTAAACAATGAAAAATCAATCGGACAATAACACTTTCTAAAAACGATTCTCATGAACAAAAATATACATCAAAATCCAAAAAAAGTAAAGAAACATTATTTGAAATTTATCTTGAAATTTTGAAATGTATGTTATCATGTTCAAGGTTAAATAAATTTCCCATAAAAGTACAATTTTTTTCATAATATAAGTATTTTCACTCCCCCAACATAGAATGACATTTCATTCAGTGTTGAAAGAGAAGAGAAGAATGTGATTATAAATGGGATGGAAGAGGGGAGATTTTATTTTAAATTAAATCAAGTAACAAAACCACCTGGTTTGACATTGATGACCCATTAATAAGAAATTTATCACTTATTCATCATCTCATAAGTAGACTCCTTGGAGATGATTGAAGTTAGGTTGGAATTCTAGAAGGGATGCATTTAATTTGGAAATAATAAAAAAAATTAACTACTAATTCTCACACAAAAGAGACATTAGATCACATTAGAAACCCAAAAGAGATTCCATTAAACAAAAAACACAAAAAACACAAAAAAAATAAAATAAAAATAAAATAAAAATAAAAATAATGTAGAAGAATGGTATCATCCCAGGAAGTGACTATTTTAATGTCATTAACTCACCTTGGACCCCCAATGTACCCAATACCAAATTTCAACTTTTTATTGATTTTATTTTTTTCCACTTCTAAAATATTGAGATTTATTATTAAATTGGATTAGAAGAAATTTTTTGGAATTGATTCTTAAAAATAAATATAGGTCCCAGTGAAAGGGATAATCCAATGAATATTGAAATGGGTCCGTCAAATTACATTCCTAATATTTTATAAAAAATCAAATATAATTTTCTTTTTATTATATTCAAGATTTTTTTAATGGATTATTTAAAGGTTTGTATTACCCCTTATGATGTAAAACATGAGATAGGATGTATGGGCTGTAAATTCAAGCTCAGGTTGGATAAAACATTCAAACACAGTTCTGGACCTAGAATATAACATTATTTCACTTTCAAAAAATTTTAACAAGATTTTTTCCTTTTGAATAGATGTTTCAACCACCAAATTTTCTAGATGATTCCCTAGAATGGGTCTGGACTCAGTGTTTTTTATTTCCCCCAATGTTCTATCTAGTGGTGATCCAAAAAATCAATATTTGAGCCATCTAAAACAGATTCAATACATGAATACATTTTTCCCTCATGAGAATATATAAAATAAATTGCATCATTATTTATACACCCTTGAACAATTACCTTTGGTTCCTTACGATGACTTTCTATATTTTTTAAGAAATACACTCCATTCTCCATCTATGATTTCTCATATTATAATGATGAATCTTTAAAATTATCATCTAATTTGGTATCCTATTATGGTTTGGGAATCATTATTTTATGTTTTCAATTATTATTCCCACTCATGGAAATATTCACAAGTTGGATTTGTTCATCAGTGGCTTGTTTTTAAAATATTCTTCTCAAAATGTTGAGGAAGGGTCTACCATAGTGGGCATGGCTTCATAAATTGATCCAATGCATTGTATTTCTAATCTCAATGATTAAACTTATGAATTCATTTTTTCCTTTTTTCACTCAATTTATCAATAATATTTTGAGAATTTAAATGAATTGTATTTTGTTCATCATTAATATCCCTATGATTAATCTCTTCAACCATCCTTAAAAGGGCTATAAATTTATCCTTCAAACATCAATCATCTAAATGATTGTTTATTTCCCTAGGTGGAGGGAAATCATTAAAGTTTTGATCAAAAAATTTCATATGTTAGGGGTTTTCCAATATTGATTTCTAATTTGATTCCAACATGGGATTAAGTTTGGGTATTGTTGTAGATAATCCATTAGATTATACAAAATCTTTGATTTGAGATTTGCATGACACACACAAATAGAAAAGTTAATAGACAAGGGAAATTGGGGTGATAAAGGGGTTCTAGTGTCTAATATAATTTAAATAGGTCCCATTAAATGATGAAATAATATTTTGATACCAAAATTTACACAATTTATATGGTTAAAGAAGCTCTTGCAGAACAACATGGGTTATTGAATCCTCATATACCTAAGAAGAAACAAAAATAAACATACATTATATGGGGATTATTTTTCTATTAAGTGGTCAAGTTGGGTTTGAATTGAGTGGATAATTAAATATTTTTATATAAATAATTAAATTCAATTTAATTTAATATTTTTATACTAGGTTATAGCATGGGGTGTATTGGAGGAATTTCTTTTTAAATTTTTTTAATTTCATTAACTAGAGAATAATTCATTCAATGATATAAATTTAAATACTTAACTAACTTTTTTAAAACCTGCACATACACATGTTAATCAACTATACACTTGGAGTATCATTTTGATGAGCACTATATGGTAAAGGATTGTGTTATCACATGAAAATTATGGCGATAAAATTCAATAAGTGGAAGAAAGAAATTTTTGGAATTAAAATAACTTCAAAATAAATAATTAATAATTATTAAAATTATAAATAACATCCCATACATACCATTTATACTCCCTTAGATCATCCCATGATAGGTATATCCCTCCAATTATTCTATTCCATCAATGTATATAGGATTTATACTTGTGAGGGTGGAATTGAAGAAACAAATAGTGAAATAATGATCACTCCACCGTTGTGTGATGAATTTCACAAAATATTATGTTAATAGCCTCACTATCTAAGCAAATGGTATCAATTTTATTTTAATATGAAAAAAATATAATAAAAACAACATTTTTAAATAAATGAATGGTGATTCGAATAACATACACATGAAAAACAAATTAATGATTGCAAAATAGGAATGTAACAATATAATTTAAATAATGACATGAATCCCCAAATTCATTCTCCAACACCAAAAATAATAGGAATATAAGGATCCTATGTTTGATCCCTCATCATTTAATTCCTTCCCAATTAATTATGAGGGTAAATGGTGGGTGTGAAAAATAAGGAAAGTGGACTTTTCAACTCTGAACACAATAATAAAATCATATTCATCCCCCTTTATGATGTGAAAATTTGACATTTAATGTTTCCATATAAGAATGAGTGATAGAATAAAAATATTATATTACATAAGTCCTCTAATTGATTTAAAAATTTAATCCCAATTGTATATTCCCTATGTATGTTATAATGAAATTGGTGGCCTAATTTTATGGGCCATCAAATTAGTCCGATAATGTAATCCTCAACTTGGTCTTCTTGGATCTCCTTGAATGAATCTACATTATCTCTAGAAATAATTTATTGATATTATCCACCTAATTTTATATTTATATAGTTGATATTTTTGCTCTATTCAGCTTGAATTGTGGGCACCAAATTTATTTAATGGTTCTAAGGCCCATTATGCTTGGTCCATAAATTTCTGCATTTATTTTTGAAAAAATGCATCTTCTGTTATTATTCACCAATTTATCATATAATTAAAAATGATCCAAAAAAATTTGTAAACAATATCTCAATATTACGTATTGATATATTAAAAATAATTTATTCCAGAAGCTAATGATAAATTTGACCTAATTGAATACTTTAAACCTGAATTGAACAAAAATGTGAAATGAAGTTCAATTTATAAAATGTACTAAAATTGGTGTTTATGGACTTTTAAAGACATGAATATTAAAATATAATCAATTAATATTATCCTCTTTTAGTGACTAATCACTTGTAGTGGGTCACCATACCATATCCTGATGAATGAAGAATTCAAGGGTCTCCCTCATCTTTATGTCCATCCTAGTCGAGGAACTAGTAGTGGAATGTCATGATGGAGTGGTATTAGATATATGGTTTAATATTAAGATGAATATTTTAGTTATGAACATTTTAGAATTGATTGGGTTTGTTAGGGAAGCTATATTGATAAAACATATCATATGATGTATAGATGGAGATCATCTTCGACACATGCATTTTGGACCCATTATGATTTCACACGGGGAACTTAATATTACCAATTTTTTAGGAAAGATGATATTTATTACAGGGTAGAGACATAAAAAAGTCTATGTATCATGATTTTTTCACCTATGTTTGAATTAGGGTGATTCTAGGGAAGTTAAAATAGACTAATTAAATTATCATAACTGAATTCCATATTCTCAAACTTTGTAGTTTACTATTGGTTGGTAGAGAAAGCTAGACAGATTCATGAATTTTTTGTTTAGGTGAAAAAGGTTTTGTAGGATCGACCAGTTTTCTATAAAATGTTTGATGTGGTTAAGGAGGATGAGTGTGGGAGGGATACATGTGTGGGATTTAGTTTCAAAGCATAGAAAAATATAAGGGGATCATCACTATTTAACAAATGGATTACTATTTAAAAGAGATATAAATCCCATTTAATTTGGATCATGCTAGGATTCATAATTGTACCATCTTAGATATTAGTTATTTAATGTCATATACTCATCAGTGGTGTTTTCTATTTTTTGGGGACCAGACAATATTTTCTTGGGAAGGTTTTCAATAGAAGTTCCATGTAGAGTTTTTTATTTAATGATGATGGTGGAAAGAAATTTAGAGTTTATTTCTCTTAAGTAGGTGATTATGAGGGTGTGAGAGCTCAAAATTTTATTCATAGGCCTTATCCATTATTCCCCTATTCATTTTCTTAATGGGGATTCCAAAGTACAATTTTTTCAAGTGTTTTGTGCCCCGTTATTCAGAATTTGGTTACCCTGTTTATTTTCCATATGTATCTAGAAGTTATATCTATGGTTGTGTGGATTCCTAGGATTATATAGTGGTAAAATTCATCTCAATAGGGTAGTCATCATAACTTATCTATGAGTAGATCTGTAGATAGAGGATCTCAAATATCGAGGACGTCATGGTTTTGACTAGTATGGTGTCAGTATCAGTTGTTGGGTCAGAACAAACGAGGAAAAGATGGCAAGAGGGGGGTGAATTGCCTTTTAAAAAAAAGATTAACAAATTAAAATCAAAGTTGAAATGCAGCGGAAATAAAAGAGGCAAGACACGCAATTGATAACGGAGTTCGGCCTAAAAACCGGCCTACGTCTCCGCTCCCAACTCAACCGTTGAGAGATTCCTACCGCTTTCTTTTCAATGGTTTTAGCAAGAAACCCACTAGGCTTTGAGGTAGCACTAGGACCTATTACAGCTTGCTTTTGGTGGTTAAGCAAGAACCCACTTGTTTTTAATGGTTTAGCAAGAACCCACTCGCCTTTTTAATGGGTGAAGGCTAGCTCACCGAAAACTCAAGCCTTTTAAAAGGAAAGGCTTGAAGAAACCTCTTCACACCTTAATGGTGGTGTGAAACCCAAAAGAAAGGGGGATGAGAAAAGGGTTTGGGGTTTGTAGGCACAAACCCAAAATTAAAGCTCAAAATAAATATACAATAAAAAACCGTATTTTGAGAAGCCTTGGGCGCCTTTGATTGGATGGAGATGTTGAAGGCCGCTTCCAAGATTCTTTGGAGATGCTCCTTGGATGTGGAATTGAGTTGGAGCTATTGAGGTTCCTTTGAAGGAAGTCGCCGTAGGTACGCCAAATGATGAACAACGTGTCCGTGGGCTTCCGTATAGTTCCGATAGGTGTCCGGGGATTCCTTGGCCTTTATTTATAGGCATGGAACCCATTGGGGGCCTTCGGAGCCGTTGGGGAGGTTTAAAGAGCCGTTGGAGGCCAAAAGAGGGTTGACTGGTCAAAGCCAACGGCTAGTTTGACTGGGCTACCGGCTGGTCGGTGCAGGGCCACCGGCTGGCCGGTGCCTTGGCAGAGGGGAAGAGTTTTGGTCCAGGCTCCACCGGCTGACCGGTGGAGGAGCCACCGGCTGGCCGGTGGCAAGACAGTAGCAAACACTATTTGGGCTGGGTGCCACCGGCTGGCCGGTGCTGAGGCCACCGGTTGGCCGGTGAGATGACAGTGAGTGGCTCTTCTGCCCAGAGTCCACCGGCTGGCCGGTGGACTGAATTTCAGTCCAGTTTTGCTTCTTGCTTTCTCGGCCTAATTCCTTAGCCACCTGAAATGATTCCTATCATCCAAAAACACTTGAAAGAGGATTAGATAAATAATAAGGTGATTGTGATCATGAAAATCAAACAAAGAGGGGAACGAGAGGTACAACAATCTCCCCCTATTTTGATGATCACAATCACCAAAACAATCAATGTAAAAGACTTAAAATGAGAGGCATACTTTAAAAGATTTTTCCCCCAATCAATCAAGAATTTCTCCCCCTTTGTGATTATCAAAATAGCACGGGGCATAAAACTTGATTGAGGGATTGCGTTGAAAAACAAGATAGAGATTTTAAAACAATTGAAATTTTTGAAATTTGAATTGAATGTTTTGAATCAAAAATTGAATTGAAAAATTTGAATTGAATATTTTGAAATGAAAATTTTGATACCAAGTGTTGAAATTGAAAGATAGAAAAAAAATTTGAAATTGAAAAGCTTAATCAATCCTGACTCCCCCTAAATAAAACAAAAGATCATCGGGGAGAGGGATTTTGAAAAGAGATGATTTTAGGCTCGGAGAGACTCGCAAGAAGGGATTTTTCAATCCAAACTTGTCTTGTAGCGGGTCTTCTCCTATAGAATTCATCCGAATAAAAAATCGATTTGGGCCTACCATACCGGGCGTTTTTGCAATTACATTCATATATCATGTGCCCGGGTTTTTTGCAATAGTTACAAAATTTAAAACTAGAGCTCCCCCTTACAAAAACAGTTGGAGCATGGGAGGAGGAAGCTACATTGGTATATCCTAGCCCTTGGGTGGTTCTTGAAATTCGTTGGGAACCAAGCAATTTTGAAAGATTTTTTTCCCCTTGGGTGAATTTAGCTAGGGTCTCCCTTAGGTATTTGATGGTTGATTCCATAGAATCAACATTTGGAAAATTTTGGATTTTAAGGGTCAACTCTTCCTTCTCTTTGAGAATTTGTTCTTTTTCGGAAGAGAGTTTTTTGAAATACTTTTTTAAAGCAACGAATTTTGATGATAAAGCATGAAAACCTTTTTCTAGTTGGTCTCTAGCGTGTGAGAGTTCTTCATAAGATAAATGATTTAAAGAATTTGAATTTGAAGAACATGAGGAAGAGGAATCGGAAGAAGTTACCTCATGGAATGCCATTAGGCATTTGTTACCGTTGTCGCTTGAGGAGGAGGAGGAGGATGAGGTGTCACTCCATGTGGCCTTGAGGACCTTTTTCTTTCCTTTTTCCTTTTGCGTGGCCCGTTTCTTGTTGAGTGGGCAATCGGGCTTGTAATGGCCCTTTTCGCCGCACCCGTAGCATTTTACCTTGGGCTCGGATCTTGCGGTGGGTTCTTGCTTTCGCGCCTTGCGAGATTTTTTCTTCTTGTGCTTCTTCATAAATTTGTGCATTTGGCGGGCGAGATTCTCCATTTCCGAGTCGCCGCTTGATGATGAAGAAGATGAAGATGATGAGGAGGAGGAGGAGCTTACTTCTTTTTGTACCTTGAGGGTGATGTTCTTTGGTGTCTTGATTGGTGTGCCCTCCTTTTGAGCTTGCCTCCTCATCGTAATCTCGTACGTCATTAGGGATCCGATGAGCTCCTCTACCGGCATGTTTTTGACGTCCTTAGCCTCTTGGATCGCCGTCACCTTTGGTGCCCATGAGCTCGGAAGGACCCATAAGATCTTCTTGACCATCGTCTCGGCTGAAACATCATCACCAAGAGATTTCCTTCCATTGCACACGTCAGTAAAGCGAGTAAACATATCGGAAATAGACTCATTTGGATGCATTGAAAAAGATTCAAAGTCTTGTCTATACATATCTAATCGAGTATCCTTTACTTTGTTGGTCCCCTCATGGGTAACCTCCAAAAGTTTCTAGATTTCATGTGAGGAGGTGCATGTGGAAACTCGATTGAATTCATTTCGGTCAAGGCCGCAATGTAGAGCATTCATGGCTTTGCCATCAAGCTCGAAATTTCTAATATCGGCTTGGGTCCATTTTGATTCATCGGGGGAAGACAAAGAATAACCTTGCATGACAATTTTATAAATTGGATATCCTATGCTTCTAAGAAAGGTAGTCATGCGGGTTTTCCAATAATTATAGTCGGACCCATCAAAAAATGGAGCCCGACCCAATGAGTAGTCCTCGGGGGCGAAAGAGGTTGATGCCATCTAAATGGATCTTAAATTTGAAACCGGGTAAGGTATTACTCAAATTATCCCTCTGATACCAATTGTTGGGTCGGAACAAATGAGGAAAAGATGGCAAGAGGGGGGGTGAATTGCCTTTTAAAAAAAAGATTAACAAATTAAAATCAAAGTTGAAATGCAGCGGAAATAAAAGAGGCAAGACACGCAATTGATAACGGAGTTCGGCCTAAAACCCAGCCTACGTCTCCGCTCCCAACTCAACCGTTGAGAGATTCCTACCGCTTGATTTTCAATGGTTTTAGCAAAAAACCCACTAGGCTTTGAGGTAGCACTAGGACCTATTACATCTTTCTTTTGGTGGTTAAGCAAGAACCCACTTGCTTTTAATGGTTTAGCAAGAACCCACTAGCCTTTTTAATGGGTGAAGGCTAGCTCACCGAAAACTCAAGCCTTTTAAAAGGAAAGGCTTGAAGAAACCTCTTCACACCTTAATGGGGGTGTGAAACCTAAAAGAAAGGGGGATGAGAAAAGGGTTTGGGGTTTGTAGGAACAAACCCAAAATTAAAGCTCAAAATAAATATACAATAAAAAACCGTATTTTGAGAAGCCTTGGGCGCCTTTGATTGGATGGAGATGTTGAAGGCCGCTTCCAAGCTTCTTTGGAGATGCTCCTTGGATGTGGAATTGAGTTGGAGCTATTGAGGTTCCTTTGAAGGAAGTCGCCAGAGGTACGCCAAATGATGAACAACGTGTCCGTGGGCTTCCGTATAGTTCCGATAGGTGTCCGGGGCTTCCTTGGCCTTTATTTATAGGCATGGAACCCATTGGGGGCCTTCGGAGCCGTTGAAGAGGCTTAAAGAGCCGTTGGAGGCCAAAAGAGGGTTGACTGGTCAAAGCCAACGGCTAGTTTGACTGGGCTACCGGCTGGCCGGTGCAGGGCCACCGGCTGGCCGGTGCCTTGGCAGAGGGGAAGAGTTTTGGTCCAGGCTCCACCGGATGACCGGTGGAGGAGCCACCGGCTGGCCGGTGGCAAGACAGTAGCAAACACTATTTGGGCTGGGTGCCACCGGCTGGCAGGTGCTGAGGCCACCGGTTGGCCGGTGAGATGGCAGTGAGTGGCTCTTCTGCCCAGAGTCCACCGGCTGGCCGGTGGACTGAATTTCAGTCCAGTTTTGCTTCTTGCTTTCTCGGCCTAATTCCTTAGCCACCTGAAATGATTCCTATCATCCAAAAACACTTGAAAGAGGATTAGATAAATAATAAGGTGATTGTGATCATGAAAATCAAACAACGAGGGGAACGAGAGGTACAACATCAGTTTTCTTCTTCACACTTCTCTAGAAAAGGTAATTATCATGCTTCAACTAGGGGCCCCAATATTTTGTGACATTTCTATTTATGCCATGTTCATCAATTATTTTTGTTTCTAATGAACTTTGGTGGTCAATAATGGTTTATTTTTCTAATTTTAGTGTTTCCTCATAAGTACATTACTTTGAGTCCTTATAAGTAATAAGATTAGTGTACTTTCATATATTATATCACAAAAGGATAAGGTAGAGGATATACATATGATGTCACTCATCCTTAGAGACATAGGGTTGAAAATAATCATGGTAGATGATGTTAATAGGGCTAGTACAGTAGATGATAAATCCTTTTTTTATAATTCTCTTGAAATACCATCACCAAGAAGGTCATAGATCATTCAAGGTAACATATTCGTATGTTATACCTTGGAATCCCATTTTTTTATCTAGAGACTTTTCATATTTTATTTCACTAGCCTTGATTGACAGCATGTTACTCAAGGTGCAGAGACATCAAGTGGTCATAGTGTTGATTTTTCCAGTTAGAGGTCTATCCAGTTTCTTTGAAGTGTGTTGGGATTTTTACTTGATGATAGGGAATCATAAGTTGTTTGGGTATTTATTCTTGATTAATATACAACCAAATAATGTCATTATTTTCTTTTATTAGTATTAATATATGCCTTAATTCATCTATTCATTCTATAGGATAGTTTTTTTCTTTTTTGGGGAAGGCCAATGTGTAGTGTTTATTGGTGAGAATGACCATCAGATGTGTCAAATATGTTTGGTGACCTTGTATTCTTATATGGTGGAGTAGATGATGTTTTTGATGGAAGTGTATTTAGTAATTTTTTTTAGAGTTTTCAAGGAGTTATTGCATGTTTTTTCGGAAGAGATTTTGTTGTTACCTTCTTTATGTGATATCAAGTTCAAGATGGAGTTATAACCCAATGTCTCAATGATTTAGATACATCCATATCAGATGATATCTTTTGAGTTATAGGGGATAATAAATATACTAGATTATTTAATTTAATCGGGGTTCATTTGACCTAGTGTGTCAAATTTGGGTGACTCACTGTCATTTACATAAATGGATTAAGGTAGTATGAGGTTATTCATAAGCTATAAGTGGTTGAACAAGGTCACAATTGTTATATTTTATCCCTTTCTAAGGATATATGATTTTTTAAATTAGGTGAATGGATACAATTAGTTATTTAAGATCTATATTCATTATAGGTGACATAAAATGATGTTAAAAGAGGAGTATATCCCAAATATTTCTTTTTTATTCTTATAGAAAATTCCAATTAATTGTTATTCCATTCCATTTCATAAATGCCCTAATATTTCAGTGGAATTAGGAACTTCGTGTTTCATTCGTTCCTAGATCGGTTAATCGTTATGTTCATTAATGACATTATCATAAAGTTAAAATCATATGAAAATCATGATAAGTATTTTGGGATATTCTATAAGTCATAAAAGACCATCAAATCTATGGTAAATTTCCTTAGTATATGTTCTAGACATGTGTGGTGCATTTACACAGGCATGCAGTGTATCTATGATGATTATCAATGGATCCTTAGAACATTAAAGAAGGTGTTTTATTAGAAAAACCTATGAATGTATTATAGGTTCACATATTACTTGTTATTTTTTTTAATTATTAGAATTTTGTGTTTTATTTCACATATATTTCATCCCCTTTAAAAAATATTATTGAGTTTTACTAGTATTTCTTGTAGACTATCCAGTTTTGGGTAGCTTTCCTCTTCCTAAAAAAGATCCTAATAATATCTCCCATTCTTAATTTTTTATAATAACTAATCATCTTCAATATTTTCATCAATTATTCTTGTCTAATATTGGGTTTTAACTTGATTAAATAAAGGTAAGTGATATCATATAGATCTAGTATCTGACGTCCTCATGATTGTAACTATTATACCCATGATCTTCAAATGGAGTTTGTGGTGATTTCACTAAATTTATAAAAACACTACTTCATAAGTGAATTATTTATGGTATCTATAGATCACAAAATCTTAATGTATATCTTAAAACAGTGAGATGTTAATCTACATCAGTGGAGGTGTATGGAGTTTTTATAAGGCTAAGACTTTTAGACCTATTAAAACATTGGGAATGGAATTTAGTTACAAATACACTGACTAGGACATTACGAGGATATGTTTTTCAATAGTTTGGGTGTGCATGGAGAGTGATAAAGAATAATGTAGTAATGAATCATGATACTAAGGTGGTCAGTGGTAGAGATTTATTTTATTATATGATACTGAATTCATTTGTATTATAGAAGGTGAAAGAGTCCCAATTTAAGGATCTTGAGGTTATGTCTTGGTTTGATCATGTCATTTGGTGTAATTATCCTAATGGATGGTAGGAGGAGGTTCAACATAATGTTTTATTCAAAGGGAATTTATTCATTCATTTGGATGTGTGAGAGGTAGATCAAAAAATCCAAAGATCACCCTGGGGTTTTTAACCTACTGTTACATGATTTATCATTCCTTGAGGATTTTGTCCTAGTGTCCAAATATGAAATTCTTAGTGGTGGAGTTCATTCCATGATGATAGATCTATCCATAGGTGAAAGTAAAGGATCATGTCTTGGGATGTTTTTTATAGCCATTAAATTCCCCTAAGTAGAATTGGGAGGACATTATATAAGATTTTTTCCCGGACCTACCCCAATTTCAAGTAGGATGTGATATTATTTAGGTTTCAATGTATTAATTAATGAAGTTTTCCCATTTCATAGAGATTAAGGAGTTAAGTGTTATGGATTCTTTATAGAGGTGTTATGTTGATGATATAGTGATGTTTTAAGGGGTAATGAATACCATCATCTTTTACTAGGATATTTATTTTACCTCAAAAGTTTAAGGAGATAATTTTAGATATTTTATCTCTTATCCATGCCTTAACACCACTTTTCCTCCTCAGATTGGTGATTAAGTAGGGAATAAGATCAATACATTAGTTAAATTTTATTTGCATAAATTTTGTACATTGTTGGTTCATGGATCATGAACATAACTATGGTTGAGTTTCCTATAATAATATCTATCACTCATCCATTTTTCATTGTACCATTCATGTAATTGTATGGGTGACCTTACATATCCCTATTATGTTGGACTGAGGTTGTAGATTCAGTATTCCTTGGACCATATCTAGTACAGTGCTTGGTCAAGAAGGTATATGTGATTAGATCAAGAATAAAGGAAATATAATAACATTAGTAGTACTATGATGAAAAGGGGATGATGACTCCAGTGTTTAAGGGTGAAGAACATTTTTTCTTCATGTTTTCCCTCATTACAGATTGTGGAGGTTTGGCCATGGTATTATGATTTCAATTTTTTTATCATTCCATTCAAGGTGTTAGAGTGTGTTGGTGAGTAGGTGTAGCCGTTAGTATTTCATCTATATTTAGATAGAATCCATAAATTAAATCAAGTGTCATAACATCAATGATATAATCATTATGAATTTTATTTTATTGACCTATATGGGAAGGATATGAAAGATGATGTAATGATTTTTGAGTAGATGTTTTGGATTCTTTATTATCCTGAATAAGTGTTGTGTGGGTACATCAATCCCATGGTTTATTCCTTTTGGAGGCATAGTGTCTTGGAGGAGTGTATGTGGGAACATAAGTTAGAGATTCATTCATTTTATTGAAGGATTTTTCAAAAAACATCTTTGATGTTGGGATACCTAGTTTAATTTTAACATGGATGATATTATTTAAGCATGTTTTGTGTTGTGTTCTAGTGATGTTTTCATTCCAATTTTAGAGGTAACTCCCAATGATGTTATGGTTTTGTAGTCGATGCTTTATTTCTGGGTTGGTTTTTATTCTTAATGATGATAATTATTTATAAGAACCAAGTGTAATAAAATAGACTTTCATTGTCCATTAAATTATGTATATTGTGTGATTTATTTTCATAGATTTTATGAAGGATGAAATATAAAGTTGGAGTAGAATGTTTAGCTGGAATGGGTGTGTGGAAGTGTCATTTTATATGTTGGGTTGTGATGAGTGTTATGGTGAAAATTTCATTACTATATTATGGTATGTTTCAACATGATGGATGAGATATGTGTGATTGGCTTTGTTCCAATGTAGGGTGTGATCCTTGAGATTTCTATGTTTAACTCTATAAAAATGTATGGTTTGTTGTAAAATGGTGTATCATGATTTATCTATAAGGTTCTTTATAATTTCATGGTTTAATATCACTTAATGTCATTTATGGAATGGAGACCCATGGTTAATTATTACGTATGGGGTTTTGTGGGTAAATTATATGTTAATTCCTTCATGTTAGTATTATTATAGGGTTATTGTGGTTTGTATCTACCTATAAAAACATAGTGTCTTTTTTGGTTGGTTTTGATATCTCTTTTTATCTGTGGTCTACAGTACTGTGATTCCTTTTTTTAAATGGTTTTGTTTTTGGATTTATCAATTTTCTACGGAAAATGTCGAGGATCATGTCGTCATCTCTGATATTTCTAGTGTTTCTAAAGAAACAATTAGGTCACGTCACGTTCCACATTATTAATATTAGTTTTAATTTGATATTACCTTTGACATTTGGGGGCTATTGTAGAGTAGATGAGCTCCCATGATGGTGTGAGGAATCAAATCATGAGGTGATTCTTTGTTTTCCCAGAGTAATTATAAATTAAGTATTAATATCTAACTATATCTTATTTCTTTGACTTCCATCAAACCCTAGGTTACTAATGGTGAATATTTGGAGATCCATATCTATCCTTTCAATGGTTTTGGAAAATTTAATTAAGATATCATCTCTTTGTGATCCGAGCTGATTTTCTTTCTTCCCCTCCTTTTTTTCCCTCTAGTTTTTTATTATTGGTTGAGGCTATTGTAGTATATATCCTTTGGTTTTGGGTGATTTGGGGTCGAGTTATTGAGAGAGTTTCTTATTATATTAGTTTTTGAGGGCTTCTATAAATGTTCTTGGCATTACCATTATTTTCTCATCCTCAATATTATGATGTGATATTTAAAGCATCTCTTGAGGAAAGGGATTCAATAACTCTAATTTTTTATCTATTTGTATTTGTGGATGAATCATTATTTTTCATTAATTAATTGGATAGTATAAATTGACTTAAATATGATAAGGAACAAAATTAAGTAATTAAAAAGGAAAAGGGGTGATTAATATGTAATTATAGTGTATTATGTTTGTTTTTTATATATTTTTCTTATTTTTTTTTCATGGTTTATACTATGATGGACCTATATTTCTACTATTAATTTGATATAATCACCTTTTATATTGAGTTAAAAACCTAAATTTGGCAATGAATTGGTTTTCCAAGAAATTTTACATTATGGTGCTGATGTTTGAACATGAAATCATGATAAAATATAGAATAGTGATTAATGATAGGTTGTTTAGTGTGAATGGATTATATGTTTTACCTTGTTTTCAGTTATATATAGGCTCTTTTTTTGTGGTTAGATTGGTAAAAGCTAGATCATATGGATAGTTAGGATGGTGAAGCATGGATTGGTTCTAGGGGAAGTGGATTGGTTATTTCATGGCTATAGTAGCAGTGACATGGATAGTTATGTAAAAAAGAGTTGTTTTAATGGCTATTATGGTGTTTGTAGGCATAGGTTGTGTGATGGACTATGTGGTGAGAGTTTTATTTTTTGTAGGTTTTTTTGTAGTTTCCTACTATTAGGGAATTTGGTGTTAATATATGAAAATGGTAATGGATGGATAATGAGATTGAGTTGTATAATGATGATCCATTAAATTAATAATGATAATGGATGGTATCGTTGTGTTTAATTAATATTGAATGATGAAATAAATATGAATAATGAATAGTGAATATAATAAAAAGAAAATGGGTTTAATGAATGGATTGAAATTAAATATCATTAAATATCTTCATTTTTTCCTATTTATTTTAATTATATTTATTTTAATGATGAATTATATGGGAATTTAGTAATGTAGTTATGGTTTTTTTGGGATAGATAGTGTTGGTCATGTTATAGTTATGTTAGTAGTTGTCAATGAGGAATGGTGATGGAATTATGATTCTTGTGGGATGTTGTTGTACTACTTTTTATCATGTGACTTAAATTTGGGTTGTGTTCTATTGTATTATTCATTTTATTTTCTTTTTATTTTATATACACTACCACCTGATTCATGTAACCTTACCGACGATGCTATATTTTTGGGTTCCTGGTGTTTTTTAAAACATCCAGGTTATTGAGGGGACAACTGGAGAATTATTACCTCTTCACCACTCCCTATTAATATGTAATATGGTTATTGACAGATCAAGGTAGGTATATATATATATATATGGGCTATAATGGATTTATTATTTTCTTTATATATATACTAGCTGACCTAGAGATGTGTTTTTGGTTTGGATTCATAGTGGGGATTGTGCAAGGTAAGAGGGGGGGATATTTTTTATGCCTTTCATTTCCATGATACCCTACTATGATAAGGATGTGGCATTCAGTTATGATGTGGTTATGGTATGAAATATGTGTCTTTATGTACAAATATGTAGATATGTGGTTACATGATTATATAAAATGGGTTATAGCATAAGATGTACATATTTAGGGAATGAGAGTAACAAAATCGTTGGAGAAGTGGTTTCTATATTCCTTCCTGAAAAATAGACTTTTTATAATATGTTTATTTACATGAATGAAATACAAGGAGAGTGAGCCATACATTTGTTAAATCATAGTTGTCCTGGCATAGATGTTAGTGGGATCTATTGTTCATCGACTAAGGAATTACAATGATTCTTCCACATATTCACGAGTGGTTTAGAGAGGATCTAATTGAGTATAAATATATTCTCATCCCTATTTATATAAAACCATTTTATAGGTTTTTAGGAGGGATTTGGTGACTCAATTCAATATTACTAGTTTGGGTCTTGGATTTTTTATGGGTCACCTCCATAGCATTTGGGTTCTGGTTGACTATTTTGGGAGACCTATAGTTTGTTTAACATTTACACACATTATGTAATATGATTTATTTTATAATGCATTGAGTTTGTTGATGATTTTATCTATTATTACTAGGATTTATGAGGATTATTCCTCTAATATGTGTGTTTTTATACCCTTGATGCTAATCTCCAAACCATGGTTATTGGAGGTGGGATTTAGCAATCACTCTTGTCTTCACCACTGGCCCAGAAGGGGTACCAATGAGGTATGTTGTGACAAGGAATTTCATAAAAATTCCATGTTAATATCCTATAACATATCCATTATAGATATCAATATCATAATTAATGGAAATTTGTAATTGACAACATGATCAAAAACTCTATACTGACACTCTATGATATAGGGGTCTCATAATCTGGGAATTAGTCTATAAAAACCTACAATCTCTTAGTTTAAGTACAATTACACATAAATCCACTAGACTAATCATCGTATGTCTGATGAAAATACCAATAACCTTTCATTTTTCAATTATAGTGAACCCAATAGGTTATAAATGAAAAATCAATATAAGTTGTTATTGACACATTAAATACTTAAAACCTACATAATAACTTTAATATCAGTTAAAACAGAATAATAATATCCTATGATTCATATATATTAAAAGTGATGAATGAATGTGCACCCTTGATCCACCCCATTCTATGAGTAAAACTACGAATCATAAATCAATAACCCACCACAATATATTTATAATAAATTAACGCAACTATAACTGCAAAAATCAGTCACATCAACCCCATCATTGGTTCCATGTACTTTCCTTTTATAAAGGATAGATAATCCCAAACGTGAGATTTACTTATATTTCCAAATGTATTGTATCTCTTTCTAAAATATTCTAAAAGGAAATAAAATGAAAAAAAACAATGATACCACTTTGTAACATCTCGGTTATGCTTACAGAAATTGTTGTTAGACCGATGTCTCCATATGTCATCATAAATGCCTCCCAATATACTAGAGGATATCGAACAACAATTCTGTATTAAGTATTATAATTTGTCACACCATACCCTCATGTATAGATAATCATAATTCATAATGGATGTAATAATAGTATTCCTTAATCTCAAGATGAAGCATAAAATAGACATTACTACTATGGGCCAACCATGGATATGTAATGAACACATGATATAGAAAAATGATCTATATTTTTTATGTCATAAGAACATAAATTAAAATTAATATTCTATATTTTTTCAAACATGTAAATTCTATATAAAAGTAAAATAAAATGTAGACCAGTATAAAATTGGGTCTAATTCCCCACCTAGTCCCATCTCCCACTACAAAAAATCTAGATCATCCATCAATCAAGTGGACCATTACCTTACCTAGGATTATTTCTATGAAATATTCATGATTCCGAAGATTCCCTATATAGGGGTAATGTAAAACATAGTAAACCACCACTAACAGTTTACACAAAAAATATTGAGTAAATATATGAGCATGTTTGATTTGAAAATATATTAAAATAAGAAATTAATTAACTTGAACGTCATAGAGTGCCCATCATCCAAGATATGTGTGACCGTTACTAAATTTACTAATTATGGAATTGGAGAACGAACTCATACTCTAAACACACCTTGAGGTATAGTATTCAATAACCCATCATCCCACAACTCGTGGTGAATGACACATCACCACTTCATATCCTCATTGAATGGTGTATCACCATAACATAACCATAGAGAATGATGTATCACCATAACATAAACACATTGAATAATGTATCTCCATTAAATAACCATTGTAAATAATTCATCTCTATTAGATAAAATTGAAAAAAAAGTATCAGTATCACATAACCTTGGTGAATGATGTATCACCATCATATAATCTCAATTAATTTAATTTCCACATATGATGAATTGGTTACTATGCTATCACTTGAAATGATGTATCATCACTATAAAAATCATAGGTGGATGGTCTATCATAAAACCTTAGTCTTCAGGTGGATGTTATACCACTATAACAAGTCCCTACGGTGAACAATTCATTTAAATTTCATTATCTCTAGGTGGATGATACACTATTATGACACCTATAAAAGTGAATGAATTAAAAATAAAAATCAAAACCATAAATATGAATGATGAATCATCAATAAAATCGTATAAGTGAATGAAATATAATGTGATAATAATTTCATGTAACTGATTTATTACTATTCTATAAAATTAACATTTCTATGATAAATAATCCTTTACTTGGGCCACACTCAAACTTCTTCCCCATAAGGAATGACCTAGGATAACTTTTAGGATCCTTTGTTAAAACCTCACAAGAATAGATTCCCAACACGGGTCCTAAGTCACATTTCCCTGTCACTCCACATGACTTGAATGGTCATTAATGACCATAAAGTTGAGTTCAAACTTTCCAACAACCAATCATGACCATAATTCCTCTTACCCACACCATAGAAAGATAATAAATAGTTTTATAATATTTTTAAGGTATTCCCAAATATGTTTCACTTATTATTTGTCATAATACACCTGAAAGACTTACAAAACTATTGGTAAATCATATAGATCACCTACAAAGACTTAATATAGCCCTTCCTATTTTTTATCATCAGAATATTCAGCCTTAAACAAATGAAGTAAAAAACGTGTCATTAAACCCTTTTAGGTAATATTAAAAAAAATTAGAAATAAATAGAGTGTAAATCAATATAAAAAACTAGACTAGTATTTATTCCTCCAATAATTCAATAGGAAAGATGATTCTAAAATCTGAGAATAAAAAAGAAGCTAATCAAATGAGAGTGGAGGAGGTTCCATGGAGAAGGGTATTCGATTATAGCTATTGAGAGAAAATGGAAAATCCTTATTTCATCAGTTTTATAACATTAAATATAATTTAATTTTGGTTTAGAAAAATGATATTGGAGGATCATTTAGATTTGATCAGGTTTACCATAGTGTAATTTCCTTATTAGGGTTACACTATGTTGTGGCCCCTTGGGTCATGACACATCGCCTTACTCTAGGGAAGAAGAAAAAAAACCTGACCATCCTAGCTTATTTCATGATTTAGTGTCATCCATTACACTACTATATCAGTAGGGATTCATAGAAAAATAGCATTCATAGTGGTGCAGAACCCCCTCCCCTTAATTCATCTCTTCCTGATGCAATGTCTAGGCTACTAAAAAGTGATTGGGAACAAATAGTCTGATCAAATATTGGGGAGTTTTATAGGTTATCTACTCAACTGCTCATGGGTGAACGTTTTATGGATTAATGGTTTCATGGATTCAAAACAATAATTTTGAGAAGTAGGATACATCAATGATATTAGTGGCAAGATATTAGTGAATCTAGCTAATAAATCTCGATTTGGAGGTCTTCAATGCAGAATGATGACCCTTATTTCTAGTGTAAACATCATGCTGATTGATTTGTTGAAGCTCAACAAGAACTGGAACAAGGGAACCTCTCTCATGTTTCTTGATAACACTTGTACCCCTTCCATGGAACCTTCTTTAAATTTTCAATGGAAGTGTATTATTTGGAAACCAACCTTTCATGTTTATAAACACAACACTGATAGATCTTATAATATGGGGGATATGCAGAGCGATGGCTCTTTTAGAGTCTCTAAGGGACATGTCACTCCGGCTATAGACTGGCTCTTGGAAACCACTCGGTTGGTCGGGATGAGGGGCCATGGAAATTGTTTTGGACGCTCAATGTGACCCCTAAAATTGGCCAGCTTTGGTGGTAGGTTTTCACAGGTACTCTCCAAACCATGAGCCTTCTCTCTTACCATCATATGTCTAGTTCTGCCTTTTTCACTTTCTAACCAAATATTCCATAAATGTTTTGCACACCATCATTCACTACCTGGGATCTATGAAAATTTGGAATAAAAGGCACTCGGCTATTGCCGCTCCACTTGAATTGGCCTCTGACCTTCTTGATCTTCTGACGTGCTAGTGCTCCTCTTTATCCTCGGATCTTTTAGGTTCTATTTGCACTTTGGCCTAGATTATTTGGGTCCTACGAAATGATGATGTCTTTCATCAAGTTCACAAACCCCCCGATTTCTGGATTGAACTAGCCACTTCTTCGATTGATGGCTGGAAAGACAAAAATGGACATTTTATGCCATGTTCTACCGTCTCCTTTCCCTCTCACTGGAACCCCCAATGGAATGTATTCTTAAGATTAACATGTACGTGTATCTTTAAAAGGTTGGGCTTGTTGCCCTAGGCCTCCGGGTCTAAAATCATATGTGGCAAATATTTGCTACAAAATATGAACCACACCCGGCTTTCTTGGAACCGGTAGTTGTTGAGGCCATGGACATCCTTACCAGTATGTTTCTAGCCTTGGAATATGGATGGAGTGATATTATTATTGAGTCTGAATACCTTACTATTATAGATGTTATCAACCACAAAAATGGTGGGCTCCAGTCCTTTGGCATCATCATTATGAGAATTCTATCACTATGCCAATGCTTCTATTTATTCACCTTCTCCTCTTCCAAAAGAGATGGAAACAATGTGACATATCAGCTTGTGGCCTCAGGCCCATTCGACTCCAACCAGCTCTGGTTGGACAATTTCCCTTCATGGCTTTGCACTTGTACTTCTACTAGTACTCGTCATTAATGAAGTCAGTTTTTTATAAAAAAAAATATTGAAATTATCAACTTGGGCATAATGTAGAATGATTCCAAAATCCTATGCAGTTCAATTAACGGTAAAAGTAAAATTTCATGGTCTATTTTATGCTAGATTTAAAAATTCAGAAGGCCCACTAGAAACCAAATAGAGATTCTTCAATCCTACTGATATTGAAAAGAAGCTGCAGATTTTCTAGCATCTAAGGCCCCCATGTTGTGGTAGTTACTTGTTTCACCAACCTAGGCTCTTTTCCTGCATATTGGATAGATATTTTATGAGGTGATGCCCCCAAATTCCATTATTTTAGGCCTTCATAGGCCCTACTTTTTGTGTTCCTCTGACCTCTTTTCATGTTATACAGAATAAATGAGTTTAATTTTAAACAATAACCAGAATACTATGTGACTAATCACTAACTATAGATTTTAACATTATGCACCTTCTTTTCATGCCAAAATTATCTATGTTGTGACATTACATTTTTTATAGTCGATTTTCATCTTAAACCATGGAAGATTACCCTAATTACTGACTTTTGAAATCCACCCCAAAGATAAAATACTAAAATACCCTTAAAAGATTTGTCCAGTTAAATTATTAACAAATTCATAACATTAAATAGGTGTGTGTCACAACTTCCCCATATAGAGTAGCTCATACTTGGGATGCGTCATCATGAATTTCTATCAAATCAACTTCATCAACTATAATCACATGTTATCCTCTCATTATAATTTCACCTCCTAGATACTCTTTTAATACCAAGGAATGTATACCAATGACACCAAATTCCCAGGAATAATAATATCTCTCTAATCCACTATATAAACTATACACTCCTAAAATATAGCATTTGGTCCCAGATCAATGTAATCGATAATAACATGAGAATTATTGGGATGGTATCTCTAAATCATAGAAACCCAAAATACATCATCAATAGTATTATATCTCTAAAGAAGTGATTAATGTTAAACCATAATACCAACCCTTTCAAAACCCTCAAAAGTCTCCATGATACATGAAACCAACTTTCTCTACCAAAAAACATATTGGTGTAACAATCAAGGAGACTCTCACATGAATATGTGAACTCACATTGAAAATTATAGAAAACTACAACACTGATAACAATATGATCACTACATACACTAAGTGGTCTCTATACACTTCTTTATTAACTGAATATTCATCAACATCTCTCACATGAGACCTGGTCTGACAAGATTAGACTCCCCTACCATTAAATAACATGATGGAGATAAAAATGATTTAGAATACAAGGACACAAAGGGTTTTATCTGAATTGAATCTGGATAAATATTTTTATTGTAAAACATCACACGTGTAAGAAAACTTTCCCAAAAATTTGTTGAAATCCAGGACATGCTCCCACAATATTTCCTCTAAAATTATTATTTTACACACAAAATTCCTATCAGTTTTAGGATGATTTTTTTTACAAAATATATCTTATGAATAAATAAACATATAAAATATATACCATAATAGAGATATAAATTAGGTGTCATGATATAAAATTATTCTCACACACTATGAAATCATACTATATTCAAAATATATTTCTTCCTTGGGTCATCAATGAAATAGGCCTCTTCAGACTGGGTGTAGATGGCCATTGAAAAGCCTTACACCCTCAATGTGACAGGATCCAGTGATCAGACAGTGGCAGTGGGCTCTATTGCCACTGTGACTGCCTCCTCAGGTATCTCTGATGATATCGCTCCTGATTTTCCTTCAAAATATTTCCCAGTGACCCCGCTTGCAGCTTCAATCCCTTTAGATGAAAATCGCGGTGCTAATATTAAAACTGATTCATATGTCTCTTTTGCCTCTTCTTAGAACAAGAAAGGAACGAAATCCATCCCATCATCATCTCATGAACCTAGAATGTCAGCAAGGAATAAGGGCTCAGGTGGAACAAAAAAAGGGAGCTCTAGCTCCAAACGCAGGTTCAAATGAATTGTTTATTTTGGAACTGTCTGGGATTAGCTAACTCTGATACTTTTATTGTGCTTAATAGATTTATTTTGAATCACAAACAAAATTTATTTTCGATTACTGAGGCTAAAATTAATTTTTCTTTGAAATTTATACACTTGTGCTCTTTTGGTTAAAATTTCCTCGGTGCGTGCAAGGAGGGAACTTCTACTGAAACTCTCTGGGTTTTTTATCATTCATCTTTGCAGTCTTTTAATGTTATTAAAACTTATGACCAAATTTTTACTTGTGATATTTTCTCTTCTGGTGTTCGTACTATCTGCACTATGATATATGAAAAAAATAGATATCAAGAACGAATTTCCCTCTAGATTGACCTCATTTCCCTCTCTACCTCTGTTCAAGATCCCTGGCAGGTTATTGATGATTTTAACGCTATTCTTCTACCAAGTGAAAATATTGGACCATCACATTATCCCATATAAACTAGAGAATTTAAAGCTTCCGTTGAGGACTGCGACCTTAATGAAATCAACCTTATTGGTGCCAAGTATACATGGTATAGAAAGTACCTCAATAGGATAATGGCTAGCAAGCTTGACAGAGCTTTCACTAATAATACTTCCCTTGATAAATGGGATTACATATCTAGTATTATCTTACCCATGATAAAATTTGATCATCATCCCATTATTGTTAGCTTCATCTCTAAGGGATCAAAATCCTCCCTCCCTTTTAAATTTAACAATGCTTGGGCTGTGGTCCCAGAATGTTCCAATTTGATTAATGATTTCTGGGATGGCATGCGGTGCCAAAATTATTCTTTTGCTTTCATTGCTAAATTAAAAATTCTAAAGCAACAACTCAAGGGTTGGTTCTTCTCTAAAACAAATCAGCTTGAATCAGTCATCTCCTATTTGAAGAATGACCTCATATGTATTCAAAGCTCCAATACCTGCTCTGATGTTTCTCTTGATCCCCATGCTGAAATTACTATTTCTTTGAAGCTTAACTCTCTTCTGAAGCTCAAAGATAACATGCGAAAGAAAATATTTAATACCAAATGGCTATTAGATGGCGATAAAAATACTAAATTCTATAATTCTCTCTAAAGAATCAGGAAAATTTGTAGGCCCCTTGCCTTTCAAAGAGTAGATGAAATTATTCTTCACACTGAGGATTCCATTGCAAATCATGTTGTTGGTTACTTCTACAATTTGTTTAATGGGCCGGAGGTTAGTAAGGATCTTCTTCCTAACATTAATCCTAATATGGTCACTGTTGAGGACAATGATCATCTCTTAAGCATATCTACGGACCATGAAATTAGGGACATTGTTTTTAGTCTCAACCCTGAAAGTGACCTGGGACCAGATGGGTTCAACAGTGGTTTCTTTCAGCAATACTGGGATATCATCCATGTGGATGTTTGTAAGATTATTAAATATTTTTCCCCAATGGTGTTCTTCCTCATGGGATAAATGCTCAATTACTTAATCTTATTCCTAAAGTGTATAATGCTACTAAGATTCATCTTTTCTGACCTATTTCTCTCATCAACACCCTCTATAAAATTATCACTAAACTTATTGCTAACAAACTGATTTCCATCACAAATAAAATTGTTTCATGGAACAAATTTGGTTTTATCAAATGAAGATCCATTAAAGATTGTATCTGCCTTGCCTCGAAATGTACTAATATGATGAATAAAGTCACTAGAGGAGGCAGTGTGGCCATTAAATTATACATCAGGAAAGATTTTGACACTATGGACTGGAAATATATTTTAAAGGTTCCTAACAAATTTGGGTTTAATGACTCTTTCACTACCATGATCTGCACCTTATTCAACTCGGCTTCCATATCTGTGCTAGTTAATGGGTCCCCTAAAGGTTTTTTCAAATGCACCAAGGGGGTTAGGCAAGGTGTCCCCCTATCTTCCATCTTTTTTGGTATTGCTGAAGATTATTTAAGTAGACTCCTTACGAGCCTTTTGAATCAAAAGAAAATAAATCACATTCAGGCTGCTAGAAACATAAATGCTCCTACCCATCCTTTATATGCTGATGATATAATTTTATTCTTAAAGGGTGATAAAAGGAATATTAAAAACCTCAAAAGTGCCCTGGCGCATTATGAAGATATTTCGGGTCAAGCGATATGTTGGAACAAATCCTTTGTTTTCTTTGGGAAAAACTTTTCCCCCAACAGAAAAAGTCACATCATTGATTACTTAAGAATCAAAGAAGGCTCTTTCTATTTCACTTATTTGGGTGTTCCAATCTTTTGGGTAAGACCAAAATACAGCTATTTTCACAGCATTGTTGATCAAATTATCAATCAACTATCATCTTGGAAGGTTAAATCTCTTTCTATGGCTGGCAGATTTTGTCTTGTTAAGTCTAAAATTGTTTCCAAGATGGTTTACTCGATGATGGTTTACAACTGGACCGCCAGTCTTCTCAAAATAATCAATGTTTTCATTAAAAATTTTGTCTGGACTGGTAGTACGATTGAATGAAAACCTATCGTCATACCATGGGACACTTGTTGTAAACCCCCTGGATAAAGGTTGTCTTAGTATTAAGAATCGTAAGCTTTTTAATGAATCTCTTAAATCTAGAATGACTTGGAATCTGATTCATAGTAACAATGATTCCTTGGTCTTTCTTAAGAAAAGGATTGTTACTATGCATCGGAATGGTAACTTTGGTTACATCACTTCTTCAATCTAGCCATCCATTAGACATTATTTACTTAAAATCATGAACAAATCTAGATGGATGGTTAGTTTTGATTCCTCTATGAATTTCTGGCCAGACAACTGGACTGGTGTCCCTTTAATCTCTATGCTAACGTCCACCACTTGTCCTGAGAACACCACCTCCATGATTCATGATGTTGTTAACTCTCATGACATCACACTTCCAAACCACATCAGTCACATCATTTACAATTATCATTTTTCTGACATTGATGATTTCCTTATTTGGGAACCTTCTTTTAATGGTGTCCTAGATTCTAAAAGTTTCTACAAAAAATAATTTTAGTAATTCTATTTATAACATTGATTGGTTGACTGGTTTTAACAAATCCCGGATCAATCCCTCACGCATTACCCTCATTTGGTGTGTTGCTCATAATAGGGTCCCCACTGATGTGTGACTTCAATCCTTTGGGCTTTCTCTTTGATCCAGATGTCATCTGTACAACCAACACTGCGAGGATGCTAATAATTTTTTCTTGTCT
Organism: Viscum album; assembly: GCA_963277665.1. Lineage (NCBI taxonomy): Eukaryota > Viridiplantae > Streptophyta > Magnoliopsida > Santalales > Viscaceae > Viscum > Viscum album. Next base: position 781,956,055 of record OY728123.1, on the reverse strand, counting down.
TGTGCTACAGCTGCAGCTCTTTGTAATTACATTTCTAACATATTTGTTTGTTGATGGTCACTGCTTGCTTCGATCAGCTCTCAACTTCAACACTGTGTGATTTGGTATTCTTCTATGAAAATCAGGAAACTTTTTCTGGCAGCGGTGGCTGAGCTCCTACATGTGATCGGGTATAACAGAAATAATTTTATTCATAATAATTGCTCTTTCAATCTCAATGTAGGTAAAACGCGTATTCTCATTTCCATCAAGGATGCTTACTCTCTTTAGAAGGATCATTGGGACAACTCCTTTGGTGATTTTGAGATCCTCAATCGTCTTTGAATTACGGGATCTTATAAGAAACCCCGACGTACCTTTGAGGTATTATTGCAAGCCCCACTGCCAGGATGGCTCAAAGTGAATTTTGACGGTGCCTCTAGAGGAAACCCAGGTCCGGTAGGCTGTGGTTACATCTTCAGAGATTGTATTGGCAGATTCCTTGGCTACTTCTTTGGTGGTTGTGGTTCGGCCCCAGCTTTGGAAGTGGAAATATTGGGACTCATTCATGCGGTGGACTTTTCCAAGCAGAAAGGTTGGAACAACCTGTGGATTGACTGTGATTCAACAACTGTTGTCCAAGCTATTTGGAAGGGGGTGGTGCACCTTACTTGGCCACTTACCTCTCAATGGATGAAATGTTTTTCTTCGCTCAATAATCTCAACTACCTTGCCACACATGTGTTCCACGAAGCAAACATGGTTGCTGATAGTCTTTCCAACAAGGGGTTCAATCAGGTCATTACCTAGTTGGCTGATTTTCTTGATGATTCGCTCTCTTTTTTCAATAAGGATTGTAATAAGATTCTATCTTTCAGACTTTTGTAACTCCCTTTCTTTTAAGCAATAAATTGTGCATTGGTCTTTGACTGAGCCACCACCTCATTAAAAAAACCTAAACCACATCACATCCATGAGGTGACCTTCATATAACTGTCACAAAGTCCATCATCATATCATCCCAATTTTAATTAGGAATGGGAAACAATTAAATATGACATTCAGGTCTTTGGTGCTTACTTTTCACATAAGGATAGGTGAAGCATCATGAAATTAATATCGTGGGATCCTTCATCTCCGTCCACCAATAATGCAGGAATATTTCATGATATATATTTGTAATCCTCAATTAAAGGGAACAAATTTATGTATTTTAGTCCCATATATACACCACATTCATGATCATACGAAACACAATGTGAAATCATGTATAAGGGATATCATTAGAATCTAGAGACCAATCAGGTGGAAAATACCGATAATATATATTATGCCTCACCACTAGAAAATATTAATTATATAATTGATCTCATTCCCCCTGTCAAGGAGTGAGGAGGTAATTCTCAAGTAATTCAGAATATTCATGATATGATACTTATAAATAAAAAATTATATCTCAATAAAATGGTGCATCAGTTTTCCCTTACTATTTTCTCCTACACCACCTATGCCCAAGCCTTTCTTCTAAATTTATCATTCACAACATTACTTTTTCCAAGGTTTTAGAAAATCCTTAAATTCAAATGTCTAGAGATACCTAACCAACATCTACTTCTAAATAATTCTGTCATGTTGTGAGAATATATAATTTACGATATTATAGTTAGTATAAACAATCAACCTCTCACCCAATAGTTATTGACATGAACATATTAGTGTGTTAACCATCATCACAAGCTCTAGGTCATGTATTGGGTAGTTTCACTCTAACATTCTTAGTTACATATATCCATAAGTGACTACTCACCTATCCAATATCATAAATTATGAAAACAAAATATCTGATGTTTCACAATATAATATATACTTATTTTCTAGAAAAATTAAGGTTAGGTTCGAAACAAACATCAACATTCCTTTTAACTCTTGAAAGATCTCTTACAATAATCAACACACTAAAAACATAACTTGTTTCTTAGTTACAGATGGAATCATTGTTTTAATCCAAGAAAAGTCCTACATGAATAAAATATATTATTCTTCTAATCATGGGAGACTGTAGATCTTGAATACATTCTTAGCATACTATAAATAAACCATGACTTTGAACATCTTTGGATCTAAAAATATTATTGAATTTGATATCACATTCCCTAAGAAGAAAACATTACTGATCCAAAACTAACAATTTATGATCTTGGAACAATGCAGATTATCTTTCGATATGCTAAAAACAATCCCAAAATTTTGATCATGGTATCCACATAGATTGGAGTGCACCAAAATATTGTTGAAGAATCTTACCCTGGCAGAATGAAAATAATTATAGAAGGCCATATTCATCAGGTCCATGACCACTATCAGTGTATTTTTCAAACTAAATGAAATCATAGGATAATAATATCTATCATACCCACTTTAGAATTTTGTATGAGGAATGTGAATAGAAATCACAAGAAACTAGTGATAATTCAACCTCAATTCGATATTGGAGATCTAGTTTGACACTATTTGAAAATTGAAAAATCAACTATACTGGGAATTAGATATTGTTTCTTGAATATCAATTAATTTAACCTCCTGTAATCCACATATAAAAAAACTAATATTCCATCTTTTTTTGAATAACATAAGAGTGACCCAAGGGGGAATGGTTGGTTTTATGAATCACTTCACCTCAAGATTCTTTGGGTGATCCTTTAACTCACGAGGCTTTTCAAAATCTATCTTCTATAGAGGAATATATTTATGTATTGAGTGCCTCCATAGATCCTCTATTAATTCTGTTTTAATAATTACATAATAGTCTCATCTATTATATATAATTTTTTATTTATATATTGTTGTGATTAATATTGTTTTTTTGGTAATGTATCATTACAAGTTTATCACTTATTTTTTTAATATTATTATTATTTATTATTATTCATTATAACTATTATTGAATCAATATTAAATATTTTCTCATATTCAGTGCATAAGAATTTATTTATGTACAACAGTTTTACATATTGATTTATTACTAAAATGTATACTTTATGTTCGATATTTCATAAAAAATTATCGTTACATATTATGTGAAAATTTGGTTGGAAGAATTTTTGTTAAGTATGATACCATTATGTATTGGTTAGGTCGGTAATTTGGATACACATATGAATTTTATGTATTCTAATATCATCCAGATTTGACACTCACATATCAAATTTTGGAAAAGGGCATGACCCTTATGTATTATATAGGTCCCAAAAATTGAATCTTATGTATGAAAATTATAATATTATATATGATATATAAATAAATTCTTTCTATATAAATGAATGTTATGAATTATAATGGATGTCAATGTTTACTCTTACACATAATGGAACATGGGAATTTATTTAAGGAAATGAAACTTATATATTAATAAGTGAAACTTACATATTAATAATTCAACATAGTATTGTACCATTGCATATTGAAATATTACTCTTACACATGGTGTTTCCACGAGATAATTATTTATTATCAATAATGATTAGTTAATTAATCATACTCTAATGCAAATAATATGGGATTATGATATTGTAATTCAAATTGTGTGTAATTTTAAAAGGTTTTGTTGTTACATGATTACATAGATTATTAAAATTGATTGATGATTTCATTTATAGTGGATATAAATTAAGAATTAATTTCATTATTTTTGAGTATCGATGATTGGTTAATGCATCAACCTTTATTGGAATTAGGATAACTATATTATTAACATATTTTTTATAATTACTCTAAAAGTTATATTTCATAGTATTTTTTCACAAGAAGATTATCATTTCTCATTAAATAAAAATCATAGAGATTTTTAATGATGTAACAAGCCATTGGTTTTTACTCTACTAAAGCCTATGATACAATTAGTGACACGTTGATATGATCTATACATTATATATAAGTGTTTTAATGTTTGTAAACTAAATCAATTTTATTCTACATTTCTATATTTCCCAAGATTCATTGTTCTACATATTTGGATTTATGAATCTATGTATTACTACAATAGAAACTCCATAAACATGTTTTCATTGGATTAATTTTTTAATTCTACAATTTTGTTATATTTTATTTCACTATAAGTTTATATCATGTTTATCATACTATGTTTATACCTACATTAAATGGTATCTAGATAGTATGTTAAACTAAACAAAAAAGTAAATCACATGATATTCTTTTCCTCAAACAATTCTGGGTTGGATCTTCTCCTATAAAAATTATATGTTATATCTATCTATATATTTGAAAAAGAAATGTTGGAAAGTGTTTTAACTCTCCTTAAAAAGTGATAAATAATAGTTTATTATCATACTCCAAGGTTGATAGTGTGAAGTGTAAATATTGGATTGTTTGGATACGAAAAACTATAAAAATCCTTATAGTATCCTCTTCTTTATTGTTCTACAATCACTTGTTACTACATCAAAAAGTATTATTTATTCTTAAATTATTTATTATTTTTATCAATAAATTTTTTATTATTATTTAAAAAACATATATTATAAAAATATTGATAATTTACCCCCGCCCACTACTGGAAAAAATGGCCTATACCCATGGTTCAAAACCGTGGGTATAGCCCCCAAAACCGTGGGTATAGCCTATACCCACGGTTTTGGGAACCGTGGGCTGGAACGACGTCGGTATAGGTCCCCAGCCTATACCCACAGTTTTCCAAAACCATGGGTATAAGTGTCCTTCCACTGTTTCACCGAAACATAGCCATTTTCCACGGTGTCAACGAATTTTACCCACTGTTTCAAAACCATGTGTATAGGTCCTAAAATAATGCAGCTGCTGAGTTTCGATATCGCAACCTCTTCGCTGCAAACACCGCGTCTAACCACTACCCTAACATCACCTATATGTATGTATATATATATATATATATATATTTAGTTAAATATATTTTTAAAAACCATGGGTATAGAGGGAAGAACCGTGGGTATATGGTTCCCACCAAAAAAAATTTCCTTCCCACGGAAGAAAAAAATTCCCGCGCATATGAGACTCTACAATTAGTATCAGAGATAACCATTTAGAGCTTTGATTATTTATATTATATGTTGGATTTATTGTTTAAATCAATTTTTGGGATCAAATCAATTTCAATGGACTGTAAAATGTATTTTGAGATCTTTTTTTAATGGATGGATAGAGAATAAGTTTAAAAGAATGTGCTTCCAGGAAAAGGATCACAAGAGATTCTATGAACCATGATTAGTCAACAGAAAATATATTATTTGAATGTGTAAAATAAGAACACTTGATTCCAAACCAGCATATAAAAAAATTAAGGTATATACACAATCATTTAACAAATTAATATTGGTTTTATTTTTTTTCATTATACAACGGGAAGAAATATTCTCATAATGTATATTTGATGGAAAATTTTTTAGGAAGCATTTTCATCTTCCTCCTTATGTACGTCAATTTCTTATTCTAACATAAATTCTAGATGAAATAATCCAATTTTTAAAGAGTTCTAAAATAATGTGGATGAATTTCAAGATAGTGATTTTATTATTGGAGATGCCTATATAAAATAGATGAAAGATCATTGGAATTTTTTAATGGAGAATCAAGAATTTTATTTTCATATTTTAAGAATAGATATGAGATAGAAAATTAAAAAGGAAAAAATAATATTTTATCTCTAATAATATAGAAGTAGAATGAAATAAATTCATATTTATGATTGATAATATGTTTGAAAAAAATAAATAAAATAAATGGTTGATGGATTATGCTTCAAATACAACTTCTTTTAGAAATGGAATGGTTTTTGATTATCCTGATTGTTTTAGAAAGTGAGTGGAAAATTCACGATGGAATCTGGAAAAAGGAATTTAAGAAAGTGACTGATTCATAAATCCAATTGCTAGTAAAATTTTTGAAGGAAATCATTACCTAACCTATTCATTTTAAGAAATGTTACAATAAATATAAGACACATGTTTTTTATTCTTCTATAAATTTATTTTAAAAGTGACTTATATGGTTATTATGATTATGGATGTTTTGAAAGTGTTTTAAAATCAATTAGGTGTAATATTGAATTTACATTTATATATCTAATCAGTTCCAATGTATAATGAGTCCAAATAATTTGTGTTCCCAAAGGATCAGTGAAGAACTTAGTGCAACCTAAACTACTCTATTTTCTATGGTGATATATTTCTTGTGGAAAACATAAATATCCTTTATATTATATCTATGGTATAATATTGTGTGAATTATTTCATTTTTTTCTATTATAACAGGTGAGAATTTACTTATTATATTTTACTAGATGTAATTATTGATTAATTTTTTAACCATTAGATACATTTTATAATGTATTAAATATAATTAATTATATTCATGGATCCCTATAGATTATATTATAGGAAGAGTTTATAGTATTTTTCACATTCACTTCCTGACATTTTCATGGAGATATCTTGGATTATGGGAGGGATTTCACTATTTTATAATTTTTTGATTTCATTGTCAGTTGATATATCATTCTATTAAGAATAATTTGGGGTAGGGGTTTTTCTTATTACTTATGGTCGATCATGTTGTGTTTATAGTTACATAAATTTCTTAATTATGTTGGTTTACTCCTCACATTTTTTGTTATTTACTATCTTATATTTTATTGATCCACACTTCTTATTTTTGATCCTTATAAAAATGGGGGGCATTGTTCAGATATTTTATGGAGAGTAGTTTGAGATATTATATTTTTTAATTAAAAATGTGGAAGAATTTTGAGTGGCTTATTGGTGCCTCTTATTATAATGTTTCAAAATTATCTTAACTATAACATATATTGTTTATTATTTTTAACATTTTTTAACATTGTTTATTATTAATCTATCATTATTTATTTATTATTTTATTATTTTAATTTCAATTTATTATCAATCATTGTTACTTTTTTAGATATATTAATCTATATTTTCTTCATATTTTATATAGATGTATTTGGCTTTGTACATGAATTTCACTGATTGAGTTATTACTCTTATGTATTCTTCTAGTTTGAATTATTATAGTGGAAATAGCCTTTGAATATTATGTGAGAATTTGGTTGATGGAGTTTTCATTATCTATGTTACCATTTCTTATGAAAAAATTATTTGATTAGGATAAGTCTATAACTATTATGTATTCTAGTAACATTGATATTGGACTCTACTGTATCGAATTTTGGTAAAGGACATGGCCCTTACATATTCTAGAGTTTCCCAGAATTAACTCTTACTTATGAAGATATGAATCTTATGTATGGGGCCAAATATAATTTTTTTCTAATTAAATGAACCTTAAAAATTATATTGTAAGTCAAATACGAATATTACATATGATGTATCTTGGAAATTTCACTAAGTCAATGAATCTTATGTATCAAGTGATCGCACATACATATTGAGAATTCAACTGAGTATTGGACCTCTATATTTCAAAATATGACTCTTACACTTAAAGATACCATTGGAGAATTAGTTATTGAGGATTATGATTGGTTTTTAAATCATATCAACAATTGGTAATCTAGGATTATGATTTTTTAATTAAAAATTTCAATAATTTAAAAAGGAATTATAGTTATGTGATTACAGGGATTATTCAAAGTGATTGATGCTTAATTTTAGGGATTATTTGGTTAACTGAAGAAAGTGCATTGTTACTAGGAGTCTACAAATAATTATTTCATTAACCATTTTAGTAATTATGGGGTCTATATTATTTCCATATTATTTTCAAAAATTATGACATTCATAATTGGAATGTTATATCAATATGAATATTATTGTTGATCAGTAAATGATGATCGTGGAAATTATTCATAAAGCAACTAGCCATTAGTGGTTATTATATTAAAGCCTAACATATTGGATGTGGAACATTGATAAAATCCATACAATATATATAAGTTCAAAAAAATTTATAATTTAAATTTCTTATACACTTCCTTTCAAATTTTCTTTAGTTTTTTTGTTCTATATCTATGTAGGCATAGAGATTACTATATATACACCAGAAAATACATTACCAAAATCTCAGTGATTTAATTATTTTAATCTATCATTGAGATATATTCTATTTAATGTTATGTTTTTATTATGTTTCTTACAAACTTGTTATACCTCCATTAAATGGTATATGTTTGTTTTGACAACCTTAACAAAAAAAGACACTAGCTTTTTTAACCCTTTAAATAGAAAGGTTGGTTATTCCTCATCTCTAAAAAGAAATTTATAGGTTTAGGGATAGTCTATGAATGTTTTGGTTGGATCCTCATACATTAAAATATTTGTTCTATTTGTACCCATCAATGGTTGAATTGGGTCCGTGTCTCCAAGTGTCAAAAATACATGTTGTAAAGAGTCCTATTTACCAATAAAAAGAGATATACTTGATAGTGGATTTAAAAATTTATCAGTTAATAGTGTGAAGAGTATTCATAAGATCATTTGGACTCAAAATAACAAAAAAATTATTATTCTCTACTTTATTTATTACTATATATTCACTCTTCACTCTCACTACCCCTAAAATTTATAATTAAATTGTAAAGACTCAGATTTTCCCTGTAATTGTTTTTTTAATTATATGGAATTTTTACGAGCTTTCAAAAATTGATGGTGTGTGATTCTGAGGCCTGGTGTGCCCGAAATGAATTTTTGAACTTTTCTTAAGGCGTGTTCAGTAAACATGCGGATGATGTTTTTTAACTTTTGAACTGGTGCTCAGATTAAAAATCGGAGGGCATTGTTGAATCTGCATCGCTGGGATTCGCTTAATGGAAGTTTAACTTTGACCACAGTGGGTCAAGAGGAGAAGTTTTTTTTACTTTTCATGGAGGATTAAATAAAATATGTTTAATTTATTTTTAAACAATCAACCACCTCTATATTTAAATTTTGGTAGAAGGGACCACAATAGGGTGTTCAGGAATTTAATGATGGTAAATAAATGTCAGGTTACACAAAATATGTAACCAACAATCCCTTTAATTAATTAGGTTCATTAATTTTAATTAATGAAACTCCATCTTTAGTGGTTGTAAGTTCCTCTTTCCTCATGGTTAAATTTTTGAAATAATTGGTGAAGGAGGAGATATGGAGAGGAGAACATTGGAGGAACCCTTCATCGAAGAACAGATCCACCAAGTAAGATTAGAGGATCGTTGTTTGAGCCACGTTGTTGGAAGATTGTTGTGGGAACGACAAACACTAACCCACCTTCAATCGCGAATGTTATCCACTGGATTTATGAGGTTGGGATTTATTTTTTTGTAATATCATGTGATTGTTGAACCCTATCAACTCTCTCGTGTTTTCGAGATAATGTGGAGGGCTTGGGCCAAACGAACAAGGCCTGGACCCTTTACTACATTATTTACCCTTGTGTTCTCTATGGAAGAACATCGACGCGGTGGCACCGGCTGTCCACGATGGAGGTGGCATGACATCACGCACTTTAGGAGGAGGTCATGGCACTATGTTGTAGTGGTTAGTAAAGAGGACGGCACCGGCCGACCGTGAAGGTGGTGTGGCATTCCGTTGTGCACCTCCAGTGGGGAACATCGTGGCTGAAGCCACGTCGGGTGAAGATGGCGGCCAGCTTGAGTCGTCCGCGGAAGGCAAAGGTAGAGCGGCGCACAATAGTGCACTTCAACTCAAATAAATGAATAAATAAACTATTCTAATGTAAATAGGGGGAGTTATACCACCCCACATGCTAGTTAGCATGATCCCCAGCATGAAACGCCTCTGCAGGCCTGGTCGCACAAGCTCAGCGGGCCGCGCCCTTGCGGGCCAGGTCGCGCCCCTCTCAGCCTAGTTTTTCTCAAAGGACCATAGCATAAAATCTGGGCATCCATTTAATTATCTATATTTGGCACTGATACCCTTGTAGAGAGATGGTTAATTTGGTATTCACCACTTGAGTTTTTGAGAAAGTTGTAGTATGGTTGGGTTGGATCGAACCCAAATCCAATTGGGCCCTAGGAACTAAAACACTTATAAGATGCAGACCAGGCGTCCGATTGATGCACTTTCTGTCGCGTTGGAACCCTTACAACATGGAGGTCATTTTGGATACATCTTCATGGAAATTTGTGGAGGTTTAATTAAAACCTATTTCTTGATAAGTGGTTCTCCCAAACATGTTATGAGCGGAAATTCAGTGGCTGGTAGGGAGGCGGAAGTTGGAGACAGATCATACATAGGTTAGTAACGAGAAATCCTGTATGGGTCAGTACCAATCCTGTGTGGGTAAAATCCTTTGTGGGTTAGCACTCAGTGATCCTATGTTGGTTATCACATACTGATCATGTGTGGGTCAGATCCTATGTGGGTCAATAGGGGTTAGTACCAATCTATCTTGTGTGGGTTAGACACCGTATAGTCGGCAGCAGTGCCTCTCGATAGCATAAGATGATCTAGATTCCCGACTAATCATATGTACTTATATGATTTTCATATATACCTGTGTGAGATGATCCTTTTAGCTTCATTCTCTTTCCTATGTATAACTTCTACCATCGTGGTGTTACCATTGTGGTACTTGACTTTCGTGGTGTTACCTTCGCGGTGTTTTATTTGTGGTACTTTCATCTTCGTGGTGTTACCTTCATGGTGGTACCTTTGGGGTATTCTTCCCTTGTGGATCAGTTATGAACTAGCATAGATGTTGGAGCCTTATGTTTCCTGATGTATGATATTAGTATATCTTGATAACTTATGTATATGTATGGGCATATACCTAAGTAGAGTTGTTGACTAATTAGTGATTTTTGATTGAGGTCTTGGTTTGTGGGTTTTAATTTGTGAAACTTTGGGACACCTTCAGGGGTCTCGGAGTCCCTAATGTGTATTTTTATACTCACCCCAACATGGGCTTCACCCACACATAGTTTTGTCTTATGAAAACAACAGATAGTGTCGATCGAGGCTGAGGGAGCCAGGAATGGGTGGCGCTTAGTGGTGGACCATTTGAAGTGATGTGCCCTAGTGATTACTAATTATGATATCTACCTACCATTTAGGTAGAATCCTTATAAGAGGTTCCAATAGCTATTTTCTATTTTCTGTTGTTATTCTACTTTTAATTTGGTCTTGTATTCTGTCCCCTTTACTTTCATCACAATTTTTACTACAACAGTTTACTTTGTGGTTTCTTTTTTTTCTGTTCTTGGATTGTGTGTTTGTACAGGTTTAAAGGCAATGACTTCCCATTAGAGGGATACACCTTTCCTGTGCTAGTCTCCTGCCCATGGACTATGGAAGGCGGGATTGGGTTAGTCTTGGCATGGGCCTCGGTGGACGATTCTTCATAAAGTGAAATCAGAGGAGTCAGTTTTACTGAAGAATTTGGACTCTGATATTTTCAATTTGTCAATAGTGTTAATTGTTATGAGTGTGGTTTTCAGTTTGGGGAATCTAGTGTTGGTGTGGTGGCCAATATTTCCATACAACAAGACCCTAAATTCGGATTTCCGACTCAGTGCACAAAATCAATGACTGCATGTGTTGTGAAATGTTTTTCTTTTGATCTTTTGATTCAGATCACCAGGTAAAACTATTGACTATGGAATTCCGGTTTCATTTTAGGATGCCGCCTCATAGATAACCAGATAGGATTCCTGAGAAAGTGCATGATGATGGTGCACCGAGCGATGTGGCTTTGGTGCATAGTCCTCTAACAATGATAGTAACATCGTGTGGTCCATGAGAAGGACCACCACCCATTAGACATCATATGCCACCAGCCCCACTAGAAGAGGGTGCATGCCAACTGAGTTCATTGGACAAGTTTCAGAGGCAGAGAGCTCCGAGGTTCCAAGGCGAGATGGATCTTTAGGTGGTTGAGGACAGGATGGTGCTTGTGGCCAGAGTTTTTCACTTTGTTGGGACACCAGCTGATCTAACGGAGATCCTAGCTGCTAGTCTCATCCAGGGAGTAGATGGGAGAAGGTGGAGTCTGACACTCCAATTACATGACATGGTGACCCCCACCTGGGTGAAATTTGAGGGCCTTTTCAGGGCAAAGTTCGTCCCAACATATCCATACTTAGTGCTTATACAGGAGATGCTGAAGTTATAGTAGGGAAATATGGTCATGGCCTAGTACTCAGCGAGGATCACTATACTCTCTCACAACTCCACTGAAATGGTATGGGACCATTTTTTTCCAAGCCCAAAACATTGATAAGGGTTTCTAATGGGAGATTAAAGCATCGATTATATTGCTCAGTATTCCAACGCAGGTTGGGGTGCTAGAGAGAGAGATTTTTGTGGAGATCTTCCAAGCTAAGCAGGAACCCACAACGAGAGTCACCATTGGATGTCAAGTAGTAGATTCATCCACAGAAATCAATAGATGGATGATGCAGGGGCCCAATCGCCCTAGACCATCTGGTAGATGACCTTAGGATATAGTTTTAGTGGTGTAGGGCTCATGGGGAAAAGGAGGATAGTTGAGGAGAATGTAGTGCTACTCATGTGGCAGGCAGGGTCACATGGCTCGCGACTAACCGACCCACTGTAAGGATGATAAGAAAATGGTCTAGGGACCGTCAAGTAGAGGAAGAGGTTTGAGTGAGGTGGTCTGTAAGGTAACATACCTGGTAGAGGAGATGTATGTGGAGTAGGTAGTGGGTGGCGATTCAAGGTTCTACCTTCACCACCTCCATATTGTCCACCTCGACCACAAGGAGTAGGAGGATAGGGACGATCTCAACTCTAGGCAGATGAGACCTATGACCACGGTGCTACAGAGCTTATTAGAGGTAAAATATGTGACAACTCCAACTTAGTTGAAGTACATATAAAAAAAGGTGTTAGTCACTCTTTCATTTCCATAACTCTTGTTTGGAGGTTGGAGATTACGGTGGACCTGTTGGCTTGATCCTTATGGATAGAGACTCCTACAAGAGATGATTTGATGATTAAACATTGGTTCCGGAAATTTGGGCTTACTCTAGGAGGTGAGAGCTTTGGCTGGTATCTTCTATTAATGGCGTCGAGGCCTTACGACGTCATCTTATGTATGGACTGGTTATCCACATTCCATGCTCAGATTGACTATATTAGGCACAAAGTGTGGAGTGACCGTGAGGATTGAAATAGGGTTTCCTTCATTGGTGAGAAGTGAACTATTGCAGCATAGGTTGGAATTTCCCGTAGAAGGGTTAAACTAATCACACATCAGTTGGTTAGCCATACCCTTGGAGCAGTTATTATTGAGTGTCTGAGCTATCCTATAGTGGTTGACCAGTATGCCGATGTCTTTCCTGATGATGTTCTGTGACTACCTCTACACAGAGAGGTAGACTCTTACATCGACATGTACCCTAGGATGGAACCTATATCCATGACAACATATAGTATGACACCCATGTAGCTTCATGAGTTATGGGTACAGCTGGAGGACTTGTAGAGGAAGGGGTTCATAAGGCCCAGTGTTTCTCCATAGATAGCCCTGATTTTTTCTCCAAAAAGGCATATGGTAGTTTGAGACTCTATGGGGACCGTCGGTTCCTAAACCAGGTGACCATGTAGGACACGAATCCACTACAAAGGATTGATGATATTTTCGATCAACTAAAGGGAGATCATTGTCTTTAAAAGATATACGTCAGACCAGGCTATTATCAGCTCAGGGTATGAGATGAGGATCTGTAGAAGATGGCATTCAGATGTTCGTATGGCCACTATGAGTTCATGGTTAACCCATTTAGTGTGACCAATGCTGCAGCAGTGTTCATGGGACACATGAATAAGATCTTCCATTCATACATCAATCATTTTTTGGTGGTCTTCATTGACAACATCTTGATATACTCAGCATCAGAGGAGGAGCATGTCTATCATCTGAAGATAGTTCTGGATACACTCCAAGAACACTGACATTATGATAATCTCTCGAAGTACCAGTTCTGGATAGAGAAGGTCTACATCCTAGGATATGTTATCTCAGCGGCTGGACTTGAAGTGGATCCGGTGAAGATAGAGGTTGTGCTAGCTTGGGAGCAACCCAGGAGTGCGACCAAGGTGCGGAGTTTCCTAGGGTTGGCTGAGTACTAACAGAGATTCATACCTGCCTTTTCCAAAGTTATGGAACCCCTATCAACATTGATGAAGAAGGTACAACCCTTCGTGTGGAAAGAGAAATGCTAGTAGAGTTTTCAAGAGCTGAGGCAGAGACTTACGAGTGCCCTCATCTTGAGGCTACTAGAAGAGTGTGTTGGGTATGTAGTTTACCATGACGCATCAGGGACTGGACATGGGTGTTTCCTAATGAAGGAGTGAGTTGTGATCGCTTATGGTTCACAACAACTGAAACAACATGAGAAGAACTATGTTACCCAAGAACTGGATCGAGCAGTAGTAGTCTTCTCCTTGAAGATGTGGTGACACTACTTGATGGATGTACAATTTAATATTTACTCTGATAAAAGGAGTCTCAGGTATATCTTCTCACAGAATGACATGAACCTGAGATAGCAGTGATGGATGGAGTTCCTCTAGGACTGTGAATTAAAGATTTTATACACTCCTAGGATGGGAAACGTAGTGGTAGACACACTATGCGGGAGGTCTCGTCTACAAATGCTGAGTGAGGTGACAGAGAAGCTAGCCGCATTATAGATATCCTTGTGGATAAAGATGGAGTATCTTACCTCTAGTCTTTGACTATCACTCCCCCACTTCTCCAGTGAGTTCGGAAGGCACAACTTGGGTGCATTGACTGCGAGGATCAAAGTGAAAAGATATCCACATGACAGAAATATTTCGGATTATCTAAATATGGGGAGTTGTTCATCTTCTTTTGAATAAACACCATGGTAACAGTGGTGCTATGGGAGGAGGTTTTGAGAGAGTTCCATACACCCCCTCTGGAGGTACATCCTGGTGTGGTGAAGATGTACGAGGACCTCTGACGTCAACACTAGTGGCCAGGGATAACGAAGGTAGTGGTATAGTTTGTTTCACGATGCCTCACTTGTAACCAAGTGAATCTCGAGCATCAGATTACAATAGGTTTCTCACAACCACTGGAGGATCCAGAGTGAATGTGGTAAGGAATTTCCATGGATTTTGAGATAGGACTACCACGTATGTCCATGGGCCACAATTCCATCGTGGTGATCATTGAATGACTCACCATGTTAGCCCAAATCCAAGCCATCCCAGAGTAGTTACCAGTAGACTACTTGGGACGCCTCTACATACAAGAGATTTTATGACTTCATAGGGTTCCATCGATGGTCATCTCTAATTGTGACACACATATTACTTCCTATTTGTGGAAGGGATTGTAGGAGGCATTCGGTACTCAACTACGTTTGATCACCACCTTTCATCCTTAGATGGATGGTCAGACTGAGCGGACCATATAGACACTAGAGGACATCATACATGCTTGCATACTAGATTTTTTCCATAGTTGGGAGGATCACTTTCCCTTGGTGGTGTTTTCATACAACAACAAAAACTATCACTCCACCTTAGGTATGGCACCATTCAAGGCCTTATATGTTCGACCTTGCATATCAACTCTATGATGGACGGACCTAGGGGAGTCAGCACTTACGAGTCTAGAGCTGGAATGGTCTACTACTGATAAGGTGCAGATCATCTAGGAACAATTGGAGACTGCACAGAGTTGAAATAAGTCTTATGCTAATAAATTATGGAGTCCATTGGAGTACGAGGTGGGAGACCATTTCTTCCTACATGTCTCACCTTGACGAGTTTTGTGGAGATTTGGTCGTGGTGGGTAGTTATCTTTGAGTTTTATCAGACCATTTTTGATACATCTAATGATGGGCGAGGTGGAATACCACTTGGAAATGACACTGCAGTTGGAGAGGGTGCATGGCGTCTTCCATGTATCCCAACTAAGGAGATTTGTGTAGGACCCATCTCACATCATCAGACACAATGAGCTGGACATTGATGATTGGGAAACATTTACAGAGGTTCCAGTGGAGATTGAGGATTGACAGGAGTGGGAATTTCATGTTTGTTCAATAGCACTAGTGTTCATTCGCTGGCAGCACAGGAACCTCCAAGAGATAACTTTTGAGTGGGAGGCCCAGATTCATGCCAAGTACCACCATTTTTTTGTTATTCTATGTTGTGCTTTTCAGGGATATAAATCCCTATGCTGGATAGAATTAAAGACCCGGATTTTCCTTGTAATTTTTTTAATTATATAGAATTTTTATGATTCTGAAAAAATTGACAGAGCATGGTTCTGAGGCCTGGTGTGCTCGAAATGAATTTCAAAACTTTTTTTAAGTTATGGTCATTAAACGCACGGGAGAAATTTTCTATCTTTTGAACCGGTTCTTGGATTAAAAATCTGAGGGCATTGTTGAATCCACAAGGCTGGGATTCACTTAATGAAGGATTAAAATTGACCTCAGTGGATTGAGAGGGGAAGTTGGTTTTGGTGTTTTTCAAAGAGGATTATGTAAAATAATTTTGTTTTATTTCAAAGATATCCTCCCACCTTTCCTTTTAAATTTTTTTGGTGGGGACCATAAGAGGGTGTTTGGGCATTTAATTTTGGACATTAAATGCCCGGTTACACAAAATGTGTAACCACTATACCATTTAACAAATTAGGTTCATTAATTTTAATTAATTAACCAAACCATTTAATGTTTGTAAGCTCCTCTTTCCTCTTGGTTAAATTTTGAAATCATTGGTGATGGAGGATATATGGAGAGGAGAACTATGGAGGAACCCTTCGCTGAAGAATAGATCCACCAAGCAAGGTCAGAGGATCATCATTTGAGTGGTGTCGTTGGAAGCTTGTTGCAGGAATGAAAAACACTGACCCACCTTCAATCACAAATGTTCTCTAATGGATTTAAGAGGTAGGGATTTATTTTGTTATAATCTCAAGTGATCGTTGAACCCTATCTCTTCCATTAGGTTTTGAAGCTAATGAGGAGGGTGAGGGCCAAACAAACATGACCCGGACCCTCTACTACCTTTTTTACCCTTGTGTTCTCTGTGGTAGGCCACCAGCGCGATGGAACCGGCAAGCCATGATGGAGGTGGAACATTGTCGTGTGCTGCAGGAGGAGGCTACGGAACTAAACCATGGTGGTTTGCAGAGCGTCCAACACCGTCTTTCTGTAGAGGTGGTGCACCGCGCCATCGCGCGCCTCCAGTTAGGAAGGCTATGGTGGGTAAAGACGAAGACCTCCTCAAGCCGGCCGTAGAAGGTAGAGGCGGAGTGGCGTACTGTCACGTGCCACTAAAGGGGAAGCGGCATGAAGCCACAGTGGTGGAAGAGGGACCCACCAATATGGGTCCTGCGGTGACCGAGTGGTGCTATGTGGCATCGCCTCTCAAATAACTGAATAGAGAATCCATTCAGGAGTAAATGGGGGGAGTTCTACCCCCCCCCCCCCCATTCCAGCTTGCGTGAGTTCCAGGGGGTCGTGCCTCAAACGGGCCGTACCTCGAGCAGGTCGCACCCCACAACGGGCTGGGCTGGACCATGGCCTTGTGGGCCGAGCCCACCGTGGCCCTACCCAGTAGGGTTGGATTGACCCATAATGGGTCTGGTCGACCTAGAACGGGTTGGTTAAACCTAGACCGGGTTGTCCTGACCGGTTCGGACCAGATCCAGACCCTTCCAGACTCAGTTTCTCTTAAAGGACCATAACATGAAATCTTGAATCCATTTTATGAGCCATATGGGGTGCTTGTAACCTTGAAGTGAGATGGGGATTTTGGTATACTCCACATGATTTTTGTATAAGGTTAGAGTATGACTAGGTTAGATCAATCATAATTCCAACTGGGCCCTCAGAACTAAAACGCTTATAAGTAACATATTGAGCGTCTGATTGACGTGTGGTCTGTCACATTGGAACCCTTACGACATGGAGGCCCATTGGGAAACTACTTCATGGAAATTCACGGTGGTTGAGGTATGATCAATGTCTTGAGGAGAGCTTCTCCCAAATGTGTTATGATCAGGAATCCATTGGTTGGTAGTGAGGTGGAGGATGGAGACAGATCATATGGAGGTTAGTACTGAGCGATCCAATGTGGGTCAGCATCAATCTTGTGTGGGTCAGAGTCTTTTTGGGTCAGTTCTTAGGGATTTTGTGTGGGTTAGTTCATACCAATCCTGTGTGGTTCAGATCCTGTGTGGGTAAGCAGGGGTTAGTACCTATTGATCCTGTGTGGGTCAAACATCATATAGTCGACAGTAGTGCCTCTCAAAAGAATAAGATGATATAGATTCTCTAGTAATCATATGTACTTTTGTGATTTACATATATACCAATGGGACCTGCATCATTTACCTTTGTGGTGTAACTTTTGTGGTAATTGACCTTCATGGTGTTTACTTTGTTGTACTTTTATCTTTGTGGTGTTTCCTTTGTGGTATTCTTCCCTTGTGGATCAGTTGTGCACTAGATTAGAAGTTGGAGCCATATGTTCCATCATGTATGAGATGAGTATATCTTGATAACATATGTATATTTATGGACATATGCCTATGTAGAGTTGTTGATTTCCCTATGCTTTGTGATTGGGGTATTTATCTGTGGTTTTCTCTTTGTGGAACTCTAGGAGACCTTTGGGGGTCTCGGGGTCCATACTGAGTATTTTTATACTCACCCCTACACGGACTTCACCCGCACCCTGTTGTGTCTTGTGCAAATGACAGACAACATTGATCAAGGATGAGGGAGCCTGGACTAGACTGGGCTTAGAGGTAGACCATTTGATGCAACATGCCATAGTGTCTACTTATCACGAGCTGTATCTACCCTTTTGTTGGTCTTGTATTCCAGTCCCTTTACTTTTGACACACTTTTTAGTACACCTATTTACTTCGTGGTTACTACTTGTTGTGTTTATGGATTGTTTTTTTGTACATGTTTAAAGGAAATGCCTTACCGTTGTAGGGATGTGACTTTCTGGTGCTAGTCACCAGCCATTGGCCTATGGAAGGCGGGCTTGGGGTAGTCACATCATAGTCCCCGAGGGTCGGGTCATGACATAAATTGTTTATTCTTATTGTCAACCAAATTCCACTTTATTTTTTAGAATTAATTTGATCATATTATGATAGAAAATTAACCCCCCCCCCCTCTTATCTATTTCCATCTCAAAAAGGACTCAAAAATAGGATATATCTTTGTTATTATCTCAATCCTAAACTTAATCTATCTCTTCAGGGGAATGAAAAGAAATCATCTGGAAAAACATCCTGAAACAGATAAAAAATATGATGTAATAAAACTTATCACATATCTTAATCTTCCAAAATAATTATATAAAAAATGGGTTGAGATCTCCCCCAACTACCCCTTATCATTTACTCAATTCATTTTCTATAATTACCTCTCCCTGATGTAGGTATTACAGTCTCCCATAGAAAATGTAATGAATACCCACTGATGATAGCAGTTGATGCATACTCAATACTCAGTTAGCTGATATCATCCAAGAATCACATTAAAATGGAAAACATCACTAAAATGATGAAATACCATAGGATACTAAAATATTTTTTCAAAATACAATACCTGAAAATATATGGATACCCTCATATTTCACCATTATTAGATTATTAATAGGCATCACCCCATATAAGTAATTTATAACTAACCTTTAATCATTGAAAATTTGAATAGATATCAAGGAGTATAATCCACCTATATTGAATAAAATAGATGAAAGAGTAGAATAACTAGGAATTAGAATATATATAGTTGGTTTCCCCTTACCTCTATCTGTAGAAGTCTACTCAATAGTGTGAATCTAACATGTTCCCAAACCCTGAGGTCTTATCACCAACTCCCCTGAGGGGTGTCACCCTAATAAATTACTACACCCTCACCTTGAAACCATATACTTATTCATAAAATGAAGATTCTTAGTATCTTTTATTTCCAAACTATTATGGTTCTTCGATCCATGATATTAATCTATAGGACTTATTAGAACCCCAACCAATAGGTGATCATGGTGTTTTACTATAGATCCTCTTCCAATTTCCTATTTCTTCACAAGATAATTACTCCTTCGAGGACATATTCTAATCAAGATGTTTATTCCCTAGATTACTATACTAATATAAATCCACAGAAACCATACCTCTCAGATAAAGATAAAACCATTTCCTTGGGTTTTCTTGTAACACCTCGAGATTTAGTGATTTTTTTAAATAATTTAACATTTTTGATATTTTTCATTTCATGAGACACTAAAGATAGTTTATTTTATATTAAATAACTATGTTTGGATTTAATTTTATGAAAAACCAAGTTAATAATGCACTACACCCAACAAAAATTTATGATTTCTCAACATGGAACACTTTGGTTAGCTTGTGTTACACACAACAATGACTTTCCTCAATGGATTGTGTAACACGCAAGATCGAGTTTTACCGAACAATAGTATATGAAAATATATTATTTACACAAATACAATATGAATTTATAGGTTACCAATAAATTAGAAATGAATATGAAAACTGATTGAATATAAAGGAAATTGTTATTATGGAAACAAGGATGTTTTACCCTGATAAATTAAATTAAATATAATTATTGACTATAATTTATGTAATATATATTTTATATATTCAATCAAATATTTTTTATATTCAACCAATACGTTTGATAGATATAAGATAAGAACAAACAAATATTTATGCTTAAAACCCTATATTTTTATAATAGCAATTTTACACTTTTAATGTCGAACCAATTTTAAATAATTTTTTTTAAAATTTTATAGATTTAATGTCTCAAAAAAAATTCATCTTTGAAAACTAAAAATAAAAATCTATTTATGATAACTTTTTGGTATTTTCCATTAAGGTTTCATCTTTTAACGAATAGTTAAAAATATAGAATTTTAATTCAAATCTTCTTTTTAATATAATTTATTTATGACGATAAATTATATTTTAATAAATTATTACAATGTAGTTTTTTAGAGAAATTTCACTATGAAATTGGTTATAAAAACATAGGAAAATTTCAAATGTTTTTGGTTTAAAACACAGCATTGTCGACCCGATTGTGGGATAAATTTTACATTAATTTATGCCACTTCTATGATTTGAATTTGTAAAAAATGATTCCATATTTTTTATGAAAATAATTTATAATTTCAAATTATTTAAAAAAATAGGACCAAAAATATTAGTTAAAGTGATTAAAATTAATTGTAACGATTTAGGTTAATTTAAGCTTAATAAGGGTATAAACCATAACCTTAAGGCCAAAAATGACCTATAAACTTGTAAAAATCCATTTGATGGAAATATGTATACCCTATAATACATTTTATTGACATTGGATCATTATTGGATCCCTGTTCAATAAAACATTGTTGGTGGGGTTTCTATTTTCCAATATATTACAAGTGTAACACTCCTCCTCCATTACAAATGGCCACCATCTCTCCCTCTACTTAAAAACTGTAAACCCACTTAGATTCATTCAATCGAAAAAAAATAAACTTCCCAAAATATCTCCCTCCCTCATTGAATCCTCCATTTGGTCAGAGATAAATCCAAGGAAGCCTTTTGGCACGAACCAAAAGGATTTACCCGATTAAGAGGTAACGTCTTCTATCATGCTCTTTTTTTATCCACCCCCTCCACTATCATTATTACATTATTGTATAATAAAAAAAGTATATTAAATATAATATATTTTTCATTCTATTTTTTATACCTAAATTTACACACACTTCAATCTAATGGGTAACATACATATTTTTTATGTTTACGACGAACTACCGCCTCACAGAATGATGATTGTTCACTCTTCCTTTACTACCTCTCAGGGTGGAAATTATTATGGAAAGTATATTTATATATGTTATATATAATAAATATTATTAATTTAGTCTTATTTAATCCTTTAAAAACATATATAATTATACTTTCTATTTGGGGTATATATGATAATTTCATTTTAGAAAGTGTGGACTACCACCCCTCATAGCAATGTGATTCATTCACACACTACATGGAATGTATTAAAGAAGGTTTTAGTGAACTTATATGATATATATGGTATATTAATTAAAATATAATAATTATATATAAATATATGTATATATATCATTTACCTTATTTCATTCAATATGACAATTAAAACGGAAATAGTGTTCAGGCGTATGTACAACATACCATCTCAATGAACGGTGTAATCCATTTCAGTACTCTATATTATATAGATTTTTATAATACACATATAATGAATATAAAGGATATTTATATGATAGTTTCCATTATCGAAATCATGATATTAATATAATGACCAAAGATATAACAAATTAAGACACATGCGAAAAACAAAGTAGATATTACCTGATGTGAAACCTTAACGTAGGATTGTTATAATAAAACCATATATGGTATTGAATATAATAATATGGTTCTGTATAAGATTTATAATAAATTTATATTTATTATACTTGTTGATTTAATAAGTATGAGGAGAGTCAAGACACAAGGTAAGGGGATTTCATCTAACTTTTTATTTCTATGGGATACATAGTTTATTCGTTGCCCCATCATTTTTGTGGTATGTATGATAACCATGTATGTATTAAATTATTCTTATATTTAAATTTATTTGTGTTTACTAAAACATTCTATGATTTTTATTTCATGGGGCTTAGGTTTTAAAAGATACTAAATCATTATAATAGTTTTATCCTAATTTTCCTTCATTGAGACTCCTGATTTCTTATGTACCTAAATTATTTTCAATGTGTATATATATAAATTTTACATGTTATATAATTAATATCATTATTTTAATACTATATTAATTTTAATTTAATTTAACTCTCTTACATGGAGAGTATGATCATAATTTACCAAGTTATTAGAGTTTATTGAAAAAATCTCATCACTTTTCAAGATTGGTTATATTTATGTTTACTTTGATGAATTATTATTATCCATATCTCATAAATGGTCATGAATTTTATTCTCCTCATTTTATTAATAATATATTAATGTATTGGTACATTTTTTCACTCTTTGGTACTTAATAAAGTGTTTTTAAGAAAGAATGAATTTACCCTCTCTACGGTTAAAAATCTGTGTACCTTAGATACCATGTTTTCTAAAAAGGGTGTCAAATAAAATTATACAATTATCAATTAATAATTAGAAGATAATTTTTCCACTATTTTATTTCCACAATTTTTTCATGGAATATTCTTATCATTTCTTGATCAAGGTATTTTTCTAAACTTTTACCATGAAAAAGAAATTTTCATCTTACATCATATGATATGTAATGATTTAACCGCTGTAATTTATGTGAAGTTTCCATTGCATGTTTTTTTTAAAATAAATAATGTTCTAATAAATTGATTTCAAGAATCTTTAATTAATTTTTATACGTTTTCAAAGTATTTTTTTCCAAGGAGAATTTTTTTCAAAATGTTTTCAAACATATTTTTTTTTTGTATTTTAAGGGAAAATGTTTTCAAAACATTTTCAGGATTCTTTCATAAGATTTCTAGTAAAAAGGGTTTCAAAAAATTTTAAATTTTATTTATAAGTTTTAAATTTTATTTTCAAAGAAATAGTTTTAAAAACATTTTAGAGCTATATTTATAACTTTTTGAAGTTATTTTCAGAGTCATGGTATTAAAAACATTTTCAAGCATTCTTTATATGTTTTGAAATTTATTTTCAAAGAAATGGATTTTAAAATTCATTAAAACTTTTTCTATAAGTCTTCAATGTTTATTTAAATACAATGTTCTTCAAAACATTTCCAAGATTTATATTAAAGTTTTCAAAGTGTATTTAAGGAAAATGTTTTTAAAATGTTTTCATGATTATTCTATATGTTTTAAATGATTTTTTTTCAATATGATCTCAAGTCTTATTTATACATTTTCAAGGTATTTTATATAAAAATGATTTTAAAATTGTTTTTTCATTAAAATTCATTTTTAAAATAATAGATGATATTATCCTCAATAATTTTTTTTTGATTGAAATTTAAAAATTATTTTCCATATAAGATGACATCCATTGATGTTAATCCTGTATTTATAGGAAAAGATCTAAATGTTCCATTCATATTCTTTCTCTAAATGGTTATGATTACTATCATGGTATTGATGAAAACCATTTCTCATTAATGAGATATATGTTTATAAAATACTTTTCTCTTTCACCGGTTATATGCTATTGAAAGAGTCTTTTTTTCATGAGTTATATTTAGGATGAAATGATTATGAAACCATTATTTTTTCCATAGGTCAGGATATGATTACATGTTTATAATACCCATTTCATTTCATGGCATATGATATAATTATTTATGATCATGTGTAACATGTATACATAATGTCACTATGAGATGGGTGGGACCTATATCTCTCTCTAATACATTGGGTAGAGATTTATATCTCATGAGATAGACTAAGATAGTCTTGGGAATGAGCCTTGACTACTAAGATGGCCCTAAGAGTGAACCGTGACTACAAAGATGGTATGAGGAGAAAACTCATGATACTGATATTTCCATGGTGGTTAAACATTATTACCAAAATGGTGTGGGGAGTGAACCCATACTGCCAAGATGGTGTTGATAGTGATGCCTTGGCTACTAGGAAATTAATATTATATGATTATGTGTCTGAAAAATTACTTGTTTTGTTACAATGTTATGATTTTATGGCTAATGTTATTTTTTTTTACGATTTATTTTATATTAACTACAAAGCTTGAGGTCATGAGTAATGTTTATGATCTTTGATGTGAAGGGTATGGACCTATATTTTCATGACGATGTTCTCATACCCTTATGATAATGACTATGCTTACATATCTCCCTTGTTTACCCTTACAGAGCATATGATATGTCCCTTTTTTTGTTTCCACTTCCAATTTTATAAAGATACACTACCATACATATAGTCTTTTGTGGCAGTTTTTGAGGTGATATATTAAACTACCTCTTTGTTTTTTATAAATAATTTAGTGGTGGTTTATTAAAAACCATTGCTAAGACATTTTTTCAATGTCGACACTTCCACCCCCCCCCCCCCCGACCCCTACACGACCTGATTTCTCCCCCCTGAACCCTGCAAGACTCCCCCCCCGGTGACCCCAGAAGCCCTACACCTCCCCTCATCACGCATTGCCGCCCCTCAGCGTGTATCATCGCCCATCGCTGTCGACCCCCCGAAGCCCAAGATCGCCTCCCCACTGTTGGTCCTGAAATGTTAATGGACCATGGAGAATGGATAATACATAGATATTAATGGGCCACCTTTGATTTGATGAAAGCACTTTGATAACCTACAGGACATTTTTAGGTGAAAGTGATACTATTGTAAAGTATGTATCATATGGAGGTACATACATCATTTTCAATGGGATCATTAGCACGTACATCTTGAAATTTTATATGTGTTTATCTTAAAGTTCATGTGTCTTAGTTGTTAAGGAATTGTGATTGTTTACTGAATTGGTTATATAACCACAATTGAAACAGTAAAATAGTGATTAACTAGCATAAAATTTTTGTTTGAAACTATTTAGAAACTTTAAATGTATAATTACCATTCATGTTATAACATAATCCTTCATAAATTAAAATTTTCTTTTATTGTTAAAATGAATTTCATGCTAACCAATTTTTTTAATGTTTAGAAGTATTACTGAATCATAATTAAGTTTATTTATTGTGAATAGTTACTAAATTTTATTAACCTATATAAAACATATTACATTAATTATATTTCATATTGGCATTCTGAAAAGAATTATTTTTAAACCATGATTAGGAGTATCCCAGTTACTATTCAATTTGGTATATCTTACATTATTTTTCATTCATGGTGTATCATAAGCATGTGTTGTGTAATAATTATAAAACATGGTTTTGGATATTTAAATTCTGAAATTCCAAAAAATGGCCATCTTTTTTATTTAAGATTTATTTAAAATTTGAAAACTTCGACATGAAAAAATATCATCTTACATATTTGAATGATAATAGTTTTTCAGTATTAATCCATTTATATTGATTAGCCACTAAATTATGCTAATATTAATTATTAATATATATAATATTCATGTGATTTATTATTCATAATCACCATTTTAGTGCATTTTACACTTTGAACATCATTTCACATTATGATTATAATTCTTACTTAAAAATGCACTATTATGTGGTACATTTTTTAACATCATTTAAAGTACCCAATTATTCATCTGATTTTAAGGAATTTAATTTTACATATTTAAATTTTATATTTTGTTAAATTGATCTACACTTCAATATGAACATTTTTTTATTTAGGGATCAATGGAGAATTCATGGAAGAAGATGGCGATATTTTGTGATGAAAAGAAACAATTCTGAAGAAGTCATATTGGACACCATCCCACTAATATAATCATATATATGAAGCCACAGCTCCAAATGAGCCAAAATTTCACAAGAGGTTAGGAGATATTCGGGGATCCATTGTCTTATTCTATGGCCCTCTCTAATTCGGCCATATATAAGGTCTCCCAAGCATGTCTTTTCAGTGGATGAAAGTCGGATGCCACCTCGGGTCAAGGGTGGAAAAATCAACTCTTCCTCAACAATCCATAGAATGCACGTTTCTATAGGTACTTCTTAGGTCAATGTGGATTCGAAAACCCAAACTAGACTACAAGGACCATCCTAGCTTCTTCTTTTGGGTAAATTTGAGTGAGAATAAAATTTTGGCGCCGTTTCCGGGGACCCAAGTAAGTCATATAAACACCCATTCTATTATCCCCCATTTCTTCTTTTCTCATCCAAATTCTCATATCTTGTTCCTTTCTCATTTTTTTTCTTTTGACGCTTGTCTGCCTACACCCGCGATCAATCAAACCCTCTAGTTAGGGTGGATATTCCTGGGGTTGGGGATTCAAGTACACCAAGGGAACTCTTTCCATTAGATCCTAATCTTCCAAACACCCCCGAGTCAAAAATTGAGCCCATTTTAATGGACGGTCTTCAATGAAACCAACTCATAAACCTGGGTGGGAACCAAAATGGAAACCAAAATGAGGCATCCCCAAACATGGGGAATTCAATTGATCAAACCATGAATGACTACCTCACACCTTCCTGGACCAATGCCCCTCATGCAATAGAAACAATTCCCTAGGAGATTCCAACTACATCTTTAAACCCCATGTCCTAAACCACCTTCCCACATTCCATGGAATGGAGTTTGAGATGCCCTACCTTCACATTAAAGAGTTTAATGACATTTTAGAAACCATGTGTCCCCCATATCAACAAGAATCAGCTAAAATTAGGCCTTTCCTTTTTTATTGAAGGATCGAGCTAAAAATTGGATAAACAACTTGAGACCTACATCAATCCACTCATGGGACCAATTACAATTATAATTATACAAAAACTACTTTCCCCACCACAAAAAAAAATCACTTAAAAAGAGTATCCAAATTTTTTTTGAAAAAGAGGGAGAGTCATTCTATGAAACACGGGAGAGGTTCAAAGACACTCTAAACATGGTTCCACACCATGGTTTTTCTATTCCTGAACAAGTGATAATTTTCTATGAAGGGTTGGGTCCGGGGAATAAACAATTCATTGACATGATGTGTAATGGAACCTTTAAAAACAAATCCCCAAATGATGCTTACGAGTATCTAGAAAGCATTTCCGAACAAAACCAAACATGGGGACTTCACCTTATTTTGAAAATACACAAAGAACTACTGGAATTCATACACTTAGAGAAGAGGAAAGCCTCAGGGCTAAACTCTCAGCACTCTCTAGGATGGTTGAAGAGATAGACCTTAGGAAAGTCCTTGAAATCCAAACTGTAGACCTTGTTTTCACAATTTGTGACAAACATGACCATATGATAGAAAACTGCCCAACCATTCCATCCGTCAGGGATGTTCTTTTAGGGGGACCCCCAGTGGAAGTAAATGATTTTAACTTTCAAAAGCCTCAATACCAATAAAACTTCAACCTAAGGTATAATGACCACCCAGGCTTCTGCTGGAAAGATACCAACAACCTAGCCAACCACAGGGATAAAATCCTTACCCCCATCATAACTAAAAAACCCATAACCAGTTCAAAACCCAACCTATCCAATAACAACTGCCACCAATCCATTTTCAACAAACCATCCCACATCCAAAATATCCCCCCGGGATAAACCAATCTTCTCAAGAACCAACCCAAATAGTTCCACAAATCCTACTAGAACCATTATGAAAACAAATAGAAAGGATGAACTTAGAAGTCTCTTCCCTAAAACAAGAACTTCAAACCATAAAAACTGGAAAGGCACCCATGCCTAATCAGGCAGTTCCATCCTCAAATTCAAGGGGAGAGTCAAGTTGTACTCAAACAACTCATGAACAACTGAAGGTTGTGACTATTTTAATAAGTGGGAAATCAATTGAGAAACCTGAACAACTAATTTAGAACCCACCTAAATATTCAAACTTGGATGAAAATTCAAATGAACCAAAAGATCAAACTGAGGGAACATATAACAATGTGAAAGAAACAGCTCTTCAACAAACAACCCCACAACCTACAGAATTTCCTCAACGCATGAGGGGGAAACCCAAGCCTGAACTGAGTGAAACATTGAGGGAAATCTTCTCACAAGTAAAGTTGAACATTCCCCTTCTCGATTCAATCCAAACTATACCAAACTACTCAAAGTACCTTAAGGACTTCTGCACTTTTAAAATAAAATTTTACCATAAAAATCAAGTCCTTTTGGATGTTAATGTGAGTACTGCCATTCAAGGGACCATTCCTCCTAAGTTGAAACACCCAGGTTGCCCTTACATAAATGTTGAACTAGGAGATAGGAAAGTTGTCAAGGCCTTATCTGACCTAGGTGCTAGTGTCAATCTCATTCCCTATGATGTGTTCTGCCAGTTAGGCCTAGAAGAACTCCAACCCACATCTGTCACACTTCAACTTTTTGATCTTAGCATTAGGGTCCCAAAGGGGATTTTAAAGGGCGTTCTGGTAAAGGTTAAAAACTTCATCTACCCTGCTGACTTCATTGTCCTTGACAACCATCCAAACTTAATAAATAAGGAACAAACCCTAATCTTTTTTGGTCGTCCTTTCCTTGAAACAATCAACTATGTTATTCGAGTCCGAAATGGGCACATGAGTCTATACATTAACATCTATAATGCAAGCTCACAGATAGGGGATGATGAGGACATTCATGAAGTAAATATGATAGGAACAATTGATAATGAATCCATAGAACATCAAGGAATATTTTATGAATGTGTATGTCAGGATGAGATTGATTTCCTTTGTTCATATGAAGGATGTTTATCTCCTTGGCTTGAATCATTTTCAAATTTCTCTTATGAAGAAGTCTTAGGTCCAACAATCAGTGAATCCTTTCAAGAAACCACTTTCATGGAGACCACTCCAACTTCCTTCCCTAAATCTGATCAAGCCAATCTAGTAGCTAAAACATCTACATGTGGGAAATAAATCTTATCTGAAACTCTAAAAAAAGAAATTGAACATGATCCAATGTCCCAATCTTCTGCTAAAATTCCAAACCATCCTGATCTTGAATTGAATGAACTTCCCACTGCACTCAAGTATGCTTTCCTAGGGGAAAATCAAAAACATCCTATTTTCATTTCTTCTTCTCTTGAAGCCAATCATGAGAGGTTGCTTCTAGATGTCCATAGGAAACATAAAAAATCCATTAGTTGTCCCTGCCTGATGTTCCCAGGATTATCCCACTTATTTGGACTCATAGAATTGTTCTGGAATCTGATTCAAAGTCGTGTCATCAACCACAACGGTGAATCAATCCTAATCTCATCGAGGTTGTAAGGAAAGAACTTCTGAAATTGTTAAAAGCTGGCATCATATATCCCATAGCTGAGAGTTAATGGGTCAGTGCAATCCAAGTGGTTCTAAAAAAGGATGGAATCACAGTGATAACCAATGAGGATGGAGAGATTTTTTCCAACAAGGGTGAGTAGTGGATGGAGGGTCTGAATTGACTATAGGAAGCTAAACTCATTCACCAAGAAGGACCATTTTCACTTACCATTCATTGACCAAGTATTTGAGAGAGAGGTAGGTCATCCCTTCTAATATTTCTTAGATGGGTACTCGAGGTATAATAAAATTGAGGTCTCCCTAGAGGATCAACGGAAGACTATATTCACATGCCCATTCAGCACCTTTTCTTTCAAATGCATGCCCTTCGGGTTATGCAATGCCCCTGGAACCTTCCAATGGTGCATGATGGGAATCTTCTCAAACATGGTATGGGATTTTCTTGAGGACTTCATGGATGACTTCTCTGTGTTTGTGGATACTTTTGAGGGATGTCTGTAAAATGTGGAGAGAGTCTTTTCAAGATGTAAAGAAAATAATCTGGTCCTAAATTGGGAAAAATTCCATTTCATGGT
Organism: Viscum album; assembly: GCA_963277665.1. NCBI lineage: Eukaryota > Viridiplantae > Streptophyta > Magnoliopsida > Santalales > Viscaceae > Viscum > Viscum album. Next base: position 781,925,545 of record OY728123.1, on the reverse strand, counting down.
TAAAGAGGGAGTAGTTCTAGGACATCTAGTCTCGGGTAGGGGGATTGAATTTGATAAAGCCAAGGTTGAAATCATTCGTCACCTTCCATCACCAAAAAATGTCATGGAAGTGAGGTATTTCTTAGGAACTGCTGGTTTCTATAGAAGATTCATCAAGGACTTTAGTTCAATCTCACATCCCCTTTGTGCTCTTCTAATAAATGATGTTCCACTTGTTTGGATAGAAAGCTATGACGGTTCATTCTCAACCCTCAAATCCTCTATTACCTCTCCTCCCATTTTGAAATCTCCAAATTGGAACAATCCTTTCGAACTTATGTGTGATGCCAGTGACTTTTTTGTTGGAGATGTGTTTGGAAAATGTTCTGATAAAACTCCTTATGTCATTGCTTATGCAAGAAAATATTTTAATGATGCCCGAATCAAATACACCACCACTGAAAAGGAGTTACTTTATATTGTGTTTTCCTTAGAGAAGTTTAGGTCCTACCTCTTAGGATCCCCCATCATTGTGTTCAATAACCATTCTGTACTAAAATAGGTCTTCCAAAAAAATATGCTAAGGCTAGACTAATTAGGTGGGTCCTTCTCTTACATGAATTTGACCTCACAATCAAGGATAAAAAGGGAGTTGAAAATGTTGCAGCTGATCACCTCTCTAGGATGGAATTTAAAGATAACTCAAATCACCTTTCTGTGTCTGATTCATTTCCTGATGAACACCTATACTCTGTGAGTGAATGCCCTTGGTATGCCGACATACCCAATTTCTTAGTTACAGGAGTCATTCCAAAATTCTTAGGGACTCAACATCAAAGGAAATTCCTTTCTGATGTTAGACACTATGTTTTTGATGATCCATACCTCTATAAGTTCAGCCCTTTCGAAGTCATTAGGAGGTGTGTTCCAGAATCTAAACAAGAGTCCATCCTTAAATTTTGTCATAGTGAGGCATGTGGAGGTCACTTTTCCTCTAAGAAAACATCTTCTAAGATTCTTCAATGTGGTCTCTTCTGGCCCACCCTCTCAATGTACTCCTACATATTTTTTCAAAGATGTCTTGGGTGTCAACAAGTAGGGTCCATCATAAAAAGGAATCAAATGCCACTCACTCCCATCTAATTTGTTGAAATATTGGATTGTTGGGGAATTGATTTCATGGGTCCCTTCCCAAACTCTAGGGGATATCTTTACATTATCTTAGCGATCGATTATGTCTCTAAATGGGATGAGGCCATTCCTACAAAATCCAATGATCATCAAACTGTGATTAGATTTCTCAAGGAAAAAATATTCTCTAGATTTGGAATTCCTAGGGCTATCATTAGTGATCGTGGAACTCATTTTTTCAATCATCCATTCTCATCACTCATGGTAAACTATGGAATTTCTCACAATGTTTCCACTGCTTACCACCCACAGACCAATGGTTAAGCTGAGTTAGCCAATCATGAAATCAAACAAATTCTTGAGAAATCTGTCAATCCTTTTATGAATGATTGGTCCGAGAAACACTTGGAAGATATTTGGGAATATCATACAACATACAAAACCAACCTAGGAATGTCACCATATAGGTTGGTTTATGTAAAATCATGCCATTTACCTGTTGAAATTGAGCATAAGGCCTTTTGGGAAATTAATAAAATGGATTATGACCTCTCATTGGCCAGAACAAAAAGGAAATTAGATCTCATTGAATTGGAGGAACTAAGTATGGATGCTTATGAAAATTCTAGGATCAATAAAGCTAGAGTTCAAGCCTACAAATCTAAGAATATCAAGTTCAAACATTTTGAACCAGGAAAAATTGTTCTCTTGTATAGTTCAAAACTTCATTTACTCCCGGGAAAGTTAAGGTCTAGATGGTCATGAACATTCATAGTGCATCATGTGTACCCCCATGGGGAAGTAGAGATTCGATATCCCATAAGTGGTTATATTTTGAAGGTCAATGGTCAAAGGTTAAAACTATTCATTGAATCATTCAATAAATAGGAAATAGAGGTTGAGTTAACGGAGCCAACCTATGAACCAGGAAAAAATTGATAAGTTTAGGATCCATGTCGGGATAACAACGTTAAAAAAAGTTCTACATGGGAGGAAACACATGGATTTCAAGTTTCCTATCATTTTGTTTTTTTTTAATCAACTTTATATTTTAAATAGGATTAATTAATCATTTTGATATTTAGTAAAAAAAATTAGACTATTGACCTATTCTTCTTTTATGAGTATGGATGGGTATGAATGGGGAGCATTTTATTCATCCATGTCACGCGGTGTGATCCCTGAGTAATACATTACCCATAAATTTAAAAGAAGACAATGTATCATTAGTTTGATTAAAAAAACAAAAAAAAAATAAAAAAAAAATAAGGAAAACCATAAAAATAATGATACTTGGAATTCAATAAGTCATTGTGTTGTTTGGTTTATATAGTTTGTTCTTCTTTTTATAGTTCGGGGTTTATTTTGGGTGATACATGTTCAATCAAGGAGGTTCCAACATCCCCTAAGAGATCAAAGGACTAATTTGGAGCAGTAAGAATTTCAACTTCAACCACCAGGTGACTTCATTCCATGATCCTCATTTTCAATTTCCTTTTTGAACTTTCATTCTCTACCTCTATCCCCATATATATTTTCTTTTCTATAAACACTGGGGACAGTGTTATTTTATGTTGGCGGGGAGATAATAAAAAATGCTTTTGTGTCAAAAAAATGAATGATTTGAAAAAAAAAGTGTAAATGAAAGGAAATATTCCTTTAACTTTGAACATTGTAAAACATATTGCACACTTTGAAACTGGATATCAAATAATTTAGCATGCCCTGATTCTGATTATAATCCTTGTATAATTTCATTAGCATAGATTTTGGAAAGTGTGGCTGTCCAATGTGATATTTCATTGTTTATATTTTCATCCAAATAAAAAAATGATCACAATGCACGTCCTTTGGATAGTGGGGTATTAGTTTCAGTTCATAGGGTCCCCCAAATAAATAGCATAGGTTTGGTGATCATTTTAGTTTTAATATGAGTATTCAATAAAAAAATAAAAAAATAATAATAAATTTGCACGTAGAGCAATGAAATGACCTAATGTGTGGCTTTCCACACTTGGGGATCGTGACTCCATAGTTGTCTGGCCCAGAGTTATTAATTTTATCTATATTTTTGGTAATTTGAATTTGTTTTTGACTGAGTTAACTCGAGATAATACCCAAGTATATGGGATTCACTTGGTTCCGTATGGTCTTTGAGCCTGGGAGTCATCGGCAAAGTCTCGCTATAGGGGTGGACTCTTTTGAGTGCAATTTCAATTACCATGGATAAATTGAAAAAACAAAAAAATAATAATACAATAAAAAAATTGAACACTCATATTAATATTGAAATGTGATTCCACCAAGAGCTTCTATCATTTCCCCATTTAATAAAGATGAACCCCCATGTCTATTGTGATACACAGCACACCCTCAAACGTAATTGATATTGGAGGAAATATGGAAATGAATTTGAACAATGAAATGGTATTGGGATTGGGATATTCTTATGAAACTATATTGTATTAAAATATTTTGATGGGTTTCATGATTGTTTGGTATACGGGTTTTTGGTGATCATTGTGTATTAAAATGTTTTTGGAAAAGGGAATTCGAATTTCATTTTGATGAGATATATTTTGCTTGCGACTAGAAAAAGTCAAGTTCAGGGGTGTGATTAGCCACTAAATGAGGATAATATACATTGTTAATATATATAATATTCATGTGATTTATTATTCATAATCACCATTTTAGTTCATTTTACACTTTGAACATCATTTCACATTATGATTGTAATTCTTACTTAAAAATTCACTATTATGTGGTACATTTTTTAACATCAATTAAAGTACCCAATGATTCATCTGATTTTAAGGAATATAATTTAACATAATTTAATTTTAAATTTTGGTAAATTTATCTAAACTCCAATATGAACATTTTTGATTTAGGGATCAATGGAGAATTCATGGAAGAAGATGGGGATATTTTGTGATGAAAATAAACAATTCTGAAGAAGTCAGATTGGACACCATCCCACTAATATAATCATATCTCCGAATACACAACTCTAAATGAGCCCAAAGTTTAGAGGAGGTTAGGATACATCCGGGGCTCCATTTGTTTCTTCTATGGACTACTCCAATTCGTCCATCTAGAAGGTCTTCCAAGCACATCTATTCTGTGGATGAAAGCTGGATGCCACCTCGGGTCAAGGGTGGAAAAATCAACTCTTCCTCAACTTTCCACAAATCTATGGCCTACCAAAATTAATTAATATTCTTTTTACTGTTTGAGGATCGAACCAAGGCTCCCAAAATGTCTATTTATGGAAGTGGTGGTGGATGAGTTGATAATCTTTGGTGCTTGGTTTCATTGTAGTGTTATGTTTCCGCTTTGTGTTTGTAATCTCATTTCTTTCTCAGGTATGTTATTTAATTCACCTTAGTTTCTTAATAAAAGTTCTTCCTTTACTCTTATTCTGATCTCCTACTTATCATTTTGATACCGTTGGTTCAAGGTGTGAATTTATTCACACCATACCTTGTGATATTTATCACACAACGGAGGAGTGATCGATTTTTGTTGTTGTTTTTACTTCTTCAATTCCACCCTTGTAAGTCTACTTCCCGCTTCCATTGAAGATATGTAATCAATGGAGGGATAAATATTTTATGGTTTGATCCAAGGGAGTATCAAGGGGCTGGATTGGATGTTAATTATCAGTCCATTAATGGCTAATCACTTCTTTTAAATGAGATTTTTATTTGATGATTTTAAAACTTCTTCATCCTTATTGAATTTAAGGTCACACATTTCAAGTGCTAATACGAACCTCTACCTTGGAGTGCTAAAAACTTTGATCCTTCAAGTGTATAGGTGATTAGTATTATGGTGTGTATCCATTAAACCAGTAAGTGATGATTTCGTTTGATCTTCTTAAATGAATCCATCTCAATTATAAGAAATTGAAATCATTAAAAAATGAATTCATCCAATCCACCCCGAGCGATAACCTAGGATCAACTCGTTATCATAATTTTAATTAACTTAAATCTGTTAGTGATCCTTTAAAACCATCTTAAATCAACCTAATATGGACACTTCATAGCCAAAAACAATCCATAGAATGCACGTGTATGTAGGTACTTCTTAGGTCTCTGAGGATTCGACAACCCAAACTAGACTATAGGGACCTTCCTACCTTCTTATTTTGGGTAAATTTGAGTGAGAATCATTTATGTTGTAAGAATATGTTGAAAATATATCAAAAGGATAATTTTTTTGATTTATTAGTTTCTAAATTTTGTAAAAAGATAAACATGGTTAATGATAACCATTAACAATTTGAATATTATTTTAATCAACAAATATATCTCATCTTCCATGAATAGTTAAGGGAATCATTATGCTATATTGTTTATACATGTATATATTGAACATCAAAATGTGAATTTCAGTTTGTTTGATACCTTTTTGAACATGATATGTAACTTTTATGGGTTGGGAATTTATTTTAAGGATGGATTTGGATTGTTTGTCTTAAATTCCTAGAAAATAATAAGCATGATTTATGGTAACATATTGAGACCTGAAATTGTTCACATGGTTGAGACTATTCTTTTCAAGAAAAAAAAATATAGATCTAAAATAACCATGCCTCAACGTTAATCTAAGAGAAGTTTATTATTGGGAGAATTTCTAAAGTTGAAAATATTTTTACATCATGTTATCAAATTTCTAGTATGTAAATATTCAGTATATAACATGTTTAGTATATTGTATTTAGAATATGAAATCATGTTCTATATTGATCATGTGGTATTTAAATATGGATTTAAAATCTTGTTATGTTTATTTCAGTTCCTTCCTTAGTGATGCAATGTTGAAAAACAAATTGTTTTTATCATTTCAAGAATTACATTTATTGATACATCATGTATAATTTTATTCTATGATTTGAAATCATGTTTTATTTTGAAATATGAAATCATGTCACCTGTGTGATAAAATTTTCAAAAAATGTTTAATTTTGGAATGGATTACATGATGTAAGAGAATGTAGAATGTATATTTTTTGTTATATGTGAATCCTATTTTTTTAGAAACCAAATGTTTAATTTAATTATTCCATGTCTGATTTATAGTGCCATATCATGTGCAGTTTTTCTTTAACATGGTTGTATGTTAGATTTCATGTTATGATGATTCCTCCGGGGTGTACGGGGGTTTCAGGGTTGTAGGGGAGGGGGTGTGGGGGTGTGGGATGTCTAGGGAGGGGTTGGCTTTCTAGGGGGCTTGGCTATCCATGGGGTGGGGGTGGGCTATCCGGGTGGGGGAGGGGGTGTGGGCTGTCCAGGGGGGTGGGGGTTGGTTGTCCTGGTGGGGGAGGGGTGTGGGTTGTCTAGGGAGGGTGGGTGGGCTATCCAAGTGGGGGTGGGGGCTGTCCAGGTTGGGGGTGGGGGTGGGCTGTCAAGGTGGGGTGGGATCATAGGGCAATGACAGTTTCTTCTACTGGACACCAGACTTGCTCTAGTAGACCGTTTCTCAAACCGTATGTTCCTATGGGATCGTAGGGCTTCCACCTTCACTGTGATAGATTCATACTCTCCTTGACTCTATTTTGAAAATTCATCCACAAAGAATGTACAAGAATCGATGACATGCGATGGATCAATCACGTACCTCCTCAGTTATGACTCGAGGAAAACATCTTGCACTTGGTGCATCTATGGGGGAAGAGCTAGGTGATACCCCAGATCACAAACTCTACTTAGAATCTAAAAAGATTCAATGATCCTTGAAGATAACATTCCACCCTGATTTAATCTCCACAATACCCATTAGGGTGAGATCTGAAGGAAAATGTGGTCTACCCTCTCAAACATCAAGAGTTCGCATCGTTTGTTGGCATAAGAAATATCTATGATCTATGCAGTACTCATCTGCTCCTGTATGATCTGTACCTTCACAGTGGTAGCCCGTACCAACTCTGGACCATGAGTGTTGACTCCACTAGGTAGGTCCATCATATAGGTAATCTGTAAGGTCACTTGTACAAGGCCTGAAACGGAGTCATGCTAACGGTGGAGTGATAGCTGTTGTTGTCTAAACACTACACCAATGATAGGTGGTCCTCCCATCTATGTCCAAAATCAAGGATGAAAGAAAGAAGCATGTCCTCAAAGTTCTGTATGGTCTTCTCTATCGGACCATCTATTTGAGGGTGAGATACTGTGCTCAAAATCATCTGAGTCCCAAATTCCTCCTACTATCCCTTCCACAACTGGGGTGTAAAGCGAGCATCATGGTGTAAGATGATCATTGAGGGCACCCTATGAAGCCACACTATTTCATTGGTGTAGAGGCATCCCAATACATCTACCATATTTATCTTTCCAAGAGTATGGACTAATTTGAATTCATAGCCTTGGAGGAACTCCATCCTTTATCACTATCTAAACTGCTGAAAAGCCTACAGGCACCTTTCTATCCATGAAAAAGGCTACCCTTTTTTAATAGATTGATGTGCCCATCGACCCTTTGGTAGTGGGTACTCATTATCCATTACCTCTTAGTTAAAGTGCATGTAATCCACATATAACCTCAAACATTAGGTCTTATTAAGAACTTCCTTTGCAAGTCCCCCACCTACGCCCCCCTTCTCGCGATTCTCTATGAAAGTTATATGATATACTGATGATGATATTGGTGCCATCTTGTGGTGTGTAATGATATAGATTTCCACATCCCTATGGGGATGTAATCCTGGAAACATATTTTGAAATTATTTTCTCACAATCTTCCATGACTATTGGGAACTAAAAACTCAAAACATCCACTTCAACAAGGGTAAGGTTGGATGACTCAAGAGTGATTGGTTTCACCCTCCTATGAATGAGTTTATCTCATGATGCATGGGTTTCCCTTTTCTCTGACCAAGGAAAATCCCATTCCAACACTGCGGATATACCAAATCCTTTTTCCTAAAATCGTAAATTTGAGCATGAACTTTGGTTGACCATTCTAAACATAGACTAACATCATAATCCCTCAATGCTTCCACCAATAGTTTCCAACAAAAAATCTCACCTCAATGTAAGGATCACACTATCAGCATAAGTGTTATTGTCAAGTCCCCTCCCATAAGTATCTCATGATGTAAGGACCAAGTTAACGGTTTAACTAAAAATTCTAGGACGTGAACAAGATTCTAGATAAGAAAGAATGATTACCACCTATGTCTATTAATATGACAGCTAGTAGTAAACAAAGACTGTACCTCGAATCATTCCATGATCCCTTCAGTCATATGCCTTGAGCGCATACAGCTACTCTATTCCCCTATCATCCAGCTCCTTGATCTTGGTGTGGACCAAATTGGGGTGGTGGTTGTAACATATCGAAATGTATACCACCTCCTACTGCTCCCCCAGCTCCTATGCCTCATCTATCACCTTGTAGATTCATATGTTCTTATCACTTCCTCTTCCCCTATAGCCCATCCAATACTTCATTGTCAGCACTATGGCCTGAAAAATCTCTAGCAAGATTTCCCCTACCATCTTTTGAAAATCATTACCTCTTTGTAGGCTAACTAGACTCACCCCATGAACCTTATTCTATAGACCCCCCATCTTAGGACCTCTTCTTAGAACGTCTCACACATCCAAGTATCTGATACTAACATCGACTACCTACTTTCCCACTGCTAACATCCACTGGCTGTATCTGCCCAGCCAAAGGCATTTCAACCGAAAAGGTTCTCTCGAGCACCCTAGAATAAGTAGGAATGCAAATCGTAATAGTGCTTCCTCGGATGTCCCTAAACACATCTTGCTCAGAGGTCTAAGCCCTGAACCACTGATCGTATTGTATTCATCGAGTACCTAGAAAAAGTATGCATGCCTCGATGAAAACTCAGCTATTGAAATGTCATCATGTATAAGATCTTGGACACACATAACCCTTATCGTTTATGGAAAGACCCATTTATCTAAGAAGGGTTATCAAGATTTGTCCACAGAAAAGTAAACTCATCGTAAGATCAGGTGATTTAAACCTCATCATCACCCTACCAAGCCATGTAGAAGGCTCTCTTCCAGGACAAACATCTGATCTAATAGTTATCATTCTAGATGGAAAGCATTTTCACCACCTCAAGCCAGTCCTTAGTCTCATGTGAGTCTGGCTCACCTTATAACCTAAGGGTTCACTGAAACTCACGTAAGTAACATAGCCTACATGCATCCTCTATCGGGTAGCGCTGGTAGTAACTGCTAACAAACAGGTGGTGGAAAATCCGGGACACTTCCTAAAGGTGACATCTCGGGCAAAGGTGTCCATTTTCCAAATAATAATCACTCTATGGACCATTCACATGGTCACACACTCGAATCCTATCTAGCTATCTATGTAGTCGTATCATGGAAGATAATCAAGATGATCCTTGGTTAGTTAAGTTATACCTGGTGAGCTGACTCAAATAAATGAATAGAAAAACATTTAAAAACACATGAAACCAGGGATTTAATGCAACGAGTCTGAAAATAGAATTTAGGGTCCTGGTTTATGGATGAGTCAGCCACCGCACCAAAACTGGACTCCCTGGCCTGAAATCTAAACTCCAAAAACTTAACACTAGTTCCTAAATGAAAATAAAGTATTTTAGTTCTTCTGGTAGAAATGACCACCATTGATACCACTTTGTTATGACTAGTCCCCCATGGCCCATGTCATGACTACCCCAAGCCAGCCTTCCATAACTCAGGGCTGGGTGACTAGCACCAAAAAGGCAAATCCCAAAAATGGAAGGCATTTCCTTTCAACATGTACACACACATAGACCATACTATAGAAAGATAACCACAAATGAAAAAAGTATTATAACCCCCATAAAGTTCTACTACTAAGGGAAAAAGGTGTAAAATTAAAGTAAAGGGGATAGAATACAAGCCCAACTGAAAGGAAATTATATCAAAAGAAGTACATGCTCCGGAGGTCATCCACCAAGGATCCAACCTGAAGGGTTGGTATAGCTCAATGTTGGATGTCACTATAGCACACCATGTCTATCGATCCACCTCTCAGCACTATCTAGCCTATGCTCCAAAAGGTCCCAATCAAAGATGTATGTCGTATTCACAAGACACAACATGTGCAGGAGAAGTTCGTGCAGGGGTGAGTATAAAAATACTCAATAGGGACACTGAGACCCCTAAAGGTGTCTAAAAAATCCACAAAGGATAACACCACAAAGGAAATACCAAAAAGGTATCACCACCAAGAAAGATCTCAAACACATAGCACAAAGTAAAAGACTGCTCACACCAGGTACAACATAAATACAGAAGTGGAGATGATTAGTCATAAAGATAGATCATTTTATTCGGTTCAGAGGTTTTTTTTATCCATGAAGGGTCGCTCTGCTACAAGTCCACGATGGGTTTCTCTAGGGCTTATCCATGATGGGTCACACTAATACTGATCCATGAAGTGATGTTATTATGGTGATCCCCACAGGGTGTCTATTATGATAATCCACAGAGGGTGGTTATTATGATGTCCCACACAGGGTCACAATTATGTTGATATACATAGGGGCTCTACGATACTGATCCACACAGGGTTTCTATTATGCTGATCGATATAGGGTCGCTATTATTCTCCATAGCACAGGCAGCCACTATATTCCCACACATAACATGCATGATTTCCCAATAATCTTCCCCTCAAGCCAAAGGTCATACCTAAACTCATATGAAGTCCCACATGGATTATCCCAAAGGACTGTCGCATTTTAAGGTTCCCAACACAATAGACGGTGCATCGAACAGATGCTCGATCTCTAAGATATGAGCATTTTTTGTAAAAATCCCCTGGCTGGATTCATGTCGGATCCAACCCATCCATACACCATCCTCATCCAAAACTCATTTAAGACATCTCATAAGGACCTACTCATTGAAAGGTTCCTAATGCCACAGATGGAACATCAATCGGACGCCCGAACTGAGATATATCGTTATTTTTGTAAATAGGGGCCAGTTGCGTACAGACCTCGTCCGACTCAATCAGACCAACCCAACCAATCCCAGATCGGGGTCCCACATGACTCATCTTGTCTCCAAGTCTCATTGGGCCACACTGGACCCAGCCCAGGTTGGCTGTCAGTCTAATCCCCCGGGTCATGTAGTGACACAAAATTACCCAGCCCGACCCATACTGGCAGGCCATTCAAATTATGACTCGGGCCACTCAATGGCCCAATCATTTCCCTCCAACTTGATCCGACTCAATCAAACTAGTTTGAAAATCTAGTTGGGATTCTTGGGTGTCCAGGTGGTCCGGCTGGTTCAGCCTGGCATGATGGGCTAGCCTGGATCACCCAGGACCGGTTTGACTAGTCTAGTTGGGGGCATGTGCATCCGGTCAATTCAGCCACCCCATTCAGCCAAACGCAGCCCGCGGATGCGAGATTCTCCTTCATGTGGTCCCAAATGGAACCGTGTCTCCAGTGCACTACTACTGTCTATGAGTAGTGGGCTCCTGTTGCATTGTCATGGCGCGCGCCGAGCGCACCACTCCCACCTACCACCGGCCCATGTCAGCTGTAACACCCCAAGATTTTACGAAAAATATTCTTTTTAATTTCATTAATGTCTTGTGTTATACGCTACACCAAAAGGAGCTTTCACAACACGCATCTCTGACTTGGCTTGAATGACACGCAATCGCGACCTTCCTCGATATCGTGTGTAGTACGCAATAACGAGTTTCACTAAACAACAATATGCTATTAAAATATTATTAAAACTAGCCGTTATGAATAGTAATAACCACTTTTTGAATTTTTGTAAATTTTATTTTTCAAAATGGACTTCATTTTTGTATTCGGAATATCAAAATTAACTTAGGGTGAAATTTCGGTAATTTTCGGATAACTTTCATATTTTGATGAATAGTGAAAATTACTAAATTTTAATTAAAAACAACCTTTTCAATCGAAATAATTAATAATGATAAATTATTAATTTGAGTGGTTTTAAAGTATATTTAGAATATATTTTTACAATTTAATACAATTTTGGTCATTGGATGTAATTTCACATTTAAACCAGTTATAAACAAGTGTCAAACTTTTGATAGTTATTATCTCTTAAAAACACGCCGTTTGTTTTGACGACGGAAATTAATTTTTAAATTAGTTAATGTAAATGATATGTTTTGAATTTGGAAAAATAGACATCATTTTTGAGTTCATAATATCAAATATATCTTAGGCCTAATTTTTGGTATTTTTCAGGAAACTTTCATTTTTTGATGAATAGTGAAACCACTAAGTGGTAGTAAAAAAATGAATTTTTCATAAAACATAATTTTACCGCTTCTGTGAGTGGAATTTCAAAAATCCGAGAGACACAGTTGATGTCAGTAAGTAAAATGTGGTTCAATGAGATGAAAATAATTTTTGGTGAATAGTAACTTTTTACTTTTTTTACCACAGTTAAAAGTAAATAGGGTAATTAAGGTTAAAATGATATTATTATTACCCTAACACATGTCCTCATTCAATTGTATAAGTTTAATTCGACCAAAAACAACCTTAGGAATAAAATATGACCATTTAGGTCCACTTGTATTAGATTAGGACATTTATTATTATTTAATTCAATGAAGATTTAAAAGAGTTAAAATCAACGTTTATTTACTAAAGCATTTTTAATATAGGGTTATACATAAGATAAATTCGAGTGTAAATATTCATTATAAATATAATAATATTTCATACATAATGATATTTTATTAATAATTTTTATATATTATATAAATTAATTTATTTATGACACAATGATGATGCTGTAATTACCATAATAGTAAAAAATTAGAATAATTGATATTATAAATACCCAAATAAATATAATTTGAGACTTTTTATGAATTCCACTAATTTTATAGGTTAATATAACATGTTAGTATTTATTTAATTAAATGTTTTCGAACTAATAATTTTGTTATGATTTTCACAAAAATCCATTACCAAATAGTGTCAAAATTGACATAAAATAGTTTTTAAAACAAATATTATATTATTAATTGTTATTTTATTCCTAAAAATCTATGGTTCGGCCAAATGACATAGATAAGGTTATATATTTTAATAATAAACAACTTCGGGTTTGTTTTTCTTGATATAGTAAGTTTATTAACCTTATAGTGTAAGAAAACAAGAAGACACGGTAAAAGTTAAATTATCTAACTTAAAGTTAAATCTAAATGATAAGGTTAAAATTAATACCTAAACTTGTCTAAATTATATTGGATGAGATTATTTCGAACCCTACCCACCTTATCTTCTAAATATATTAATTTGGAGCTATTTAAAACCGAATATGTCTTTATAATAAAATAATATTTTTAGTTTTCCAAAGGAGCCCCTCTCCTCCCTTATAAAAGGGAACCTCCTCCCTCTCTTCCACACACCACTTTGAGCCTTCAAGCTCGGAAAAACCCTGCCAAATTCTCTTCTCCACTTCCCTAGAAACATCCTAGAAGTTTTGGTCTTCCTCAAAGACAAATTTTAGTGCCCTAAAAAGAGATCTCAAAGAGGCGCTTCAAAGAAGAGGTAATGTCTGTTACCGATTCTTTCATCTTTATTTCTTCTTCCACTTCTTCTTCTTAGTTTGTTTCATTATGAATTAATAACATCAGTATCACTCATATAATGATATGTTATTATAAGTATGAAACAACCCTATTTCACCATCTATCCATCCTACGGAAAATGAAATCACCGCGGGTGCGTATGTACGGAATACCGTCTCCACGTTGTGGTGAAATCTATTTTCCACCACCACCTTACTTGGATGGGTATAATGGTGTAAATAATAACTATATATGATTATTTTAAAGTGATATTGATTATGAAATAGTATAAATACACTCCAATACAGTCCCATGATCATGAGAATGATATCATCACTCGTGCGTACGTACGGACTACTGTCTCCACGATGCGATGAGATTCATTCTCCACTTTAACCATTCATGACTGATTATAAAGTGTATATAATAAGTAATCATGAAATATAAGACATAATAATGATACTGGATTTATTTGTATATATGTGTATGTCATCTACTTAATTCCATTCAACTGAATAAGGAAAAGAAAACAGCGTTCATGCGTACGTACGACCTACCATCTCCATGAATGGTGTATTTCTTTCCATTTACTAATTTATTATATATACGTATATTCTGAATATATATTAGATATAAATCATGTTTTAGATTCTGGAATTAAGTAATCATGATATAAGTAATCATATGAATAATTACAAGTCAAAACATGGACGACAAATGAAACAATTTTACCCAAAACGCTCTTTAACATGGAATTTACAAAAGAACGGGTAATATAAAGTCATAAGTGAACCATATATGATATCATAACAATGAGTATGATTCTGGAATAAGTCAATGACATTATTTAAACCATTATACAGGAGGTTCGGACACTTACGAAGCAAATCGGACCTAAGGTAAGGGAAATATCACAATCTCATTTTTATCCGAGATTGTTTATACTTTAGTATTTACTGGGGTGTATTTTATCATCCACATCCATGTTTCCACAATATGTAATATTTACATCCTTCTACAATATTTTATATCCAATTTTACCCTTCGTTGAGTTTTTAGTAAAATATATGAAAGGAATCTTTTGTCGTTTTTCGTACGAGGTACTTTTTGACTTTTCCGACAAAAGTACGAAGAATGTTTTTTTAAACTTATACGACATTAATGGATTTTTAAAACATTATTTCCAAGAAGCTTCCTTTACAAGTTTTCAAGTTAATTTTTAAACAACTTCTTTTAGTTTATAATTGTATGACATGTTAAGAAAGGAAATGTGTTTTTGAAGTAGAAAGTATATTTTCCTCAAGAATGGAGTTCAAGTGTTTTATCAAAATTATTTTCCATCTAAGATAATATAGGGTTCGGTTTCTATCCCTATTATTACATTGATTTGATTATGTTGTGGTGGAATTATTTTTATGAATTTCTTTATCTTATATGAATTGTTTGATGACGTCATGATGTTTAAGATTCCCATTTTTATTACATGGGTTATGCAATGATGTATGATTTATGATTTTGTGGCACACATAAGAATGGTATCATTATGAGATAGGTGGGACCTATATCTCCCTCCAATTCATTGGGTAAAAATTTTATATCTCATTTGATAGACATGGCTGGAATGGTAGGTTATACCGGTTCAGTGAAACAGGACTTAAAAGAGGAGTGAACTCGGTTCAGAAAGGGACTTTGTCCACTAAGATAGTCTTGGAAATGAGTCTTGACTAATAAGAAATGATTCTCTATGATTATGTGTGTATGCCACAATGTTTCTTGTTTTAAGTTATCATTATTGGGATTTCATTTCACTACTATGATTTATCCCATGTTATGAAATTATGCTCTCTTTTGTAGGTTAGGATTCCCAAAATGTTATGTTCTTAAGAATATGATGTGATTGATATTTCTTTTGTTTACCCTTACTGAGAATTGGAGCTCACCCTTTTTTGTTTTCTTTTCCCCAGGATATAAAGAAAGGTTTTAGGTAAAAAAAGGGAAGATCTTTATGGGAGATGTTGAATATCTTTCACAACAATTAGAATATTATATTCCGAGATTCGAAAGACACTAAACTGTTACGATCCTTGTGTGTGTGTTTTTGTTATGTACTATGTATTCCGTAAAAGTAATGTAATGTCCATGTATGTCAGGCTTCGGGTCTCTATAGTTGGTATCAGAGGAAAGGTGTAGTCAACCTTTGGAAACTAGGATGTGAGAACTTTACTGAGATCCCTAGAGATATTTCTAAGGTATGTCTAGGGATGTCCCTAAGGCTAAGTATAAGTATAGGTTATAGTCCTAGAATTGCTCTCACGATCTTAGAATTAAACCTAAGATGTTAGATATTGAAGGTACTCCCCCTTTATTATGTTGTTTTCCCTAGCATGATTTTTGCCTCTCACACTATTCTTTTTGGGTTTTAGACGATGACTGGAACCCGAAGGAACAGTGTTGATCAATGCAATGGAAAATGCAATGATTTTCCTCTTTAACAAACAAATGTTATGGGAGATGGAGTGGAAAATCTTATTAATATACTTACACAAGCTATGAATCATTCTGGACTTCCAAATGAGAAGAGAAGGGAACAATATTCTATTGAGTCCTTCATGAGAAAACGTCCGCCTTCTTTCAGTGGGTCTTCTGATCCACTTGTTTCTGAACAATGGATCAGTACCACCGAAAAGATATTTTCAGTTCTTCAATGTTTTGAGCATGATAATGTCATCTTAGCAGTGTATCGTTTGGAAGGTGATGCTGATCAATGGTGGAATCTTATTAAGAATACAAGGAAAAGGGATTAAATTGACTCCATGGAATGGGGAGAGTTCAAGAACTTATTTTTCAATAAGTACTTCCCTCGTATTCTTCGAACAAAGATGGAGAAGGAGTTTCTTGAACTAAAGCAAAAGGATCATGAATCTGTTGGTATATACAAAGCGAATTTTACAAGGCTTTCAAGGTATGCATTTGGATTTATCATCCAACCTGAATGTAAAGTTGATCGATTCTTCAATGGCTTAAAACCAAATCTTCGAAGGGAATTAGCTATAAGAGACTTCAGTAGCTATGAATAAATTGTACGTTGTGCTATCAAGGTAGAAATGGAATTTGTTGTTACTTATCCATCTCATAGTTTTGACAAGAAACGAAAGATGGAGGTCAAGGAGAAATCTCAGAATAATGGTGAAAAGAAGATGAATGATTCCTTATTCTCAAAGTGTGGAAAGAAGCATGGTGGAGATTGTCTTAAAGGGACAAGTAAAGGTTTCAAATGTGGAAATGAAGGTCATCGGGTATTTGAATGTCGTAATGATGGGAAGAAGATGCCTAATGATGCAAACAAAGGAAGGGATGCACAGAATGAACCTACTACACTTCAATGCTTCAAGTGCAAGGAAAAGGGGCATTATGCTAATAAATGCCCTAATCCAAGGGTTAGTGATGATCGACATGAGTAACCACATAAGGAAAAGGACAAAGGGAAGTCACAGGCGATCACCATTTGCGATGTTGAATATCATAACGATGTGGTGGAATGATTAAGTGTTTATGTAATGGGATTACAAAATAATGTTGTATATAGTATCGTGGAATATTGGAATATTTATGTATTGGTCTACTGTGGTTTTCAATAATTTTATGGTACCGGTAACCATGGAAAATGATTGAGATATTTTTGGAAAAAAGATGATATGCGCATAATGAAGGGAAAACGAGATAATGAAATATTTGATAGTATTCATGAGCTCAAGATTGTTATAAGGACTAAGTGATATCATGGTTTGAGTATATAAAATTTTGAGGATTTTGGTATGTGGAAAGTGTTAACTTTTAACTGCATTAATGTTTTCACTAAGGTTCAATGGGTATTCAAGAGAATACCGGATTAGGGACTTTGAATGTTTGGAATGTGACCAGCAAGACATATCTTATGATATATGGGGATCAACGATGGTATTAAATCTCTGGTAATCGTTTTCACTATATTATGAGAGTGGACTGCAGTATTATGGATAAGCCTAAAGATTGGAAAGGATTATGTTGAACCTAAGTTAGTATTGTTTAAGGATAGAAGTTTTTTCGATATTATTGATGGGATGTTATAGTAATATAGTTTTAGAAAAAGGACAACCTGTAGGATGGGCAACTGCCCATCGGGTCGGACAAGGCCGTGGGAATCGAACCCACAACCGAAGTGCGACTGGCCTTTATCACCTACCACTGGCCTACAGGAAGTCCCTATTTAGTAGAAACTAGTTTTATTATATTAAGTAGTATGATATATGAAGTATAAGTCCATTTTAGGATCCATCTATCATTAATCTCACTATAGATTGACTTATGTATTTTTTGATAACTTTTCTAACCTTTTGTTTGAGACAGATGGAATCACCCATCATTCTATCACATGATCTACTAACACATCACGAATGACAAATTCAACTTCATTTCATTAAGAGATGAATTGGAAATTGTCCAAAGAATGACCAACGGTGAGACTATACTGAAATCATGAAAGTATTTCTTC
This sequence comes from Viscum album, assembly GCA_963277665.1. Lineage (NCBI taxonomy): Eukaryota > Viridiplantae > Streptophyta > Magnoliopsida > Santalales > Viscaceae > Viscum > Viscum album. Next base: position 781,907,316 of record OY728123.1, on the reverse strand, counting down.
TAATTCCAATTTCATCAACTTTAGGGAAATGATCTTGAAAACCAAAAATGTTGTCCTAGTGATCTTATATCTGATAAATCAGATGTTACCTTAGATCATCACAAATTTATGGCTTTGTGATTGCTGGATTTTCCATAGCCATGTTCTCTACCACTCTCCATCAGAACATGATGGTTAGATTTCTCTTCCATATCCATATTTTCACCTATGTGGAAACCCAGTGATTAGTTTATTTGGGTAACCGTTACGTTTCATACTTTTGTTTCTAAAGATTGGTTTTGGTATTCCTTTTTACAATGTGGGTTTCTATTAAAGAAACTTTCGAATAGTAAACCATTTATAACCCTGACGAATTTTGAGGGCGAAATTCATTTTAAGGGGGGTAGAATGTAACACCCCAAGATTTTACGAAAAATATTCTTCTTAATTTCATTAGTGTCTTATGTTATACGCTACACCAAAAGGAGGTTTCACAACACGCATCTCTGACTTGGCTTGAATTACACGCAATCGCGACCTTCCTCGATATCGTTTGTAGTACGCAATAACGAGTTTCACTAAACAACAATATGCTATTAAAATATTATTAAAACTAGCCGTTATTAATAGTAATAACCAATTTTTGAAATTTTTTAAATTTAATTTTTCAAAATGGACTTCATTTTTGGATTCGGAATATCGAAATTAGCTTAGGGTGAAATTTTGGTAATTTTCGGATAACTTTCATATTTTGATGAATAGTAAAAATTACTAAATTTTAATTAAAAACAACCTTTTAAATAGAAATAATTAATAGTGATAAATTATTAATTTTAGTGGTTTTAAATTATATTTAGAATATATTTTGACAATTTAATACAATGTTGGTCATTGGATGTAATATCACATTTAAACCAGTTATAAACAAGTGTCAATCTTTTGATAGTTTTTGTCTCTTAAAAACACACCATTTGTTTTGACAACGGGAATTAATTTTTAAATTAGTTAATGTAACTGATATGTTTTGAATTTTAAAAAATAGAAATCATTTTTGAGTTCATAATATCAAATATATCTTAGGCCTAATGTTTGGTATTTTTCTGGAATCTTTCATTTTTTTGATGAATAGTGAAACCACTAAGTGGTAGTAAAAAAAATGAATTTTTCATAAAACTTAATTTTACCGCTTCTGTGAGCGGAATTTCAAAAATCCGAGAGACACAGTTGATGTCAGTAAGTAAAATGTGGTTCAATGAGATGAAAATAATTTTTGGTGAATAGTAACTTTTTACTTTTTTTGCCACGGTTAAAAGTAAATACGGTAATTAAGGTTAAAATGATATTATTATTACCCTAACACATGTCCTAATTATATTGTATAAGTGTAATTCGACCAAAAACAACAATAGGAATAAAATATGACCATTTAGGCCCACTTGGATTAGATTAGGACATTTATTATTATTTAATTCAAAGAAGAGTTAAAAGAGTTAAAATCAAAGTTTATTTACTAAACCATTTTTAATATAGGGTTATACATAAGATAAATTCGATTGTAAATATTCATTAGAAAGATCATAAGATTTCATACCTAATTATATTTTATTTATAATTTTTAGACATTAAATAAATTAATTTATTTATGACACAATGATGATGCAGTAATTACCATAATAGTAAAAAATTAGAATAATTGATATTATAAATACCCAAATAAATATAATTTGAGACATTTTATGAATTACACTAATTTTATAGGTTAATATGACATGTTAGTATTTATTTAATTATGTTTTTTTGTACTAATAATTCTGTTATGATTTTCACAAAAATCAATTACCAAATAGTGTCAAAATTGACATAAAATAGTTTTTAAAACAAATATTATATTATTAATTGATATTTTATTTATAAAAATCTAAGGTTCGGCCAAATGACTTATATAAGGTTATATATTTTAATAATAAACAAATTGGGGTTCGTTTGGCATGATATAGTAAGTTTATTAACCTTATAGTGTAAGAAAACAAGAATACACGGTAAAAGTTAAATTATCTAACTTAAAGTTAAATCTAAATGATAAGGTTCAAATTGATACCTAAACTTATCTAAATTCTATTGGATTAGAGGATTTCGAACCCTACCCACCTTAGATTCTAAATATATCAATTTGGAGCTATTTAAAACTGAATATGACTTTATAATAAAATAATATTTTTAGTTTTCCAAAGGAGCCCCTCTCCTCCCTTATAAAAGGGCACCTCCTCCCTCTCTTCCACACACACTTTGAGCATTCAAGATCTGCCAAACCCTGCCCAATTCTCTTCTCCACTTCCCTAGAAACATCCTAGAAGTTATGGGCTTCCTCAAAGACAAATGTTAGTGCCCTAAAAAGAGATCTCAAAGAGGCGCTTCAAAGAAGAGGTAATGTCTGTTACCGATTCTTTCATCTTTATTTCTTATTCCACTTCTTCTTATTAGTTTGTTTCATTATGAATTAATAACATCAGTATCACTCATATAATGATATGTTATTATAAGTTTGAAACAACCCTATTTCACCATCTATCCATCCTACGGAAAATGAAATCACCGCGGGTGCGTATGTACGGAATACCGTCTCCACGTCGTGGTGAAATCTATTTTCCACCACCACCTTACTTGGATGGGTATAATGGTGTAAATAATAACTATATATGATTATTTTAAAGTGATATTGATTATGAAATAGTATAAATACACTCCAATACAGTCCCATGATCATGAGAATGATATCATCACTCGTGCGTACGTACGGACTACTGTCTCCACGATGCGATGAGATTCATTCTCCACTTTAACCATTCATGACTGATTATAAAGTGTATATAATAAGTAATCATGAAATATAAGACATAATAATGATACTGGATTTATTTGTATATATGTGTATGTCATATACTTAATTCCATTCAACTGAATAAGGAAAAGAAAACAGTGTTCATGCGTACGTACGACCTACCATCTCCATGAATGGTGTATTTCTTTCCATTTACTAATTTATTATATATACGTATATTCTGAATATATATTAGATATAAATCATGTTTTAGATTCTGGAATTAAGTAATCATGATATAAGTAATCATATGAATAATTACAAGTCAAAACATGGACGACAAATGAAACAATTTTACCCAAAACGCTCTTTAACATGGAATTTACAAAAGAACGGGTAATATAAAGTCATAAGTGAACCATATATGATATCATAACAATGAGTATGATTCTGGAATAAGTCAATGACATTATTTAAACCATTATACAGGAGGTTCGGACACTTACGAAGCAAATCGGACCTAAGGTAAGGGAAATATCACAATCTCATTTTTATCCGAGATTGTTTATACTTTAGTATTTACTGGGGTGTATTTTATCATCCACATCCATGTTTCCACAATATGTAATATTTACATCCTTCTACAATATTTTATATCCAATTTTACCCTTCGTTGAGGTTTTAGTAAAATATATGAAAGGAATCTTTTGTCGTTTTTCGTACGAGGTACTTTTTGACTTTTCCGACAAAAGTACGAAGAATGTTTTTTTAAACTTATACGACATTAATGGATTTTTAAAACATTATTTCCAAGAAGCTTCCTTTACAAGTTTTCAAGTTAATTTTTAAACAACTTCTTTTAGTTTATAATTGTATGACATGTTAAGAAAGGAAAAGTGTTTTTGAAGTAGAAAGGATATTTTCCTCAAGAATGGAGTTCAAGTGTTTTATCAAAATTATTTTCCATCTAAGATAATATAGGGTTCTGTTTCTATCCCTATTATTACATTGATTTTATTATGTTGTGGTGGAATTATTTTTATGAATTCCTTTATCTTATATGAATTGTTTGATGATGTCATGATGTTTAAGATTCCCATTTTTATTACATGGGTTATGCAATGATGTATGATATATGATTTTGTGGCACACATAAGAATGGTATCATTATGAGATGGGTGGGACCTATATCTCCCTCCAATGCATTGGGTAAAATTTTTATATCTCATGAGATAGACATGGCTGGAATGGCAGGTTATACCGGTTCATTGAAACAGGACTGAAACGAAGAGTGAACTCGGTTCAGAAAGGGACTTTGTCCACTAAGATAGTCTTGGCTATAAGTATTGACTAATAAGAAATGATTCTCTATGATTATGTGTGTATGCCAGAAAGTTTCATGTTTTAAGTTATGATTATTGGGATTTCATTTCACTACTATGATTTATCCCATGTTATGAAATTATGCTCTCTTTTGCAGGTTAAGATTTCCAAAATGTTATGTTCTTATGAATATGATGTGATTGATATTTCTTTTGTTTACCCTTACTGAGCATTTGATCTCACCCTTTTATATTTTCTTTTCCCCAGGATATAAAGAAAGGTTTTAGGTAAAAAAAGGGAATATCTTTATGGGAGATGTTGAAGATCTTTCACCACGATTAGAAGATTATATTCCGAGTTTCCAAAGACACTAAACTGTTACGATCCTTGTGTGTGTGTTTTTGTTATGTACTAAGTATTCCGAAAAAGTAATGTAATTTCCATGTATGTCAGGCTTCGGGTCTCTATATCGGCGGCCCCTACATGCATCCCTTTCTTCACTGTCACGGTCGACGGGTGGAAGATTTTTTCTGGAAATATGGTGAAATGAAGAGCATGCCATCTGTTCCTTCTAGAGGGCACCAGATTTTCTCTGGTGGTCCGTTTCCTGGACCGTCTATGCCTATGGGATTATAGGGATTCCACCTCCACTACGATGGCTTGGAACTTTCTTTGCCGCTATTTTGAAAGTTCGGCCACAAATAACTCAAAAGAACATGAAAGGTCGAGGGACTCGGGCCTTGTTTGTGTCATCCCACACCCTCCACATTTGATGTTTCAAATCTAGGAGGCTTGGGATGATATTCTTTCAACAAAATTTTAATCCTGAATAGAAATCTTAAATGAACACCTTCCATTAAGAACACACAATTTGTAGATTAACCAGTTCGTGGGTTCATATGCATTCATAGTTTTGAAAATTTAATAGGGAAACATTAACAAAATTAAACCCCCTACTTTATTTGACATTTTTTTCGATAGTATTCCATCCTCGAGGGTTCAAGAGGTCAAGGTTGTTCATCGCTTCCCAGATTCATTCTTCTGGGTACATCAATTTTGATGACGTTCCTCTATAGTTATTCATTCTTCATTGGAGAGGAAACTCACAAGAGGTTAATCAGAGAATTTCCCATGGTTAATTCTCACTCATCAACACATTATCTAATTAAGAATGGAACACTTCACAGTGTTTCTATTATGCTACGATGATATATCGTTACGCTGTTTCACCATCTTAGCTATTACTGTATATCTTAACGATCCATTAAGGGGCTTCATTTAATGCACCCCATCGTCGCCTCATCTCTAGACCACAACTCTTTCGTTCACTGCTCAACGGTTGAGAAAAGAAATAAAATAACTTTTTAGAGTTATTTTATTATTTTCTGAAAATAACAAAAAATAACTTTTCTGTCCGACACATTCTGGTTGAAGTTAATTCCTTTCTAGGTGAATCTCAGCAGTCTGAGTTCAACAATGCCATCATATTTTTTATCTGAGCAAAGGTTTAAAAGTTAGAAAAACCTTTATACATGTTTATTTAAATGATCCTTAAAAAAGTTCAAAAAATAACTTTGACCCTCGACCCGTACTGGTTGAGGTTAAGATTCCCCTAAAGGGGAACAAACCCTCACAAGCTAAACTATACACTAGGATTTCCAATCTAAGTTACCATCTAGGATTTATAAATATTTGAAAATAAAATAATTGTTTCTGAATTATTTTATTTACAGCCAAAAAATAACTTCCAGTGTTGGCCTGCCCCAGCCAATGTTATCTACCTAAAGAAAGCATACCCTCACAATATCAATAGAGGTCTCGTTATTTCAATCCAAGTCAATTTCATGAGTTATAAGCATTTCAAAATTAAATAATTTTATTTAATGATTTTATTTATTGGTTTTTCATTTTTGGGTTTTCACACTGGACGCCATGCCGACTAAACTTAATTCTCTCCTATTTTAACCTTTCATCCTGAACGCAATGGTGCCCTAAGATTTCTGATTTGGGCAACCATTTTAGAGTTATTATTATTTTACAGGAAAACCACTCACGCGTGCTATTTAAAGATTAACATTTTTCGATGGATGATTTTTGGAACCCTGGGCCTCGAAATCGCTTGTCGTCTCAGTGCATGGTCTCGAAATAAATCCATATAAAAAATTACTTGGGATTTACAAGACATCAAATGTACATTTTATTATTATTTTCATTATATCAAAAAGATATAAAATTTTATAAAACCTCTTAATAAGTAAAATATGTATTTAAAAAGTAAATCTATAAATTTTAAAAATATTATTTTGAAATTATAAAAAACATGTTCAACATTTTCAAAGTAAATTTATATTTTACTAATAAACACAATTTTAAGTATGTTTCCTTTAATTAAGTTTTTTACTTGGTAAAATCATATTTTGGATTTATTTTAATGTAACATAATTATAATATAGTTAATAATAAAATAATTAATTTCATTAAAATAAATAAAATTAAGTGTTTTATACCATAGATAATGTCCATGCTAAAAAAATCACATTTTCTAAAAATGGGTTTTTACATTTTATGTGTGCTAATATTAATATGAATTCATTTTATGAATAGAAATTTTATGTGATAAAATTGAATTAATATTTTCCATAATTAGGTTAGAATTATTTAATAATTACCATTTTGTTTATTCATTAAATTTAAATTACTTAGGTAAAAATTAATTACTATGGAAAAAATAAAAAATGGTAAATGTGTAGAATCTAAGAACATAAGAAAAAACATGTTTAAAAATAGTAAAAATTAATGGCTGAGATATTATCAACTTTACCTCATCCTACACTCCATTATTTCCAATTTTGTTTCTACATTCCCTGTCATACATGTTCTCTCTTTCAGTGAAAAAGTTATATTTTAAAAAATGTTATTCGCTTTACCTATAAAAGGAGCTCACCTACACCCCATTTCTACACTCATAATGAATAATTATCTTAAAGAAAAAGATATCATAATATATTTTACACTCTTTATCCATTCCCTATAATCCTTTTTCCTCGTAAAAGACCAATATAAGGTTTCTTATGTTGTTCCCAAGGGAGAATATCTAAAGGGAGAGGTAATGTTCTCGACAGAGCTCTCTTAATTATTTTCTTATTTTACCCCTAAAACATATTATATCAAAGAATGAATGATAAAATAATTTTTAAAAATATTCTTAAATGTTATTATATGAATGGAATACCAATTTTCTATATTCCTTGAAAACCATTCAAAAAATTAAGACATCATCATGCGTACATGAGGACTTCCACCTCTACCAATGGGGTTCCATATTTTCATCATCCCCTATTACATATGTTTTTAAAATTCAATTTAAATTATTTAAATGATATCTATAACATAATTAATATTTTCTAATTATAATAAATTCCCTATATTCCTTAATATCTATGAAAAATGTCCTTATTGTTTGTGCATACGTGAAAACTACCGCCCCCATGAAAGTGATATATTTTTTCACTCTATAATTTTATTATTTATCCAACTATATTATAATATGATTAACCATAGTGAAAAAATATATAAAATATCATTTTTATTCAATAATAATTATATTATAAGAAAATAATTTTCTTATCCATACTCACCCATATATTATAGTATGTTCCTCTTTGAGATAGTTTAGCCACCTACATGAAAAATGATATAAATATATATCATGGATGACTATGCAATCATAATTAAAAGTGTTATTAGATATTAATAACAAAACTATTTTTGTTATTTTCAAAACAGGTTATATTAATATTTAACGTATTATTGTTTTACCACATTTTGTTTCATTATTAATTAATTAAACAAGTACATCACAAACTTCGTCCCTATGAATTGTATGTAAAATAATTATTAAATGAAATTAGAATATTAAACTATATTATTAAGAATAAATTATAATAACTATAATTATATCATTGATCTGGACATTCAATTTACAAATAATAATTGAGACGTCCATTTCGATATTAGTATTAAATCATTAATTGAATCTAATCACGTCCGATGATGAGAATAAAATTTGACCAACTAATGTGTTTATTATAAATTATTAAAAATAAATATTATATAAGGATATATGTATGAATATGGTAATAAAATAATTTATTCTGATAATTTTTTATACAATAATTTATACTATTTTTAGTCTAAATGAGAATAAAGGAAATGGATTTTGTATCTCAATTTTTCTTCATTGAGATATGATTTTTATTCACCACCTGTTTCTTTTTTGTGGTTCACATATTGGACATGAATGTCCTTTTATTATAATTTTCATTAATTATAAGGTATATAAGAATTCATATAACATTAAATCTTTCATGGGATTTTGTTTTAAAAGATATTAAATTTGTAAGGGTTTTTCTTCTCAAATTTCTTTATTTCAGACATGTTTTGTATTATACACCAAATTTCATATACATGGTGTGTATAATGGATATTTTAAATACAATATAATGATTTTAATTTTATTCATGGTATTTTAAGTTCATTTTTAATCTCTCTCCTTGAAGTTCCTTTGATTGAAATGTTACCAAATCGATAATGGTTACTTGTCTCAATTCCAACTCTTTGAGAAATGATTTAGATTATGAACTAATTTATTTTTGTATGGTGTAAATACTACCAAAAATAATTATCATATATTAAATATTTTTTATATTTATAATTTCATTTTCATTTACGCTATACCTTTCCATGGCTCTTGAATAACACATTTTCTAAAATACAAGAGTTTTTCATTTCAACTCTTTTAATTGAGACGTGTTTTGTATTATACAAATATTTTCATTTAAATGGTGTGTATACTAACTATTTTTTAAATTATTTCATTATTTAGATTTTATTCTTTTTATTTAAATTTCAAATTCAAGATCACTCTTTCATGGTTTCTTGATATAAATGTCACAAAAATTATAAGGTTTTTTTATAGCTAAATTTTCTTTATTTGATTTTTAATAATTATTATTCTACCAAATTATTATTTGATTAACTTATTTTATACTATAATTTTATAAAATTTTCTTTCCTATTTAATTTATATGGATTTAATATTCTATCTCATGAATTAATTTCAAATTTATTTTCACTTCAGATATTATGATAAGTTGTAAGGGTTCTTTGTCAAAATTTTTACTCCTTTAGACATGTTTCATATTGCACAACAAACATCCTTTTACATGTAGTACTAAATTATATATGGGATTCTATTATGACTATTAAATATTATTTTTTAAAATTTAATATTTTATATATTAATCACTCCCTCATATTCTTTTCACACAAATATTACCAAAGTCAATATAGTTTTTAGTCGACCCAATTTCTTTTCATTAGGTCACAAACCATCTTCTTTAGTGATACATGTTTAAGGTTATTTTATACCATCATATCCCTATTTTACAATGTTTCCCACCTTTTCCTATTGGAGAATTATTTTCTTAACTATATACAGATTACTCTATAAAATATTACTTTGAGGGATACTAACATAGAATTTTATTCCGTTTATTGATTGGGAAAATATTAGAAATATTTATACTTGTAATTTCAGCAAATATGTTAATTGATTACTAAAGAATTATGGTTATGTGTCATATATATTGTTCAATCCTTCATATGAAAAAAAATAATTTGGCTAAATTATGTGACTAATAAGGCCTTAATATCCCATTGATGCACTAGTAAGTACCATGGGATAAATTATACTAAGAATTTAGTGTATATTTTTTCATTTATTTAGATGTACTGATTGTGATCTCGAAAATATTTAGAAGTCTTGGAATAAGCCCTTGATTGTATATAATTTATTTTCATATGTCTTTGAATAGACTGAAATTATTCATTCCAACACTATGAAATAAAATAATGTTTTCTCTATGTTTATATGTATTATTAATCAGGGATTTTTACCAATCTCAGTTTATTAGTTATATGGAATTATTTGATGATCTTTTATTTAATATTATATTAATTATTCCTTGTTTATTATAAGAAATCATCCAATATTATCTTACCCATAATTAGTGTATGAGATCAACCTTTTTATGTTTTAATTTCCTTTGTTTATAAAAAGTGTATTGTGTTTGATACTTATAGAAGGGTAAATTTTATAGAGAATATATAGGAGATGTTGAAGACTTCTAATGAAAAATTAGTATCTTATATAGTAGAAAAATGTACCATAGATGTGAAGGACATGGATGTATTCCCAAAATAGTCTTAGAAACACTGATTTGGGGGTGAATCAGGGTATGTATATTCTTTAAAAAATTATTCTTTACCTGTAGGATCTTTATCAATTGATTATGGGGATGGATTTTTTTTCAATTATTTTTTGTGATGATCTTATCTTTACCAACATTATTTGGTGACAATTCACATAAAGTACAAAAATAAATATAGCATAATGAAAAAAATAGATTTTTTACAGAGTTCACCCAAATAAGGGGATGTACAATGAGCATACAGTTGTAATGTTCCAATGTGAAAAATACACAAAAGAAAAATTCTATTGTTTTTATACTAGGTTTATTCATCCTGAGATCACTTCCATTATAATGTTTGGGGTAGATACACTATCTCCCCATGATCAATTCCCCTACACTTCCCTCTTGTTTTAACTACTTTTGAATGAAAAAATAATTGGAATATAGGAAAAAGAACAATATATTCAATTGTTCTCAGGTGAAATGAATGTAAGATAGGTGCCATAGAATTTTCTGCGCTCTTTCAAAGGCTTTATATGAATATCCCCTTGATAATTAACTTTCCATTATATATCCTAGAAATTATTCCTCTCTTTAAAAAGTCATTCAAGAGTTTCCAAGTCTTACTCCTTCCAAAGAGATTAGAGAAATCCCTTCACTTACTTGAAAACAACACCTCATTATTCCATTCAATAACTCAAATATATAATTTAATAAACTCCTTGTGAAAATATTTTTTGATGTTTTACATCCTATTTCCTATTATTATTTATAATTAATATATGAAAATAGTATCGTTCAGAGGGTAATCATGGGATTTATCTCCATGCGTGATACCCAGGTGTATAAACCTTGCGAGAGATCTTTCCACATAAACCCTACATGGGAGCCTAGTGTGAAATCCTTGTGATAGACTATGTTCAACTTACACAGATCATGTTGCTCTATTGCATGACCTTTTTTAACTTACTTAGATCGCATATCTTTGGTACCTAGCCTTTTTATTCTTACACAGATTGTGTAACTCAACTGTGATACCTATTTTTTACATGAATCGCACATCTCCTGTAGGTTTAACTATGCACAAAACATTGACCACATAACTCCCATGATAATATATGGATCACAAGGACTTATTCAATTTCCATGAAGTCGATTATAGGATTCATATTTGATCATTTAATAACCTTTTTTTCAAGTGATGTCCTTTATATGTATCTTCTTACATGACTTATTCTATCACATAACTCCATTCAAATCATATGAAATCCCACCGTCATAATTTTCTTTATATAAATACACTTAATTAAACTTCATAACCTATTAATTATGGGTTAATTGGTATTTATATTCATAAATAAATCACCTTAACTCCACAAATTGAGTTTATACGTCTATTCCACCATGTCAAGATCAGCCGTATGCACTTCATGTAATCAGTTTTAGATTACACAATTGACCACCATGACATCCACTTATCACTATTCCTTCTACCTTGGTTAGTTTCATTATCTTCATAAACATCACATGATTCCACCATGAAATCCATTAAAATTCAATCAGTCATGTGATTAGTTCTGGCAACATTATCCACCTCCATAACTTATCGCATGTCGCAAGTCCTTTCAGCTTGATGATAATCATTATCATAAAGCATGTTGTTGGACTCCATCTTGAGGTCCATTGAAATTAATTTGATATTTTGATTTTGAGAGACCATAAGGAAACTCTTCTATCTCCATCCTATCTTCCTCCATGAACATCACATGACTCATTTGTATTAACCATTAGTACTTATGAGATCTCATGATTCTAATATACTGATAAAATTTTCATCCTTGGCCTATATATGATTGAATTATTTTCTTTATTTTATACGATTGTGTGATATCCTTCATATCTGATGATCACAATACTTTCAATCATCACTTTATTTGAATAACCCTGAGATACGCCCCCTTGGAAAAAATTACACACATCGCATTATTCCTTATGACTTATTTGCTTCACATGATCCCTTAAGAACCACATGCTATGAATGATCCATGGGAACATACACACTTTTTCACGATCCTTTTCCACTAACATGCTCAGTGTGTCCCTTTTTTACATTCACACTCGGCATGATTTTTTAGCACTTTCACGCTCCTTGTGATCCTTTAAAAGTAGCCTTCATCAACAATGTGAAACATTATAAACAAACATAATAAATATAAAAATATAATCTAGTGGGATATTTTTCAACATCCCCCCCCCCCCTTTGAGTTTGTTGATAACACTTCCAAAATGAAACAACCATCTTATTGAAAGTCATGTGCATGAAAACCCATTTTCGATCTATAAAATCAAAAAGTGATCAAGGACTTCCTCAACACATATTCTATTTTCATATTAGTCAATCATGGTGTGAGAAACTAGGGTTTCATGAAAATTTCATTGATGAATCACTTCACTAGAAATACATCCTTTGGAAACCTTATCAGCACCAAATTATAAAACTAACTCATCCATTGAGATCACTTCTTAACCAGCATGTGTCAACTATAGGAATCATGAACCCAAAGGTCTCTCTTTTTCATGATTATTATTCATTGACAGTCCAACATTAGTATATATATATATATATTTATTTATAACTCCCCATATCTCACTACTCCCCATTTCCTAAGTAAGACATTATTTCTCCCTATTTTTCAATTAACCCAATAGTTGCTCTTTTTAGGTCTTCAACACATTAAAGAACACATATAAGCACATGGGAAACACAAAAAATACCTCAGGGATAGGGTTCCTCACAACCACACTTTTCATCTGTGGAATGTAATATAAACTCTAGGATCCATTTTATTTTCATTAAAATGATTATTTTTGTAAGGCCTTCATCAAGATTTAAAAAACATATAGTTAAATAGGAACATACAAAAACGTCACCAGCCGATACTTGAATTTCTCCTTGATTACGTGATGTTTTATTTAAATGTATTTTTTACTTCATTTATGGACTAGTTTTTTTCAATATTTATTGTACATAAATTATCACAATGGATACCAATCAGATACTTCACTTTAATCCCACCTTTATCATAGAATTACATAGATGTTTCTTTCATATATGCCTTTACTTCTACTTAGTCAATGATCTCCACAAATCTCATATTCAATAATCTAAAAAATGATAAAGGAATGCACATTATTATTCAAATTTTTAATATATAGATAAATATATATTACTCTCCCCTTTGGTCATTCAATTCAGCTTATCGCACGTAACACCATAGGATGACATCTGAAGAAAACCTGGTTATGTCAACTATTTTTAATATCCCCTTTTATAACATTGGGATCCATATTTCACCTTCAATAGTGTTTATCAACTTTCTATTGAATATTCCCTCTATTTATAAATTCTCGATCTTAGATCCATATTCTTCTTTATAGTTATACACTACATAAAAATTTTCATAAATTAAATTTACAACATAGAATTGATTCTTTGACATATACTCTAAGACTAAAAATTTGTAACTCTTTGTAGAAAGAATATTTCAATATAATAAACACAAACATTGTCCATTACACTCACTTACATACAAGGAATATTGTAGTATAACTTTATTTCTTTTTGAAAAATCATAATGTGATATAAATCACACAAATTATAAGCTAGTTGAAACCACTTATTAGAGATAACCATATTGTATTCATGATCTTTAATTCTTAAGATGACTCTTTTTTTGATGAGGATAGATAGCCTAATGTTATTCTCAAAATATATCATAAAAAATAACATGTTTTTGACAGATAAATTTTTTTTTATTTCAATTGTTGAGAACAATATATATGTTTATTTACTTCTCATAATGGGGTTTTAAGAATATTTGAACACTATTTCTCTTCCATCATCTTCTTGTTATCCTAAATAGATCTACCCTATAAAATATTTTCTGATAAAAATAGAATATCCTAAAATATATAATGATTACCACTTCTCCACTAATATTTTTTATTGTTGTGTTCAAATACAACTTAATCTGAGGCCTGAAACCAATGATTGAATATTCAATGTAACTTGGAACCACATGATTATCTAAATATAGTTTTGAAAACAGTTTACATTTATATTAGGATCTTAATCAGATGATATTTCCTCTTCCACATAATGAATATTATAGATAAAAATTGTCAAAATAAATTTGTTATTTCACACAATTCATTGAGATAATTATTATATGAAAAATTTGACAATTCTAACTCTTATTATCTCATATATCCACATTAAATTTATTCCCATGTGGACTTTTAGTGAAAACACACTACAAGGGTCATATCTCCCTCTTAGTCAGACATAAATTCCAATAGATATTAGAAAAATGTAATGCATAGGGACAGGGGTACCAATGGAATCCTCAAGAATAGAACTATGAATGAACCGGATAGAAAACCCCATTTTATCTTTTCTTAAGAAAATTTTTACTTTCTATGTGTATGTTAACTACCCAAACAAAACCAAATATTCTTGATATAAAAGTAGATATTATTTACCCACATGATTAGTATTCTTATAATGTGTAGCTTCTAAAGTTTTGTTCATCTCACTATTTTATGTTTAAACCCACTATTGTAAATTTTTTTATTGATACACCACTTATACAACATTTTTCATGAATATTTATCTAAAACTAAAATTTCCCACTTGTCATCTACTCAGGAATCATCCTCAATTACATGGAACATTATATTTCCTTTACTTATTTCCTTATGACATGACATGTTCCTTTTTAAAGTCAATATTTATTCATTTTTTATCATTTATCTAAGTTACCTCACCCTTGAATACTAGTTGTGTGTCTTTCATTGAACATTATTTATGAGAGGTTTGTTATGAGTGTAATAAAGGATATTCATGGTACACCATTTATTGATATCCTTTTTCTTATATTGATATTGTAAACCTATTTCACAATATAGAAAGTTTCTTCCCAATATAGGATTTCACATTATAAAACATTAGAGTTAAAAATATCTTTTTAGGTTATTTATTCCCCTTATATCTTCCAACTGTAATATCTTTCTAAATTCCAATGATTAACACATAAAAACATCTACCATTAAAAACATACCTTTTATCATCATTTCTCAATCAATATATTGTTGTAGATAGAGTATTTCTTCAAATATTGAACCCTACTGCATCACAACAGACAGTCACAACGTGTCACAGTGTACTATAATAGTTTCATTTCATTCTAACATTCATCTAAGATATTTTTTTTATTTTTTGGGAATATTCTTCATATTTTAATATTGTTCAATATTTCTATTTTTAATAGATGAAATATATTCATATACATAAAAAATATGAAACATGAACATATGCCTTATAGAAATTGAACATGTTGTCATAACATATTTTAAAAGGCCTTTTAGAATTGTTTTTAATAACAAAAAATTTTCCCTATTTTTTAATTGATCACTGATATATTACTCTCGTGAATAGGAGAGAGTTCATCATAGTCAATAGCAGGTTTTCCCAAACTGCATAGCCTTTCGAAAAATTCCATAATTCCATATTTTCCCTATGAAATATCATAATCTCTTTTCATTTCACTATTACCTATAAAATTATAGTCAGATAATAAATTTAAATCAACCTTTAATTGCGTCTTTCCACCAGAATTATATTTCTCTACTTATTTCTTAATTGATTCTTTCTCTTCTCCCAATTTTTTAATCTTTATGTCCCTTGATTAAAGTTAAGCATTAATTTTTCCCTTGATAATCATCCTACTATTCATATAATATTAAAATTTATGAAATATCTTATCGAACATGTCACTTTTCTTGTTTTTAAATAATCTTATAAAAAAATCCTTACATTATTTCTTCTCCTTTTGTAGCATTTTCTTCTCCTAAACTAGTTCTGATAAGTGTATAACATGATCATCCGTTATGGATTCTAAATTATAAATTTTGTTTGAGATTTGAAATTTCCCTTATAATAATATTATATTTTTTCAACATTATGGAAAAAACTTTAATTTATCCATCTTGGTAATAATTCATATCCTGAAGATAAATGGTCACATCAAAATACTTTAATACAACCCTTTTTTCTTATTTGTTTTCACATCTTGTTCTTGGATATAAATATCTTAAGACTTATTTTATTCAATTAATTTCTTGATGTTATTACTTTTTCATGTAAAAACATTTACTATTGGACTTATTATAATTTTTCATCGCCAATAATTTTGGAATCACTTGGCATGTTAGGTTCTTCCCCCATTCCTACAAAATATCTTAATGAGTAAATAGTATCACAATATGATTCATCTAAACCTATCTATAATAAGGTGTTGGTTTCCTTAAATTGAATCAAAATCATTCCACAGACACTTTCACACTAAGAAATTATACAATACTTATGATTCTCCATTGAAGTTATTTCCTTTTTAATGGCACACTGCGATAAGATAAAGTTGAAACTTCAGTTTCAATAGTCAAATGAATGAATTAAGAGAAAAAATTACAGTTAAAGTAACATATTCTAATAAATCAATTGATAGACCTAAATGGGGATTATATACCTTTATATGAGGTGAATCAGGGATTGGATATTCATTAAAAGTTCTTCTGGTCCCACAATATCTTAACCTCTTGATTATAAGGGTCACTTATTTTCTCAATAATGTATATATTCATCTTATATTTAAAACATTATCAGGTGATGATTCAAAAATGTAATGAAAGAAATAAAGTATAAGGGAATATATATTTTTACTTGGTTAACCCTCACATGGATACATATATAGAAAATTTTAAGGAAATTTTTTAATGTACCAAATCCACAAAAGATCACTACAGTTGGTGTTAGGCTAGGTCAATCCTACCTGGGACCACTGCCCATAAAGTTTTTAGGGTAGATTAATTATCTCCCTAAAGAAACATCCCTCATGCTTCCATATTATGTTCACTACTTTGGAGTGAAAATAATTGAAATATAAGAGAAATAACAATATCCTATTTTTTAAGAGTTACACCAAATTTTAGATAGGATCCTTTGAAATGAATGTGATCCATTATAGCCTTGATATGAACATCCCCTAGAGCATCACTTTTTTGTAAAAGATCATTGAAAATTATCTTTAATTTGATTTTTTTAAGAGAATCCATGTCTTCCTCTTTCCAAAATGATTCTATAAATCCATTCACTTTCTAGAATGCAACACCTCCTTCTTCATTTTACTTCCTAATATGAAGAAGTGATTATAAAAAATTTAAAAATATTTTAATATGGTGAAGATACATTATCTTCCTTTAATTCTGGATTTATATATTACAATGATACTATTCACATAGTCATCTTGGAATGTATATCCTTTCGTAAGACCTTGTCATGTAACCCTTATGTCAGACCCTAGCATGTAACCCTTTTGAGAGACACTGGCACCTAACCCTCTCATGAGACATTATTCATCAAAGGCGGATTATGTGACTATAGTGTGATACCTTGTTCATATAAAACCGATCATATAACTATCATATGATACCTTGTTTTACTTAATTTGATCATATAACTCGAGTTAAAAACCTTGTTCTAGTTATATGAATCACGTAACTCTAGTGGGTACTCCTATGCATGAAAATCTTATTTCATAACTCCCTTGAGAATATGATCGATCATGTTACCTTATTCACTTCTCCTAAATAATATTATGTGCTTCTCCTTTGATCATATAATCATCTTCACTTCACATAAACTCCCTTATGTTATTCTTCTTAAGTGACCTATAATATTCCATATATACATTTGAATGATGTGAAATCCCTCCTTCATACTTTTATTCATGTGAAATCACTTAAGAAAACTTTATAACCTCTCAAGTATGGGTTATGGGGAATTTATAGGCAATAGCACACCACATTAAGTCCACCAATTGTTTTCATATGTCCATTCCACCACCTCATCATCATCATTACGCACTTCATGTAATCACATATGGATTACAATATTGACTTACATGATATGTGGAATGTCCTAAGTTCTTATTCCTTGGTCAACATCATTTTCATCAAGGGCATCATTTTAATCCACTGTTAGATCCATTTACACTCATGGAGTTGCATGATCTACTTTGGGTTACACGATCAACCTTCATGACAAGTCACAGGTCGTAAGACCTTCCACCTTGGTTAGCATCATTGTCTTCAGGAATATTTCATGACTCCATCACAAGATCCACTAATAGTCATGATATTTTATGATTTATTGAGACTACAAGATGAATCATAATTTAAATCCTATCTTCCTTCATGCACTTCACATGAATCATTTGTGTGAACCATTCATACTTATAAAATCAAATGATTCCGAGTGACTGTAAGACTTATTCGCCTTAGAATTTTTTTGATCATGTGATATCCTTTATCTCTAATAATCACAAGACATAAAATCATATCTTGATTTTGAACAACCACGATACAGAACTGCATTGTCCATACATACACACTCTATGTGATTTATTAGGTCTTATGTGATACATCTGATCCCTTGAGACATACATGCTATGCATAATCCATTTTGATTTATGTGATTTAATGTTATCCTTTATCACTTATGTAATTCATGTGATATTTTAGGACATTCATACTCCACATGATACTTTGGAAGTTTTATGCTATATGTGACCCTTTGAAATATAGACTTCATCAATAATATCAAACCCTTCCAACAATCAAAATAAAAATAAAAACTATCAAGATGTATTTTTTCCAACACATGGTATATATTAGTTATCTATTTTTCCTAATTATGTTAATTTTTTAACCTAAACAATCTTTTGGTATGTATAATTTTTCAGTAGGTGTAAAGGATTTTGTAATTCGGGATATAAAATTTTAGGATATTTAAATTGGAATCAAATATGATACGTAATATTTGTGTTCATTAGCACTGGAGTTCCAGAGTGTGGGCCTGAAGATCTGCACATAATATTTAATATTTTCATTTGTTTAACATACATAGAATTTTGATTACTTCTGAAATAAGAAATGTAGTTAGTATAAATAATAGGATTAAGTATAATACATAAATATCTTTTAAATCCTTAAAGTATAATAATGTTTTGAAGAAAAGTCATGAAAAAAGGAAATAATTAAAAATATTATGAATATGCTGATATTATATTTAACAAGTTAATATCATTTATCTCATGGAGTGTTGAGTAGGGAAAACAAAATTATTCTGGTAACATTACATTGAAGTGATTTAAATGAGTATTTAACATAAATATTTCTACTACTTTAAAATTTTAAAAGAAAAACAAAGTTAAGATAAAGTTGAGTCACCATGATATTTTTCTCAGAAGAAATATTCGAAGATGGGTAAATTAAAGTTTACCTCAAAGGAATTATAATGAATGCATTAGTGATGAGTTTATTTAAAAAGTGAATCATAATGAATACACTAGTGATGAGGACTTTTAAAATAATGGATAAACTAAAATAGGGGGTTTCAAACTAAATTTGATTCAGCATCATTCAAGGAACATAAATTTAAATATAGAGAAAATTCAATTTAACAAATAACCTAAAAATTTAATTAATATTGATTTTATCCATGATAAAAAAGAATCATTGTGGTTAAATGAAATAAAATATTTAAATTTATTAAATATATAAGAAAATAAATTGAAGTAGGATATGGAATATAAGTTTAAAGATAAGGAAATGTTACATGAAAATTCATAGTAAATGATCTTATAGGCATAATTCATATAAAAATAATTTTTTTATTTTGTGAATTCTATGTAAGAAACTTTTGGGAGTTTTAAAGGAATTGTAATAATTATTGATTCTTTTAATAATCTATATTAGTGTTTTAGTCATGAAACACCAAATTATATGGGTATATTGGGTCTTAGATATTTGTATGGAAGGGATTAAAATAAGATAAATTAAAAGTATGTGAATATTATATCATTAATGAAGATTTATATATATCGAAAATTATGGAAATAACAACTTCAAAATGATTTTTTTAAGTAAAAGTGAAACATTTTAAGAATTATAATATGAAGAATATAAATATTTGTTTATCACTATATTTGGGTTTCAAAAATTGGGATTAAATTTTTTAAATATGATTAATAGTATGTGAGATAGTGTGGATAATAAGTTATCAGTTTTTGAAACATTTCTTCTTATTGATATTTTGTGTTGTGGTGGAATTAGTTAGATTAAAAGAATATTTTAATTCAAGTAAAGGTAATTATATAAATATATAATTTTTTAAAGGATTTATTTATAAATATATATGACACTCAAGTAATAAATTTTTAGAAGAATCCTGAAATTTTAGAATTGATACGTAAGAAAAATTATCATATTTTGAAATAATTTTGTTAACGATGTGACCAGCCATGTCTTGAGGGAAAAAATATCTTTACTAGAATTCCATATCATTTGAGTAAAAAAACAACTATTTTTTTGAAAAAAATAATAATAAAGGAAAGGATAAATATCATATTATTAAACTTATCATCCAAACTTATTAAAATAAATATCCATATATTTAGGACAGTGGGTGTTCATATCATTCTATAATATATATATAATTATTCTCAATGACTTATAAATTTTAAAAAATGTTATGTAATATTTTTGAGTGATGGATAACTCAATATAAAGTGGGTTTTCTCAACTTATATCATTTAGAAAATGATGAAATACAACAATACACTTTTTATTAATGGTATAAAGAATAGTTTACACAGTGCTTCTCAATTTTGTGATAATTAAAATTAAGTGAATTTTTAAAAATATTAATTCATTTTTATGAGGATAAAAGGACTTAAAATGATGACTATTTGAAAATAAACAAGGGGTATCTTGTTTGAAGTGATTGAATATGAAAAATCATGTTATTTGATTTTGAAAGAAGAAAATATATTGAGGTATTGAAGGTTTGGATATATTTGTGAAAAGAACATGAAAAATATTAATCAAGGAGAAAATATCCATCTTGATTCTAGGTTGAAGAGATAATGAAATTTGCTGGGGAATGTGCGGCATGCTCTGGGGACCGGCGGGGCCCCCTCAGTGAGAGTCGAGCGTTAACCATACACACATTTTTCACAAGAGCCTCAACCCAGTTGGTGAGGACTCGCTAGGTGCATCCAGGAGTCCCGAGATCAAATCCGGGTGGATTCATATTTCTGGGTACTATAGAAATACTGTAGAAGGAACTGTAGCAGGCACTGTTTGGTACTGTAGTAGCCAGATCTATTCATCCATCTGGGCCTTCGGGCCACCGGTTTGGTCCTCGGGTCCTGCAAGGCTTTCGGGCCACCCACGGCCTTCAGGCTAGTTGATTCTCAAGGCCTTCGGGCCACCTTAAGGCCTTAGGGCCACACCAAGGCCTTTGGACCACATGAATACAGGCCTCAAACACACTAAATAAAAAGGAGCAGCCCTAGAAGAGGATTTAGAGTAGGTGCACTCACTAGATCAAAGCCAAATGGATTGTGAAAATGAGAGGTTATGGTTATTCCATCGATACCAGCATGTGCTTGCATGGGAAGCCTAACCAGATGGTTATGCAAAGGTGGAGGGCTACTATCAAGATGCAGATGCTGGGGAGGGGCAGTTCCTTCTAGATAGTCTGGTTGAATTCCCTAAGACCTTCGGGTCATGTAATCTCCTATGCCTATGGTCCATGTAATCTCTGAGCCTACATGCCTTGTAAGGGTTTCCCCTCATCCCTTGAATGGGGGTTATAAAAAATCAATAAAAATTAAGGCCTTTGGGCCATTCAGGAAGGTTAATTATTCCCACAAAAATTATATATTCAAACATCTCCTCTATTAAATCCAATTCAGCCTAATTTTTGTGGGCCTATCCGGAAGAATTAAAAGAATAGAGAAAAATAAATTAACTCATTTATTTATAAAATTACCTAGAATGCATGAATTATTTTATAAAACATAAATTAAAGTCCTTAATAATGTTTAAGTGTTTCAATAGGTGTGCATAAAAAATGTGGGTATTCTATATAGAGAATTATAACTGGTAATGGTGTTAAACACAATAATGAATGATTTAAATCTTATCTATAGAAGAGTAGTATTCAAAATGATTATGGTGAACTAAATACCACAAAGTAAAATGGTTCCACTTAATAGATGAATAAAATACATATGTAGATGGATCGAATGATGTTCGCAGATCATGTCACTCCATGTTTCTTTTGTATAAAAGTGATTGGTACAACATTTCATATGTAAAAACATTGTTTTTTATTTTACAAATTCATATGTTTCTTCAAATGATATTTATTATAAGAATACTTTATGTTTTATATACATGTGAGTGTTTTGTAACCTATGTGATATAAAACTTGAATGGTTCCATCATAGATAATTTTGAACAAAGTGGAGTTGATTGATTTTTCCTTGAATGTCCGAAGAATAGAATATGATATTTCTTCATCATAAAGTAATCACATAAGATAATGTATTACGCTAATTTATAGGTTTTATAAGTATAATTTAATTTTAATGGGAAATAAATAATATATTTAAAATGTTATGTAGTTGATGAACAATTATTTGGACCAGATTCTATACATTCTAAATGTATTGAAAAATTGAGTGATGGAATGAATAATTTTATAAATAATCCTTATAAATTGGTGAAGAATTGAAAAAATCAATATATAAAAGTTTTATAATAAGAACAGTGTAAGTTTAAAACATTATTGATGAGAATAGACAACTATTTCAAATAAATATTTATTTGAGAACCTCATCTCATACCTCATTTTTATCATAGGTGGAATTTAATACTGTTGAGAAAAATGAAATATGGAGATTGGATAGGTGTAATAAATTTTTTATTAGATTCTATTGAGATAAAACAAAGTTATGAGTTTTTATCTAACATAACAAAATAAATGTTATTGGAAACTTTTAGGTATTCCATAAAAATTTAAATGAGAAAAGATAAGTGTTGATAAATAAATAAAGGATAGTTTTCAAAGGGTATTCTTAGGATAAATCCATTTAAATTAAGGAGACATTTACATTGGTATCTGGTCTTGAAACCATAATTATATTTAAATATATCATTTCATAAAGAAGATACAATATATTCCAAATGTATTTTATGTCATCCTTACTCAATGGTTAACTTGAAAAGGAAGTGTACATTGATTAACCCAAATTCATTATGATTAGAAATGATGATACATGTATTTTTAGGTTGACGAATAATCTATGTTGGATAAATAAATCCCAATTATCATAGTATTATATGTTAGATATGTTTTTAAAGTTGTGAAAATTTAAAAAAGTGAGATTTAATAATAACCTTTATATAAAATCAAACTCTAGGAATTCATTTACCATCCTTATTTATGCAAACAATTTTTTTACTTGAAATAATGAATATTTTTTCATGGAGTTTTATATAAAATTAAGTGATATTTTTGAAATGTCAATTTTAGGAGATATGATGTATTTCTTGTATATTTAAATTTTTCAAGAGGTGGATCATATTTTTCTTTCTCAAGAGATATATGCATGGTAAAGTTTGTATAAATCTATAATAGATGGTGATTGGTAGTTTCTACTCTAATTGTTGTGGGAATATAAATTTCAAATGACGATGAAGGTATATAGGTAAATCGAAAAAAGTAAGAAAATTTATTAAAATTTTGACTCCTTGAACACCAAATAAAATTTTTATTGTCACATTATGTTCTTGTTGTTAAGGTACACTAAAGGAAACATAATTAATTTTAGAAAATAATATTATAATTTATATAGAAGGGGTTTTTGATTTTGGGATACCATATTTATATCTCTATAGACTTTTTAATGAAGATTGGTATAGAATTGTTGATGATAGGAACTCTATATTTGGTTGAGATTTATTATTATTAATTAAGTGTGTGGATTATGAATTCAATAACAATAAAAAATTATAATTTGAGATATATATTTAACTCAATAAATAATATTAATAATGTGGATGAGAACTCAATATGAAGATCTCAATGTGAATGTGAATATTTCATTGCAAGTTAGTTTTCATAATCATTGTACCATAAATATTTTAAAAATATTTTTCATCATTCTTGAAAGAAGCATATTGATACTATGTATCATTTCAAAAAGTTAAATTTTGATCTACGAAAATTGAATTTTAAGTTTATTCTTACCAAGGGGTAATTTGAAAATGTGTTTAAAAACCCAGTACAAAAGGAATCATTTTGAATGTAGAGATTATAAGATGATTACAACCTCATGTTTCTTTGGGATTATCTATGGTTTTCTTTCCCATTAAACATTTTATTTTGATTTTTATTGTCAAATGGGTATATTACTATAGTTACCCACACATTTCATTAATAAATATTAAATATTATTAGACTAATATTCATTACATAGCATTATAATCTATTCTAAAACCATAATGTTTTACTGTATTTTGAAATGTATATATATATATATATAACTAGTACAAAATAGATCTAAATCAATACCCACTTATTACATTAAAAATATCACCCTCTTAATACACATCAATATTGAAACCTCTCTTTATATTTTGGGTAAAATAAAACACACTAATGTGTGAGCTCAAATGATCAGTAAGGGTAAGAATTATATTTATCAATGACTGTTTAAACATAAAATTATCATAATGTTATGAGAACATGATATTAATCTTCAAAAACCATTCCTATAAACTATTATATCGTAAAAATGATTAATGTAATAATTCTTTTGAGTTCATAAGACATGAATTATAATGAAATAAAAAAATATGATCCATGAGAATATAAAACTGGAATAAGATCATGACATAAAATAGTTTGATATGTTGTGGCATAATCATAATCATAGAAATATTATTTCAAGGATCCCCACCAAATAATTCATAATATATTAGTCTTGTGATAACCAATTGTGTACCTAGTTTAGGCTTTAGATAACCTCCCATATACCCTCTTTCAGGATTAAGAAAACCTCTTGTATTCTCTCTTTCAATCTTGGGATAACCTCCCATGAAACCATTCAACTCATAGAAAACTAATATTTTCCAAATTAATTGGATATCTATAAAATTTTGGGTCCACGAATCAAATAATTATAAATTCAGTCATATGCATGCCAGAAAAACATAAAAACACTCATCAAAACTAAATCCATGGAAAATAATATTGGTTTCATGGATATTTCATAATCATAACCATGAAACATCAAAATAAATATTAAAGATGGTATCATTTTATTATATCCCCAATTAATGATATGTAACATCAATGTATTTTATCATAGATAAAAAATATCATTAAAAGATCAGGGGATCACTTCTTGAGGAAAATTCCCTTTTAATCTAGAAATAACTAATTTAAAATATATAAATATCCAAACTGTTAAAGAAAAAAATTATTTGAAAATAACCTTCAAAACATGTGAATTATGATTCAAATCATTTATCAGACATGACGATGGGAAACTTTATCAATTTCATGTACATTAAAACAAAGATTCGTTTCACTTTTTCAGTTAGAATTCAAAATTACCTCATCTATATAACAAAAAAGAGATTCCCTTGAAACAAATTTCTATAGTGTAATGATTACATAAAAATAAAATTAAGAATATAATTTTATTATAATAACAAAAAAATTAATGAAATAATTTTAAATAAAATATAGACATATATAAAAACAATTTCCAGACTAAAGTTAATATAAAGTACATTTTTCTTAAAAACATTTTCTCAATCATTTTAAGTACAAAAGAGAGGAAAATTATAATATAACATGAAAATATTTTTTATAAATAGAGTATAATAAAATTAATTTGGTTTATCAATAAAGTATCATATAATATCCCTTAAAGGAAATTCAAGGACAAAAATATCGATTAAAATGAGATTGAAACATGAATCCCTTACTGTATTAGAATTATGAGAATAAAAATTTAATAAAATATATAACCTCATATGTATTTATAAATCTACATAATTTTAAAAAAATCATAATTTATAATCATGTGAAGTATATACACCACATAAAAGCAACAAATGTTGAATATGACTTATATCTCACAAAAATAAAAGTGAGATGAGAAATCACCTCACCTCATGTTTTACTTGCTTTAAAAGTGATCTAAATTCATTTATAATATATTTCAATTTATATTAAATCAATAAAAAATAATTTACATACTTATAATATCATATAAAGTCCACTTATAAAATTTAATCTCCCATTTGTTAATAATTCCTTATTAAAATCAATGTATCCGGTTGTTAATTGTTTCATTTTTCTTGGAAATTTTAGTTCTGCAGTTCCTGTACATATACATTAATCCTGATCTAATAATATGAAAAATTTTATTCGTGAGATAAATATAATATATATTTATTATATACATATTTATAATCAAACACAAATTGTATATATTGAAATATGATTCACATCGTTCAGGGAGATGGTAGACCATACATACACATATCATGGTTTTAATTTTATAACAAAAAGAAATATATATATATATATATATATAATATTTTATCAATAAGTAAACATAATAATATATTAAAAAACATTTATATAAATTAAATAAATGTTTATTATTAACCATGAAAAATAAAAAAGAAAAATGAATGACATTGCTTCGATGTGGTGGTAGTGCACAAGTATGCACAAGCAATGCTATCATCATTGAATAAGTGTGAATGTAAGAAGTTAAATATGATATAAATATTATAAAATCATAATTACTTCATAAGTATCATATAGAAACTTAAAAACCATAATAATAACCCTCAATTAAATATAGTGATGGAAAATGAATTGTATCACAATGTGGAGTCGGTTGTCTACACATACGCATGAGCGATACTTTCACTTCCTGTTTTTTGGATATAGAATGAATAATATTGGTTCAATAAATATAATAATATTCAATTATATTTATTATACTAAATTTGTAACTTCTCATTACCTTATTTCAGGTACTTCTTAATTCCTTGTTTCCCTTTTTGTTTGTGTATGTTCCAATCCTTTCGAGGTTGGGAAGCTTTTGTTATAGAAAATAACCTAATGTTTGGGGATGTATTTTTTTTGAGTTAACGGATTCATGCTATAAATTTGATATAATGAGCTACTATATTGTGTATGTTTTGTGGCGTATAGGGTCAGAGATTCATCAAGGACCATCAGGATATGACATAGGCTTTTGGTTGCACTGTAGAGACCTAGAGGCCAGTTTATAAAGCTTCTTAAAATTTCAACATAGTTATGACATTGTTGGATGGTTTCATTGTGGAGTTTGAGTTGTTCAACTTCAATGAAAATTGTTATTTATTAATTGATGTGGCACGGTGCTTGTGTTATTCTATAGATTTACCCTCGAAGAAGTGTTTCTAGGAGAGGTATGCATCATGTTTTCAAGAGACTAATATACTAGGGTGGTTGTGGAATGGTTTGTGGATGTTTCTCCTGGGTATAGATGTTTTCATCCTTTCTATGCTATGGAAATGCGGTATACAATGTATTCTATGTTAATACTAACTTAAATTTTTCAATCCCATATTCTTTATTTCATTCTCTCCACTCAAATATCAATAAAAATTTTGGCTCCTAAAGGCTCCTAAGATAAATTTTAACACCTCTAAACTCCATTATTCTTGGATTGATGAATTTAAGATCACATCAGATTCCATTTCAATGTGTAAACATTCTCTTTTGGGGTTTCTTATAATATATTCATCTATCCTTCTTATTGAGTGATATATTATCATGTCATTGGTATATCTAATCCCCATGTTAATGTACAATGATTCTGTTTTGGATTCATTGATCTCAAATGTTGTTTTTCTTCATTGGAGAATCCTATAGAGGGTTTCTAGTCAGTTTAATCAGATGATTAATTATGGGTTGTTCCATATTATTTCCCCTAAAATTTAAACCATTAATTTCTTGATTGAATTGAGATGAGTTTTTGATTTATTTAAAACCACGTATTTGTGGTTATTGATAGATTATTTTGGTAAAGGAAACGAAATTATTAAAAACCACCAATTTTATTGGAATAGAAATAGATATGAGGATTTTAGAGAATTGGTGGATTGATTTTGAAATTTATTTAATGAAAAGATTTTATATTTATTAAATTGAAATATGATTTGAAAAGGAATGTATTGATTAAAACCTATGATATGGTTTTAAAATAAGAAATGTATATTGAAAACTGAATGTAGGGAATTTTATATTGAACTGATTTGAAATTTATGAGTTTCCAATGATTTATTGATTGGTTATATGAATCAAATGTGAGATTGTATAATTATAGGTTAATTAGGATAATCATTCTTGGATCTGACCCCTAGTACATTATTGATTTTGACAACACTAATACTAACATACTACGACATGATTTGTTCTTGGATATGGAGTTGAGATTTGACTGCCTGAGTTATGGGACATGTCCACACATTAATCCAAGATCACTAATTTGTAGTGTGACGATCCTATTAAAATAAACTAATCTACTATAGGGTTTTATATATGGATTTATAACATACTTTATTTGATTCTTACATGAAATTGATTTATATAACTAATTTATTCATGATAACTTCTTTATATAAATATTTTATATAAACTATTCATTTAAGAATATTTTGATATATTTTACATCTTTTTTTATTATGAAATGATGTTTTGTTGAAAATAACAATATTACATTTCATTTATTTTCTATTAAAATTCAACTAATATTTGGTTTGATTGTTATATAATTGATTATGGACCATTAAGTGAGATTCTACTGAGATTCATAGCTCATATTCTACCTTTTCCATCGAGAGATTGTAGATTATCTTATTCCATGTCCAAAAAAGAAAAATCACCACTTGGAGGTGGTGGATGTTATTGATACTTCGGACTCAGAGTGATAGAGGTGACCAGTGGTGATGTGATCTAATTGTTTCATGGGTTATGTCTGAGTTTATATTGGAAGACATTGTTTATTTTGAAGATGTACTATTTTGGAAATATTTTTACATATTTTATTTTGGTACTTTCACCCTTAGGGTTTTTTATCATAAAAACTAGTATCTCTTATCTTCCTAATTATTGTTTTAAAATTGTTCCCACTTGAATCATGTACAATGATATGTGCTTTCTACCAACCCATATTGATTGGGAATGACCTTTGGACCAAGTCAGAGATGGATCAGGTATTAAGGTACTAGGGTATCCAATATGGTTCATGAAATATGTTATTATTTTAGGATAATTACCATATATTTAGAGGAGGAAAAAGAATAAATATTTTTAAAGATTCCATGATGGGTGATTATATATCCTTGAGTTGTCCTCATTTATATCTTTTTTTAAGGAAAATTTGAACAAGATTTTAAAAAGAAAAAATCTCTAATTTGATACTAGGGATATTTAGAAGAAAATTATTAGGTCTTTTTTATCTACATGGCTCAAATTGGAGTAAATGAGAGAAACGGGGGATATCATTTTATATGAGGGTGGGAGGGAATCCTTGAAATTTCATAAAATATTAGAATATAATAATTTCATAATTAATAAAAATACTTCTGAATTGACTCATTTTAAAATTTCGGAAAAATTTAAGCTGAAATATTGCCATCCAGTTTAATGTAGACAATTTAAATATGAAATTTTGTTGTTATCTATTCTTTTGACCCCCAGTTCACTTGTTCTATGATTAATCATGGTAGCAATATCTTAATATATTTCCAATTAATTATAACCAAAAATTAATATTCTTATATTAAATAACATTAATTATACTAATCAAAAATAAATAATCCATTTATACAAGTTCAATTCATATAATTATTATAATTTAATTTAATATTATGCACACAAAATATGATGAAAAATAATTTTCTGGAAAAATGTTTTCTTAAGTATAAAATTTTTTTATACCAAAATATAACAGAAAATTAATTCCAATGATTATAATATGATTTATCATAATATAATATAAATAATTATACTTTTAAACCCATTTTAAACCAAAATGTAACTTTGTAAAATTTAGAAACAAAATGACATTTTTCAATAAAAATATCTTTTTTTCATTATTCGATTAAAAATCAATATGTTTAGAATGTTTCCAAAAATAATCTCAAAGGTAATTTTAAATTTATGATTTCAAAATTTAAGGATATTTTGGTGAATTTATTTTATAATACTGGAAGAAATTAATTATATTATTTTCTCACCAAAACAAAAGAAAACCATTTTTAAGAAAAAGTGTATTTTTAATGCTTATACTGACTTTACTAAAAATTAAGTACTTATTTATCAATAAAATTTATTTTATCTAAAATATTTAAACATATGTTTTAAAAAAAATTATTATTATTCAATATTAAAAATTAATTTCTAGGTTATTATCATATTCTATATTGTTGTTCATTTTGACTCGAGTATACATGTATTGAAAGCTACCAAAGAAATTAAACTTTTTAAAGAGAGATATATCCTAAAATATTAGTGTGTAAAATTTTCCCCAGTTAAAAATGACTATCACTCTTAAATTCCATCACTCTAATACATAAAAATGATGATATCTCTATTTCATCACATCCTTGAGTTTCCATGTAGCTTCTTCTAATTTCAGATTCCTCGAAATAACTGTAACCAGGTGATTTTTATTCTTCTATGGAAATTTACCTCTATGATCCAGTATTAATATTTTTTTTATATAATAATAATATCATTCTATAGAGTTAAATTATCTATGTTCAATACATGTGATGAATCAGGTATGCACTTCCACATAAGAGATACATGGTACACCTGGTGAACTTGAGAGGGGTTCGATCAAAGCTTTAAGAGATAAGAAACCCTCCCTACTCAATTAAGAATATATAAGGGTATAAAATACCTTAGAATAATATTTCCCTTATTTCCAAATATAATAACCTTAATCCATGATGCAATTCATAATAATAACATCTAACTAACTTCAAATTCAATATTTCACTGATGATTGTCAGCATAATTTTTTTATCGAATCTGAGCTTCCATGATGTACTGTTGAATAGCTCTAACTTTATTTTCAATTTCCTAAACAAGATAAGGTCAAAATAGATTTATTTCTCAAACATCATCCAATAAAACTGTATTTCTATATTTTTTCCATAGACGAATTCCTAAGGATCCATATGAATGCTATATTGAAATCTATTATTTTAATAAAACATAACTAGAAGAAGGTATTAATATAAAACACCTTTGAAATACATTGAAAAAGACCTCAGAATATCCAAAAGGGATTTAGTGGTTCTATCAGACATAACATCTATCTTAGGATTATAAGAAGAATTGAAACATATCACTAAATCCAAATCTTATTGAAGACTTATTTGGAACTTCAAGGTAAACATAAAATCCTTATCAGATGTAATAGAATACAGTACTCTAGAACCCTTAAGAATTCCTTAATGTATATTATAGAAATGCGATCATGTGAAAAATATTGTCTAATAGAAATGAAGTGAGAAAACACCTTAAGGTGGTCAACAATAACAAAAATAGCATTTTATCCTCTATATTTTTTGGGGAGTAAGAAGAAAAAATATATGGTGAGGTTTTCCCATTTACATTATAGTATGGGTAATGGTTGTAACATCCCCTTAAACATGTGACTCTAATACATAAATTTTTGACATACTAAGAACTGAGATAGATACTTACATATATTTTTATTCATGATATATCAAGAAAAATACAATTTCATTTCATTATACTACTTTTTACTTCCATGATTAATAGAATATGATGAACTATGAGCTTCATCCAAAAAACTATTCATCATGTATGGAATTTATTGTACATATACATGATTATTGAACCTTATTATTCCATCACAATCAAGGTTAAAATCAGGATAATTTATCACTTTCTTTTTCAACTCTACATCATCCTTCTACACCCATTTATGCTTTACTTGGATTAATGGTTGAATAATCATTTGAGAAAGATAATATTTCTACCCTTCCTTCATGATTCCCATATTCATCCTTTTAAAATCAATAAACAGTGGATATTTTGATATTCTCATCTGAGATAATCTTACATGACATTTTTTCATAGCATATACCAACCTATTCTCTATCCATGGGTGGTAATATATTGAGTAGGAATAATCCTTAATCCACTCCAACTATCTTAATTGGTTAATATTCAAATGTTTATAAGAGAATATATAATTTAAAATTTTAAAATCAGTATATATATTACACCCTTCTCAATAATGATAATTCCTCTATAGCTGTATTCAAAATATTAATACAACTAACTCCAAATCATGAGTCAGGTAATTTTTCTCAGGAACCTTTGGATATTATGAGACATAACCTATCATGATATAGTTATACATGAGGATGAATCCCATTTAATCTTTTTATGCATCTCTATATATCACAAAACCTTCTCTACTTCAGGGTAGTGTAAGAAAAGGTGTGCTGGCTAATCTTATCTTCTATTCCAAGACATTTTTCTCTATTATCTATCCAAATTAACTTGAATCTTTTCCAAGTTACATAGTGAGTGGACAAGATAATCATGGGAAATTATTCACAGAACACCAATAATATTCATAAAAACCAATAAAACCAGGGATTTTTTTCACCATGGTTGGTCTGGGCTAATGTTCAGTGACCTCCATCATTAATGGATACACAAATAGACCCTCGCTTGAGATTATATGACACAAAAATGAAACATTACATAGAGAAAAATAACACATTGTGAATTTTTAAAACAAAATGTCCATTTATAGAGTGTTTAGTTGAATTATCAATTTATCTTCATGTTTCCCCTTTATTTTGTAATATAAAAAAATATCTTAGATAAAGGCTACCACAAACAGTTCTACGTAATTTCAATAGACTCTATTATTTAAATATATGAAAATTCTGATGGAATTAGTAAGACCAAATAATATCACTATAAATTAATAGTTTCCATATTTATTATGGAATTTTTTTTCTTTGGTATATCATCAATTTTACCATAAATTTATAGTATCTAGATCAAATATCAATCTTAGAAAACTATTGATCTCTGTATAATTAATCAACCAAGTAGTCAATATAGTTTAGTGGACACTTATTCTTGATTTTATCTTGTTATGTTCTCGATAATCAATGGAGAGTCACATTGATCTATAATTATTATTAATAAAAACAATAGGTTCACCCCATAGTGTTGGACATGGATAATAGAATCCCTTATCAATACATTCCTAGACTTGCTTCATCAATTCCTACAACTCATTAGAGGCTATTCTATAAAGAGTTTTTGAAATATTTTTAGCATTAGGAATGAGTTTTATTGAAAATGAAGCTTCTAAATTTAGAAGAATAATATGAAATTATTCAATATATACATCCAAAAATCTTATACAATATGCATATATTCAATGATGTGATTCTCTCCAACCATCTGCGATAAAAAATGATTTTAATAGAAATTAAGACCCATAAAATGGATTCAATATCAATAGGTTGTCCATATTTATCACCACACTGATATAAAATAATAGGTTGGTTTAGAATATCAAAATTGACTTCCCTTCCTATGAATATGATATGGGATTTATATAATGGAATCCAATCCATTCCCTAAGTAACATCAAATTCAATTTAATTATATTTTCATATAGAACATTATTAAACACGTCAAAATTATATAAGCCCTTACTTGGTCTATTATTTAACCATTAGAAGAGGTAGTTGACTAATATAATTTCCAGGTCACCAAAATTTAAGATGCCTAACAATTAATAGTTCTTTTGGAAGAAAATTATCTCCTTCGATCATAATATTAAATTTTCCTCGATAATTAATTTCAATATTCCATTATTTTCAACACATAAAAAAATTTTGTTTTCCTTTGAGACATTATTCTAGGTGTATCTTTAAAAATTTATTAAATGAATTTAATTAATGTATCTTTCCTCCATGGTCTCAACCATCCGGTCTATTAGTGAACTAAATTATTATCTTATTTGGTGAGTATGAGAGTTAGATGAGGTGCATGTTTTTAATCATATATCATGATAAATAATTATTAATAATCATAATATCTTTCAATATAGTCATAATCCTATTTTCCTTCTTATGATAACCACATTTTCTATCACATTTAATGTTAACATGATTCCTTCCGGTTGCATCCATTTACTAAATCCCAAAATAAAAGTGTTAGAAAAAATAATCATCGTGAGAAACCATATAATCTTGAAAAATAATTCATATCATCTATAATTCATGACATGGGGTTTTCAAATAATGAAACCATAGGTTTAACCTTTTTTATCCATGGTCATAATCTATAAAAATTCTCTATTTTTATTCCTTAATAAAATGTGAATTAACCATTGCATATACCTTGGGAGGGTCTAGCTAGTTGTGTAGCCTTAGGACCACTCATTGTGAATCAGTAATGATTGATTTAATACTTAATCATCAACATTTAATGTTCTAAACCCTAGGTTTATCTTTTTCATAAGCACATCCACTTTCTAGTATCAATAAATTTATGTATTTTCAATGAAAACCACACTTCATTATATACCATAACATAGGATGTTCTCCATACATAGGATAATCCTAAGGGTTCCCTTTAATTTTTTTATCCTTGTTTCTAAAAATAACTAAACCCCTCTATGATATAAACTATAGAGACCCATATATTTCATAAATAAATATTACATCTTAATAGATAAATATACATTATCTACCATTATGATCCAATCGAGATCTATAATGGTTTATTATCTTCAAAAACATGGATACAAATATTACTAGTACATAATAGAAATAATTTTTTTTACATAATACATTACAATTATTACCCTTGTTTGATACGTCATACTTCATATCCAGTGGAAATGTAAACATAATAAATGGTGATCGTAGTTTCTCAATAAGGGTTAAAAAACAAGTTATCAATGATCGTTTAAACATATCATGATAAAAAGGTAATAAGAGCATGATATTAACCTTTTCAGACCATACCAAACAATACTTATATCATAAACATATATCATCAAAAAATCATGGTTTTTCAAAATATAGGTATCATAATGGAATCATGGAACATGATCCATGAGAACATAACATTATCATAAGATCATGTCATAAGAGAGTGTCATAATATGTGGAATAATCATAATCATTGAAATGTTATGTCAAGGATACCAACCAAGATATTCCTAAAATGTTATTCCTAGGCTAACAACCTATGTACCTACTTTTGGCTTTGGATATCCTCATGTATACTCTCTTTTGGTCTTTTTATAAGCTTATATATACCCTATTTCACACTTAAGATAACCTCTTACGTACCCTTTCATCATATAGAGCATTAATATTTTCTTAATACATAGGATGGATATATAATTTTGGTCCCACTCATCACATAATCATAAATTCATTCATATGTATTCCACTAGATCATAAAAACATTCCTCATAGCTTAACTTCTAATAACGAAAATGGGTTTCATTGATATTTAATCATCACAAACATAAACCATCAAGAGAAATAATGAATATGCTATCATTGGATCATATCCATAGTAAATTATAAGTGAAATCATAGTATTTCATCATAGATGAAAATGCCTTTAAAAGATCATCAGAAAACCTCTTGAATAAAATGCCCTTTTCATCTTGAAATAAATTATTTATAATCTAAAAATTCACAAAATATTAAGGAAAAAAATTTATTTTAAAATAAACATTTAAATTTGTAAATTAATATTAAAATAATTGAGTGTTCATGATGTTATAGAATTCTATTTTTTGACATGTACCTTAAAACAAATATTCCTTTCACATTTTCTATAAAATGTCAAAAGTACGTAGTTATAAAAATAAAAAGAATAATCCTATGAATTTTTTTTATACAAATTAAAAAAATATAAAATTTACTTCATAAAATCATATTAGAATGTAGAAAAAAAATTGTGAAAATGTTTTAAATAAAACATGTACAATGAAAAAAAAAAGATTCCCAGACAAAGAGAAAATAAAGATTATTTTTCTTAAACATGATTACCGGTCATTATAAGTACTAGAGATTAGAAAATGGTACTATTAATTTAAAAAATATTGGATAAAAATATGAGAATAATGTTAAATGGATTTATTAGAAAAGTATCCTATAATTTCTTTTCTTTTAAATTCAGGCATAAACATTCCCAATTAGAATGATATTAAAACATAATTCCCAAAATGATTTTCTAATATCTGAATAAAATCTCATAAAAGACAATAATTAATATATATATTTAAATACATATAATATCAATATAAATATTCATAAAATTATTTCATGGGTATTATATACACAATAACAAAGAAAAACAGGTGAATATGGCATGTGTCTTACAGAAATAAAAGTGAGATGAGAAATCCACTTACCTTATGTTCGACATATATCAAAATATCTCTTACATCATGTATAATAATTTAAATTATTATAATTATAATAAAATAGTAATTTATAAACTTTTAAAATCATATATGACCCACTTATAAAATTTTAACAATAATTTATTAATAATTTCTTATTAAAGTCATCATTTTTGGGTATAAACTATTTCATTTCTTATGGAAGTTTCGGTTCATTGGTTCGGTTAATTATACATTGATTATGGTAACATAATATAAAAATGTTATTTTTTATATATATTAATTTTATATATATTTATAATCATCCATAAAAGGTTGATAAATAAATATTATTTACATTGTTCATGGAGAGGATAGGTCATATGTATACATCAATATTGTTATCATTCTCTAATGAAAAGATGGAAAGAAGAATAAATATTATTTTATAATTAAATAACCATAATTATATCATAAATAACAAATATATAACTTAAATATATCATTCTTTCCATCTAATTAAAATAAAAATTAAAAATAATCACATCGCTACATAGAGATGGTAGTCCACATGTATGCATTATAAATGTTATCCTCTTACAACAGATGAGAAGGTAATAAGGTAGATATGACATTATATTAATAGATGAAAAAATAGGAAATTTATATAATATATAAACTGTGAACCCTTCATAATAACCATCCATGAACAATGGTTATGGAAAATAAATTGTATCACTATGTGGAGGCAATAGTCAACACATAAGCACGAGGGATACTTTCACCTCCCATTTGATGGAAAAGAGGTAAAATAATGGTTATTACATAATAATAATAAAATTTATGTACATTTATGATAATTAATTTATTATCTTATTATTAATAACAAATATTTTGATAAGTTATAAAAAGAAATAATGTGAAAGTGGTCAGTTAGGATGATTACCTCTCTTTCAGTTAGCCTCATTTGGATCATTTCTTAAGGACACTTGGAACAGTATTTAAAAAAGAAAATCAACTCTAATTCAAGGATAAATAATATTTTAAAATAATTTTTAAGTTTTCGTCAAGATATATGTAGAATTTTGTGTACAAAAGATAAAATAGGGGTGTCCTTTTATAATTTAGGGAGGTGACACAGATGTAATTTCTCAAAAGATTAAAATATAATAATGTCATAATCAATCAAAATGCTTTCAAATATCTAGATATTAAGATTTTGAATATTATGTGGTCGCAATATGTCTATATAGTATAATTTATATATATTTTATTTTGAAACTCACCATTATGTCATTTTTTAAGCCCCTGGTAAAATCGTTTTAACCTTAATCATGGTAACAAATTTTTATCATAGATAAAATTCATTATGACAAAAAATTAACTTTTATATATTAAAAAATATTAATTAGTATGATTAAAAATATGGAATATATTTTATAAAATTCAATTCACAATATTTTTAGGATTTAGATTAAAATTAAACCCAAAAAATGCGATGAAAATTAATTTTCTAGAAAAATGATTTCTTAAGTATAAAATGTTTTATACCAAAATACAACAAGATTTAATTCTAATGAAATCTATTGGATTATTAATAATATTAAAGAAATTTTTTTATTTTTAAAATATTTTAAAAAATTACGTAACTTTTTAATGCTGGAAAGGAAAAGATAGTTTTTAATAAAAATAACTATTTTTCAATATTCAATGAAAAATAAATATTTATAGAAAATTATAAAAAAATTATCTAATATAATTTCGACAAACATATTTTAAAAATTTGTTAAAATTTTCAAATATATTTTCAGAATGAGGAATAAAATAATTATAATACTTTCTCATAAAAAGTAATAAAACCAATTTTGGAGAAAAAATGTATTTTTGAAGCATATAACAACTTTAATAAAAATTATTTACATATTTATCAATATATTTTCTTTATATAAGTACTTTATAAAAGTATTTTTCAAAATATGGTTATTATTATTCACTCTAGGAATTTAATAACGAGTCAATAATGGGATTCTATATTATGGATCATTTAGACTCGGGGTTCCATGTATTGCAAGCTATAAAGTAAATTAAACTTATTTGAAGAGGAATATATCGTAAAATATTAGGGTGATAAAATATTGACATATATCCAAATTATGTAGTTTTAATTAAAATTAGGTAATTCAATATTTATGGGGAGAATTTATTTTTAGAGAGAAAATAAATTGGGGAAAAGTATGATTTTAGATATCATGAGTGTTCATTTTATGAAAACTTATAATTGTTTTGTTGAATATGGGTGCAATAAATTAGTTTTCACATAAATACAATCTTTTTTATGTGAAGATTTAAAATTAAAATATACTATAATTGAAAGAGCATGTGAATTTTTTGGATGTATTCGAGTTTATTTGTATCACTCTTGTTACCTACACCAAGTAAGATCATGTAATCTTATAATTAATTAAATAATATTTGATTTCTAATAATGGTAAATCTTTGAGTGATGTATATTTTTTATGAATTATTGAAAATAAAATACAAATGGGAGATATTTATAGGTCGATTATAGTGTTCCTTTCCAAAATAAAATTTCAAATCCCCTATGGGTATAGCTAATAATCTCACCAGAGGTCTTTTTCCCTTGCTGTCTATATTCATTACTCAATAATATTTTCTTTTATCATCAACTTTTTTAATTTAATATTTAAAATAATGAAAATAATGTAAAAATAAGGGGGTTTTTGTGTGAAATACCATGGAAATATTAAAATTAAGAATAATAAATAATCTAACACATATTTTAGGAAAAATGGTGTTACTACTCTGATTAGTCCTAATGTTACCTTTAAATATCCAAAATAGTTTATCAAATCCTTAATCAATAACCATAATTCAAAATATATAAAATCATACCCCGTTGTATGTTATATGTGAATGTATAGTTCACCTAATGATCTTTAAGTGTATTTCATTTCCACCTCCTTCAGGTCTTAACAAATATGATACTTATAAATTCAGATCATAACTGACGCACTTGTAGTGACTGTGAATCCAAAAATAAAATTCAATGGTAAAAGTATTAAATAAATTCAAGAAAAACTCCCAATATCCAAAATCTATCATAAACATAAGAGGTAAATTTTATAAATTTCATAAGATGGCCTTCTCCCATGGATTGGTGGAATATACAGAACATGATCATAACCTATATTGGTATGACCAACAAGCCCTAAAAACATTGTGGGTATAATAAAATATCATGGAACTGTGAGGAATGAATAAAACTACAAGATGATGAAAAATATGACATGTACATACATTACAAAACAGCATACTAGTTAAAAATAATAAAAACAATATACAAGGTAAGTGTTATTATACAAGAATATATATATATATACATATAAGTTCTAGGGATGAAAAATGTGGATTTGTGACCCAAAAATTGGATCCTAATTAAGTGTTTTTACAAAGGAATTTTCTTGTTTGATCCCTTATCACCTATGCCCCATAAACTCCATAAATAAATAATTAATTTTTTATACTCTAGAATCAATGTGTGATTAACACCCATGATTATCACTTTTCCTATACTTGGTTCATGCAAAAATAGGTATGTACATATACCATGAGGGGTAGGTGGAGGGGGGAGTATAATGTACTATGTTTTCATTCAATAATATCTGCAAAAACACTTTTCAAAGATTCACGTGTATGTGGAAACAAAAATAAGACAAGGTAATAGGTTGTGTCACAAACTATGTTGGGGTGCCATCTAACCTAACACCCAACCTAGTCCATGGTATGGCACAAATGGGAACTCTTGATCCTCATGGGATAGAAACTAGTGAATCTATATCAACAATATACTTATGGGAATTCTTTTACACATGACAAAAAACCAAAAACATCCAACAAGAATAAAACATCACACCAAGATCAATATCCATAAACAAAAGAAAAAAAAATTTAATGATAAAAATTTTAAAACTTAAACAAAAAACCAAAATATTAAAATGTGGAGGGAAACAAATTACAAAACTGCACCTCCATGTAACAAGAGGGCCAAAACTCTCATTTCACCACCACTAACACCTAAATTTAAAGGAACAACTAGAGACCAAATCCACCATCACTACCAAGAAACATCCTACCTTTGCCTAGGTCAAAAAACAAGGTCTATATACACATGAGGGTGTATGTAGGGTGTGATCCAAATCCCAGTAGGATTCCTCCAAAAATAGATCTCATTCCATAACATTATAATAAAAATCATCATACTAGTTTTATTAAAAATAATGTAATTTTTTAAAAAAACATTTCACTGAAAAAGAATTTAAGAAAAACATGTTTGGAAATTAAAATTAAACAAGGTAAACCATATGAAAATGGTATGATCCCCATAAAAAGATCACCATGGGTAATACCTAAAGGTATTATCACTATTGGGTCCCTAGTATCCTCGTATATTGGTGAAAATGGCATAGAAACTATAACCTACAACGTCCTCAAGTATGAGTGACTAGAGAGGAATCTTTCCAATATTCTAGTGGTATACAATAATTATTATAGTTTTGTTAGATTTTTTGCATTAATCCTATTAGAAGGAACTATACCTCATTACCAGTAATCCAACCTGTGTACTAGTGCTAGTCTTATCACCTTGATACCTAGAATTCCCTTTCTGATCAATTCCATATTTCACATTACATAAACCAATTCTTTCACATGCACATACATCCAAAAATCAATAAAAAAACACAAGTAAAAAAACCATTTTCCATAAGATAAAACTTTCTCTAATCCACACACACAAACCAAATCTATTTGAAAACTCACTTCACACCACTTATATAATTTATAGGTCTAGTTTAGGAAGCACAACAAGGGATCACAAATGAAACACAACAAATTTCATTTGGAAAAACATATTTCAACCCATATACCCACCAAAACCATTTTAAAATACTTTTTTCATCACACACATAATCCATATAACACATTAAATAAGCACATCAAGTATACCAAAAATAATCTAATAAGGTTAAATAATGGAATCACCTTCCCCATGCTTGGAATCTTCTGGAATCTGTTGGAAAACCACAACCTCACAACAAGAGGACCCTATAAATAAAATATCAAACCAAAAACCATAATAATAAACCCACATAAACATGGTTCAACCCATTTTATATAAAAAACCCATTGCAATTGAATAACCTAAGGAATATGGAA
Source organism: Viscum album (assembly GCA_963277665.1). Lineage (NCBI taxonomy): Eukaryota > Viridiplantae > Streptophyta > Magnoliopsida > Santalales > Viscaceae > Viscum > Viscum album. Next base: position 781,865,230 of record OY728123.1, on the reverse strand, counting down.
GAAAAACCAAAGAAAAAGTAGAAAACCAGAGAAAAATGAGCCAACATGAAAATTTATGTAAGAATTCACACCAAAAACACCCTAAATTTGGTGGTCCAAGGGAGAAAGTGTTAGTAGGAGATGATACTAGGGATGAAAATCCTCAATGGGCAAAGAAATGAGTGTAATTGGGGTTAAATTAGGGGAGGGAGGAAAGGTATTTTTCACATTTTTAATGACTTAAATAGGTCACACGTTCAGTCCACATGATTTTCCAAAAATTAAATTATCATATGTATAATATAAAACCTTCCATATAGTTTTCTTGGTGAGGGTGTAGGCCCATGTGGTAGGCTTTGTAGCCTAGATAGTGCCACTTTTCAGGGCTCAGAGTTCCTTCTGTGTGGGTGCATGATTTCCGCTAACTGAGTGCCAACCATGCACCACTTACTTTTGGGTCCAAAAACTTTTTTTCAGAAACAAAAACTCATATTAGTGATAAGGAACTAAGATGAAACCAAAAAAACATAAAAATACCTCAAAATAAATTCATATATGTGAAAATTATCCCCACCATGTAAACTTTATTCCCTCATAAATCCATCCCATAGTCTGATCAGAGAACAAAAAATGGATACTGCTCTTCAACCCAAGACTTCCATTACCATGTACCATGATCATCATTATGTGGATTAAAAATAATTAATACCCCTAAATAACATTCTCTTAGGAATCAAAAATTCATACTAGCTACTTAAACATAGACAAATAAGATTCCAAATGAAACTCTTCCTAGTTCAGCACATGATAGAGATCCCTATTATACCTTTTCAATTATAACACATGGAAATTTTCATGAATTTATGTCATCTAAGAAGTAAAAACAAATTGGTATGACACATCACAAAATCTATTAATAATCTCAAAATATCTAACATTCCTTGGAGTTATCTTCCCTTTCTTACCAATATGATGGTGACCCAAGTGAGGGGACACTTTCATAAACACCCCATCACACATAGAGAATTCCAATGCCTGACACCTCTGATCAAAATATGTTTTTAAGAAACTCTACACTGTCAAAAACCATCCCATGATAAAATATACCTTCTTAGATGTCCCCAACATGAGACTCGTTCCCAACAACGTGGTCTCCCCCACCTATAACTAGAACAAGGGAGACCGGAACGACTAACCATAAATCTCCTCAAAGGGATCCATTCTAATTGAGTACTATGGACTATTGTTAGAAGTAGACTCAACCAAACCCAATATGGTTATCCTATAATCCTCTGAAATTCAAAACAAATTTCTTAAGCTTTTCTTCTAAGATCTAGATTTTCTATTCCATATGACCATCTATTTGAAGATGGTATGTTGTACTCAACTTGACCTGTGACCCCATCACCTTCAAAAGGTCTTCCCTAAAATGGTAGGTAAAATGGGGGCCCATATATAAAATTATAGATGATTTAAATCCATGAATTCTCATACTTTATTGAAAATACAACCATCCCAATTCATCCAATTTGGTTGATTCTCTAATTGGAATGAAATGGGTTGATTTGGCCAAATAGTCAATCACTATCCATATGGAATTCCTTTCCCCGGGTGTTTGAGATAAGACAATAATGATATCTTTAGTGGCCTCATCCCACTTTCAGGTTGGAATGGGAAATGGGTAAAGTAAAAAAAGGGCCTCTAGTGTTCTACTTTAATCCACTGACATGTATAATACCAAGATAAAAAGTTAAATATGTCCCACCTCATACCTATCCACCAAAACTATTAATTCCCATCTTAAAACATCTTAGTGATCTAGGGATTTATGGACCACTGAGAATGGTGTCTATGCTGCATTTCCACCTTCTCCACAACAAATAAATCATGAATATACTTTAAAAATAGAGAACTCCCTCATGAGACAACGACAAAACACAAGGAACCTCCATTTAATTTATGAACTTCATAGGACACTAGAAAAACTCATCACTCCACTAATCTCATCGTATCTAATCCATAAGGGAAGGTGTTAGCAGAACATTGGCCAATAACACACCGACACTATGTTGCACCATGGGTAATACCTAAAGGTATTAGCACTATTGGGTCCCCAAAATCTTATGATTAGTATAAACCACAAAATATTCCACTAAAATATAATGATTCCACATCTTCAAGTCATGCATCACCATAGCCAATTCTAGCTCATGGGTTGGGTAATTATTAGTGTGTGGTTAAAGTTGTCGAGATCCATATACCACCACATGTTCATCTTGCATCATCACACACCTAAGATCCATACAAGAGGCATCACAATAAACCTCATATCCTATTCCTAATTCTAAAAAGATCAAAATAGGGTTGTAGTAAAACACTTCTTAAGCTCCTAAATGGATTCCTAACAATATAGGATCCAGTCAAACTTTACCCCATTCTAGGTGAGAACGTTCATGGAATAATAAATCCAATATAAATCCCAAACAATCGACCTGTAATGCCTTGCCCGACCAAAAAATCACATGATCTCAAAAAAATTCGTCATCTTCTCCCATGACACCATAACATTGATCTTCTTGGGGTCCAGTGAAACCCCATATTCTATGATAACAAGACCAAAAAAAATCACCTCCTTAATCCATAAGTTTCAAGATATTTTCATTTAGGAGATGTTCTCCAAGGGTTCATATCATAATCTATAAGTTCCTCTCATGCTCCTCCTTAGACCTAAAATATACAAGGATTTCATCCACAAATACCACGTAAAATGAGTTAAGATACAAGTGGAACACTTGGTTAATAAGAACCATAAAGACCTTTGGATAAATTTTCTTCTTTCAATGCATGCCCAAATACTCAAAATATTCATACCCACTTTGGAAGGATGCTTTTAGAACATTCAACTCTTTGAATCTGATTTGGTGATACCCGAGATGCAAGTAGGTCTTTGAGTACCACCACACCACCTTAATCTCATCAAAAATGTCATCAATATAGGGAAATGGTATTTATTCATGACAATAATCTTATTCATCTTCTAGTAATCAATTCACAAATGGAGTGACACATTGACCGTCTTTGAAAATAGGACTGGGTTAGAAAAGGTGAGATGATCGGGAGAATGAATCCTTTGGATTACTAATCATCCAAATTTATATTTAATTACCTCTACATGATGGGGGATTTAAGGTATGATGTAATGGATATTGATTTTTTTACACCAATCAAGAGTGAAATCCACATCACACTCTAGAAGTAATCCTAATAAGTCATCTAGAAACACCTCTAGAAACTCATATATCATAATAGGTAATCCACCCTTTGTTCCTCCACCATCATACTCCAACATGATCAATGAGATATGAAAAATCCCGACCAAGGATCCCATTCACTCTGAAAAGCATGGGTATTTTTATCATGTTCCACAAAACTCACTCTTTGTCAATAACAATCAATGTGAGCCTGAAAATGTACCATCCAATCAATACCGAGGATCACGTAAAAGAGTTCTATTACTAAAACCATGAAATCTCATTCAATATCAACCCCTAACATGGTAAGTTCAAAAGACGGAAACCTAAAACCCTGATCTCAATTCTAACCAAGTGGTGTAACAATATCCATTGCATAAAACATATAATTAGTTGGAAAATTCAAAAAATACATAATACAGGAATAAATTAAAGATACAGATGCACCAATATCTAATAGTGAAACAACTAAAGATGATGTAATAAAAAAAGGTACCTCGAACAATGGTTACTCTAGCATTAGATTCCTTTAGTGTCTGATTGAAAGCATGAAGATGACTTGTCTCTACCTGCATCTGAAAATGGCCCCAAACCTAAGGTTCTTCATTAAAATGAATCTACCTAGAAGAAGTTCTATCCCTTCCACCACGACCACCAAATTGGGTACCCACCATCCGAGATGGCCCTAAATGGGCTGACATCCTTTTGGAGTCCACAGAACCTGCTCCACCCCTGTATGGGTTCATATATCTGGTAAACCACTGAAAATGTCTTATATGTCCGCACCCATGGAAAGGACATTGTGGGTATGGACACATCAATTTCATGTGACCTTTCTTTTCACACTAATGTAATAGGTTGGATTTGGCGTTTGAATCCATAGATGAAGGCAATTGTGAAGGATTTATTAAACTACCACCTCCCTTCTTATCCAACTCATCTCACTTCCACTTATTCTAAGATGAATTCCCACTACCCTGGACCACTACTAATGCTTATCTAGATAAACCATACATTCCACTATGATTGATCCCCACTATAAATACATGATCAACCACCTTAGAATATGTTTTCAACTTAAACAATAAGTCCTAGGATTGTAAATCTGACTGCAAACCCATTTCAAATAGTTTATTCTTTAACTGGTCATTAGAAAATACATCGAGTGAGAAGTAGAATAACTCAACGAAATAGTTGGAATACCCGAACATGGTCTAATCCACAAGACGGAGATCAAACACATCTTAGGCCTTAGAGAATAACAGTGTATATTGTAAATAATTATCCTTGAATACGGCCTTCAAATCCTTCCAACCCATCTACTCATGCTTCCCAATCTAAACCATTAAGCCCCACCACCTCTAACTGTGGCCTTCCAAAAATAACAATTCAAATTATAACTTCACCGACTTAGTAGTTTCAATAAACCAAAACCAAATCTCAATCTTATCAAGATAATCCTCTACATTCATGGGATCTATGCTACCTCAAAAGGTAGATGTATTTTTCTTGAGGAACTCCTGTTATTTGTCCCTTCCAATAACTAGTTTTTCTTCCCCAACATGAGTAGAACTGGAACATTATTCCTAACCCAGATCTTGGAAAACCTATACCACAACTTCTACTAGTTTCTGATCAACTGGTGACATGCAATTCTCATGGGCCTCTTTTTGTGGTTGCATAGGAAGTCTCCAAGGAGGTATCTTGCTACATCATGAAACAAACACAAGGAAAAACCATTAATACAATATTCTAAATGTTTATAAAAAATATATTCCATACACTTCCATAAATCAAAACCAAACCATATCCATCATAATAAATATATAAACTACTTATCCTTGGCCCGGTGTCCATGCACAGTCTGTAGCTTGTACGTCTCACCAGGAGGAGAAGTCATGCAAAATCCCAAATACACATGGAGAATCAAGGCCCATTTTGAGTTTTCTCATCCAAAAACCCCACTCACAACCAAGACCCCAAGTCCTGACAATCTTTGATCTTGTCTTTCTAGACATTCCTAAATAACATGACCTATATAATAGAAAAAAACCAACATTGATACCATTTTTCTATAACAACCTGACTTTTTGACCAAGGTAAAAATCATTAGTTTTTAGTTTTGAATGTACTAAATGGTCCTAATAAAGTAACCTAATCATGATAAGGAGGCCAAAATATCATCTATGGAGTTTCAAGAGCCTAGATCTCTAAAAAGGAAAAAAGCAGGTCGGGATGCATGATTTGTCTGCAACCGTGTGACCCAGGCACACGGCCATGCAGCCGGTTGTGGAGGGTCTTCAGAACCCTTTTGCAAAGTCTACACATAGTTATGTAAACCGTGCACATATGCCATACAATTTTTTTAGAGAGGTATTGGGGTGAACATATGTTGAGAAGGGTTTGGAAAACCGTGCACCGAAACCATGCGATCCAATTTTAAGGAAAAGTGACCATTTTACCCTCCTTCCATTTAAGTTCTTATTTTTTTATTTTATTCTTCCTTATGAACACAGTAGTCCTATGCTCTCCTCATTTAACACCAAAGATTTATTCTCCTTTAATAGTCCATTTCTCCTCTGTTCGGTGTTTGGTATTCACCCCTTCGATGGTGTTTGATCCCTCAAGGTAAGTCTTACCTCATATGCCCTTCTTTCTTCATTGAATCCTGCCATTGGTTTTTCTTTTTGGGTGCAGGATCATTCTCCCTATATTCAGGGTTTTGGAAAAAAAACTCAAATATATACTTCAACATGATCTGAATCAGAGGTTGATACTTAGTGGTTCATCATTTACAGTTCTAAGGTAGGTGGTCACATAGTTATCCTTTTGAGTTTTGGCCATTTTGTATTTAATCTAGTTGTTTCAAGATTGGGCCTTTTCCAAGCTCCCTATAGTGTTGATTCCTTCATTCCTAATTGAACCCTAGTGTGTGGAAAGAGGTTAAATGACTCATTTTTAGGGATTTTATTATCACCCTTTCCCTATATGGACTCCCAAGTGGTGTTCCACCTAAATTGGCCATTTTTGGCCAATTTAACCAAATTGATGAATTATGGTTTATGCTTCCAACATTGGTTTTAAATCAAATTGACCCATGTATCATGTGTATCAAACCTATATAAAGGTTTCTCAATAATTATTTTCATCCTATGATTTGGAATTGGCAAATTGACCATGTGAGTATTTGACTTGACACTTGGGCCTTGACACCTTACATTGGAATGAAATTTCCATGTGAGGAAATTTGTATAGCTTGGCTTGGATAAGATGGCCTAAACCTTAAAGGATTAATTGATATCAAATGAAATGGAATCAAGGGATAAAATGGACTTTCCCATGACTAGTGTTATTTATGAAGGCTTTGTGTATTGGTTTGCATGTTTAAATTAAAATGATGTAAGTTGGTTTTCCTTACAGTGCATAATATAAATGTTGTGCCTTATGGTTGTGGACCTAAGGAAATTTAGATAAATGAGGTGAAGAAAAAATTGTGAGCTTCTATATGTGGACCCAAGGATAGTGAGATCCTTGAGGTTGAGAAGACCATGAGATGTACCTCGTGTATTTCCTAGAGATCGTGAGAAATATTACAGTTGGGCCATTGATTAGACCGTGAGATCTACCTTGGTATTGGATGTCTGAGAGTCACATCCTGATCCACCCTAACATATATATATATATACATATATTCCTATCTATACTATATGTATTTCTTTATGTATGGTTACTTGGTCGGACTTACCAGCCATGATCTAAAGTACGTAGACCCACCAAGTGTCCTTCAGCAACCTTAGTGGAAGGTTGTTTATTAATTCTTCATTGTTTACTTTATTGGTTACTGACACACTGTTTACTTTTGTGCACCTAGTCGGATTACACCTAGACACCCTTGCTAGTGGACTACTATGATTTATCTCACATCCTATTTGGGCTACCTTTAGTACTCGAGCAGATTGTTTTCCTACTAGTATAGTTAATGGAAAGAATCACTCTTCTTGTTGTTAATCATTTATGTTTATATGGAACTTAGGAGAAGTGGACCGAGATTAGTCTCGAGATTCTATAGATATTCTTCTGTATTTTTTTTCTTTTACATCTTTTACTTGTATGTCTATTTCCTACATTTTGTTCGCTTTTTTTACTAGAATTCCATGTATACATACTTGTATCAAACACTAACTATAAGGCCCTAGTATTTATTATTCAGTTTTCTACTATTTACTTATTCTATCTTTTTATTATTCTTACTTTGTTGTGTGTTTTTATTAAAACACTGTGTACTCAAACATCAGGGTAAAGTCTCGCCACTTTACCATTAATACCCCCACTACCAATCGGCAGTGCCTGGCTAATGGGGAGATGCACTAGGGGTCACGTTGCCAACAAGGCTCAGGGCATGGGTTAAATGGAATCCAAGTCTGTAACATCAAAAACTAGTATCAAAGGTTATTCCATTCTTTCTTTACTATTCAGCGATGATAGATTAGAGATTTTGAATTCCTGGTACATGGTCACAAGCCATTCGTGGGCATTACGAACCCATGTACAGGGTAAGTACCAAGTCTCCTGAGTCATTGTGGTTATTGATTTTGTTATTCCTATTGATATCATTTCATCGTTGGGTGATTCACATGTTTTTAGATGTCATTATTATTGATTATATTAGAATTGTGATTTCATTGTTCGGCATAATGAAATGAGGGTTATGTGTTAGAACATGCATACCAACAGGAACAATATGAGTTGCCCATGCATTTTTCCATGTCACGTTTAAATTTTCAGTGATCATTTCCAGTTTCATATTGTTGTCCCCTGTTACATGGATATAATTATGCTGATTTATTTCTGCAGTTATTGGATCATTTTATGGTGTGATTTTAGTGGGTGCCAATTTTGGATTCATAACATGTAAGGGCTCTTATGGATCATAAAATGGAAATCCAACTACCTTCAACATTTGGGGACTGATATAATCACATGTATAAGAACAATTTAAAATGAAAATTACATCCAATTAAGTTTCATATTTTGAATCATATGGCATATGTTCCCTTATGAGTTGGAAAATGACATATCATTAGACTCAACTATTTAAAATGACATATAATTTGTGTACAGACTTTTTACACATGTCTAACATAGAAACATGACCTGATCCCAACCATAGTAGTGGGTAGGGGTGATATTCATTCTTATGGCATGCTGCAGTCTGTTCCAATGTATAGACTAGGATTTATAAGAAGGCAGAGAGGTGTGTTCGTTCTTTTAGGAAGGCTTTCATGCCTATCCAAGTTTCATAAATTCTTTTCTCAAAAGTGTTAAATATTTTATAAGATATTCGTTTGGAATGGTATCATTATGAAACCATGTCGTCCTCCATTCGTACACCTTGAACGTGGTGAGAACCATGTTCCTAAGGTGGCGGCCCTTGAGCCTCCAGTCATTCTTCCAAATGAGACACCTGTGGTTCCTCCTCCTATACCTAAATTGGGTGCTGACTCCTAGTTTCTAGAAGGATTCTTTTGTATGATATAGAATATGTAAGGTGTAGTTCAACCTTCTCTAATCATGGTAGAGTTGACTCGTCAGTTTCATTAGCAACATCCTCCAACTTTCTCTAGGTATGGAGGAACTTTTTCTTTAGAGTCCTGGATCGAGGTAATCCTTTCTATCATCGAGCACCTAGAGACGCCTCCAGAGTGGAGGGTCCAGCTAGCTACCTGCATGATACATCACTGATTGAAGAGATGGTGGGATTTCATCACCCAGGAAGTCCAGCAAAGAGAGATGGTTTTTGAAATATTCCACACTGTGTTCTACAACTACTTCTTTCCCCATACTCTGATGGATTATCGAGCTAGAGTGTTTTGGAATATGTAGTAGAGGACTATGTCAGTTATGGATTACTTGTCCTATTTCACTAAGCTATATTGTATCTATACCTATCTAGTCATTGACAACCTTATGGATCCTAGGTGATTCAAGTATGCATTTTGATACACCATTCAATCGTAGGTCAGTTTTTTAGACTAAAGAATATTTTAGAATCATAAACTAGGCCCTAATCAAAGAGGGAAATATAAGAGATGAAGATAGTGAAAACTAGGGCGATTTGACACCTAAATCTCCCTATGGATCATCCTTTGGGTGAAAATTATGGCTTGAGTTTTCTTGGAGAGGAAGCAACAATCATGCTCCTACCGCTAATAACTATCATGCATGTCACTAGTGCGGAAAGATAGGGCACTTTAAAGTGTAGTTTCCATGAGACCCAATAGAGTGAAGAGGTTGTGTTAGGATAGGTCACCTTCACCATTTTTGTTGAACCTTCCCTCCAATGCCTATTGGTAAAGTATCTACCTCTACTCCTTATCTAGGAGTGGGGTTAATAAGATCACAATAGTTAGGCATCTAGAATACCACCAACATAAAAGGCCAAGGTGGTGATTGAGGTAGTGGAAACAAGAATTATGATTAATTGTGCTAGTAAAGAAGGCATGATTAGGGTAGTAATGTAGTGACTCTGGGCCATAGTACATGCTGGTAACATGCAGTTCATCCAACGTCATTGGGCCAGAGTGATAGACAATCTACAGTATGATGTATTATTCTAGCAGACTCCACATTTTTATCTACTTTGTTTTATACAGGCACTTATCACTCATTTATGTATGAGGTAATCACTAAGATTATAAGTCTTGATGTTTATTTTTACCATGGTGTAGTGATGATATATACACCCTTAGGAATCCATTTAGAGGGCATTCTCCATTATCAAAACTATCCACATGGGATAGGACGAAACATTTTCGAATGGAACCTATACATTCATGATATGACTGGTTTTGATGTAATCCTTGGGATGGACTAGTTAATTCAATAGAGATCCCATAATGACTGCTATTGTCAAAGGGTGATGTCTACATCCCCAAAGGGAATTAGAAATAGGAATAAGGGAGAATGGGATTTTGGGAGACTCAAACGGGACCTGAGTAGTAGAGGATGTGTTGTGTTAGGAAACAGGTTTCTATTCTTTATCTTGATGATCAAGGGTTGAAACCTACCATTTTTACTTCGGTAGTTGTGTTCTTGGGAAATTTTTTTCTGATGAATTCTTTAGTATACCTCAGTAGCGAGAGGTAGAGTTTTTTTATTGAACTAGTTTTAGGATCATGACTCATGGCCATTCCTCTATATGGGATGGCACCTAAGGGTCTTTTGCAGCTAAATACTTAATTGGATGGTCTGGAGGTGAAAGGATATATATGCCCTAGTACTTCTTCATGGCATTCACCTATCCTCTTTGCCAAGAAGGTAGATGTTACCCTTAGTATTTTTTTGTATTACTATCAGTTGAATCAACTAACTATCAAGAACAAGTATCCTTTATCAAGAATAGACAACATCTTTGATCAGCTTTGAGGAGAGAATATTTTTTAAAAGATAGATGTGAGGTCGACTATCATTTGGTCATGTAAGGACTTAATACATACCTCACACAACATTCATGAGTAGGCATGGTCGTTATGAGTACATAGTTATGATGTTCATACTTATGAATGCACATGATCTCTTTATGCCTCTCATGAACCGGGTTTTTAACCCACATCTGGATTCAATTATGGTTGTATTTGTAGATGATATCTTAGTATATTCACACTCAAAACACGACCATGAATCCCATATTGAGACCATTCTGAACATGATGGGAGAGAATCATATCTATGTTATGATTATTAAATGCCACTTCTGTATCGATAGAGTCCACTTCATGGGTCATATCATCTTGGAGTCAGGAGTTTCTGTTGAGCCAGAGAAAGTGTGGGTTGTGGTTTCTTTCAAACAACCTAAGAACGTATTTTATATCCAGGTATTCTTGGGGATTTTCAGATACTACAAATGCTTCATACAGGACTTCTCACACATTTTAGTTCTACTTAAAGTTTTGAAGAAAAAGGGTGTGAAATTTTAATGGTTTTGAACTTGTAAATCATCCTTTCAGGAGCTGAAGGAAGGAATTACTTCAGTACCAATACTGAATTTTTCAGATCTAGAAAGGGCTTATACATTTTATTGGGATGCATTTGGTATCAAGCATGGAGATATTCTGATGTGGTTCTAGTGAGTCTTTGTATATGGTTCTCTTCAATTGAGGACTCATGAACAGAATTACCTGATTCATGACCTTGAGCTTGCAACTGTTGTTCATGCCTTACACTGTTGGAGACACTATTTTTTGGGAGATAATTTTTTTGTGTTCACGTACCATAAAATCATTAAAAACATCTTCACATAGTGGGTTCTAAATCTCATGTAGCAAAGGGGGTTTGTGTACCTACAATCTTTTGATTTCAAACATGTCGACACTCCATGGAAAGGGAATCTAGTATCCGATTCTCTTAGTCGAAAGACTTAGACACAGGTAGTTCTGGAATCTTGTGATAAATGGAATCTTATGGCCTTATTATTGGATATACACATTTATGTTCAAGAGTAACATGGTCAGACTGTCCTATCATCATTAGTGGTGACATATAATCTTCTGGAATGAGTAAGGATGAGACAACTATATGATCATGAAGGTCTTGTCAAATAAGAGAGTGTCTTGGATGATGACCCATATTCTAGCTAGATGGTTGATTGGTATGATAATATTCTATTTTTTTGGGAATTTTTGGGTCCCATGAGACATTAGAGAGACAATGATGAAGTATTTCCATGCCTCATCATGATAAGTTCACCCTGGTGTCACCAAAATTTACTGAGATATACAACGCCAAGATTGGTGGCCCAACATGAAATGTGAGATAGACAGTTTAATTACGCGATGCTACACTTTTCAATAAGTGAAGGAGAAACAATAGAATATAGAAGGGCTTCTATATTCTTTTTTTCCTTTCGTGAGTGGAAATGGGATAATTTTTAGATGGAATTTGGGACTGGTTTACCTAGATCACCTCATGGAAGCAATGCAGTGTGTTTTGTCATTGATCGTCTAACAATGGTCACATACTTTTTACCTGTATGAGAGACCTTTTCAGTTGATGATCATGGAAGATTTTATGTTAAGGAGGAGGTATGTCTTCATGGATCACCCCATTCTATAATTTTTTATAGAGGTACTCACTTTAAATCATGGTTCTGGAATGGGTTTCAGAATCCCTCGAGTATGCAGGTAATTTTGAGAATGGCCTACCACCCTCAGACCAATGGTCAGACAGAGCGTACAATCAATGTACTTGATGATATTATCCATGCATACATTCATAAAAATGGGGATTATTCGTAGAAACACATTCCCCTCATCGATTTTTCTTGATAAAATAGCTTCTAGGATACAATTTAGATGACTCCCTATGAAGCCTTGTATGGTAGGCCATTTCACTCACATTTGTGTTGGTTGGAGGTAGGGGAAGCAATTTGTTTTGGGCCTTGTCTTGTGCAGGAGACTTCAGATCAAGTCAATATAATTTAGAAGCATATGTTGATAGCTATGTCCAGACAACAGTCTTATGACAACAACGGCTTATGACCTATTGAGTTTGGGGATGGAGAGCAAGTTTTCTTGAAGTTATCACCTAGGTTATGGCATAGACGTATTTGGAAGCAATGAAATATATCACTGATATTCATTAGACCCTTCGAGGTCATGAAGGGAATCAGACTACCAGATTACTAGTTGGAACTTCCTCATTTATATCGGTCCATGCAAGACATATTTCCTATATCTTAGCTTCACCTGTATTATCCAGACTCATCTCTTGTCTTTTATCCTGATGAGGTTGAGTGGTATATTGATGCTTCCTTCGAAGAGTATCGTGTTCATATTGTTGATTGGGGTGGAGACACTCTAAAAGAGGTCTATTCTTCTTGTATGGGTACTATGGTAGCGTAGCTAGTTAAAGTATGATACAAGGGAGTGGGAAGATGTTGTATGATCATAGTGGCCAGAACTCTTTGTTGATAGTACCTCTTTAACCTCATAAGGGAAACTTAGGGATGAGTTTCTTTAAGGATGGGGGTTTTAAGGACTTGACATTTTGACCATGGTACGAATGGTTAGTTTTTTTTAAATCTTAAATGGTCTTAATAGAGTCACCTAATCAAGATAATGAGGTTACGGGAACATCCAGGGAGTTTCTGAAACTTGGATCTTTGAAAAAGAGAAAAAAAGTTGGGTCATTCAGTTTGTCTACAACCATGCGACCTAGGCACACGGTTGTGCAATCTATTTCCAAGGGTGTCCAGAACCCTTCTACACGGCCTGTGCACGGTTCAGGAAACTTTGTGTTGAGGTAGTGTAATGTGCCTAGAGAAGTAGTGGGGTGTGGATAGTTTGCGCACGGTTTGGAAAACAGTGCACAAGAACTGTGTGATTGTATTTTAATTGAAAAATTACCATTTTACCCTCCTCCATTTTAATTTATTATTTTTTCTTTTCTTCTCCCTTTTTCTCGCAATAGCCTTAAGATCTCTTCTTTGATCCCCAAGCATTATGCTCCTTAAATCATTTGTTTCTCTTCAATCTGGTGTCTGATCTTCAGTCCATCGGTGGCGTTGGTTCCCTCAAGTTTAGGATAACCTCATATTACCTTCTTTCTTTGATGAATCTTTCCATCAGTTGACCTATTTATGTGTAGGCTCATTATACCTATTTTCAGGGCATTGGATGGAAAATAAAATCTACTCCAACCTTCTCTGAATTTGAGACTGATACTTAGTGATTCATCATATGTGACCCTAAGGTAGGTGGTCACATAGTTTTCCTTTTGAGTTTTATCCATTTCATATTTAATCTCATTCTTCTGGGATTTATCCTTTGTTTAGTTCCCCTATATTGGTGATTCGTTCTTGTTTAATAGACCCTAGTGTGTGTACAAAGGTTAATTGACTCATATTTAGGGGTTTCATTATCTCCCTTTCCTTATATGGACTCCCAAGGGGTGTTCCACCTAAATTGGTCATTTTAGGACAATTTTACCAAATTGATGAATAATTGTTTATAATTCTATGCTTAGTTTTAAATCAAATTTACCCATTTCCCATGTATATTTGACCTATTTAAATGTGACTGAATGATACTTTTCTTCCTTTTATTTGGAATGGGAAAATTGACCAGGTGAGTATTTGACTTGACACTTGGGCCTTGACACCTTACCTTAGAATGAAATTACAATGTGAGGAAATTTGAATATGTTGGCTAGGATGAGATGGCCTAAACCTAAAGGATGAATTAATATAAAATGAAATGGATTAAAGGGATGGAATGGCCTTTCCCTTGATATGTGTTATTTTTTAAGGTTTTGTGTATTGGTTTTCTTATTTAAATTGAAAATACGTAAGATGGTTTTCCATAAAATATATAATATAAATGTTGTGCCTTATGGTTTTGGACCCAAGGACTATAAGATCCTTGAGGTGTAGAAGACCATGTGAGCTTCTAACTGTGTACCCAAAGACCATGAGTGCCTTGGGGTATGGAAGACTGTGAGATCTGCCAGATGTATTTCCAAGAGACTATGAGAGATCTTGATGTTGGGTTATGGGTTAGACCTTTAAAGATACCCAGTATTGGATGTTTGAGATTTACGTCTTGATCCACCACAACATATATATATATATATATTACTATCTAAACTATATATATATTTATGTGTGTGTGTGTATAATTACTTAGTCAGACTTACCAGTCATCAGATGAAGTAGGTAGACCCACCTGGTGTCCCTTAAGAACCTGACTGGGCAGTTATTTTTTAATTTGGCATTGTTTACATTTTCTATTAACTGCACACTCATTATATACAAGCACCTACTCACATTACATGTAGAAACCATTAGTGTTGGCCTACTGAGATTTATCTCACACCCTATTCCAGCCACCTTCAACACCCGAGAAGGTTTTTTCCCTACAAGTATGGATAAGGGAAAGCATCACTCTTCTGGTTGTTGATCATTTCTATTTATAGGGATCTTAGGAGAAGGGGGCCAGGCTAAGGATTGAGATTCTATGGAGAATCATTAGGTTTTTGTTTAATTTTTTATCTTTCACTTGTATGTCTCAATCCTGCATTTTTTCCCTTTTTTACTAGTATTCCATGCATTCATACATGTATCAGACACTGCCTATGAGGCCCTAGTATTTATTCTACTATTTTTTCACTGTTTACTTATTCTGTATTTTGATTATACTTCTGTAATTACATGTTTCTATTACACTACTTTATACTCTCTCATGGTGGTAAAGTCTCCCCGCTTTACCATTAAACACCCACTGCTAGTCGGAGCCCATGGCTTATGGGGAGACACAACAGCGGTCATGTGTCCAATCAGGCTTTGGGAATGAGTTACATGAAAACTGGGTCTGGGATGTCACATTTTTCATGAAATAAGATGTGGTACCATACTGACCGACCCATGATATGGCCCAATTTATTTTCCCTATCCTCATAGGGATGAAAACTAGTGATTGGGTATCAACAATACACTTATAGTAATTATTTAACCCCTGATAAACAACCATAAAAATCCGACAATAATAAAACAACACAAAAATATTGATATCCATAACTAAAAGAGCTACATCTATTGTAAGTTAAACATTTTACAACACAAATCCAAAACCAAAATACTAAAACACTGAGGGAAACCAAATTCACAACTCATCCTCTCAGAAACAAGAGGTTCAATACCCTCTTATCATCACCACCAATTCCTGTAAGAAGAGGAACACCAAGAAACCTGATCCACCATCACTTCCATGAAACATCTTTCCTTTACCCGGTTCAAACATAACAAGGTCTATATACAACAGAGGGTTTATGTATGGTGAGACCAAATTTAAGTAGGATTCCACCCAAAATATATTCCATTCCATAACATTATAAAACAAATGAACAAATTATTTTTATAAAAAAATATTGGAAACATTTTTAAATAAACATTTTATGAACAAAAATTTCAAGAAAACCATGATTTGAAAATTAAAATGAAAGAATAGTCCACCGTATTCCAATAGTATTCATCAAATCAAAAGTGAACCATGGGTAATACCAAAAGTTACTAGCACTATTGGGACCTTAGGAGCCCAGTATCTTAGAGAAACATGGTTTTGAAACCATAACTCATCAAATCCTTATGCATGGGACCCTAGAGATGAATACGTCCAAAGAACTAGTGGAATCTAATAATCATCATAGTTTTGTTAGTTTTGTTGCATAAATACATGTACAAAACCCGGGCCTTGGCCCTAAAGATCTGACAAGTGTACTAGTCCTAGTTTTCCCTCCTAGATACCTAGGATTCCCTTTATTCTCAATTCCTAATTTCACATCATAAAAACCACTTCTATTAAATGGACAAACATATAACAATCAAAAAACATAAGGAAACAACCATTTTCCATAATAGAACTGACTTACAAATCCACACACACCCCAAATACATTTGGAAGCATAGTTCACACCACTTAACCAATTTACAGATCACTTTTTGGGAGTACAACAAGAGATAACAAATATATCAAAACCAATTGCCTTTGGAAAACCTTATTTCAACCCATACGAACCACAAAATTTTTTGAAAATACATTTCTCACCACACACATAATCCATAGAACACATTCAAGAAGAAAATAAAGTATTCCAAAATCATATAATAACGATAAATCATGGAATGACCATCCTAAAGAATGTAAACTTCTCGAATACGATGGAAGACCACAACCACACTATAAGAGGACACTATAAAGGAAAGATAAAACCATAAACACCATGATTAAAACCAATTTACCATGGTTCAACTAATTTTGGGAAACTGGGTGGTTATAAAAGAATCACCCAAGGATGAATAAAGAAGAACCGAGAAAGTATAAAACAAAGGAAGAAGGATCCTTCTTGATGATCTCTTGAATAATCCACCCCAAAACACCCTAAATTTTGATGTCCTAGGGAGAAAGGAAGAGAGGGAGAGGTGCCTAGGAATAAAAATCCCAAATGGGGAAGAAATTGGTGGAATTTGGGTTAAATAGGGGGTGGTATGAAAGGTAACTTTCATATTTCTAATGACCTGGACAACCCAGACGGTTAGTCTGCATAGTTTTCCAAAACATACGGTCTTCTATATCCAAGAGGAAAATGGATAAATGGTAACACTAGTGGAAATATAGTAATGAAGTAGGTTGTATAGCATGGATAGTTCCACTGTTTAGGGAACAAGTTTCCTTTAAGACTGGTGCATGGTTTCCCCTAACCCTACGCCGACTGTGCACCACTTTCTATGAGGTCCAAAAACTCTATTTTTTTAGAAAAAACTACTAGGAAAGATGATGAACCAATATGAGACCAAAATAAACCATAGAAGTACATAAAAATAAAATCATGAATGTGATGGGATGATAACATGTAATATACTATATTTTGTAATATTATTTAAAATTCTATAAAAAAACAAACTCCCTACACTAGGAGGGTCTGTACTCACCATGAAAGTTTCAAGATTAACCCATGATCTAAGATAATTCATAATAAGATTAAGGGTTTAGAACTCATAACATTTTGGGGAAATAGAATAGATTATACAAAAGTTAGGAAAATTAATATACCCATATCATTAGGGGATAGGGGAGGGGTCATATAAAATTAAGGGGAGTTATATGATAATAAAATTTGGTCTTCCTATTCATAAAAAAATAGTGACAGCTATGAGCCATTATAAAATAATATAATATTCCCCTTATGAATGAAACTATAATTATAAGACCATATCCCAAGAATATGAGATTTAACACATAACATAACTAGTAGATAAAAATTCCCTAAAACTGAGAAATGAGGGGAAAATATCTATGTTCGGGTTTTTTTGTGGGATATAATTTAGGGTGTAAAATGTATATAATTCAATATATTAATATAATGTTTCCCAATAATATACTAGGTACAAGTAATTATATAAAGAACCACAAGACCCACTAATACACTACTAGGTACTCAATACTAGTCCAATAGGTGCCTTATATACTATTCATTTTCTTATTTACATCCCAGATACTTACCAAAATATTATAATCAACTTTTAATGTATAATCACAACTAAAATGAAATTAAAATACTAAAATCTAGTGTAATTACATCCCTTAATATGTAAGGGTCTTTATACAGATCCTTAGTATGAAATCTCACCCATTCAAGATTCAATTCACAGGTTCCATCAAATACTACTGAACCAAATAAATGATGGTAAAAAGAATTGTGATGGTAAAGGAATAAAGTAATGATGAAATTAGATTGAGAGACACTTTCACTAACATACCACCCATGTAAATCTCTAAATCTTGATATTTTAAACTAGATACTGAATTATAACAAATAATAACTCAGAAGATTCATAACACCTCTCCTGAGAGAAATGCTCATGTTATCTCTTCGTGATCATAGTGGGTTGAAATTATCAAAATAAGGGAATGAAACTCAAAATTAAATTAAAAATAAAATATATACAATTTATAATTAAATAATCCCACACTGTGGGAACCTATCCTTATCCTAAAATGGAAGCCCTTAAATAGTGGCATAATTCTCTATTAAAAAGATTGATGGTCATCCTAAATATACAGTCCTCCATTATCAATATTCAGGTAGTATTATTTTTTTACTTACCAAAATCCTCTCTATATTCTATTTTCTATAACATCCCCACATGGACTTTTTTGTTAAAATAATACACAATTTGGTAAAGAAGGTGTGTGAATATGTATTTTTTAGTCCCCTATAGTGTACAAATATATATATATAAATATTCTTATCTTTATCAAAAACTTTGATGTCTTTTTCATTGTAAAATAATTAATCTTGACAAAAATAATACATGATAAAGTGTAAGATCTTATGTGAGTTAGCAGGGAGGTGAATCCTTATGTAGCTGGTTGGGTTGTTTTTGGCTCAATGCAGACCATACATGACTAGTTAGTTATCACATTTATTATCACATAGGTTCCTTCTAGTCTTATGAAACCAAAATTTACACATTCATAAGCTTTAATAATATTCATTTAATATTTTTCAACTTGGAAACTCCTTCACTTCTCAAAGTAAATTATAAAATTATACCTAACATCTACATATACATGGTTTACTCTTATGAAATATGTTTAAATTATAATTAAATAATTTTTAACAGATTTAAAAACTAATTTACTATTAAATAGTATTCCAATCAATATTTATCAACTTTAATAATAGAAAAAGACACAAAATAATGCTATGCACATGGTATGTTACCACATAAATAAAATCTAATCATTAAAATCATACTTTTTGTTTTTTATTTCAATAAATAAAAAATACTTCAAAATATGAAATATGTTTTTAATGTATATATATTATGAATTTTAAATATTTAGTCAATGAAAATTTTAGCAAAATTAATGAATTTTTTGTTTAATTAGAGATTTTATAGCCATGTTTGATGTTGTTGAAGTTGTATAAAAAGTTTGAGTTTGTGTTTGTTTTTTTGAATGAATTTATATTGAAACATTATTATATGTACCTATAAATACATTATTTACATTCATCAACATGTGAAGGAAGACATTAGTTGAAGATCATCAATTAATGACTGAATTTTGGGGGGGAAATTGGATTGATAGGTAGATGTTTTAATCTTTTTATGTAATGTTTACCAAAACACAACATGTTGATCACCAAACCACACCATTGTTTATGTATATAAAAATGACTTTTAAATTACCAAAGAAAATGGTTAGAGTGTTGGGAATATGTATTTCATGAATAAGAAAAAATCGTATCATGGTTTTGGGGGCATGTTCAATTTTAGTAGAGAAAACAATGTAGCCTTCATCTATAATGAATATATAAATGTATTGATAACAGTTTCAAGATATGGTAGAAAAATATAAAGTGTTCCACATTATTAATTATCCATTAGGTTCAAGGCTTTATAGAGTGGAAATTATTAATTTTAAATGTTTTTGAATTTATGATTATGGTTCATGTAGAGAATAAAAATTCAAAAATAACTAATCAATTTTCACTTAATGTAAAATCATGTGATTTTAAAAGAAGAATATTTTTAATAGTGTATAAAACCCACAACACTGAGCTTAAATGAACAAAATAATAATAATATTTCAAATATGTTCGTTATAACCAAGATGTTGATTTCATGAGTATAAATTGGACTGACCAAATTATTATATATATATATAAGGGTCCTACTCAAAAAATAATTCTTGATAAATGATTTGTAAATAGTCACCCAATATTTTATTAAAGTGATTTTGTTCCTCAAACCAAAATTTATAAAATAATATTTATTTATAAATGGTTTCTTTTTCTTTTTGAGAAAATATTATAAATAATTTCACGAACTTCTATAAATTTAATTTGATTAAAGGCATATCATATTTGAAATAAGAATATAAAAATTAAGATAATTAAGGTTTAAAATAATATGATAAGGTCTCAAAATCAACCCTTCACATGTATACATTTCATTTTATGATTATATTTTGTCTATAATCTTAAAAAAATATAAATGGGGAAATTTTATGCCTCTTTCCATTGATTATAACATTTATATTATTTTATTTAAATATAAAGTAAAAAATTACTCTCTTTATTTTAATATCTATTATATTTTGTAACTGGGATAGAAACAACCGATGTTCACTTATTAATGGTTATTTTAATGAAAATTTTTTATCATGTTGTCTTTTTAAAAAATTATTTTTGGAATTATATCCTTAAATACTAACTCAACATCATCAAAGTTCTTTTGAAAGTAGTAAAAAAATCAAATACATGATTTTAAAAACTCTATTAATATTATTTTTATATTGATTTATAGTTTTCTATAAATTTTAAATACAAATATAAAATATTGATGTATTTTTTGATGTTTTATATTCCAAATCCTTTAATTACTTCTTATATTTAAATTCAAACTAAATAAATAGTGCCAAAATGAAATTAATGATATTTTAGTAAATTATTTTAAAATCATAAAATTATTTAAATTTAAAAATTATGATAATAAATGGTCTAATATTTCATCCCTTATCCATTTATGAGTCAATTGATACATTATATATAAAATTATCACCCCTCGATATTGAAAAAATCATTAGCACGACTAAGGTTAAAATAAGTTAACAGAGGGGTTAGACCAAAATATTCGGATTAAAATAATATCAATACCCATATATTTTTTTAGATGATTATATTAAGATAATATACTCCTTATATACAAATGCATGAAATTTTGGAACCATTTTAAATTATTTATACACATATTATTTTGTAATATTTCATGTATTTTCAAAAATGACATTAATAATATTTTATGATAAATAATAATTTTTTTAATGATTTCAAATTCATAAAAATCATATATTCCTCCAAGTGAATATTTAATGGTTGAAAATATCAATCACAGTCCATTTATGGGTCCCTTTCTCTTTTATAAAAAATTTTATGACCCTTAAACAGTACAAACATTGATGTCATGATAATTATAAAAAGGGGTAATGTGGGATTAAAATAAAGAGATAATAATGAAAATATAATATAAATGTGCCCAAATTTTATTGGATGATTTCATATTGACTTATCCACGTCCAATATATTAATAATATCTATTTTGGTCCAATTTAACATTAAAATTAATTTATATTCATTTAATACTTTGACAAATTCTATGAATGTCATTACCTCACATATGAAAGTGAAGTACCTATCCTCTCTTATACACACTTCAAGAGAAATTTTTCATCAAAACCTATCAAAATACTTCCTAACATCTCTTGATATGTTATATAGGTCTTAATTTGGGAATAATACTGACACTAGAGGGATTAATGTGTAAATAAACAGAGGTTGTATGAAAAATAGGTATAGCTTTTAACTAAATTTTTTAGTTTTATTTATTATTTTATATATTTAAAATCTTATTCAAACATTATGAAATATTAATATCAGAATCTTCATTATATGGATATATTGTTACGTTAATGGAGTAACCTATATCAATCTCTTATGGATTGTTATAATGATGGATTTAATGTATATATATTAAATTCATGATAAAATTATCATCTTGAAAAGATAATATATCATATATTTTCTTACCTTTCCATCATTTGAAAAATGATAATGTCATTCGTTCGTACATGGTGATTACCACCTTCGTGAAGTGATGTGATTCTTTTTTCATCACTACATCACATGGGTGATCTATATTTATTTATATAATTATTTAAATATATAATATGATATTGACTATATAATCATAATAATATAAAGATAAAATAACACTTATGTTATTTTTATCTTGTTTATTGAAAAATGTAAATTTTTATCATAAATATGTATGAATACCGACTATATGATTGTAATATAATTCATTTTTCATAAATATATTTCATGGTTTATTTTAAATTAATAATTAATTTATAAAAATGATAATTATGGTAGGATGGTTTTTATAAAGATGATTTAACTATTACCTCTTTGACCAAGGTCAACATACCAATGTCATTTTAAAATTATGAACCTAACATCCCCAAAATATCTTATATAGACTTAATTTTTTAGTAATTAAAAATTTCGTTGAAATAAATTAAAAAAATGGTTTAATGATAAATTAATAAAACATGGAAAGGTTATTAAACAAGTAAATAGTTGATATATAATTACTACATAAGAGTTAAAGGACATACATAGAATGTATAGACTCAAGGAAATGGATTTAATCTCAATTTCCGTTCATTGAAGAATTTTTTATTATTATACCACTAATTTATTTTATATTGTGTATATACATCCCTTTAGAAGTTATATCAGGAAAAATTTATACTTAATGGTATTTTAATTTGTAATTATAATTATTTTATACTAGGAGATTTTTCTTTAATCTTACTAAGTGGTAAGGGATTTCTTAAATAATTTTTTTTAATTTGGTTAAAACTCTTATTCATTTAATTTTTTTATGTGTGAATTGATCAATAAAAGTTTTCTGGTGTATTTAATTTTGTTTTATTTTTATTTAAATATGTAAACATAATCACTTCAAAGACTAATTATCAGTTTTCATGTTATAATATTTGCAAGGGTTTTCTTTTTCTTAACATCATTTTTTATACATGTTTCATGTCACGCACCGTGATCTCATTGAATTGTGTACGTAATACCACATGAATGAATTGTTACAAATTAATTATTGTAATTAATGGAATTTATAGTGTCATAGCATATTCTTTCTTTCAAGGACTTTTGATTCAAATATTACCAAATTTGTACATTCTTTATGTTTCAATATCCTTTCTTTTGTAGATTTTTTATGTTAATGGTTACATTTAATGAACTCATATGATATTATTTTATTGAAAAAATCTATTTTTTCTCCTCTAGTTATGATTTTCTTTTACATTTTTAGTTTTAATTTCATCCCTTATTGATTAAAGAAACATTAATAATGTTTTTTATAACTGATATTGATCTTATATATTCTTTTATATCATAAATATTTACCTTTTATACCCATTTTTCTAAAATGATTTCAAGAATGTTATTTTCTACAAATAAATGATTAACCAAAGTTACTTTACTTGATCTTTAACATTATTTTTAAAAAATAAAAAGTAAATTATTTATCATTTTCCACATGGGTCACTTTTGAATCTCTTTATTAAATATTTAGAAGAGTATTTATTTTTATCATTAAAAAATGAATATTTTTTTCTATAATTATGATAAGTATTTAATATGAAACATCATTTATAAGGATCCAATATCATTTTTAAATGAAATTATTTCAATAATATTTTAGCTATTTTTATTTTTTAAATTTTATTTTCAATGTAGAAAGTGTATTTTACTCAAGAATAGTTTTAATGAACCTTCTATGCTTTTTCTATAAATAAATGAAAAAAACCATTATTTTAATTATGTTCCACTAGGTATATGTTGTAATGATTCCGTCCCTATTCTTTCAATATATGGGATCTAAGATTGTAAGGGAACCAATTTCTGTTGTATTGGTAAATAAAGATATGAATTAACAATGGTTATTACTATATGGAAAAGTGAAATAATATAAATTATTTACCCATTCAATGGTACTTGGAAATATGAATGGATGATTGAAGGGTGGTTCCAATATAACCCAAGGATGGGTGGTTCAATTATAAACCACATATGGGTGGTTAGTTTATAAAACAAGGATATGTGGATACATTAAAATCCATGTATGGGTGATTACATTATAAACCAAATATGTGTGGGTCTGTTTTATCCCTTTAATGAATTAGATAATGAGATTAAGTTAATTGAAATTAATTTCTCCTAAATGTGATAGGGTTTTATTACTCATAACAGATGATGAAGTTTACTTGTTATAGGTTACTCTTAAGAGATATGGGAATTATCTTGTTAGGAAATTAAAACATAACTATTTTATGTTCCAAGAAACCAACATGTTTTCTTTATACTTTTGATGTGTTTTTAATGGTTCATTTGATCAATATTGATATCACATGGATTATTATTATTGATTTTCGTGACTCTTTCCTTTGATAAATCTTTCTTCCATGTCACATAATTTATGATCTAGGTTTTGATGTTTATGAATATAAATAATTTATTCTAACGAACATTGATTATGTAATCATACCCTTATGCTTATCTTATTCTCAAAAATGGAAATTAATTGTTATGTTTATTTTTACCCTTAGTAAAATTTGAGCTCACCATTATTCTATTTTCCATTTCAACTTGTTGTGAAGAATGGTTTTAATTTTTTTATTAATTTTATGGTTACAAGATGTGAAGAACTTTGTAGGAGATTATGTATAATTTCATGATCTAATTTTTTATATGTCCAAGTTATTATGTAAGAGTTTTTCCGAATTCTCTAAAACTATGAACCTAAATGGTCCTTAGTCATAAAAGTGATTAGATAATTTTTTTATATGTTATATGTTTGGGGTGGTTCAAATTGAGACTTTTTTCTTCTTACCAAATATAGAAATGTGTGGATTATGTTTTGGCATAGGATCTTACAGTGTAAATTTAGGATCGTTATAGTCAGTATTAGAGGAGGGATTTGTAACTTTGGGGATTATAATGTTTTTATGTGACTTTATTTTAAGAGTTATGGATACCATCATGGTTTTATATGTTTAATGATGATCATATGTTCATATTATTAGACACCAATATTGAGGTTTTAGGTGATGTGATCTTAAGGTTATTAATGATATTTTGGGATGAATTTTATTGGGTTAAGGTATATCTAAACATTAGGATTAAAGAGATGTTTTATTTCATAATAATGTTGTTATGATATTGGGGAAGTATACTAAAAGTTATGATATAACCTTTGAGGTTAAAAATTATTTAATGTTTAGGGTATTGAGGTTATTTGGGATATATGTTTATTTATTTCAGTAATGATCTATATAGAACATATTATGCCACTATAGAATTTCAGAGATTAATGTATTATTTATTCATATAACATTTAATGAATTTTGGAAATAATCTTACCTTATGATAAAAATTTTATATTTAGATAATATCTAAAGATATGAGAGATATCTTTTTATCCATTTTTTGATTATTTTATCCCTTATAAGCTGATTTTAGTGCTTCAGGTATGAAGAATTCAACATTAATACTCATTTTTTGGAGAAAAAGATGATATTGTAGTGGAAATTTATTAAAGTATAAATTATAATAATTAATTTTATATATTTATGTTCTTAATTTATATGGTAAATGAATTATTCAACTCTATTAAAAGGATTTTGGAATAAAAAAATTTACGTGTTACCTTCATTTTTAATGAATTGATGGTCTTTTTTATACCACATTGATTTATAGTTTGGTGGTCAATAATTTTTTAATGATCATTAACATTATTTTGATCAATTCAATCTATCAATACCCACAATTATTTGGAAATTATGTTTTCCTATATGTCTCTATTTTCACTTCTGATTATTATTCCCCTATTTTCATACCTAGTTATGAGTTATTCTAGATAACCTTCATATTTCTCATTCAAAATTTTCAAAAGGAAGTTGTATTAACCCTATTTATGATGTGGGATTTTAAAAAAGATATTTTAAAATTTTAAAATTTTGATATCCAAGAACATGTTCAAATTGTGAAGATAGAATTTACTAAAGGAGGGAGAATGTAATATCCTAATAATTTAAAATAATAATATGTTTGATAACATAAATAACATGCAACATTGAGCTTAAACAAACCATGAAATGATATTATTTTAAACATTATCATTATAATATAGAAATTGTTTTTTTTTGTAATAATAGGAGAAAAAAATTTATGAAATATATATAAACCTCCTACTTAATTAAATTCATTAATTAATGCTTAGTAAATAATCAGTCGATTTTTTAGTAAAGTCATTTTGTTCAACAAAAATGATTTTTCTTCATAAATGAATTTTATTACCATTTATGAGTGATTATTATAAATAAAATATGGAAAATATATATTTTTTTATATAAATTATATTATTTTTTCATTCAGAATATCAAAATTATCTCCAGGTGGAAGTTTGTGATTTTTTCTGAAAAGATTGATTTTAAGTGAATAGTGAAAGATGCAGATTTTTATAAAACAATCATTTATTTTTATTAAAAATTTGCATTTGGATTTTAATTTTATAATAAATAACTATAATTATATTATAGTTAGAAACAATATAATTAATTATGAAGGAATATTTATTATACCTAATATTGGTATAAGTTTATTTTTGGGTTTAAAACACATTTTTCTAAAAAACTGTTTTTCGTTGCATTTTTCATTTTAATATTAAATTAATATATAACACTTATAAAAATTTAATATTGAAAAATTTATCTCATTTAAATAATTATTAGGTTCATATTTTTTAAATATGTTTCTTTTATTTTTTTCCATTATGAATATTAACCATGGTACATTTTTGTTACTACGATAAAGGTAAATTAGGTAATTACGTTTAAAAATATATGATAATGTCTAAAAATCAACCCAAAAATTTACTAAATTAAATTTAATGAGTATATTACACATATAATCATCCAAAATTATGAAATAGGGAAATTTATTACCACTTTACTAGGATTATAAAATTTATATTTTTTTATGTAAATATAGAGTCAAACATGTCACTCTCTTGCTTTTAATTGATGTTATATTTTGTGTCTGGCATAGAAAAAAAATATTTATAATCTTTTATTTTAAGGATTAATTAATTTTTTATCATGGTAATTAATTTTAATTTTTTAGTGATCAAAAAATTACCTTAAATATTTATTCAATGCCGACATAGTGCTTGTACAAGTAGTAAAAAAATCAATAAAATGATTTTAAAAAGAAAAAAGTAAGATTGTTTTGTGTGATTTATAGTGTATTGGATATTTTATAGATAAATATAAACATTAAGTGATATTTTAAAGTTCTATATTATAAATCCATTACAATATTCTTGACTTTAAAGTCGAAGTAAATGAATAGTGTCCAAATTGATATTAATCATATTTTATGTGATATAATATTTTTTTTATAATTATTTAAACATAATAAAAATAGTTCAATTGTAAAATTAGGATTAAAAATGGTCAAAAAGATAATTCCTTGGTAATATATGATCTAATTGTCTCCATAAAAGTAAAATTATACGCCTTTAATATTGAAAGTCATTATAATGTTAAAGGATAAAATTGGTTAACCAAGTGATTATACCAAAATATATGGTCTAAAATAATATCTAAAACTATATAAATTTAATTTTATGATTATAATAAGACTATATACCAATTATATTAGAATAAATTCCATTTAGGAGACATTTTACATGAGTTAGACACATATTATAATATAATATTACATTTATTTCCAAAAATTACATTAATGATATTCGATAATAAGAAATATTTTTCTAAATAATTAAAAAATCATAAAAAAATAATATATTTTTACATTAGTTTTATATGGTTTATATTATCAACCATGGTCTAGTTATGGTATGTTCATCCTTTTTTAGAAACATTCATGACCCCTAAATAGTAAAAAACATTGATATCACAGTAATTATTAATGAGATAAGTGTGAAAAAATAATATTTATGCTTGTCCAAATTTTATTGGATGAAAGTATTTTGACTCATAATATTTTTAAATTTTAATTATAACAATTTATATCCACTTTAACAAGAAAATATATTTATATTAGTTTAATACAATATGTAATTCAAAGAACACCCCTCCCCTCACTTATAAAAAAGTGACCCCCACTCCTCTCCTCTCCACACTTCAAGAGCCATTCTATATAGAAAAACCATTATCAAATAGATTACTAGATTCCCTCCAAATGTTATAGAGGTCTTCTTTTTATAATAATTCCAGCCTTTTATGGCTTAATAGGTAATGAAAATGGGGTTATCTGAAGAAGTTGTATGGCTTTTAACCAATTGATTTAATGTTATTTATTCATATACCTCTTTAAACAATTATTCAAACATGATGAAATAATAACCCAATTATCTTAAATATAATTAAATATTTTTTTGTTATTATAATGACCAATATCTATCTTCTACTTCAATGAAATTGGAAATGAATCCATCCTTTATTTTTACGACGGAGTTCCATCTCGTGAACTGATGTAATATTTTTTATAACAACCTATTATGTATAGTTATAATTATGAATTTAATGTATATATATAATATTAATCATATAATTATCATTAATTAAGAAAATATATCTTCTATTTTCTTAGTTTTTCATCCATTGAAAAATAATAACATCATGTGTGTGTACGTGTGGATTACCACCTCCCTAAATCGATATGATTTGTTTTTCATTACCTCATCACATGGTTGGAATATATAATGAATTTAAATATATAATATTGTATTTATGATATAATAATAATTTTTAGGATAAAATAATATATACCTTATTTCCCTCAAGTTCAGTGAAAAATGGAAACATTACTCATGCATACGTATGGCCTATCATCTCTATGATTGTAACATAATTCATTTTTTATAACCATATTTTGTGGCTGGTTTTAAAGGTATAATAAATGAATAGAAATTATTATTTTGAAATTATTATTATTCTATATAATATGGAAGAATTTACTCTTTTTCCACAGTCAACATACAGAAGTCATTTTAATTTTATGAACCAAATGTTCTCAAAATACCCAACATGGACATAATCGATTAAGTAATTAAATATGTCATTTAAATAAATGAAAAAGTGGATTAGTGATAATTTAATACCACTATAAAAGGTTATTTAACATGTAAATACTTTATATATTTTTATTATACATGATTTATGGGACAGACATGGAAATTATGGACTCAAGGTAAGGGATTTCATCTCAATTTCCATTAATTGAGGCATATTTTAATTTTATACACCTATTTTCATTATATGGTGTATATGCTACCCTTACATGATATTCCATAAATATTTCATAATTAAAGTTATTTTATGTTAAAATTAAAATTATTTCATCCATGTGGATTTGAATTTTAAGTTACAATCATGTAAGATATTTCTCAACTCATTTTCCTTTCACTTGGTTATAACTCTTCTTCATTGACATTTTTATTCCATGAATATATGTGAATTTATATCTGAATGTTTTATGCTATATTATAACATTTTATTTTTTTATTTTCATATTTTAACATAATCAATTAATGGATTAATTTTCACTTTACATGTTATGATCTTTTTAAGGGTTTTCTTTGTCTCAATCTCATTTTCTAGTGACATGTTTCGTGTCATGCAACGTGATTTCTTTAAATTTTATACTTCCTACCACATAAATTAATTCGGAAATATAAATTAATTTAATTCATAATATTTACATATCCATATCATACTCTTTATTTCAATTATTTTTTATTTACAATCTTCTGTAGCGGTAATGGTATTTTGTTTCAAAATCATTTCTTTTCAAGATAATTTATGTTCAAGGTTCCTTTGGGAGATGTAATATTATATTACATTCTTGAAAAAAAATTATTTTATTTTCCTACAGATATAAATTGTGTTTACATTTTTAGTTTTATTTTCTTCTATTATTGATTAATGAACCATCAAGAAAATTATTTATGAGTGACATTGATCTTGTATATTCTTTTAAATTAGAAATATTTATATTATATATCCATATTTTATAAAATGTATTGAATAATGTTATTTTCTTAATTATTATAATTTAATAATGTTTTGAAATTATAATTGAATTCATTTTTAAATATTTTAACATAAAATTACATATCATTTTCATAATGGGAGACTTTTGAGTCACATTATAAAAGATTTAAAAGAGTGGTTGTTTGTAATTTTTAAGGCATGAACTAGTTTTCACACCATTATCACCATTATTTTCTCTAAATAAAAATTTATATACATACAATTTTACTTTCAATAAAAATTATTTCCACAACATTTTTTGAGTTATTAGTTTTTTAAAACAATTTTCAAAGTGGATAGGGTTTTTTCTCAAGATTTGTTTTAATGATCATTTTATAGTATTGTTTTCATTATCAGCCATAACACTTGAGGTTACATACGATAGACTTTGGATATTTTTTAATGATACCATCATTATTTTTTCTCTGGATGGGTCATAATTTCTTCATGGAACCGTTTATTTTCCATGGGTAAATCAATATATGAATGAACAATATTTATTGTTATATTGAAAATTGAAAGCTTTTAATTTATATTATAATTCTATGGTACTTGAAATAAAATTGTATGATTTAATGGTTGTTATGATATAAAATAAATATCTTTTGTTCCATTACAAACCATTTATGGTGGTTAAATTAGAGAATAATGACTAGTGGTTAAGTTATAAACCAATGATAGGTGGTTACATTATAAACTACTAATGGGTTGTGTCGTTATAACCCTCCAATGCATTGGGTAATAAGATGGAGTTAACTAGATGGAAGTTACTTTTATGATATGAATGATTTGTGTTAGTCCTAAGAGATTATGGAGTTTTGTAGTTATATTTTACCTTTTAGAGATATGGGAATTATCTAGTAAGGCTATTCCATAATGATTGTTTGATGTTCCAAGATAACAACACCATTTCATTATTCCTACTATAATTTTATTAATGTATCATGCAATCACGATTTATATAAAATGGATCATGATTATTGATTCTCACAAATAATACATTTTTTAATTATTTATGACATGTCACATGTTTTATTATCTATGTTTTTATGGGTGTGAATTCTCTTATGTTATGCTCATGAACTTTGATTATGTCACCATACACTTATGCTCATCTTATGAACATTGATGAAAACTGATTACTATTCTTAGGTTTACCCTTACTAAGCATTTGAGATATACCTTATTATGTATTCCATTTAAATAGGTTTTGAAAAAAGGTGTTAAATATATAATTCCTGTTAAAGTTACTAGATGTGAAGAAGTTAGTGGGAGATAATGTGGATTTTTATAAACCAGTTGTTTATGTTTCCATATTTTTATGTACCTATTTTTCCTAATTCTATGAAAAAATAAACCTAAAATTTACATGGTTGTGTAAGTGATCCAATATTAAAATTTGATGTTATATTTTTTTATGGTGAAAATTGGGTCATGTTTATTGGTATCAAATCCAAAATTGTACAGATTATGATTTTGCACCATACCTGAGAGTACCAATTTGGGAATATTATAAATAAGTAATCCATAGTTTTGAAATTTGAAGTAGTGGATTTTAATTAGTTCAAAGTTGAAGATAAATAAATACAATGGTCTACATCACCCTAATTTATATTTTTCTATAATGGAGATCTGAGCGGTTTTTTCTGATGTGTCTTAGTATGACACATGTGCTACTCCAACTTGATCCTTGAAATCTATTTCACAAATCAATGATGATGTAAATATATATAATAATCTATGGGATAAAAACTTTTTAAATTTTTTTTGAAGTTAAATATGGATGTTTAAATTTTAATTAAAAATTAAAAATTAAAATGATAAAAGAATAATTGCACTGGTATAGTCTATTGCATGAATTGGTGTGATGAATATTGACAAGAAGGTGTATTAACACACCCATAAAATATTATTTTGATGGTGGGTTTTCAATATCTCATTTCTTAATGTTGAAGCACTTTGATTTGAACATTGAAGGCCATTTTAAATGAGGATTAAGGATACTATGGTTTGTGTAGTAAAGTTTTGTTTTTTTATGATAAAAATTATGTTATTTTATAAATAAATATTAGCATAAGATAAACGAAGATGTTTGGTTTTCATGGTTATATTTTACTCACTAATTTTCTAATGAAATTATTGTGAAAATAATCGAAGTGAAATTGGTACTTATCTATAAAAAGTTGGAGTGTCATATTAAATTGTAAAGATTCATTTTTTTAACCTACTATAGACATTAGTTTTATAATTTGGGTGAACATTGAATCATTTAAGAGGCGATTAACTATAACATAGGTTCATGGGTAAACCACTCTAATTGTATCCATGATGTTTATAATGGATTGTTTTATCCTGATTTACCAAGGATGTGGCCATTCATTTTAAATGTTAATGCTTTTTGAAATATAATTTATTTGATTAGTGATAATGGTTATTGAATTAAATTATTTAAAGTTAATAAATTCAATATTTAAGAAGGATAAATTCAAAACATCAAGTTTGTCATTAATCATAACTAGTGACAATAGTTTTTTCGTGTAAAAAACATAAAAGATGTATATTCATTGATTCACCTTGCTATATTATTGAATAATTAAGGATTTTTATACACATTTATATCTATGTATATATATAGAAACTATTATAAATGATTAAATATTTTCATTTTGAATTAACGAAACCATTCATGAATAAATATTTCATTTTTTATTATAAAATAGCTCAATTTTCATTGAACTATTATTTTTAAAGACATTCGATATAATAAAAAATTATATAATGCATATTTGAAATAATATATGTGATAGAGTAATAGGTACACTATGTAAAATTCCTAGGAAAACAAAAATAACATTAATACGATGCTAGATATGATTTCCTTGGGGATAAAAGAAGACTTTTCACCTATAGAAAAAGGGTCCCTTATTTTTCTTTGGTTCATAGATGACACATTATATAAAATGGAAAAACTACTTATATAAATCTCATTCTAGAGTAAATGTTCCTAAAATTTACACTACAAAGAACAAAAACATTTGTTCAGTGAAATACCTTATGATGAAGATTTAAATATAATTATTATCATGTATTAATATATAAATTTATTCTAGTAATATTTTTTTATTTTTCTAGATAGGGGGATAAAATATTACAAGATTATAATATTTATTTATGTCTATTCATATCTAGGTGACCAATTAAATTAAGTTACTAGTCTTTCATAGTTGAATATTCAGAATAATGTGTGAACTTGAGATATATTTCCTAAATTATTTCTTCCACATCATGATTTTTCCAATCAATCAATTTTTTATGGAGGTACAAATAAGCAGTACAATTTATTTAACATGGATATACCCTCAATACTATATATTTAGATTTTTTAGTGCAAAAATTTCATTTTCCTTATTTTTTGAAATTTTTGAGGATTTAAATAAAGAGAAAGGTCCCAAACTTTCTTAGTGCTAGAAAGTTCCATGGAATATCATATTTTCTCTATACTAAGATTGAACTTAGTAATTTCAACCTTCTTTGGTTATAATTTTAGCTTATAGGAAGGATCTTATGTTATTTAAAATGATAATAACCCACCTAAATGGGCTTAGGATCTACTTTGGACAACCTAGGAGACTTAATTGTCAAACAATTCATGAACAATCACTTCCAATGTGTAATTATAATTATATATAAATATAAATAATTGAAAAAATAAATAAATAAAATATATGTAAATATATATTCATAATTATGTAAATCTTATATATATATATATATACATGTAATATATTTGTATCAATATAAATGTATGTATATATTGGGTTTGGTCACTGACTCCCCTTTCAAAAAGTCACCAACTTCATTGACCTTCTAGAATTGGGTAGATAGAAGAAACCATACATGGCCTTATGACGTTGTACAAACCTATGTTTTTGGTGAACAGTCACTCAAGCCTAGTTTTATTACCATTTTTAGTACATAAAAATTTCTTATAAATGAAAATTTTCTTAGTGTGTTTTATAATCGGTGAGAAAGATTTCAATACATTTTTATGATTTTATAGATGTTCTAATTGAACATTTTATCAAAATATTTAAAGGGTAAGTGAAAATTAAAATCATTCTAAAGTGCTATATTATTGAGTGTTACATAATTGAATAAAAACATGAATTTGTTAGTGATTATCTAAAAAATTTCATTAGTATTAGGAATCTAATGTCTCAATAGACATAAATTTAATTTTTTGAAAAGAGAATGGGGAAATATTTCTCCCTATTAACTTATAAATGGTAAAAATTACATGCACATAACCTAGAATAGATTCAAGAGTATGAATTTAAGAACATTGTGGATATCATAAATGATAACCCCAATTAAGTTGAATTATATATCACAAAAGAATATAATAACAAATTATTGATTGATTGAGGATTCTTTTAGGTGAAAAGTTAAATGTTAATCGATATTTGATTTTGAAACTGGAGATATTGTTAGTTATAGGTCAAATAATATAAAAAACTTCTTACATGATTTATACCATTAATTAAGATAAATTTTATAGTAAAGTATTGGATGATTGAAGCATAGTGAAAAATAATAGTGTAGCTCTTTTGGAAGAATCAATGAATTAATATATTTCTGAATATAAGAATAAAATAATTATAAAAACGAAATACTTTGGGTAAATTCCACAAATTTAGATGTTGGTCCATGTGAAGTTTATCATAATAGTTTTCCTTTGAATGTGGTTTAAAAGTAATAATAGGGTTCAGACTGATGATTTATAATTCATATGAGTGAATTTTAATAATAATGGGAATACATATGAATCCATTATTTTTTTTCTTCAAAAACACAATTATATTTTCTATGTTCCCAAACATTTTACCTTGAATTGGTAATTTTTTTATCAAATTAAATATATTAATGGGGGAATAATAATAAAAAATGTGGACGGTAAATATATTTGTTCACCTTTTAAAAAATATTTCATATCTTAAAAAAATTTCATATAAGAATATATTGGATTAAATAAATTTTAACAAAAAAATCAAATAAAATTAAAGAAAAAAATAAGAAAACGGTTCATATGAATAAATTAGAAAAATAAAATAAGGCTGGGGAAAAATAAATAATTATATATTTATTATTCAATTAAAAAGGAGAACACTTTTTTTGATTATATAAGTGAGTATATAATTATATATTATATCAGCATCACATCAATTGTACCGTTATATTGAATTTTATATTAAATTAAATTTTATATTTTATATAATTTATTAATATTTAAAATAACCTTTTGAAATTTTCAGAAGATCAAATTTCTAACATGATGTAATTTAATCAATTAAATAAAGCTAGAATTTTCATCAAACTGTTATAAATAAATATTTCTATACTTATGTTAATCTATTAAAAAAATCTTTTTAAATCCTTGTGTATTTAATATTTTCTTACTATTTTTTTATCAATAAAACAACATTTATTTTATTAATGTATTTTTTATTTACAAAATATAATATATATTTTTCTTAATTTCAGAGATAAATTAGATCTAGTCACCGTGATTATTTTAATAATACTATAGATTTCCAAGAAACCAAATAGGTTAAAGAAATTAACAAATTCCTTCTATTGATAAATAGTGTAAAAAATGAAAAAGTGGAAAATAATATTAATTTACAAGGAATGAAAAAGGTAAAACAATTAAGGGTAATGAGAGTAACATTATCATTTACATTGGCGTGTTGATTAGAAAAAATATCCCAAATAAAAATTTCAATTTGTATATGGAAGATGTCATGATGAGGGATTGCATATGTGTGATGTTTTAGGTATGTTATTTTTTTAATAGTTATATTAATTTCATTACCATGTATTCAAATAATTAATGACTTAAATATATTGTTTTCCATTTGATTATTTAGGTGAATTGAAATTTGATAATGTAACAACTATGACCCAATTACCCAAACATCATTGGGGAAGGTCTCTGTAATACCTCAGGTGCACCTCCTAACCCCCACTGGTCAGAGTAAAAACTTGATGTTGGATAACATATATGTATGAGATGGGTTTATGTCTTGGAATACTAATAAAAACAATAGAAACATCATATCAAAATTTCATTACAACTCATGGGGTCGAGAGACATTAACTCCCAATTTACACTATGATCCACTCCCGATACATGTTTATAAAATCACAGTTAAAATAGATAAAATAATATATACATGGATATGAATATATACATTGTATAGTCCTAAAGAGTTCACATAGTCCAGATGATAATCAAAAGTAGGAAAAATCTTCTTCTTTATAAAACCTCCAATTCAATAGTTTCATAACATTCAAAATAGGATAACTCTCAGAAAGTAACTTAGATATAATATATCCTCGATATCCCCTAAGTTTCCCCTCCTCATGACCTCTAAAAATTACAAAAGTTATAACCAATTATCTATGATTCATATGGTACTAGCCTATGTGCTCTAGTGGTTTACCATTACCTAGATCATGTTCAACGAGCTCTGGACACATCATATAAGGTCATGTTCCAAGTGTGAGTATAATAACTAAGTAGTTAATTTCCACCCCACACCTATATACCCATCATAAACTCAAGTGATTATAGGAATAATCTATTCCTAAATCAAAAGAGTAAAAAAGGTGACTAACATTATTGATATAAAAAATTTCATACCATCTATAATCATAATAGGTAACTCACTATACCATGAGATTCATCACCTTCATTTACCTGTATTGGGTATAATTTGTTTTTGAAATCATTATTTAGGTACTTAATTTTTTTAACATCCCATCACGATAATAGCACATATACGAGTAATGTAATGGGTACATCCCATGAATAGGGGAGTGGGTATACCCATTCAGAATCCAAGAATATCCCATGGAATAAGGGAACGTGTATAAAAAGTTAGGGAAGTTAAATCCCATACCAACTCCCATGATCCAAATCAGGTTGTAGCTACACTAAAAACATAAATTGAAGCTAGATACCCCTTCAAATTCACTTACTGAACATTGGGTTACATGTTATAAATAATTTTACAACTTAAGAAAGTTTTAAATAGAGAAAATATTATAATAATTTCAAGAATGAATATATTGTATTATAGGAGTCATTTTATAATATATTAATTATATCAATCAAGAAATTCATATTTTTCATTGGTACAGTAATATGATCATGGAAAAAAGAAACACGAACATCACCCAATTCATTATTACATCATATATAAATTCAATGAAAACATAATTAGACCAAACACCATGATAAATGTAAATTAATAACATATTTATCATAAATAATTATTTATTAATTTTAAAAATATTCATTTGTATCAACCCACTATCCCAATATCAAATATAACACGGACCTTAATAATTATGAGAGAGAAGAGGGGTAATCCTACCAGAATATAATATAGCAGCTTCCTTGAGGTCTGATAGGAAAGAGAATGAGACCATTAATATCTTCCAACAACATAATCATGAGGGATACAAAGATTTAGATTACATTGATTTAAAAAATTCCAAAACAAAATGAAAATCCATGTTGTTAACTTTGATTTTCCTTGCCTAAGTACCTGAAAAACAGTATGAGAAGAATAAGAAAGCATGTCATGAATCCTGAAAGCCCTATAATTGGGGGAGGTGAGAAATTACCACATCCCTAA
This sequence comes from Viscum album, assembly GCA_963277665.1. NCBI lineage: Eukaryota > Viridiplantae > Streptophyta > Magnoliopsida > Santalales > Viscaceae > Viscum > Viscum album. The sequence goes on along the minus strand of OY728123.1, from coordinate 781,827,038 downwards.
AAAGAAGAAAATAAAGAAAAATATTAAGATAAATTGGGACCTTACCTCATCAATGAGTCTTCCTAGTCACATCAAGCCACAATGATCAAGGACGGAAGGTCAGCTTCCATGGGATGAGAAATATGGGAGGGAGATATTGATGATAAGCTCAAATGATATCAAAATTTTCTAAATCCCATTACCACATGGTTTAGGTTTAATTCTGGGGTTAAATGAGTAAATTTACAATTTATTAATGGAATCTTTCCTAGAAAACTATCAAGTGCCTGATAGAATACATCAGGTACCCAGTGGTTTAAAACAAAACCACCTCACCCAAATTATAACCATTAGGTACTTAGTTTAGGACCACCAGGTACACCGTGGTTCCAAGATCAAAGGGGTCATTAACCTCTTCTTTTCATCTTCCTCTAAATCCCAAATCATTCATCTAGTTCTCCTATAACATAAAATATATCTAAAATGACAATGACATATTCAAATTAAAGTTAATTACCTTTCTAGACATTTCAAGAACCTTCTAACCATCTAGGTTTTATTCCTCAATATGCTCTATCTAGCTTATTGTGAGGTTAGATCTTTCCCTTTCCTCTTCATTTCATATTCCCACATCCATGTTTTATCTTAGGGGAATTCCATAATTCCTCCTAACATAAATGAGTGGGATTAACTTTCCATATAATATGTTCTATATTTGATAAATGATATGGATAATATGATCCAGATAAGAATAATAAAATCATATCTCATAATTATTTTATTAGGTCATGTGTGAGGGTTAGACAAGTATGTCCTCAGTTGAGAAACATGGAAGGTATTGTGTGTAGTGATGAATTTTGGTGGTAAGGTGAGATTATAAGACTCTTCCCCAACTATGTCAATGATTTAAGAAGTCCCAACATATCATAGGGTTAGTTCACCCTTATTACCCATTAGTTGGTATCCCAATAATGATAAAACATGATGACACACATGATCACCAAATTTAAATTCTATATGTCATTTATGATGGAAGATATATGACATTTGATGTATTTGATCATCCTAATGATTTTTTTTATAATTTACCAAATTTTCAATCTCGTAGGAAAGATAAAGATCAATTATAGAATATTTTCCAATATTTTTCTAACAAATAGGATTATGAACTAGTATTCTTTATAATGACTCATACAATTATATCTTAATATGTGGTTGGTTGTTCTTATTATATGATATTAATACCAATGAAATGTGATCCTCCTATTGTCCAAAAAATTAATTGATGTAGACTAAAATAATATCATCTAATATTTAGATAGTCTAATTATATTTTCCATCTACTTGGGGATAAAATTAGGAACTCAAGTTGACATGATACCCTAATACACATTGAAGTCATTTATAGAAATGAAATGAAAACCATCGATCTCTATAGGAGATAGTTCCTTCTAGTACACTACATTGAACCAATTTATCTCTAAAATAGAACATTATATTATCATTAATGGAATATGCCTCTTTAATAATAAAAAGTGTGACATCTTAGAGATACAATCCATTATTTCCCAAACTATTTCTTTCCCTTTAGATGAAAATGAAAAAACTGGTCATGAAGGCCATCAAGATTTTCTCCCCCTTCCAAATGGGTAAGGTAAATACTCAATGAGTAACTAAAGTATTTTGATTCTTTTCCTTTACCAACTAATAGATAATGAAATTAGTAATTATTCCTACGATTAATTCCTTCAAACAAGGCCACTAAAACATGATATCGATATTATGGTAAATATTCATGATCTGAGGTTGAACTTCAATCCTAGAGGAATTTTACTCCTTCATCACCTCCTCATTCACACCATTGAGATCTAAAATAAAACCATGTAATTATAAAAAGGAAATTGAGTCTTGGAAACTGCAGTAATGGATCTATCTAGCATCAAGTCTTTATTAAATAATGGTACTATTGAATTGTAAAATTTTGGAGTCCTAGACACACTCCAATATTGATAATAGCAAATTTATGTGGTGTCGATATATCAACTTTTGATTCTATACAACATCTAGGTGATGTTCAGCCATAATATTCATCATTCACCATTCCTCTCTAGCCTCTCATGCATTTTGAGGGTGAAATATCTATCTAAGAGAATATAAAACAACATTATTCATACTAGGTGTGTATCAGATGTCAAAATAAAATGACTGGGGGTATTCCACCCATCAAAATTTAATAAGACTAGTTCTCACTAAGAGAATACGTACTACTAGATTTTATAATCCCTAAATATCATGATATACTGAAAACAATTCCACCAAAATATTTAAGGTGAGTTAAATGTAGGGTAATTATTGGTCATGAGTATGATAATTACATTTATGATGGTGTTGTTTCTTTGATTCTAAAATAATAATCCAGTGATCCTATAAAAGAACCTATTTAAACATAATAAAGGATGCATCAAATTTCACCTCAACCCACCCCCTGGTTGAGGTTGGATAAGAATACATGATAATATCAACTTCATCTTCAATTCAAAAAATGCTTGGTCACATTGTTCTGACTGCATGAATTATATCAATTTATCAATAAGAGAAGTCATAAGATTTGTTGTCCTTAAAAACTCTAAGATAAATTAGTGGAAATACTAAGTGTTTTGGAGGATTATCATTAACTTGAATACATTAATGGATACCTTCCAATATATTGTTGATTCTTCTTTTTTGGGATCTATATAAAACCCCACTTGAAAAGTAATATTCTAAATTAATTTAACATCTTAGTTCAGAAATTCACATTTATACAACTTCTAATCTTATAGGTAATCATAAAAAGTCTCCAAAAAAATGTGTATATGTTGAGTGTTTTCATGTTAGGATATTAAATAGACAAGGGTTTAATTCATAAATACCATTAATAATAAATTAAAAAAATCATATGATCATATTTAGTATGGCCATAACTATCAATAGATAGTTATTCGGTCCAAAAGGCATCACTAGGTACTCAAAATTCCCATAAAAACATTGAGAAGTGGATTTCAGAATATCTTATGGACTTACCCAAAGATGATGATAAAAAAAATAATTGTTCAATTTCTAAATATCAAATTTCGCTTTTAATTTGTTGAAACAAATCATTGATTCAGGTCAAAGGATAGTGGTTCATAATTATAACTAGGTTATACTCTCTATAGTCAACAAAGTTGACTATAATTCAATATTCCTTTTTAGTAAAAATATATAGATCACCCTAAGAATAAGTGGCTTGCTTAATGAATCATCTTTCCTCAATCCCCTCAAGTTTTATCTTCATGTACCTCAATTAATATTTATACATATGTTTTATAAAATAGGGATAGTATTGGTTCTAGGTAGAATATTGATAATAAAATCTACCTCACACTTTGGAGGTAATCCCGTAAAGTCTTCTGAGAACACATCAACGTAAATATATGCACCACGAAAGGAAATAATTGTTTTCATTATTGTTTTTAATACTTTATGGAAAATAATGGTTTTTTTATCCTTGACTTCCAATACTTTTACCTGATTAGGACATGATTGGGTAGATTGTAACTCCATGTCTCCTTTATGGGTATATTGAGTTCACACTAAAGATGATAAATGTGAACTTAGAGCCTAAAAATATTTAAAATACTAAGATTGTGTAATCTAATCTATTTCTGGATATTTTAAAGGATTAACATTTGAAAACTTATGAAATCCCATAAGGATCTATGAGTAGGGTACAAGAACATAGTCCTTGGTCTGGTTGGCTCTCTTTATTATGGGTATCAATTTTTCTATAAGAAAATTAGGCTTCCACTTAATTTTTTTAAAGGCTGAGGTCGAAGCCTCATTTATTGTTAAAGAAAAGCAAAGACCTCTTTAACTAGGTAGAGGGAGACCCATTACATAACCTAAAGGCCCAATGGGCATTTAGCCCATTACAGGGCTCGTACGCCCATTTTTTTGGCTCAAGGCCCATTCTGTGAATATTACTGCTATAGTATTCATGCTACCACAATACTGCATAGTACCCACCACTGCTACAGTATCCTGCCACTGCTACAATTACATGCCACGGATACAGTGCCCATCGGTGCTACAGCACCACCGCTGCTACAGTATTAGTTGTCGATTTCTTCAAAACATATAATTTGATTGAAAATTCATGTTAACATTATCGTCCTTCCTAAATTATTTCACTATAACCAAAAAACCTTAAATATTTTACTAGATTTCAATATAGGGACCTTCAAAATGTGGTAAAATGTGTATTGCTGACTTAGTCGAAGATAAATCTTTTGGACCATGAACTACTTGAAATCATATCCCAATTCCTACTAATTTCTTTATCTATTAGAATCTTTACATATATTTTTATATAAAATAATAATAGATCTTATTTTCCTTGAAGGTGCTATTAGGATTCTGGTTCCCCTGACACAAAAAATGATGACACCAAATAGGTTCTTTTTTTTTGGGAAGAAATCAAAACACCATCACTCCGACCAACCTGAAAGATCTTGGTGTGAATAAAGTCTACTTCATGTTATTTTAACCATTTAATAGGACCTTTATATTGTAACCCTTGATCACACACTTCCTCTACCATGATATCCCACCATCGAAAAATGTCCCTTTCAAGTATATACTGGGTTACACACTCATTGTCTAATTAGGGAAATTCAATGTTCGTATAGAGGAAATAGACCCATTGAATCCATTCATATACTTTATCTTCATTAATACCACCCCAAATGGGTGGTAAAATCCTATAAAATGGGTTCCTATTCATGTAACCCATTCCCTATAGTATAAAACTTTTGGGCAAGGATTTTTGAACCATTGTAGTCAATAGAGGGTCTAGGAAATGAATCATGTGCATCTATTCCTTCCCCAAAAATAGGTTTTCAATAATAGATTTATCTATAATTTAATAAATAACCCTATAAAGCACCCTTTTCCCTTGAGAATGGATAAATCAATTTTCTCTAATTACATTTTCTAAATCGGGACTAACCCCCCATTTCATCTTTTTTCCTTTAATTATTTATTATCAAAAAATATTTATTTCTAAATCACTTTTTATCAATCATTTATTTTATTAACAGAATATTTAAATATAATTATAGGAGTAAATAAAATTATTTAAACATAAAATGGAAAATTAAAATCTGGATTATCAATACAAATAAAGATAATTTTAGAATCATGGAATCAAATGTTGGTTCATTTTTACAAAATCATTAATAACAATCATGTAGGGAAACAGCATTTTATTATTATTAATGTTTTAGTTAATACTATACTATAATTGATCTGATTTTTAATATAATAAATTATAATCCAGTATGCATGATGATATACAATCCTACCTAAGCCTTCCAACATATTCTTAGAATGATTTATAATACTCTGGTTTCTTGGATCGACTCAAGGAAAATGGGAAAATAAATCATTGGAACACATCTAGAAACTCATGAATCAACCTCAATTATTCTATATAGAAATATTTATAGATTACATACTATATCTAGATGGTGTTACTGTTGTATACTCTCAAGAATCATACCCAACGGACCTTAATGAGAGATCTGAAACGATTTTGTAATGATTATGTCTTAATTACCCAAACAGAACCAAGACAAGGAACTGTAATAAAATAAGAAAATATCCTTATTACTAGAGGTTGGTTGACACTTTGGGGGTTTGATGTTGTCTCAGTGGGAGACGGTTTTCCACCTTGGAGAACTAACTAAAAAATGAAGCCATCACCCCAAAATTTCAACATGACCCTAGGGGTTGGTAAACATCCAAGCCCAAAGTATATTGGGGTCCACCTAGGTACCTATTTATCAAATCCTAATTAAAATAGATAAGGTCTCACTTACATAAATATAAACACATATATAGGCTATTCCTAAAGAGTTCAGAAAGTACATATAATGTGAGAAAGTAGAAATATGAGTTTTGCACAAAACCACCATATCAAACAAGGAATAATAGAAGAAAGAGGGTAAATATCATATTCTAACATGAATATTTGAAATCCATGACTTAACCTATGTTTTTAATTCCCACATAATTGAAACAGTATGAAAGGTATCACCAATTATCTAGGATCTATGTGGTACAATCCTCTATGCTTCTATTCTTTCCCCTTGACTAGATCATGTATAATGTTGTCCTCACACATCCCATAGGGGAATTTATTGGGAATGAGTATATTAAATTAGTTGGAAGTTACCACCACACCCCTATTTAACTATCATAATCTCAAGTTCATTCTTGAAATAATATAAGTCCATCAAAAAATTATAACAAGGAAACCCATTATTTACATATAAAAATACATCACATCAATAATCAAAATAAGTAACTCTATATATGGGTGGATATCCACCTTTATTTAAGAACTTTTAGAATATAAGGATACTAATATAAATCTATAGGTAAATATATATTATAAACCATCCCATTAAGGTAATAGAACATACAATAATTAGTGAATAATCATGTCAGGTTGATAAGGGAGCAGTTATTCCATGTGAAGGCTGATGCCTATATTATTTAATATGGGAAGGTGTATATAAATTCAGGATGCAACAATCCCATCTCAAGCACTAGGATCTAAATATAGCTATACTTTATTTGAAAACATATATATAATCTATATACCCCTTCTAATACACTTATTAAACACCAAGTATCTTGTAATAATTCATTTTACAACTTAAGGAAGTTATTTATAGATACATGATTATAACACATTAAAAAATGAATTTATAACATTTTTGTAGTCCTCTATTAATAAATTAATTAAAAATAACAAGTTTAAATTTTTTTCACTAATACAATTATACTATCATGGTAAAAGAAAAATCAATATCACCTAAAGCATGATTACATAAATTTTAAATTCAATGAGAACTAAAATGGAACTCACACATTGAAAAATGTAAATTCACTTAGCCTAATGCTGATTCCAAACTATCAATTAAATATTTCAAGAGGGTAGATGGGTAAATGAATCATAATCGAATACAGAAACTTCCTTGTAGTCTGAGAGTAATTAGTTCTCCCCAAAAATAACATCCAAAAACCTAAACCTGGGTTATATAAGGATTTGGATGACTTTAATTTTATAAATGAAAATCTATATAGATAATCCAAGGTGTTAACTTTTATTTCCCTAGTATAAGCACCCATAATAGTTATACTAGAAGAAAATTAAATTATATTATGAGTCATATATGCCCAAAAATTGGGTGGAATGATATATACCAACTACCCAAGAAAGAATACATGATGAGGAATGATTAGGATAAACCAGCTTCTTACATAATTAAGCATGAGAATTTTTTTAAAATAGTTCCACTCATATCAGGGATGGAAGGTGAGTTTCTATATAATAAAGAAGATGGGAGGATATATTGTAAAGTATCATAAGAGATGAAAAAAGATCCAAATTAGAAGCCCCCATAGTTTTGGTTTAAGTTAGGGGTTAAATAACCAAATTTATCATTTATTAAGGTAATTTTACTGGAATAATACTAAGCACCTACTATAATACACTAGTTATATGGTTGTTCAATATAAAACCACTTCACCCCACATCCTCCCAGATGCTTAGTTATGGATTAGAGGATACTCGATGGTTACTAATCACAAGGGTTCTCGCCCTCTTCTTTCCCCCTTATTCCAAAATTTTCATCCATTCACCAAAATATCCTTCACCATTAAATAAACCTAACAAGGGATTTAGATACTAAAATTAAATGGGGTTACTTGGATATAGAGTTTATGTTCTTTTCCAAAATGTATGAAATTTATGTTAGCATACCTGGATGACCGAATTTTAGTTATTTTATTGTGAATAAATTCATTAAGGTGGTAGAAGTAATATTATTTATAATATTCTTATGATTATTATCCCAATCATAATATAAAAATTTTGGGAAGTTTTTTTCCTATCAATTTGAAGAATACTTTTAAGAAACATATTCTATATTTTATTAGTAATTTATGTAATGTTAACATATAATATTTTTCTTTTTAAGACACTAATCCAACAAAATAAATATTTTTTTTGGAAAAATACTTACCCCTATAAAAGGGGAATTTATGATTTGATGTAATTGAGAAATAGTGGGTATATAAATACATTAAAAATAATCATAATTATTTAATGTGTAATATGAAATGAAATTAATTAATTATTTTTTATTATTTAAGAACATTAATCGAGACTGGAGGCATGGAATATGGTAGCATAACCCACTATTGTTTATTAATAAATGCTCAAATAAACTAAGAGAGTATAATTACCAATAAAATAATTTAGAAGAAAACAAATTTATGTGTAATTCATGTGAGTTTTTTATTTTTTTTATTCTTGACATGATTATTTTCCTTAATCAAAAAAATGAATTAATATTTTGACCCCATTTTACTAGATCAAATATCTGATGAATATTCATATAGTGATCATCCTAAGGATAACTATCACCTTATACTAGAATTGGGAAATACCAACCACGTTTGGAATTTTTGAGACATCAAATTGGGCATAAAAAATAATATGTGAAAAATAAATATGTTTATTTATGTATAAATGTTGTTTAGTTTAAGGATTAAATATAAAAAAACATCAATAATTTGTTAACTAATTTTTATTATGAAAGGGAAGTGGGATGTACTAGATTGTATTATACCTAATAATAAGGATATTTATAACATGACTTAACATTCCCATCACTATATCCCAATGGTAATCTTCAATTTTCTTATTTATTTAAATTTGGATAAAAATTAAATCATTTTCATATTTATTTAATACTCTATTTAGGTTTATAATGACTAAGATTTTATAATAGGTAGACATAATCACTAAAATGTTTCCTCTATCTAGTTTTATAATATTATTAGTGATATTAAACATATCATGCCATTATCTAGTGGTTATCTATTTATAATTTTAAAATTTCTAATAGAAATCATTAGGAGTTTCTTAATTTCATTAAAGATGAAATGATAGTGGGAGATCTTGTAAGAATATTTACATAATGTCCTATTGACTATGTTTTTGTTATAAATATTACCCATGTACTATTGTTCCATAATTAATTGTTTATATAATAGCATATGGATTCTAATTAATTATGATACGTAGACACAAACCAAGTAGTTAATAAAGTATTATAAGATTATTAAATTTGAAAAGTAAAATAAAATAGTGCAACAAAGACATGTGTGTCAATCATTAAGAAAAAAATAATCATTATGTGAGTCATAAGAATATATTTTTAGAGATACCTAAATAATTACAATGGTGATCTTTTGAATTGACTGATATGATAAAGAGAGTGGTGATATAATTACACTTGAAATGTGTGATAATATCCTTAAAAATTGAATGTGTATTATAATAATTTCTAATTTCTATATGAGGTATTTTATTTATTTTTTATTTACTTTTTAATTCTAATAATTTATATTTGAGATTGCAATTTTTAAATTTTATATACCTATACAATAATTATGTGGTCCCCCAAAACAAGAAATATTGGTTTCTATTCATCTTTCTAAACAATATTAGTGCCTCCAATCGTATCTACCCTAATTTTGTAAAGTGATAATTACAAGTACGACATGATATATTGAAAAAAGTGATAAATTTTGAGACCTATTATTTACTACCTTAGTGAAAAGTAGGTTGTTTTTATCATAAAATATTTATGACATTTATTTAATATTTTTAATTATTATTTCATAGGGACCATTGAATGTTGGTCACTATAAAGTTGGTCATAGAATAAACTATGATATATTAATTCACATAAACTAGCGGGTAACACTAAAACTACCAAGATTTTTAAATTTTGTTAAAACATAATTATTTTTATTTTTATTTATTTTATTTATACTTTTAGTTTTTTACATTAATATTTTTTTCCTTTATTTTTTTGGTTTTGGTGTTGTATGATACATAAATTCCTCTACTCATCCCATGATTTAGATATTAAAAATATTTATACACATTGAACATAATTCATGTTTTCATTAAAAATTCCTAAATATATTATTGGAAACTAATAACAAAATTTATTTATTAATGTTTTATTCTTAATGTTTCCATGTTAAAAATTATTAAACTTTACTGTTGATATAATGCGATGAGAAAAATTACAGACATCATCACTCATGAAGATAGTGTAATCACTATAAATGTGTATGGTTGGGTGGGTTTGTGTGTGTTATAATCAATAAAGAATCATAATTAAGCTAAATTAAAAAAACTTTTTTTTTAAATTTGGTAATAAAAAAGCATCATAGTTTTACCAAGACTCATACAATAATGAATTTAGATATAGTGAAATTATTAATTTATTGTAAGAGTGGTAATAATATGACTTCAAATTGTGTACCTCTAAAAAATGGTAATTTTTTTTAAAACTTCATGGAAATATATGATGTTTGACTTATTTCACCAAACACTTAACAATAGTTTTATATTAGGGTAGTGATACATTTTAATAGGACATATATGAGAGAGATAAAGAGATAAAAATGAGATCGAGTTCATGTATTGGATCCTTAAATAGATAATGTGTATCTACATGTATGTGGTATTTTATTTTTATCTTAAATAATATATTTTTATTGTTTATACATAGTTCTTGAGAAAAACAAATAGGTTCCTATAATAAATCAATTTTTTGTGATATTATTAATTGAACCCATATAAGAATGAGAATCTAGGTAGTATGTTTTATATATTTTTCATGTGATATTATAATTCGTGTATATAATTTATATAATCTCAAATTTTCGAATAATTAATTTAGGATGATGTAACGGTTGATTAGATTTTTTATAATGAGACAAAGGTAGGAAACAAAAAGAAGTTTATATGAGTAAACCATAAGAGATATATTTACTTTTTTTTATAACCATTAGTATCAATCCATTATTGATATAAATATTTATTAAAAAACTAATTTAAATTTGGTATATGGTTTATATATTTATAATACTATAATTAGTGTGTTATTATTCTAATAGAGCTCATATTTTATGTTCATGTTGCTATATTATTAGTTTTTTCAGCCTCTATTTTTTTCTTTTGGTAACGCATTTTATAATTCCAGTATTTTTAAAAAAAATTAACAACATATGATGCTTATTATTAATTATTGTAATATATTATTATAAATTTTATAGATATTTATTGGTCAAAAACATATCTGAAAAATAACTAAAAATAAATAAAATTTATTATAAATAATCATAATATATATTGACATGACCTAACACATTAGGACCCCTCGTGGTTTGGTGATAAACAATGCATGACACCCCAAGCCCACATATAAGAGACCAGGGAATGGAAACTAGTGCTAAAATGGATTAATTTACATAAGTGACCTTATCCTATAAAATCATATAACATATAGGAAAATCCAACACGTGATACATCTAACAATAACCAGTAAAAAAATAAACTGCCAACTGTATAACAAATGTGTACATGAGACAAAAACTAACCAATGTAATTCAATATGGGAAAAAACAAATGGAATATATATATATATATTATAATATCATTATGTAAAAAATTCACTAGATTTAGGAAGAAACCTCGTCACTATAAAGACTCCTAGAACAATATCCAATAATAACCCTCTTTTCCACAACCCACTATATATTGTTATGCATTGACTCTACCAATTATACCAAATCCTTGATCACTATGGTCACCTCCAAACCATACATTCTCTATAATGATATAACACATGTGGACAAAAGGACCATACCAAGGTGGGTATCAAGAAACCAAGTTATATTCTCTAAAAACATAAGGTAAAGAAAAACAAGTCCTCTTAAACCCAAGGCTATGTAATATTATATGGAAACCAAAGTATCCAAATATTCTCTAAGGTAAAGAAAAACGTGGATAAGGGAGGAATACCATTTTTTATAGCTCAAATACTCAAAGTATGATATATATCATTTAGCCTTAGATAAAAATTGTTTTAGTAAACTGATAAATATTAATGTCAATAACCCAGTTGTATGTCAAATTAAAAAGTATCCAAGCATGCCAAACATGATTCAAGACCCAAAACATCTAAAGTTGTCATCATATAATGTTTTCAAACCTCATGAATTCTAGGATACCTATGAACCATATAAGGCGTCCTATGAAATACAAATTAGTGATTTCAATTTAGAGTAAAAACAATAACCATTATAAGTGGATGATCTTCACCCTAAATTGAGGTGGAGTACTAACACCAGTTATGCTATGGTGAACCCACACCTCATTAGGATAAAGGGAGTACTAACACCATTTCTGAATAGAGGACCTTCTCCCAAAGTATTGGAGTCACAATCCTCATTTTTACAAGAACGGGGGTTCCTGACTCCATGATACTTTTATGGGACACATTCCCTATCAAAAAACAACTCTAGGGGTTACCGACCACATGTATGCATTGAATATCTCAACCATAAACCAACATTATCTCTATAAATATAAGAAAAACTATTTAAGATTATTGATTTAAAAATGACACCTACTATAAATGAGTTATGTACCATCATGAACTGTGTGTAAAATCAGTTAGAATGGACTACTTGAGTGTCTAATTATTACACTTAGGTGAGAAGATATGAAAAACACCATAAAAATTCCATTTCAAAGATTTCACCCTTATATACATAGCATGTTAGGCTCAATATATAGCTATATGTACACAAATACAATCGATTAAAGTAAAAAATTTGTTTAAGGAGTGTTCTAGTATGGTCATAGCATATTAGACTTAAGACTTTGTCATGTGTGTATCATAGATACACATAATAATTTTATATCTTGATAAAGTACATGATATCTAATGATACATGGTGTGTGACACTCAATGTATGTGGCCAAATACTGATCCATGTTCTCAAGGTTATACTTTTCATGTACTCTATCACACAAAGTGTGTCATTTTAAGGGTTAGTTAGGAATGTAATCAAGTGGATACCAGGGTCATGTGGACTATTATACACATTATGTGACTCAAAACCACTCATCATGTGATATTTTAATTAGAAACATAATCCTTATCCATCACTATTAAGTATGCATAGCATATAACTCATTTTTATATAGCATGTGATAGTTTTTACTCCATGTATACACTAGTGTTATAAGAAGATTGATACAACTCGTGTGACTAGGAGGACTACACACTGAATATTCAGGAATGCAAGATCAAAAAAATCCAATAACCTGTATATCATGCCACTGGTATCATCATAGCCCCCACCACTAGCCATGCCTCTATCATTGACCACACCTAACACCCTCTTGGTTTGATACTCTTCTTTACCAATACTCTATTTTGTCCATTTTTTCTCGAATCCAATTTGTCTACCTTTACAATTCATTGAAAAGGTCCAATGTTTACACTGCTTAGACCAATACATGCTATCTTACCCCATGCCACCACATTATCATGCCAAATTAGAAACCCTAACTATTTCACATTCCCATCAATCGAAGTTACAGTCTGGTATAATTATAAAATGGTCATCCATTATTGGGGATAAAGGAAACTTTAATCATGAATAAAAGATAAAGTGGGAAAGAATAATTTATAAGTGAAGAAATTCATTGGTTGGTGAGTTTACAACTTCCCAAAATAGTTTCTTCAAAGGTTATATGCCATAAATAAGTTCAAAAAATAATTTCAAGGAGTTTAATCATTTAATTATATTTATATAAGACTATATGTAAAAAAATATCTTGATTAGAAAAATAATAAAATTTTCAGTAGTGGTTTTAAGAAACTAAATAATCAAATAATTAACTTCATAAAACCAATAATAAAAATGGTCAATTCCATAATAAGGAAATAAAAATTAAATAACATTGAATTTGAGTATTCAATTATCTAAGAATTGGAAAATTAATCTCAATGTGATGAGTTTGATGAAAATAAATATTCAAAACAAAATAAGACAAGATATAGGCTTGATATTTATGTAATATTCCCTACTTCATTTAAAAAATATATACAATAATTAATATGATTTTGTATTGTGATCTGACTATAGTTTCTATATAGAATCTTTCTACCAATCAAGGTTCATGAATACCATAATCATTATTGAATATATAACATACGATTAGAATTTAATAAACACATAAAATGAGTAAATGTGGAAAGTATAATGAGAATCACCCCTTTCCATGGTGATGATATGCCAAAGATTCCATCTAATTCCTCGATCTATAATTTAATAAGGATTATACCAAGAACCAAAGCTACAATTCCCTTTTGTGTTATTTCATCACCAATAGATTAACCTAGGTTCAATAAACTATGGAATAATTTATATTCCCAAGCTTTGCCAACTAGATAAGGGTATATAAATACTTAAAATGGATGATTCAAGGTCCCAATTCTCAAACATGGAAATTAAACTTCTATTAAGTAATAAACCCCACCCCACCCCCCACCCTAATTCCAAACAACACCACAGTTTCAAAATCTCTATTAAATGCCATGTTTAAGATATATCAGTATTTATTCTCATTGCATAAATATTTATTTACTTCATATATATTAAATATCCCTTAGAATTTGAAAAGCAAAAAATTCCATTAAGTCATAACATGGGGAAAACACAATTCCCCAAGATGAACAGAACCATCCTTTTTTTTCAAGATCCTTAACTAGGATAAATTTTGTATTTTACCAATTCAAAATAAAAATGAATTCATAACTCAAAAAATGATCTCATTGAAGACCAAAAAAACTTGTTTCACTACATATATAACAATATATAATGGTTATTCAAAATAATCATTATATATTGGAAATTATTTTTTATATGGTTTAAACTATATAAGATGGATATATAAAATTTATAGATTAATACACTAGAGTAAGACCATGAAATGTTGAAAGTTAAAACATCATGGTTTATGCTCAAGTAAACTGTATCATAGTGAAGCTCACTACATCACGGTTTTGGGAATGGAGGTTTATGAATTATATGATATCACATGACACAACCATTTTCTCCAAATAAGATATCATGTATAGATTTTCATTATATTTTGATTTTTTATGGATTTTATGAAACATTTAAGTGTTAAATAGAATATCTAGGATGTTATAAACGTTTGTATCATAGTTTCACAGTTTTAATGATTTTAAAATCATTTAAACTAACGAAATAGTTCATAATGATAATGAAAATAAAAAATTGGATATTATGAACAGTTTATTCGAATATCATTAATTCCTATAAAATTAGAAAAACATTGGTATTATTGTAAAATATGTTGTTGTGTTAACTATTTGATTTTTAGCTCTTTATATTTCAACTCATTAAACAAAAATGTTTTAGTGTGTCGTGAGTTAATAAAAATACTTCTTAAGAATTAGAAAACTCATATAACCCATGGATTCTATTAGTGGCTGGAGTCTATTTATTATTACTATTAGATCACCATTAAGATCATTTATAAGATCTTGGAAAGTCGAGCATCACACAGTGAAGAAAATGTTTGTTTTTATTCATTTAGGTTTCATACAATTAAAATAAATAGTTTGATATAATATAAATTTATTTTTATAGATAATTTTCACTACATTTGTATAGGAATTACTCCAACTAAAACATTTTATCAAAGAAACTTCTATTTTGTTTTGATTGCTGTTTGAAAATTTTATGAATATGAAAAATTAATTTTTCTTCAAAACCACAAAGAATTAGTTAAGACACTAACATGGTTTTGATAATTCTCATAACCATGATGTGTTTTACATAAAAAATTTCAATGTTTTATGAAAATTTATATAACCATGACACGGTTTTAGAAAAATTGGCTATGGGAAATATTTCTAAGATTCTCAGTATTGTAAGACCTTTTTTTTCAGAATTTGGATTAACCAAAAATAATTATGGTCATCATAATAACTATGTTCTCATATAAAAAATCATGAAATACTTAAACAGTATAACATCATGGTTAAAAGGATGAAATAAATATAAAATATATGATATTAATTTAAATTATTTAAATTATTCATATGATTTGTTCATATATTATGGAATATTATGTGTTCATATTTCTTAGAGAAACATATATTTTAACATAAAGGGGTTAATATGAATTCCATGTAAATGATGAAATATGAAGTGTACATATTTATGATCTAAATATAAATAGTTTATATTTATATATTTTTTGGAATGTCTATAATGGAATTTTTAAATTATAATGTCTTTATAATTATTCAATTTATTAAATGTTAATAAATGTTTATCTCATGTATAAATATCTGAATTATTCATTAATTTATTTCTTCCATATTTGAAAATTATTCATGAATATAATGTTTTAGTATTATTAATGGATGCATAAATTAGTTTTAATTATTTAAATATATTTTCATAAGTGTCATGTCAAGCATATAAGGAGTTACATGCTAGGAACATCAAAAAATTTAGTTTTGTGTAACCAAGACTATGATTTGTTTTTGGGTTAGCAATTCATTACAAAAGGTTGTTTGGTTTCATTGTAATATCTTAAAACCTATGTGTATTATTAGTTTTAAAGTCTCTCGTGAGTATTTAATTATAAATATTGGGACATTTATTCATACATATTATCGGACTAGAGTTATGTTCTATAAAAATGGTGTTTGACTACCAGTTTCACTTCACATAATCTTGAGTAGATTTTGTTATTTTATGATTCTAAAGAATTTAATTGATGGTTTTCATATAGCATATAATTAGGATAAATTTGGATGTGTGTGATAATAATTTTCTTTTATTTTTTTATATGATACAAATATATAATTATATAATGTGTTATACATTGATATGTTTAAAACATATTTATTTGGATAAAAGTATAGGTTGTAAAAAGTGAATCATTATAATAAAGCATACAAGGATATAATAAACGAGATAATATATTAAGATGATAAATAACTCCCCAATAATCTAAGTGTTATACTCCTTCTAGATAAAATTTTCATCAAGACTTAGATCATTCAGTATAGGTGACCCTAACGGTTAGGTGGCCATGGATTATTTTTCGTAAGGCGAGCATGATATAAGTTACTCTAAAGGTTATGTTAATATTCATGTCATATTATTTTTTTACAATTATTTAGTATTATATAATATTTTGGATATCTTATGAATGGAGATGATATATTTCCATAAAATGGATTTGGTCAAGAAGTTTCCCACCCATGTTTCCAAGATTCATATTTGATATGAATAAAAAGAGTATCTACCAAATATAATCATGGATTAAGTTTCAATATCAACTGGGTTAATTCATAATAAAATATGGATCTTGAAACACAAATATATATGATTCAAAATAAAATAATTCATCATTTTAGTAGGATTATATTGAATAAAATAATTTATTAAATAATTAATAAACATGATACTCATTTGATAAAATATTATTTAGTAAATAAAATACATTCTTCATGAAAATTATCTTGTAGATAAACATTAAAAAGTAATTATACTAACAGAATAAATATCATATACTGGTATAAAAGAATTAGAATATATCCTATAAAAGAAGAGAAAATTTATGAGTTAAAGTAACCCCTTCTTGGTTTTCAAATTGATGAAGCAATACAATAAAAAAATAGATATTGACATGAATAATAAAATGGATTCCCTAGTTGTATTTTAAATAATACAGGTATCTATGGAAATTATGTTTTTAAAAAACATGAGTACTTGAATGTATTCAAGATGATAGATAACCAGAAGATGTAAAATCATGAACAATATAGTTATATAAGATATGCAGTTACAAAGATATTTTTTAGAAGAAAAATAACCAATGAATATTTATTATCCACATAGGTAATCAATATGATTGGTTACATTAATGAATTTTATAGGTTTAGGTATCCTTTAATGTAATTTCTATATGAAGACTTCATTATGTAATCATTTTCAAAAATGTTATGACAATTTATTTTGAACTATTATATGAATGATTTTAATAGAATATTATATGATCTTCTCAATATTTTTGAGAAATGAATGGGAGGTTAAGGATTTGATGTTTTGATGATAGTATATAAGGGTAAACATTTAAGATAAAAGAATAATAAAACTATAGGAAGGTCCAATATTCATTTTAGGTTCTTAAAACCTAAATTTGGATTCAAAATGAAGGGTTAATGTTTTAATTATAATGATATTGTACTTTAGAGATAGAATTTCCTAGAATACCGGAAGGGGAGTAAGAAACTCCATTGATATTCCACATCCTTTATTAATTTTATAGAAATAATTTCTTCTATTTTGAAGGGTAAATGATAAAAATTCTATATTAATAAAAATTAATCAATATAATATTTTAAAATTAAGGATTAATTAATTTTGGAAGAATAAATGTTTCATTAATAATGTGGAAAAAATTTCTCGTATGGTTTGAAAAATGAAAAAGGATTAATTCATGCTTTATATATACTAAAGTTATAATATTTTGGGAGTATTTTCATCTCACTTTCTCTTATGTGATAATAAAATTATATTTTTAAACAATGGTTGTTATAAATAAATTATATGACGATTTTTTGTTACACATGGATGATAATTTGATCTATATTATACTATGGTTTAAAAATGGTGAAAGGAGTTTTCTCCATGAAAAATTTATTTTATCTAAATTATTTATAGAAATATATTGGAAATACTTCCCAACACCCATCAATGGTTTATTTTAGTAAATAAATATTGTATTTAATGGTAACTGCTCTTGAAATATAAAATTCTATATGATATATGATTAGTAACTATATATCTGTTAAATATTATCTCTAAAGAGAATAAATGTTACGATATTCTTATGAAGTGTTTTTGAATATTAGAGTAATATTTTTGAAAAATATAATTTCAAATAAGATTTTTGGAGTATGTTTTAACTTAGATAAGTTTAAAGTGTAAAAAAACTATTATACATGTTCAATTAAAAGTAAAATTAAATTTATTTCCAAAACAAGTTTAATGTTATATTCGTGAACAATGTTCTAAATGTAAATATTTTTTTTAAATCTATTACCAAAATATCTCAAGGAATTTTTTTAATTTAAGTAGGTTTTATAATTTGATGATAGTATAAATATTAGGAAGGTTTTTAAATATTTCAAAACATAAAAAATCATTATCATTGTATATTTACTTGTTGTAACTAAAATAAATTTAAATATATTATTCAATTATTCAGCATAAGGATTATAAAACCAGAAGCATACCATTTTTTATTTATTTTTCATTATAAATTTTATCTTAATAAATGAGTTTATTGGGAATATTTTATCATATTAATAAATAGTTAGGTATCAAGTGTTACAGAGTGATGTAATAATTGTTACACGGAAAAGTAATATGTTTAACAAGGATGAAAACATTTAGTAAGCATATTGAATTTTCATAATTTTAATACTAGATACATTATATTTTGGTATATATGTATGGTTTTGTTAATATTATTATAATTATTTGATAATATAAAAAATATATCATGTTATACAGAAGACATCATTTATTTCATTATCTTATTTTTGGGTTTTATATTCTATTTAATAAAATTATAAATAATCCCTCAAAACATTTCATTAAGTTATACCTAATTTATAGTTTTTGTTAATATTTATATCTTTTGATATCTTGTGTATCATTGAAGAAGTTGTGGCATTTATAAATATATTGAGTATCACTCTTGAGGTATAAAATGAGTTTTGTGTTCTAGATGACCCACTACATATACTACATGGAATTACATACATATTTAATCAGTATAATTGGGTTCTTACTTGATATTAATACATATTACATGAGGTTAATAGGTAGTATTTCATGAGAAATTAAATACTTTGATACCTTACATAACCTAGCCATGAGGCTGAGATAATCAGAGTTCAGTTGAGTTCATTATTGAATTAGAAGTAATTATTTATTAATCAACAAAGGATGTTTCCTCATGTATGATTGATATGACATATAGTCCTCTAATTTATAAATATATCGGAATTATATTTATAAACCAAGATAATTATCCTATTATGTGATTATCTATTTCGGAAAGTGACATTTGATGTACTCATCTGCTTAATTGAATGACATGAGAAGTTATCATCCATCTTATTTAGTCATTAATGGGATAATTGATAACGTATAAGTATCTTATCTGTTATTGACATTTTTACTGTCTCATGTTAACTCTATGTCTTATAAAAAAGTATTATAAGAATTTATATAATTTATATGACATATCTAGTGGATATGGGTATATATATATATGTGTGTGTGTGTGTGTTTTTTTTATATACCACAATGATACCTTTTTTTCTAGAGTATCATTATTTATTTACTATAAATTTATCAATACTTACATTTAATTATAATTTAATTCATTCTTATTATTGAGGATTCAGAGTTTCATGGGTTATCACGTATTTTTTATGTGAATGAAGAATAATTTTATTATAAACTATTTGTACAAAAATTTAAGTGTATAATGATAGCTTCACTAAATGGGCTTTAGTGGATATTTAAAAGGATTTTGGGATATGGACTCATAGGTTGTAACATTTGACATGAAATATGGTGAAATTTCATTAGGTTTATGAGGCTTTAGGTTATGTTACAGATTTATGGAAATATTTACTAAATAAAAATCATAATGTGTTAAAAGTCACCGCACTATGATTTTTGTCGAGAAAACTAAAATAAAGGTCATAATGTCATGGATTGGTGTATAGTAATGTATGTCATATGAAAAAATTCTTCAGTATAATGTTATCTCCATATAAGTTACCATATAATAGTTTGAATCATATGATGATGTTATAAGGAGTTCATAAAACAATTGTGTACAAAACAGATTGGAAAAAATATTAAAAATTATTTATAATGTGGTCTCATAATTTAAAGGTTTCAAAAAACATTGGTAATGACGAAATAATTCCTAAGATGAACATTTATGAAACATTTAAAATTATGGGGCTTCTAAAGGAATGTTCTTGATTCTTATAAAATTATGGGGCTTCTAGAAAGTCATGTTTGTGAGAGAATTCCTTTAATACATTTATGAGATTAAAATAACTAATGGATACCTTTGAGATATCTACCCAAATATTGTACAAAAGAGCTACGTAGGTTCAACTTCACATAATTAAGAAGTGGTAAGTTTTTTCTTCCTATATTTTTTATTTAATTCAAATAAATGGTTTTCTATTTTGGAAATCAGATTTAGTAAACATTTTATGTTACATTTACACATTATTTATCCTTACTAAAAACTAACAAAAATAAAAATCATATATATTAAAAATTTGGAGAAAGAAATATGAAGGATAAAAAATGATCATATATGTATATGGTGATTTTATATAAAATAATTAAATACCACCATATATTTAAAGAAAATTCTATCATATAAATTACTTTTTTTAAGGTATGTTAATGCTTCAAATTATGAAAACAAAATTGATACTAAATTATATGTTTCAATTACTCTACTATATAAATTAATCAAATACAACAATAACATTACTTTTAATGGATATTTTTCTCTTATGTATGAATATAGAGAGTCTATGAAATTAATAAATAATGATTTATCTTTGAAAGGAAGTCTGCACAAGAACATTTCTATTGATTTTCTTGTAATGGAGGATAAAATAATTAAACTATGATATATTTGAAAAAATATATTTAATAATGTTTAAATTTTATTAGTTTATCCCTACTATAGGTTTATATGTTTATAGGAATCATGGACTTATGGAAGTAAAATAAAAATAATATAGTTCTTTAAAAAATCTTATTTCCATATCAAGCATATAGACTTTATCTGGAAAGTTGTTGTGTTTCATTAATATATGTTGTTGTTTACTGATGGAATAACATTAAAAGTGAATGTTATTCTATCATGTAATCAAATAATTTGATTTTCCAATCGACAACACTAAATTTATCTCCTTCATGATGAGATAAAAATATCATTTATTAAAATTTTCATCTAAGAGTCGATGGTGATTGTATTATAAATAAACCCCTTTTAATAAATGTAATTGATATTTTAAAAAATAATGAAAATAATTATGGAATTTAGATTGGTAAATAATATTATAAAGATGGGTATGGATAAATATATATAGATGATGATTAAAATAAAAAACATGAAAAATATAAAATATAATTTTTTTCCTTTCAATAATAATTCATATTTTTTTTAACATTAATACATCTTTGGAATAATAATTTTTTGGTTATTTTAAAAAAATTTATTTAATACAACACAAAAAAAATTTCTTTAGTGATGGATTTTCATGATGAATGGAATTATAATCAAACATATATGATACCATAATGGGATTTCTAGAGAGTGGTTGTTGTTGTATCAAGTAATAATATTTTTGAAGGGTAACTATGATGAATGTCAACTTATTGATATATATTTAGTATGTTTTATCACTAAATTGTGCACATTATTTATTTAGATGGAATTTGTTTTCATAGTGAAATCATCCATTGTAAATTATTGTTAGTAAAGATGAAAACATTAACCATCAAAATTAATGTTTTAAAACACCTATTTTGATGACTAGATAATAATCACAAATATCCTTGTGAAATTTTTTATGGGAACCAACAAAAAAAACTCCAAAAAAACTTTTTTTCATTTCAAGTGAATTTATTATGTGGGGAAACTATTTTAATGAATCTAAATAATAACATCGTTAAATTTTATAATTATTCATTAAAATTTAGAAATGTTGAAAATAATTTGTGAAAAATATTAACCCAGTAAAATTAAGTAATTTCTTTTGCAACAGATTTTAATGGTATGGGTTTCCACCTAGGGATGACTTTTTTTATACTCAAAATTCAATGCTTGTTTAAAAACTATTAAATTCATTAGCAATCATCATAATTAAATAATTTTATCTAGTGTCTTAATTTATCTTCAATAAATTATTTTAGAAGAAATGTTATTTTTTATTAAAAAGTGAAAAATAAAAAATCCACCTTTAATATGGTGTTGGTTTGGAAAACAGACTATGTAGTTGAGTTAAGAATGGGTTTTTTACCTTAGAGTTATATTTTCATAATTTTGGGCATTTTTAAGATGGTTTTAAATAATGGTTATTCATTTTTAGGACAAATAAAATATTTTTGAAATGTATAGAAATTCCCTATAACTTACATATATAATAATATTTTAGTGGAGAAGGGGGGTTCTAGGGTTTATATGTGGATTCTACTTTTATGGATGCAACCATTGGCAAGAATGATATTTCCTAGAAGATGATGAATCAGTGTGGTCAAGATATGTTTTTTTTCGGTCGTGTCATTTTCAAACCTAAAATTATCTCATATTATTCTATTTATTATTCATTGAATACGACTATGAAATTCAAGTTTTTTTGTTATTCATAATTAAATGAACATATTACCTTTGAAATTTTTGAAACCTGAAGCAAGGATTGTTTCCAATCATAGAGGAAATTGTTTATTCCAATACTTCACTCTTCTATTCAAATTCCCCATTCATTGATTAATGTTTATCCCTTTCAGATAATTAAACTATGTGGTTACAATAATACAATACACTTGGATTCATCATAATCCAAGCCATGGATTTTGAGAAAAAAATATGTTTTAATACAATTTTTGGTGAAACTTGAATAACTTCTTCGATTGAATCGTGAGGGGATTTATATATCACTATAAATCCATAGAGAAGGAAAACATAATATCTTTTAAATATATTAATTTAGACTTACTATTTCATTGAAATCTTAAATATAATTTTCTACCATTCTTGACTTCAAAATCGATTTGAACAATAAATGAATGAATAATGAAAAATAAAGGAGGGTTCTATAATCATGGGTTGAAATACACCCAAACTTTAAATTTGGTAGGGGTCACAAATTTTATAAAATGGTCAAACCACCTACACCATTGTTTGGGTAAAAGTTTTATGAATGTACTAAATTTGACTGACGAAGAAACATGGGCCATCCAGTTAAAGATTGAGTAGAAAAAACTAAGATACGTATCCCTAGCCGGGTTTTATCTGTGAAGCGCATCATAGGTCTTTCATAGCCATTAAATCAAAATTATTGGATGACCCAAGTCCTTCTACACTTTCATTACTCAGGAGGATATGATATGCGACACTAAAATCACACGACCATCTGATTTATGGGATCAAATATTATCCCACATGGTCATGTTTTTCAAGAAGTTACATACTACCTAAACCATAAGGGTCCTTTAATTAGGTTTATCCTAAGGTGAATCCCACCTATCCTAAGGGTAGAGAAAAAAATTAAAATGGGGAAACACACCACCTCCACCTCCACCTCCATCCCCTCCAATGAAGGAACCACTGGCCAATACCAGCTCTCCGACCCACCTCCTTCTATGTCACCTCCTCCCACCTGATTCCCTATTACATGTGACTAGTCTCCACTACATATAGAACAAATGAATGAACAATCATGTTTGCTGGAAGTTGGTCTCCATAATCAAATTATCAGGTAACATTAGTCACTTCTATCCATGTCATTCCCCAACTACTACACCTCTATATGATGCTACCTTCTAGCCTCTCCTGATCATCCCCACTAAAAGTTCCTCTTTTCCATATTTAACACATTTCCTCAATAAATTCAAACTGAATCCCAAATTCTTGTACTTTACTCTTAATTTCACATGTTATTTTATATGACACTAGTCTAGTGATTTATAATATCCATTCTTATTTTTTTTTACAATAATTATTTATTTTAACTATTGGTTTTATATGTATCATGTGATCTGTTTTTTCCAAGTTTATTTAATTATTGGGCCACATTTTGATGGTCAATCATCGATTTTCATTTTATTAAAGTCGGATCTTCAAACCATTTATAAGCCATCATGCCTCCCTGCATAAGTAGAAACTGAAAATCCTATATAAGGCACTTTCTCCCTCGAAGTCCTACGGGATGTGTCCAATGCTTTAATTTTTTACAAATTATATTCAAATTTTTTATTAATTTTAATATTATAATATTTAAGAACAAAATTTTTATAATGGAATTGGGAAACAATATTTCCCAAGCTGACCCTACCTCTAAACATTCTAGTTGGATGAAATCCCACAAGGCCACTCGACCACATGGGCGATCGAACAACTCGAGATAAATCATAATCTCCAATCCATCTAATCAAATTTTTGAAAACCATCATTAGCTCTTGTAAGAGGTGTGGTGATACATCAATTCACTTGAGGTGGCTAATGGGGGTTACCTTGGAACCCAATTATTAGAGGAAGCTATTTAGGGTTCATATAGGAGTCTTTTTTAGACAAAAAAAGTTATAGAATCCTCTCGACATTTCAAGCCTGATGAAACCATGATTTGGTCATTCTAGAAATATTTTATAGATGAATTCACGACAAATAAGTGGGAATTATCAAGAGTTTTCTCTTAATCAAGTGGTGGTTTAATTTTTCATATAATCATTTAGAGGTGATTACTAGATCTATCTCATATTTCACGTCCTCAATTCATTTTGTAGTGTTTTTTCAATTAGTTGAATTTATTATTTCTCATTTATGTGGAATTTAACAGCGGTTTTATTTTAATTTAGTGGAAATTTTTTACAAAATATTAAACTGAAAATATATAGATAAGATGAACCTAACAGCTTCTAATAAGTTCAGTAGAAGTTATGTTTAGCGTTAATTTTTAAAAACCCCAACTAAATATTTATTTTAAAATTTATGTGCTTTTAAAATATTTAATAAAAAAATGTAAATATATAAACTCTAACATGTTGTAAACTAAAAGATAAATGAATGATAAATTCATCATACATACATCAAACATCCACATAAATATATATATACATCCACAGTATAGATAATGGCAGTCTTTGTAACCTCAGTCGACCCATACACCAGTCATAAATATACACATATAAAATATCTTCAATAACAATCCATGCCCAATATATTCCCTCTCCATGAATTCAAAAACATCTTTCTACCATCACATCATCTCATCAACTGAAACTGACCACATCATCTCATCAACTAAAACAAAAAACATTAATAGTAAACATAATAAATAATAGTTACAGTTGAATCATTGATAAAATTTAAACATTCCATAAAAAATAAGTGCCATCGTGATTGCCTTCTAATGAATTTTTTGGATCAGAATGGTAAACCTCATACATATTTTCACTATCTGTCACCAATAATAAAATCCAGAGAAATTAAGAAACAAAATGTGAAATATATAAGACACATAATATTTTCCAAATGTTTCACATAAATTTTTTTATTTTGTTAATCAAATAGAATACATTTTAACATAAAAAAATAATATTTCATGAAAAACACTTTGAAAACATAAAATTACTTATTTATGATAAAATTCAACACATGAAACTCAAATGATTCACATAAATTTTGTTATTTTGTTAATCAAACAGAATATATTTTAACATAAAACAAATAATATGTCATGAAAAACACTTTGAAAACATAAAAGTACCTATTTATGATATAATTCAACACTTGAAACTAAAAAGGAATAAGTATATAACATTATAATTATTTTTTAAATTGATGTGTGGTGTGATAGTAATTTAATTAATAATTTTCTTTAAGAATTTGATCTGAAAAAATTTCATTTATTTAAAAAATAACTCAACAGTGTTTGTACCATGATTTCACATTAATATAAGGTCATTTTCTATAGATTTTATCATTACAAACATGTTTTAGTGTTTTAAATCACTAAAAATGAATTTATTAAAATCCTAGAAAAAATATAACATAGAATGGAGGGTCATCGGTTCCTACATTTCAAAAATAAATCAAAGGTAATTATACTCTAATTTCATGTCAATATAATGTCATTTTCTTATTTTTGACTCCTTAACACATTTTTTTAAGATACCATTAAAAACTAAATTCTGATTCATTCCGAACACACCATGTTATAATAGTGGGTTCCCTAGACCCAACATTAATAGTATTATATGATTACCATAACATAGATACAGTTATTGATACATGGTGTATACTTACGATTATAGTGAATACTTTTCCTTTTCTACTATTTAAATAGTAATTTCCATTGATTAATTCTTATATCAAAGTGTCATAGAAGATCTCAAACTATAATAAGAACCTCAAGATTTTATGAAATTAATCTTAAACTAATGTCCTATGGTCTAGATACATCATAGTAATGGGAAACAGTTAATTTTTGGATATCAGGTGTTAGTGGATCATAAGAATTTAGGCTTCCGTCCCTAAATTTTCCACTTGTTGATCTTTAGTAAGTGAGATCGTGAGGAATTACCTGCCAATAAGAACACCGCATGTTTTAGGTTTCATTAGATGTTCCTATCTATGGACACGTGTATTGGTCTCTTAGATTGAGATCATTATCAATATGTCACATTTAATCTAATTATTTTATGTAAGGTAAAAAAATATGATATGAAAGATGTGGTGTTGTATCTTAGGTTGGATGCATCATTGTGGTATGGAATTGGTTGAATGATCTAGATAGAATTTTTCAGTTCTATGTTGAGGAAGTAATATAACTCAAGTTTGGTCAATCAGGATAGTTCTACCTTCCTAGATCCTTGGCCAAGGTTGTCCGAGGTAAGTTTGTCCAGATAGATCAACAAATAATAAATCAATAAAGGATGATCTCACAGGTGTGTATCCTAGTTTATAATAAATATAAGGACAAAGATATTATATTACACTATATTTGTTCATAGGTTGGTTTTCATTGCTATGAATATTACATATCACTTTAGGGTCCTTGAGGGGTTGTTAGATGCTGCTCTTGGTCTCTGAATACTATTAACAACTATTGAGATAAGGTATTAGAGGGTCACACCCAATAGCATATTCAATAATATTCTATATTCTGGTAAATAGGTATATTGGACATGGTGGGACTCACCATGGGATTTGAGATTCGTCCTAGAAATTGATCACTGGTAAATAAATAAATTCATTATTATTCTAGTAAATAATAATTTAGTTTAATTTATCTAATAATTGTATTCAGAAGTTTTTTAGTGAATATAAAAAAATATTATTCAAAAAAATATTATTTTAATATTCTAGGTTGATTTAATATTAGAGGGAATTATAAGTTGAGTTAAATGACATAGTTTTATCATGTGATATTCTTAATATATATTATAGGAATATGATAAAATATTAATAATATCTATGACACAATTTAACTCATTATAATTAATTACTTATAACATATTTAGTGGATGGTAATATGCAGGGGTCGAGCAACCATTTCTGGATATTTGAGTATCCGCTATAAATTTAAGGAGAGAGGATATCACATAATCAATATTCATTGAGATTTATTTAGAGACTCTCCATCCTCTAAAAATTTCTAGAGATAGAATATCTCTATCCAATTTATTGGATAGATATTATCTCGCAAGATTAAAGGAATGCCAATGTGGTGATCATCAGGACATCAAAGGCATCATCAGATCATCACTCTAGCACCCATAATTTGAATATTGACACTTCTATTTATTCTTAAACTGTTTCAAGATGATCTAAATGGATCCTGAATTGGATAACTCAACCAATGAACACTAGTGAAGAGCAATGAATTAGCATTCTTTAATTTGAATGAGGTACACAAATAGTTTAATATATATGATTTGTTTAATTCAAATGAAATCATAGAATCTTTCTAGGACTCAAATTTCTAGATATGATAGGTTACATTATCCCAGCGATTAAAATTTTCAAATCCCAGTCCCACAATCTTCTAAACTGTGCCTTGGTCCCTTCAATTGGTATCATAGGAGGAACCTATCTTTGAGTGTGGTGGATTTTTATGGGTTGATATATAGGGTCCGCAATGAGGACATTATGATCTAAAGGGTGGGGTTGACTGTAACACCCCAGCATTTTAAATGGTTAAATGGTTAAATGATATAACTATTTTTATTAAGGTGCACCTTTGCTTTTAAAAACCTATCTGATTACCGAACATTTGTATAAGGATATGTGTGTCCAATTTTATCATTCTATATTTTTTACTCTTAAGGCCCCCTCCCCTATGTTTGAGTACATCTTGACTATGATAATGATGTTTTTAGTCACAAACCCTGCTAAGTCAAAGTGAAATCCCAATGACCAGAGGACACACTGGACCAGGATGAGCTACATCATGAGTCAAGATATGAATCTGGTATGATACCCCTTGTCATGGATGATCAATTAAATTTAAATGGATCTACTATTAGTAGAATTTAAATACCAATTGAGTATTTATTTCCTTTATGACTTTGTTTATTATCTTATTTATTTGCATAACAACGAGAAATAAATAAAATAATAAAAAAGTAAAATGATTAAAGAAGTAATTTATGTTTTTTCTTTTAATGTTTACTAGTGAGCATGAAATCATAGAATGAAAATTATTAATTTGAAATGGATTGGATTATTGAAAAAAATTATAAAAAATCCTAAAAGAAATATTAAGTGACAAAACACCTTCTATAATTCTAATTTGAACATAACCAGTTGTTCGGGGTGATCATCATCCAATGTTGGGGGTTCTTCTCACTACCAGGGAGTTCTTATGAGAGTGATGAGTTTACTTAACTATTATAAGTAGTAATGAAGTAGACATATATATATTTCTGCATCTTTAGTGGAAATGAATGAGAAAATCATATTTACAATTTTAGAAGTTGGGTAATCACTCAATAGATCAAGGAACGGTGAGTTAATGTGGCTGGAAAGTCGAATGCCTATCTTGAACTCTCTGAGTAGTGGTGTAGCCAAATATTGTAGAGTAATAGGTGATTTTCAAGGATCCTTGAAACTAAAAAAATCAAGTGACAATGTATTTTGACCCTAGTATAGAGGGTTCCTAGAATTCAATAAAATAGTGGGATACATTTAATGATTTAATTAATTAATCAATAATGTATAAATCGGTATTCAAGACAATAATTACTAATATGATAGATTTTATTTCTATATAAAAGGTCAAGAAATACCACAAGATACACTATGATAATCATAGACAAAGTAAATTTTCAAACGAGTATGAATTTGTAAGTATATTATAGGAACTTGGGCACTATACTATGATAAAGGAAAATCAAGGTTCTAGTGTCCCCAATACCTACTAGACACCTCAAGAAGAGAGGGTTTAAAATTGATTATAGGAGACTCATGTATGTAGAACATGATGTTTATTTAATCATGTTATCATCAGCTTCTGATGTGAGTTTGGGATTCAAACATCGGGACATCGATGATATTACAGGTAGTCTCATCTCTAAGAAGCATGTAAGGAAAAAGATAAGTGATATATAATTGGGTGATAATAAAAAATAAAATGTGTGAATGTTATAAATTTATCACGAGCCACTCATATATCATTTTAACTCATATACTCCAACTTTTATTAAGATTAAAAAATTAATAGTAAATAGGAAAAAATGATACGATACATTTTGGGTAAGGTTCTTCAAGGAAGTGAGAACTTAAAGAAAGTATAATCTTAAATTCTTTTTGGGAAGAAGTTGAAATACAAGGAGAAAAGTAAAATGGAAAGTGTAATGCCAAAGGAACAATCGAAACTTCCTTCAAAGAAAGAGGTTGTTTATTAAAAAAGATGTTATTTTATTTTCATATTTTAAAATAAATATTTCAAAGTTTAAACACAATGAACTGAATCTAAGAATAAAGTAATCACTTTTTATTTTGGATTATTCATCAATTATTGTTTTTATTATAATTATTGGTTATTAAATATAATATTCCAATCACATATGTGTTTCCAAATATAGTAACCATGTAAGTCATAGAAGCATTATAAGAAGTAAGTTGTATTCTCTACGCAGTAGAGAAAGGGTGGTTCCTAAGTTAGTGGTGAGAAGTAAATGACTTCTAATAACCAAGTAATTCATTCTAGTTACAAATATTGTTGATTAGAACTGAAAAATTAATCTCAGGAATCAATTGGACACATGGAGACATTATTTCATCTCAGGAATGAATTTTTTTTGTGGTGTTTCATACTCAATAAATAGTTCGGTGATACATGATTCATAGTTAGTAAGTGATGAATATAAAATGTTAGACTTATATATCCAGTTTTTAAAAGATAATACTTTTTCATGTAAAATTAAAAATTATCATCAATGATATAACCAGAATGGTATTTAGATTCATTGTAGATAACGACTTTAGGTATTGTTGATGTATATACATATTTAGTTTTGGATAAAAACATTTAGTAATAAAGGTACACCACAAATATTTCATAACTAGTTCAGATATATATAGTGAACTATTAAAAGGGTAATCTAGTGGTAACTATGAATCATATGATTCCTCAGATTATTATTAAGGAATTTGAAAATAAATTATTCTATATGTGTATTAAAAAGATAAGGCTTTCTTCGGGCCTACGTGATGAAGTGTAACATCCTAGGTAAATAAAGAAATATGACATATTCATATTTATTAATATTTGTGAATTAAATATTAATTTAACTTTAAAAGGGGTTTCTATGTTCGATGGCATACCCAATACGCAAAAACAAGTTTATTTGAAATCTTACATTGCACACTAACAATATAATATTATTATTTTAAATGGTAGTTAACGCCTATTCGTTGCAACGACAGTAATCAATATAACTAACGACAATATAATTATACACATTTGTTAAATGTTTTTACATTTATCCAATAACAACTTAGTGTCTTAAAATAATAAAGAATCTGATTTTAAGCATAAATACACTAATATTCTTAAAAAAGGTTGATTTACAGCCTTTTAATGGAAAAGAATCATTAAATATAGTTTTGGTCACTTTTATATGTTCTATTTGAAAAAATAAAATTCTTCCTTAGAATTGGGACATCAAAATTCACTTTGGGTAAAAAAAAATTATTTTCTGATTAAATTCAATTTTTGATGTATAGTGAAAAATACTGTATTTCAATTCAAAACTACCTTTTAATATAATTTATTTATATGGTTAAATTATCTTTTTAATTGATTTTAATGTGTAATTAGATTATATTTTTACCATTTAATCCAATTTTGGTTATTGGAATTAATTTCACTTTGAATTATTAATATTTGTGTATTATATATTAATTTTACATTTAAAGGGGTTGTTATGTTCGATGGCAGACCCAATACGCAACAACGGGTTTCATTGAAATCTTACGTTGCACACTAAAAATATAATATTATTATTTTAAACGGTAGTTAATTCCTAGTTGTTGTAATGGAAAGAATAAATATGAATAACTAAAATATAATTATACATGTTTGTAAAATGTTTTTACATTTATCTAAAAAAAATTAGAGGCTTAAAATAAGAAAGTATCTGATTTTAAGCATAAATACTCTAATATTCTTTAAAAGGTTGATTTACCACCTTTTAATGGTGAAACCTCTTTAAATATAGTTTTGGTCATTTTTATATATTCTATTTGACAAAATAAAATTTTTAATTAGAATTGGGACATCAAAATTCACTTTGGGTAAAATTTTGGTATTTTTCTGATAAATTCAATTTTGGATGAATAGTGAAAAATAATGTATTTCAATTCAAAAATACCTTTTAATCTATTTTATTTATATGGTTAGATTATCTTTTTCATTGGATTTAATGTTTAATTAGATTATATTTTTACCATTTATTCCAATTTCGGTTATTGGAATTAATATCACATTGAAATTGGACATAAACAAGTGTCAATCTTTTGATAGTTATTATTTCTTAAAAACACGGCTTTTGTTTTGACAGTGGGATTAATTTTAAATTAATTTCTGCCACTGCTGTGTTTTGAATTTGGAAAAATGGATTCCATATTTGGAATCAGGAGGTCAAAATTGTGTAAATATGAAAATTTTATTTTTAGACATTATGAAATATTTACTTTAGTAAATATTTTATTTACCATGGTTAAAGGGTAAATCTGGTAAATAAGGGTAAACAAATATTACTATAATAATATAAAATTACCCTAACAAGTATTCTATTCATATTTTTTGATACACTTCCCACCATGAGAATCCTTGGGACGATTTTGGGACCCCATTGGGCCAGTTGGTAGTGATGGTGACACTTTATTTTAATTAAATTTGGGTAAAGACAAAAATGAAAAACACCAATATCTTTTAGTAAATTAGCTTTTACCAAGGATTATTTAAGTTATTCTTTCAACTATAAATATTTTATTGAAATTGAAAATGATTTCCTACATCATGGTAATTTTGTTATAATTTTTAGACATCAAATAAATTAAATTATCAATGACACAATAATGATCCAGTGTTCACCTCATTAATAAATGATTAAAATAAATAAGATTATAAAGATTCAAATAATATCCAAAACATGTCCAATGATTATTGGATGATTTTATTGCGACCATGAGTCGTATTATCTTCAACTTTAATATGTTTTGGACGTTTAGAAACCGAAAATAATTATGTAATAAAATAATATTTTCACACTTTCCTAAAGAGTCCCTCCTCCGCCTTATAAAAAGCTCTCACCTCTAACCCATTCCTCACACCTCCCAAGCATCTTGGTTCATCCAACCTCTTCCCAATTAATCACCCTAAATACCTATACTTCTATTATAATCCTTAACATAGGCATAAGTAACTTCAACAAACCCTTTTGTTTCAAACCAAAGAGAGTTACCAGATTTAAAGGTAACATCTTCTCTTAAGTTATGTTGTTTTATTTTACTTCTACAAACCCCTAAACTATTTTTATTTATTTATTTTATAACAACACCAGTGTCCTCAATAAAATATGATGTTGTTATGAGAAGTATTAGAACTACACTTACACGCACCTCCATCTAATGGGTGAAGAACAAACTGTTTCTGTGTATTGCAAACTAATGCCTCACGAAATGATGATTGTTCAATTTTCTCCTACCGCATCTCATGGTGGCTATTATGATGTAACTATATATATATGAAATATATTATGTTTATGTTTTCTTTATAATTCTTTATTTTCTATTTATATCATACCTTTATGGTTTCTATTATGGGTAAATGCGATAACTGCATTTGAGGAAGTGCAGACTTCCACCCCCTCAAAAAGATATGACTCGTTAATGCTATATGTGGGACATATAAAGGATGGATTTAATGTTATTATATGTGATATTATACTATAATTGAAATATACCTATGTATCATTATGTTTTTATTCCATTAAAATTAAAAATAGAAATGAAAGTATCCTTCATGCGTAAGTACGGCTTACCGTCTCCATAAATGGTGCATTTCATTTCTTATCTCCAAATGTTATGTACTATTATAAATACATATATATACTGGGTATATATCATATATATCATATCTACATAATTAATATCATTTTATAGATAATGGATATTCGACCACATGAACAAATTTTAATTATAATAAGTTCATCTTTGACATAAGTACCAAATATCGGAAAAATGACCGTTATTAACATAAATGATTAAATAATGGTTTTAACAAAGTAATAAGTGATATAAAACGAATAATAAACTTTAAAAAGTATCTTAGGAAAGTATAAATTAAATTTAGTTTATTATTCAATAAATTAAAGAATGAACAGGTCCAATCGGACATGAGGTATGGGACTTTGTCTCAATCTCCATTCATTGAGGCATATTTTGTTTTATACACAACATTATTTTATACGGTGTATAAACCCCTTTTGACTTTTACTTTTAATCAAAAGAAATATTTTCTCTGCTATGCGTTTTACTAAATGATAAAAAAAATGTTTCTTTTAACATATGTGGTAACAACGACCTTTCCGCCACCGCAAATATTATTTGATCTTTGGATTCCTTAACAAGCCGTAATATTTTTAAAAGGAAAATAAATACCATATACTATTTTACCTATTTTGGTATTGAAAATTGTTTTGATAATGGATTTGTTATTTTAATATATTTAAATGATATATTGTGATTGAAATGTGGAAATTATCTTTCCCTTATATTTTTTTCTGTGTTATGAATGTGTTATGGTTCTTGGGAATTGTTTACGTATACGGGTGGTTCTGTGATAAACCTAGGGTTGGTGGGCCCAAGTTAACTCTCTAATGCATTGGGTAATGTGAGAGAGGTAAATATGAATGTTTCTCCTAAGAGATTTAGGGAATATACTGTGATGGGTATTCCAAATGTTACTCCCTATGTAGTTGTGATAGCTCCAATGTGATTATGATATGGATGCCACAAGTTACCTTTATTATTTATGTTTTCAATGTGTGATTCATAAATCTTATGATTTCATGAGGTATATTAAAGAGATTATGTTATGTATGTAATGACGAACTAATGTTTTCAATATTTTTTTTATAACCCTTATTGAGTTTTTTATGCTCATCCCATGTTTTGAAATGTTTTTCACATGACTTAAAGATGAATACTATCAAGGATGGGATCAAGGAAAAGTTATTATGTCCAAAACAGGGGACTAGACATGACTCTTTTTTTTCAAGAGTTTTTATTTTATGAAAAAAATGGAAACTGAGTAGAAGTGTCTACCTTGTAATTTTTTAGATGTAATGTAATAGTTATGGCCTAATTATCTAGAACTATAAACCTGAAAATATCATCAATGTGAATTATTCATTTAATTCAAGATTATGTAATGTTTTAAGGTTGGGTCCTTATACAAAGAATATCTTGACCAACCATTCACTGGTCAATACTATGTAGCATAGAGTAATTTTTAAACACACATTACCTTATCCAAATCAAAGATATGTTGCTAATATGGGGGATTGATAACAATTATTACATGTTAACATTGATCAAAAAAATGTAGTATGGAGAAATTACTAAATTCACATATCCTTATAAACCTCAGAGTCATTATTTAAGTTAAAGTAGCAGAAATTTTCATACATATATCCATTCTAGATACTTCCACTATTTTTCAAGATATTCATTGAAAAGAATGACGTTGAACCATAAAAAATATGCCAACTAACATGACTATTTGATATCATATGACTTATAGTATGATTGAAATTAATTATTTCATAATAATATGTGTTTAGATGCAAATATTTAATTTGGATATAAATAAACGTACATAAAAAAACACAACGATAATTTAAAATAATTATCCAAAAATCATCTTAGGTTATAATATAAATACCTATGATAGAAAAGTATTAGTCAATATATTGACTAAATTCTTATAAGAGGGTGTGAATCTCTACATCAGATAGTGGGAGAAAGATTCACTTGGGTTTAGTCAATTCGAGAGATGAAAAAATAGTTGACATAGGAACATGTTCCACAACAGTTCATAGAAGGAGAATATTCCAGAGACATGTACAACGTAGGGAAGGTAAAATAATGGTAATGTTTTTTATTCACTACAACTAGTGATTCATTATCTATAGGGGATAATAATTCCTATAAGTATGCAGTATATGAAATCATACTAAAATTTAAAATATCTATTGAAATTAAATATTGGATTCCATGTATCAAAGTGAAGGGGGCATATTATTTTTAATATTGTAGTGGGTATTCAAGGTACATGATATATGGATGGTACAATCATGGTATCAATAAGGATATATTGTTAACACCAAGTCATTATTCCTAAATCTATTAGAATTTAATTCATCATAGCTTCTATGATCATATTATTGGGAATTTGATGTCAAGACCACTAATCAGGGAAGGGGTATATAAGACACAGTGAGATGGAGATAGTGAAATTATATAATTCCAATAAGGAGTGTTAGTTAGTTGGATCTAAGTTACGATTAATTTAAGAAAAAATGGTCAAAGAATATTCATTTGGAATGAATCATTTCCTTATGTATACAAGTGGATAGTGGGAGAATCATTATTTTCTACTAAAAATATGTTTGGAAACATATCAAAAGCTTTTGTTAGTCTTACACTTAGTTATGATAAGAATGTAAAAAATATCTAGATATTGAATTAAATTTGAAACCTAAGTTATATGGAACAAGATCTAATGAGTCATATTTATCTATTTCTTATACATATTCATTCATACATATACTGGCATGGTATTTAAAAATAAATGTTTAAACAATTCGAGTTAAAATTGTTTCCATTGTAAAATGGAATAAGTCTCTCCAAAAAGACATGCATGTGCATAGGAGGAGATTAAAGTGGTTGGTTGAATTTTATGTCCCTCTAAGATGGATCAATCGTGTATTCCCTGATATGAACAAGATATTATATTTTCAACATACACTTCATAATAGAATAATATCAATTATATCTTGGAGAACCTAAAGGTAAGCTGCTAGAACTATCGAATTGTACTTTAGAAAGTACAAAAGGGATATGTACCTTGAATGTGGAGAACAAGGGATACTAGTTTTAAGGGGAAACAAACTAGTATTCTTTGGATCAATGTAATCAAATACCACATTCATACTACGTTAATGAGATAAACGGGATCATACAAGAAATTGGTATCAATACTTACAAATATAGAGTATGTTGTAGCTTCTGAGAAAACTAAAAAGCTGTAATTAAATGCATTGATTTTTTCCAGTTCTTGGAATCGCACATTGAAAGTATAGGTTTATCATCATGATAATTCTTTTACTGGTTATAACCTAAATGTAATGTTTAGATAGTGGAAAAAAGGGATATATTTAGGGATTACATCTATTGAGAAGTTTTACTCAAGAAGTTGAAGTTACACATTAAAGAATAGTCACACAGTGGAGACATGGAAGACCCCATAACTAATGTCACGAATTAATAGAAACATGATATTAATCTTGTGAGATCAAACAAGGATGGTTAGAAAGTTGTCTCTAGTGAATACGGGAGGGTAATAATTGTGGGTTCCATAGACCCAACTTGAATAATACTTTTCGATTACCATATCACTGATATAGTTTTTATACAAGATGTATACTTACCATCATAGTGTATATTTTTTTGAGTTTACTATTTTAATGGTAATGTCCATAGACTAATTGTTTTATCAAATGGTTATATAAGATATCTGGATATAATGAGAACCTTCATATACTAGGACATTAATCTTAAAATAATTTCCTATAGTATTGATATATCATACTGACTAGACATTGTTGATCTCTAGCTATCTAGTGATGGGGGTATTTACGAATTTAGACTTTTCTCGGGAAATTATCACTTGGTGATATCTGGTAGGTGAGATCGTAATGACTAAACCTCCAATAGGAACATTGCATGTTTTACGTGTCATTGAATATTCCTATTTATGAACATGTGTATTGGTCTCTTGACTTGAGATTTTTTTCAATTTGTTCCATTTTATCACATACTTAGTTGCAAGGAAAAAACTATGATAATGAAATCATAGTGAGGTATCTTGTTTTGGGTGATTTATTGGTGGTATGATATTGATTGAATGGTCAAGATATAATTTTATGCTTCTAAGTTAAGGAAGTAATATATCTCTGTCCCGGTTGATTAGGGTGAAAGTACATTCATAAATTATTAGCCAATGTAGTCAGGGGTATGTCTGTCCAGATAGATCAAAAAATAATAATGCAAGAAAGGACGATGACACAGTTGTGCATCATGTTTTATGATATATATAAATACAAAGACATTAAATTAGATAGTACATGTTTGTAGTTTGGATTTTTTTTCTATGATTATTCCTTTTCTCTTTTGGGTCCTTGATGGGTTACTAGACTCCTCTTTTGGTCTATGAATTGTATTCATTGCTATCAAGATAAAAATTCTAGAGGGTCACACACAATAGTGTATTCAAGAATCTTACCTATTTTGGTGAATAGGTATATTGGATATGGTAGTACCCACCTTGGGGTTAGATAGTTTTCTAAGTAATTGATCCATAATAAAAAAATCATTTTTAATCAATTAAATACTAATTTTATAATAACCCAACTCTCTATTACATACTTAAACATGATTTATGACATAAAACCATCACTTGATACAACATAGAAGACAGAGAGGTCTATTTTATTTAGGGATTAGAAACATTACATAGTAACATAATGAATAGAACACAACTTCTTATTGAAAACTTCCTTTACATGACCATTATATTCCCTCGTACTTAGCATTCCATAGGATAAACTGAGGACATGCATAAAAAAGGATGAGCTATAAATCCTAGTAAGGGAATAAACATGGAATGACATGTGGAATAAAATACATGTTAGAAAATAGGCATACAAATGGTGAAAAAGAGAAACATGAACATAAGTTCATGATAAAGCATGATAATCATAACAAGGAAATGTGTCAATAACACTTAACATGGAATTAGCATGAGCCAAGTCTCATTACACATGGAGCATCAGTAAACCCTCATTGAAAATGAAGCACGAGTAAACCCTCATTGGACTTGAATTATCATTATTCAACACCCATTTCATATGATGTATCATGATACTATACTTTACCCAATGAATTGGAGCTCTATAAGGGTGCACCCTTCATAAACATTTCATTTCATGCATAACTGTACCACATGAATCATAAAACATGGATTCATTAAACATTAGAATTTATACCATGATAAAGGAATGTGGAATTAATAAATTAAACTATTTAATCAATAATTAAATGTGAATAAAGGTGAATATCATTAATAGAGAAATGGTCATTGTATTCACTACACAACGATTTTGGCATGGAAAAATGTGGTGCAATTTCAGTAGCATAACAACGTGACATAAGAATTCATAAAAGTGGTTGATGAGAGAGAAAGGGGTGTATAATCATATATACATGAAATGGACAGTAATTGATTCATATAGATACTTGTCCCAATAATTGTAATGGAATTTAGATTTATGATACAAAATAATTTCTTGAATGTAAATGAGGAGAGACAAATTCATTTCTATAATTCAGCATAGTAACGGGTGTACGTGGGAGGAATTTAAAGAGATATAAAGGGTTCTATAATCATTAAAACATAAATAGGGCAGTATGTGGGGGTTAGAAATCATACCCATACATTTATAATTGAAAATAAAAGGACATAACAATATTAAGAAACTTGGATAAAAAGAGGAAGGTAGGAATCCCATACTTGGATGTATGATCCCAAAGGCTTGGGAGAGGCTTGAGAGAAGCTTCTTGGGAACTTGGTGCGCCTTTGGAGGATTATATTGGGAGGAGGGAAGATTTTGGATGAAATCAAAAGGCTTTGAGTGAAGAGGAAGTTGGAGTTTGGGTGGGTTTAAATAGGAAATGAGAGGGAATTCTTTATTATTTTGGTTTGGGACACCACACATTAAACTAATAAAAACCACAAATCAGCCCATAGTTTTTACCCATGGTTTTTGAAAGGGGGGTGTGGAAAACAATATTTTAGATTTCCAATGGCCGAAATTCTTAAAACAATAGAGTTGCTTATATGGAGGTGAGTAACACTCTCAAGGAAAACAATTTAAAAAGACAAAATGTTTTATATGCCTTGAAGGGTCCACTAAATCTTTGTAAAATAAATCGAACAAAACCAAAATCAAATTATTTTAATGTTCAAACATATATTGTCCGAACAAAATGTTTATATTATTTTATTACATCACTATTGGGTCATTATGAGGTCATAAAACATATTATATATTTAAACGGTATTTAATTTTTACCCAAAAATTCGATTGTCTAAGAAAATTATGAAAAATTCACTGTTGGATAATTTGGAGGTCCAGAATCCAAAAATAATATTCATTTTATGTAAATAATTTCCTAAATATGAGAATTTTTACTTTTAAAATAAAAACTTACATTTATTGAAAATTCATGGGTTTTGACAAAAACGACTCTCAAAACTTAATATAAATTAAAATTGCATTCCTAAAATTATATGAACATTTATATTTAATAAAAAGTAATTTAATAATAATAATATTTTGTTAAAATATTATTTAATTCAAAAAATCCATTAAT
This sequence comes from Viscum album, assembly GCA_963277665.1. Taxonomy (NCBI): domain Eukaryota; kingdom Viridiplantae; phylum Streptophyta; class Magnoliopsida; order Santalales; family Viscaceae; genus Viscum; species Viscum album. Next base: position 781,785,967 of record OY728123.1, on the reverse strand, counting down.
TCATAAAAATAAATTTTTTGCTGGAATATTAACTAAAAATACTATTTGTACTTTAAAAATTATTTGCAAAGATAAAATTACAAAAAGAATGTATATTCTCTATACAAGAATAATGTAAATAATCATAGTAATAGGGTCTTGTTAGATAACCCCTTTAATTAGCCGCATAAGACCATAGGGTAAGGTGCGTGATGGTGATAGACTCTCAGAGTGGCTCGGATAACATTGCTCGAGTGGTAATCTCTATCAACATCCACTTATCCCATATGTGGTTCTGATCAAGCTTTATGTATTCTAGCTCAGCTTGGGCTTGGTCAAGAGAAAATCGTAATGATGCCGCCTCCTTTTCAAACTCTGAAAAATGGGCTTCATAAGGGGCAAGTCTACTGGATGAGGCCATTGGTTCCCTTGTCCAAGTAAAATTGATTTGTTAAAGCCCTATATTTATATTAATCATGTGATCATTGTTCTATGAATATATTATTAATGGTCATAATTATTAACAATATTTTAAAATCCCAAACATAGAACAAAATAAGTTCATATATTTTACATAACCATAAGAATATATTTAAATAGACCAAGAGGAATTTTCATTAATTAATTTTTTGGTTGTTACAATATTCCCCCCTTAAGAAATTTCATCCACAAAATTTCTTTTCCCCACACTAAAATAGATGTGGTTAACTCTGCTTCATCACTTCCTTTAATGCCAACATCGCTTCTTCAAACATGTGGTTTTTTCAAAACACCTTGACAAGGGGCATTGTCTTACTTTGTAGAAATTTTTCCCTATGATCTAAGATCTTCACTGGTTTCTCCTCATAAGAAAGATCATCCTCTAGTTGTACTACCTCAGAATAGAGTACATGGGAAGGGTCCATTATGTACTTCATTAATATGCATTCATGAAACACATCATGTTCTTTGGCCATGGTAGGTGGAAGTGTTAGTCGATAGGACACAACCTCGACATGATCAAGAATCTCGAAGGGGAAAATGTACCTTGGACTTAACATACCATTATTTTCAATCCTCATGACCTTATTCCACTAAGATATTCATAGAAATACCATGTCTGCAACTTTAAACTCAAGGTCTCATTGATGTTTATCTATATGACTCTTCAATTGACTCTGGGCAGCTATGATATGCTACTGAATGTTTTTCACCTTCTCCACCATTTCTTCGACCATTTCTTCGACCATTTCTGGTCCTAGTAGCTTATGCACCCCGACTTCATCCCAGCATGTCAGTGTTCTGAATCTCTTCCCATATAGGGCTTAATAAGATTCCATTCGAATGCTCGAGTGGAAACTGTTATTATAAGAGAATTCAACCAGAGGAAGATGTTGATCCCCTCCTCATTTAAAGTCCATTGAACATGATCTTAAAATGTATTCCAGTTTCTAAATTTTTCACTCAGATTGGCCATCAGTTTGAGGATGATAGGCCTTTCTGAAGTTCATTTTAGTGTCCAGATCATGCTTATGACTCTTCCAAAACATAGAGGTGAATCTTGGATCTTGATTGGATATAATAGATAGTGGTATTCCATGTATCCTTACCTCTTACCTAATGTATATTTGTTCCAGTATATCCAATTAAATATCCTCCCAAATTGCAATGATGTGTGCAGACTTTGTAAGCTGATCCACAATAACCCAGATTGCATTGTTGCCTTTGGATGTCTTCAGAAGTCTGGTGACAAAGTCCAAGGTGATTTTCTCCCATTTTTATGCTATCATGGATAATTTTTGCATCATACCCTTAGCCTTATACCCCTCTTCCTTCACTTTCTAACACACCAAGCACATTGATGTATACTCAGTGATATCCTTTTTCATATTATCCCAAAAATAACTCTCTCAGAGATCTTTATACACCATTGTGTTTCCTGGGTGAATAGAGAAATTTGAACTATGTCTATCATCCAAAATTTCCTTCTTCAGCTCTGGACTTGAAGGAACACATAGCCTTTTTCCAAATCTCACAATTCCTTCTTCATTAACATTGAACTCTGAGTATTTCCCTTTTCTGATAGTTTTAACTTTCTTATGAATTCCAACATCAACCTTTTGATCATCCTTTAACCTTTCCAAAATAAATGATTGAGAAATCATTTGTGAAAGGATTGATGATGTTCCCTTCATTATGATTCCCATTTCCATCTTCATCCAATCTAAGAATAATGGATCCTTCTCAATTATCATCAATGATTGAATTGCTAGCTCCTTTCTACTTAGAGCGTCCTCCACCTTGTTCACTTTCCCAGGGTGGTAATGGATTGAGAAGTCATAGTCTTTTATCAGCTCTAAACATATTTGTTGATGCATGTTCAACTCTTTCTGTGTGAATATATACTTGAGGATTTTGTGGTTCGTTTATATTTCACACTTTTCTCCAAATAGATAATGTCGCCAAATTGTTTAAGTCAAGATCACTGCAGCCAACTCCAGATCATGTGTTAGATAATTCTACTCATGAACTTTCAATTTCCTTGAAGCATAGGAAATGACTTTGTCAATTTTCATCAACACATAGCTCAGGACCTTCATCGAAGCATTACTGAATACCATAAAAAGTTCTCCACTTGTGGGTAAAGTGAGAATCGACAGAGTGATAAGACTCTTTTTCAACTCCTTGAATATTTCTTCACATTCATCACTCCACTAAAACTTTACTTCCTTCAGATCTATCTTGGTAAGATAGTTGTAAAATTGTGAGAAATTTCTCACAAATCATCGATTATATTCATCTAACCCCAAGAAACTATGGATATCCATTACTGATGTTGGACTTGGACATCCCTCTATTGTAGTTGTATTCAAGGTGTCTATAGATATCCCATTACTTCCGATGATATGGTCGAAGAATGAGACCCCCTTAAACCAGAACTCACACATGATGTAGTTTTCATAGAGATTCTTCATTCACATGGTCTCTAGTACAGTTCTTAGATGCTTCTCATGATCCTCCTTGGTTTTGGAGTATATTATAATATCTTCTATAAAGTCTACCAGAAATTTGTTGAGGTAATCTCTAAATACTCTATTCATCAAGTCTATGAAGATTGCTAGAGAATTAGTGATTCGGAAAAGCATTACTATGAATTCGTAGTTCCTGTATGTTTTTCGAAAAGTAGTCTTGGGAATATCTTCCTTATTCACCCGTACTTGATAATATCCAAACCACAAATCTACCTTGGAGAAGTATTTTTCTCCACACATCTGATCGAACAAGTCATCAATTAGTGGGAGAGTATACTTGTTCTTTATCATGATTTTGTTAAGCTCGTGATAATAAATGCATAGGTGCATTGACAAATCCTTCTTCTTGACGAAGCGGACAGGTGCACCCCATGGTGAAGCACTAGGGTGTATAAAACCTTTATACATATTATCCTGTAGTTGTTTCTTCAACTCCTCAAGATCCACAACATCCATTCTATATGGATTCTTGGATATTGGTAATGCCCCAGGTATAAGATCAATTGAGAATTCAACATCTTCTCTAGGAGGGAGACCATGAAATTCCTTAGGAAACACTTCAGAAAATTCCCTCACAATAGGCATGTCTTCAAGGATGGTTGCCTCTTTAGACTCAATCATCTGAGCCAAATATGTGTGGTCATCGGGCATTAATATCCATTCTTGAGATGATGGTGATAAAGAAGATTCATCTTCCTCCGTGCAATTGCACCAAATCGGGGGTCGATTCTCCACATGGGGAGTCATTTCCCACTCATGGAAATTTTTGTTGTCTCTATATAAATAAAACCAATACATGCCTATAATTTCATGAAATTCCACCATATAGAGTATGATGAGGTTCTCTGGGAAATTTAGTCTGCCGATTATGACTGGGGAGGAGTTATATTCATGGGCTGCAATGGCTACCCATTTTATGTACTCACTAACATCTTTACTTCCATGATTTTTGGTGGTGTTAGGATTGTTCTACTAAACTTTCGGAATATAAAAGAATGTATATAACATGAATCCAAAATTATTTTCTCTATTATTGAATGAATAACTAGCATACCTATCACCAGTTTGTTTTTGGGGTTCACTTTGAAGGTAGTGATAGAAAAATATATCCCTTGTTATCTTGGAGGTTGTTGGTTGCCTTCAAAAACCCTTGGATTATGGAACTAATTGGAAAGATTCAGTGGTTCTTTGTAGTTAAATCAAAGAACAATGTATTGAGAGTCGAACGAATCATTACTCTCCTTTATCGCAGTTCTATGTTTTTGTTTTCCACAGTTAATTGCTAGGTATCCTTCTCTTCCACACCAAAATCAATTCCTTATCCCCTTCAATCAATTTCTGGGGTGATTCTTTCTGCCTCTTTGGAAAGTGGGGCGCTGGATCTTCTTAGCACCATTGGATTTATCCATCGAATCGCCAGAATTGAAATCCACATTTTGATTCTTATCCCCATGATACCCCTGAGATTCACTAATCTTCATTTCGACCTTGAGGGTACATTGGACAATTTCCACATAGCTGTTGAAGTAACGGATCGCAAGGGCTTTCTACAGGCAAGGTTTCAGCCCTCCAAAGAAGTGGTCAACCTTGTATTCAGGGGTAATGACAAAGTTTGAAGTGTATCATGCAATCCTTGTGAAGTTTTCCTTGTACGCTCTGACGGATTCATCTTCTTTTTGCTTTAGGGAAAGGATGTCCCTTTCCATCCTAATCTAGAGGGTGCATGCAAAATATTTATCAAAATACATCTTTCAGAAATCCTTCCATTCCAACACCTCGATCTCCTCCTTAGGCTTCGTATTTTTTATCAATGTCCACCATTGATTAGCTTCACCCTCCATATGATAAGAAACCAAGAAAAGCTTCTCTTGTTCATAACATTGAAGTATGGGGAAGCTCTTTTCAATGGAGTTGATCCATTTTTTGGAGATTGAGGGATCAGATGATCCATTAAAAGTAGGAGGCTTTTGTCTCATAAAGCTCTCGATAGAGACTTGATATTTCTTAGGGGGGTTGAACATTCTACTTGACTCATGATTCTATCCAAAGTTTGAGTTAACTGAGAGATAATCATGAAAAAGTTTGTGATTCCCTCTCCCAATAGATTGGGCATCTCATTAGCATAGTCATAACATTGATCTTTACATCAGTTTCTAGCATGAGTACTCATGTTACCAGCCACTAGCTAGAAGAAAAGGACAGATAGGGGTAATACATAAAGGGAAATCCATGGACAAAACAGAGGACTTATAAATAGATTTTATTTCCTTAACTTATGATTCAATAGGCTCTAATATATGTTATCCATGATATACTTTCTAACATATATTCTTAGGGGAATTTTTTTTAATTCCTTTAATAATGGTTCATATTAAGCATGTGAATTTACCAATGCATATCCCCTGGGAGGGTCATAACCAAGAGTGTATCAAGTCCCATTGTTGTGTACTGGGATACCCCGGGTCACACCCGATACTCATTGTCATAGTTTTCACTCCTATGTACATCTATGTCAGAGCCACCTCTACCTACTCATATCCAGACAGGGATGTATTTTCTTGATAAACCACTTACACAATAATAACCAAAACATAGGGATGTTTTTATTATACTTAATTTTGTCTCTAATTCTTCACTATGGTTTTCTCATCCAAATCCAAAAACAAATAAACCTATCCACTGATACCAACTATAACAACCCTGCTATTTATTACATATATAAACATGATTTATTAAATAAAAACTTCACTTGATACAACTTAGAATATTGGGAGGTCTAGTGTATTTGGGGATTAGGAACATTACATAACAACATAAATCATAGAACGCAACATCTTATTGAAAACATCCATTACATGACCACTACATTCCCTCGTACTTAGCATTACATAAGATAACTTGAGGACATGCATAAAAAAGGGTGAGCTATAAAGCCCAGTAATGGAATAAACCTAAAATAACATGAGGAATACAATACATGTTAGATAATAGGAAGATCAATAGAGCACAAGAGAAACATGAACATAAATGCCTAATAAAGCATGATAATCATAACATAGAAATGTGGAAACAACCCTAACAAGGAATTAGCATGAGCCAAGGATCATTGCACTTGGAGAATGAGTAAACACTCATTGCACATGAAGCATGAGTAAACCCTCTGTTGATGCCAAAATTAGAGCCATATGAAATATCCTCAACCATTAAGGCCTACCTCGCAAAGACAGATCGTGAAGATCCCAAATCTTGGTGGCCAGTGCACCAGATCCCCTTCGTAAGCCCCCATGAAGCAAGGAGGCAGGACTGCTCTATGAAGCCCTCTGAAATTCGCGATCATTCATGGATAAAGGAGGTGGTAATGCTACACGACGCACTCTGACATTCGTGATCCTGCGCAAAGCAAGGAGGCGGTAACACTCCACGAAGCCCTCTAACATTCGCAAGCCGGCGCGAAGCAAGGAGGAGATAATGCTCTGTGACACCCTCTGAAGTTTGTGAGCTATCACGAAGTAAAGAGGAGGTACCACTTCGCAAAGCCTGCGGAAGTTCACAATCCCCCACGAAGAAATGAGGTGGTAACTCTCCACGACGGCGGGTGACATTCGCAACCCACCGCGAAGCTCACTGCGCACCGAGTGTGCACTGCTTCGCGGTGCCTCGTGCCTATAAATATAGAGCTCCCCTCAAGCCCACTAGAAGAACTTTCTGACCTTTCCTCTTCCTAGATCCCGAATCGTGAAGAACCTATGCTCTGCGAACCATGAGATTCTCAAGGTACTTTCGCTCCATGAAGTACCATCCCCTTGGTGTTAATTATGCCCCTCTTCTAAGAGGGATGCCTTTCGCGAATCCCATAGGTCTTCACGAAGGAAGGAGATACTCAAGGGGACTCAGGTCTTCACGAATCACTTATGCTTTGCGAAGCACCCCCCATGCGCATGTAACCCAAGTGACAAGGTCAGGTCACTGTGCATCACGTAGAACATGGCTTCCCCAGGCCTTGATTCGCGGGCATTTCATCGCGAATGTCTTTCCACTTCGCGAAGCTCATCCCATATTCACCCATGCACTATGCCTAGCCTAGTCAAATTCACTTCGTGAAGAACAAACCTTCATGAAGACCCTCCATTGCATGGAGCACTAGAGCATCACAAGGATTCTACCTATGACCCCTCTCGCTCTGCAACTCTTTTTCCTGTGCATCCCTTCAAGTTTGCACGAAGCGACATCAAGGTCCCTTGGATGATACTGCCTATTGCGTTGCTCCGCCTCATGCTTCTTCACATAATCACGTTAACGAATATTAATTCTTCACATAGCCACACAAATGTGGACCCCCCAATGATTCACTTTGTGACACCCCCTCGGCAAGGCGTTTCTTTTCCCCTCTCTTCATCAATGTGCAGAGGGTATCGGTTATGTATGTCCTAGGGGTGCGGAGTGAACCCACATTATCTAAGCTGCAGGATGTTAAACTGTCAAACACCATCGTCCCCATCACATCATGTGAAACTCTGACCTCACCCCATGCCTCACACGTGGGGTTCCCCCACCTTGGATATTCTGCACACCCAATGGTCTCCACAGGAGTGAGATCAATCCTCACATGGAATGAGATCCTCTTTATCGGAGTGGTGTCTGTATGGGAGAAAGGATGACCATCTCGGTGTAATCCCCTAGCTTTTCATGCAAGAGGTCATATCCCTGCTCCTCCTTTCTTCTTTAGTCCCAAGGACCAGGGGGGACTGGACACCGGACCCCTCCTTTCTTTGGTACCAAATCCCTCTCCCACTCAACTTTGTCTCCACTAGGCCTCTATCCTGGAGTAAGTCCAAATCTTTCTCTCCCTGGGATACGAACCACGCATAAGCCCCTATTTCCCCTCTGGGTTGCGAACCACGTGTAAGCCCCTGTTTCCTTTCTGGGCTCCTAACCACACGTAAGCCCCTATTTCTTCTTTGGGCCACTAACTATGTGTAATCCCCACTTCACCTCCCATGGATTCACCTTTTGCGATGTGATCATCGGATCTCTTCTATCTCTTGTTTCTCACACCAAGCATGACTCGTGTGGGAATAGAGTGAGCACCAACCATGACACCAACACCCTGGGAAGCCTAGAGTATAATCCCCACACCATCCAAACTACAAGGACATTGATCCTTGCCAAGGAAAGGTACATAGGAAGACTCCCCGAAGTTCCATCCCACCACAATCCATTGGTCCCAGCCATCTTTATGTCGGTGCACCATGCCTAGAAAATGAACTACGAGGTCTTTGATCCTTTCCAAGGAAAGATATGTAGGAAGCCTCCCTGAGGATCATGGCCAACAACCATTGGTCCCGACCATCTTCACATCGGTGCACCAAGCCCCCATAATCTGAACTACGTGGTATTTAATCCTTGTTAAGGCAGGGTACGTAGGAATCCTCTATAAGGTTCAAGTCCACCACCCATTTGTCTCTTTGACACCATTCACGTCATTTCACCAACACCTTGGCCCGCCTCAGAGCGTAAGCCCCAAATTCCCCCATGAATTACGAGGTCTTTGATCCTTGCTAAGGCAAGGTATGGAGGAAGCCTTCATGAGGTCCAAGCCCAACATTTGGTTGCTCTAACCCCATTTATGTCAGTTCTCCACCGTCATATGTGAAGTTAAACTGTGAAACCCAATCAGTAGTAAGTCGTTGTTTTCCCGGTCAGCGATAAGTCATTGCACAAAAATCCTACTCTGAACTATGTTGTATTTGATCTTTGATAGGGCAGGGCACATAGTAAGCCTCCATGAGGTTCAATCCCACCATCCACCTAGAACCCATGTCCTTATTCATGTCGGTTCACTGACTCCTTCCCCATATCCGAACTATTTGGACTTTGATCCTTGCCAAGGAAAGGTATGTAGAAATCCTCTATGAGGTTCAATCCCAACACCCAATGGTCCCGGACACTTCACGTCAGTCCACCCCTGTCCTGCATGACGTTAAACTATATTCCACATTTTGTTCCCCATTTAGCGGTAAGCCGTTGTCAGCCTCTTTCAGTGGTAAGTCATTGTCACTCTATTTATCGGTAAGTTGTTGGAACTCCAACTAGTGGTAAGACATTATCAAGATGAACTACATTCACTGAACTACATAGACATTGATTCCTTGCCATGGGGATACATAGGAAGTCTCTTTGAGGCTCAAGCCCAACTTCACAGTCTCCCTTGCACTGGTCCTATTTCATTACCCCTCCACTTCATTCATCCACCCACCATCCATCCTGATTCCTACACCGGCCGCCACATCCTGGTGGTATAATGCCACCTCATTCCCCATTACCCTCAACAGTGATTGGGAAGTCAATTATACATTGGCCCCAACATTAGTGTTCCCTCCATGGGTTGCACCCATATGATCCACTCTAGTCATTGTTTTGATCAGTCCGATCCATCTCTGCTGGACATTAAACATGCAGCATACCCTATGTTAAACATGTAAATTTGAGGAAAACATTACATACATGCCCACGACATATGATTCCTCGTGTTCAATGTGGGATGCCTTGAGCTTTTGTGCCCTTGTGAAGCCCTATAATAAGGGACATAAGACAGACGCGCCAGTGTACTAGTGCCCAGACACGCCAGTGATGCCCAACGTGACTACTCCCCTAACTGAAGGTTTCGTCCCTGACCGGACCCCTTGGAATGCCCCAATAGAAGCAATTTAATTAACTGGTTTCCATGAAGATATGGCACTAGGAATAGTTTCACGAACAATGTATTAAATATATCAGGGAGACACGGACTAGGTGACGAATTTCGAGGAGGAATCCAAGGAAGGAAGAACAAATATCCCATCATCCCATTTCGATCAAGGAGTAAATGTCCTTGAAAAAGTGACAGATGTCACCCGCCATTGGAAAGCGAGAATTCGGGGTAACAAAACTGCACCTTTCTTCCTCTATAGATGGATGTAAGTGCCCTGGCTGTGGAAGATGGGATGGCAATGGGGCACTGGTCATCGATTCCTTTTTTTCAGCACTGATGAGTATATCTACCTACTTCTCAGGAATCATGTTGCTTCTCCAGGGACACGATCACCGACTTCCCATCAATGCAAGGGTAGGGGTAGCACCCACCCGGCCGTTCAACTTGGCTTTACCTATTCCATGATGACCTCTACATATTTGACCATGGGGTGCCCACGCCCCCTCTCCCCCTATGAAGTTATTCAACATAGGGTAATCAATGACCCCATGCACCGTTATGAGGAGGACGGCATAATCCCGACCCGGGATAAGGCCCACCTGGATCTGGAGGCATCTGTGCCTCATCGCCAATGTCGCCCTCAAGGGAAACGTAGGGTGCCGATTCTCCCCATGCCGACATATAATCGTTTCAGGAACCTCCCCATGGAACGCTTTGACAACTCACTGCCTTACGTTGACAAGGTAGGTGACATTCAGCCCAACCCAGTCAGAGTCCCATTTCAGGGGCTCCGAGTGAGGGATCCCACCCGGCCACATCAACACCACCACTCGGTCTTCCTAGATGAGGAGCAGGTAATCTACATACATGTGCGATTGACCCTGGTTTGTCTAACCCGATGCCAGAATCGGGTGCAAGCTGAGGAGGATGTCATCCAATCAGCATCAACATCGGCAGCTACTGTGGCCCGAGCCACTGCTGACGCATATCATCAGTTCCCTGTTTACACTGACTAGAAGCAGATATATTCCAGACCAATATCGAGGCCCCAACCACCCCATAGGTAGGCTGGTTCGACTCTCTTGGTCACCAGCACGAGCAGTGGTCGCCATGAGCTAACCTGTAGCGATGTCACCCAGTACGGATTTCCTCCCCGTACCACTACCACAGAGAGCACGGTCTTTCCGTGCTTCGAGGAATGACATGGAGGTCCACCTCATGCCACCCCCAATTTAAATGAAGGTCTTCCCTATGGTTGTGATACTCGGCATGGAAGCCTCTCCCGTTCCCATTACACTAGGTATGGAGTCATTCCTCCTGCCCCCGATAGCCAAGGTAGGGACATTTCCCATCTAGTCTCTCTTCAATGTAGGGATCCTCCCCATCTCCTCTTAGCAGCTGGTGAAGGTCCTCCTCACCTCATCAACTAGAGGGGGGAAGGATAGCCTCGCTCCACCCACAACCATCACGGAGGTCCTACCTGTGTTCAGCTAGACTGGTATAAGGACCCTCCTCATACTGAGGTCACCAGGGAAACCAAGCGAGGAGGTCCCCCCCATGCTTCTTCAAGTTCCAGCAGAGTTCTTTCCCGCTCCATTTCTACCCATGGAGGTCCTCCCCATGTCCCCTTTAACATTTGTCCTGGTGCTCCTCGCACCCCTGCTTTCTCGGGTGGAAACCCTCTCCTCCCCAGCACAAGTGTGGACAAAGGACCTCATGTCAGAAATCTACCCTATCCCAAAGAGCCACCCAGGGGTAGGAAGGCAGTTCATCGCTTCCATAAGAAGAATTCTAGGAAGGTTCAGATAGAGATCAAACCAGTCCACTTTTCAAACTCTATGTCAGAGTACGACTCAGCGTGGTAACACTCCTCTCGCTCATCCGAGTCAAGGGTCGGGGCAGGTATGATGTGCATTAGCCTGGAACTCCTAGAATGAGAGGTCCATAGGATTCCCACCTCACTCCATAGGTATATTTTGGAGGATTAAAATCTAGAGACCCCATAGGTTACGGTTGGGCAATCGCCACCGTCGTCACCAGAATCTCTCTCTACCTCAACAAGAGATCATAGAGAACTATCCTAAGGACCAATGGTGGGAGAGCAGCATCACAACCTATCCCTGGTATCCATAGCCCCTAAGCCAGGAACTACGGACAAAAGCTCATCTTATCGTGACATGGAGGCCAGGTCGATACACTCTTCAGAGGATAGCTCGAGATTCGGCGACTAGTCAGCCTGCTTTCCGTACTCTCCACCGGCCAGCCTGCCATCCCAGCGGTCTGCCTCAGTTTTTACTGCTAGTTCCTCAGCCACCCCCAGTTGACGATTTGGGAAATAAAGGGCCTGACCTTGAATCTGATCCGAGCAGCTTTTGGAACATCCACGCAACGGACCACTTCCCTAAGAAGTTCTAGCCCGTGGCAGCACTGAATTTATGCATACATGAATCCCTCACCCCAAAGGAAGTTAAGTGTTTCCACCACACCCTCTGGGAGATGCATTTTAGTCTTCTCCCTTAGCAATTGTTTTATCCCAGGATCCAAGTGCATTCCAAAGAAATCAGTGAGCAATGATGTCTTGTCAATCTGGTTGTGCTCCCTGTGGCCCACTGACCCGAGTGTAACGACCCAAAATTTTGAATAAATTTTGTTTCCTAACTTTGTGTGTTATTTTATTTTATACTCAAAAAACTATTTCATTTAATAAAATGAGTATAATTAAAATAAGATCGTTGGGTTTCGACTGTTATATGACTGTTGGTCAATATGACCATTGGAAACTAAATTTTGTGATTATTGTCTATAAATACAAGTGATCTTGATTAATTAATATAGAAATAAGATTTGATGGCCCCATCCAGTTGTCTCGGTCTGATCGAAGCCCATATGATGGAACTCAGGAAGGAAGTAGCGCATTTGGTCTTTGCTCTGGACCAAACCCAAGCCAAACATCATTGTATGAAGTTGGAACGGAATCGCCTTCTAGATAAGTTCAATCTGATTGAAATCACTACTCAGGGAATGTTGGCCAAGTTTCCCCAAGATTCTATCACCCTATCACACCTTACACTTAAGTCCCATGTTGGTGTTATAATGGGTTATGTAACAAGACCTTAACTGCCTTGTGTAGTCCTTGGATTTAAATAAAAAATTGTGATATCTTCTTATGGTGATGTTTGTGAATTTTCAAATTTGTTGGTAAATATAGTATGCATATTATTTATGAATTCTAGAAAAAATGATATTTTAAAATATTTATGTAAACCTTAAATAATTAATAATTTGTAATGATTTTCAAAAAATGGTCTTTTACATCTGTGTTCAGTATGAAATTTAGAGTCTAATAAGATCAACATATTTTTTGGAGAATAGTAAATTATGAATAGTTATTTTATACTTATGATTAGAAATACGAGAAAATGGATTAAGTATCTTCATTTAAGAAAGTATTAATATAATTTAGGCACCTTGATTAAGTAATGTGATTGAATAGAATAGGCAAATAACTGGTTCAAAAATTACTGGTTATGTTTTAGTTTTTTCGGGTGAATAGTTTGTATTATTTAAAAATTAAATTAAAAATATTTATAAAATTATGTTCATAAAATGGAGTTCATTTTTGAAATCAGAGCATCGATATTTGGTTAAGGTGAATTTTTTGGATTTTTCTGAAACAATAGAATTTTCAGTGAATAGTGCTTTCATTTAAAAATTAAATTAAAAATATTTAGAAAATTATTTTCCTAAAATGGAGTTCATTTTTGAAATCAGAGCATCGATATTTGGTTAATCTGAATTTTTGGGATTTTTCTGAAACAGTATAATTTTCAGTGAATAGTGTTTTCATTTAGAAATTAAATTAAAATTATTTATAAAATTATTTTCATAAAATGGAGTTCATTTTTGAAATCAGAGTATCGATATTTGGTTATGGTGAATTTCTGGTATTTTTCTGAGAAAGTTGAATGTTCATTGAATAGTGAAAATACAGTTTCTGAGTTTCAGGTGTTTAAAGACATCATTAAGGATGCAATAATTATGCTATATTTCTGGTCAATTTATGAATAGTAAGATAAGGTATGAGGTGTCCCTTAGAAATTAAGGCGTTGTCTCCCCACTTGTCCTATAAATACCAATCCTTTCCCTCATTCATTTCATTTTCAAATCCTCCCCAACGATGTTCTGGTCTCTTTACCTCCCAAGGAGTCCTCCCAAGGTGCCCTCATGCCTCCCAAGGTTCCAACCTTCAAGCTTTCGAAGTTACTCTTCAAGGTAAGGGATCCTTTTACCCTCCTCTTTTAATTCATGACTTATTTTATGTTGTGTATTATAATTTCCATCTCTTTATATTGAGGGTATGTTCTTATATGTTCTCATTTCTATCCATTTCATGTCTAATTGCTGAGAGACCTTTTCTACTCTCATCAATTTGTTTTATGAGTTTTTATGTGATGTCGTTAGGCTGCTGAATTTCTCGTAAGAGAAATCGAATCTTCTCTTTTCTTTCATGTTTCCTTTTCATGTGGTATGTCATCCAAATATCCATGCCATGATCTTATTCAGTACCCATACTATATTATGAGTTATTTATGAGTGGATGACTCTTTTCCCCTCTCATTTCAATGTTTTCTAAAACCATGTTATATAGCTGTTATACTGTAGAAATTTCATCTCAAAATTTCTATCTCTTTATCTCAAGAAATTATATTTTTTATTTATGTGAATACCCAGACTTATATAATTTCCATGGGTGTTCATAAATATATAAGGATGATAAATTTGATTCTGGAATTGTCATACATATAACCCTCACTCCCTTTCCATGGGTTATAAATGACATAATGATCTTATTTTTAAGCTCTTTTTAAACGTCAAGATTTTGACAAGAAACCCATTTCATTGATTCCATTTGGGTTATTTATGAAATGTTTGATTATGATATATGTGGCTCACATGAAAGTAAACACATATTAAGGGTGTGCCCTGATAGCACTCCAATGCATTGGGTAAAGAATTAGTGTCTAGAGATGAAAAGTTTCACGATACCTTGGGGAATAACCATGGTAATTTTTATGACACCTTGGGGATGGGCCTTGGTGATATGTTCATGAATTTCTAAATGAAATTATGTATCCACATATTCAAGTTATGTTCCATGTTATATTCTTTATGATATGCCAATTCTTCTGTTTCTCATGTCATCATGTTTTTATTCAAGTTCTTATTGATATCACAAGTACATTGACTCCCTTGTTTACCCTTACTGGGCCTTCTACTCACCCTTCCCTTTGATTTCTATCTCCAGGATATGATATGCAGTAAATGTACATAGGATGAACCTATGATGAAGCCTTACAAGTGGTTTAGAAGAACATTTTATATTGTTCTCATGTTTTATGTTCCTGATTCCCAAGACACTACACTTTAAAGATCCTCTGTATGTAAAATGTAATGAAAGTTTATGTATTAAAAAGGTGGGATTCCATAGGTGGTATCAAAGTATAGTTTAGTTATTTATGGAAATTAGGATATGAAAACATTAGGAATAACCCTATAGAAAAGTTTAAATATAGGAAATCTTCCTGGTATTTTGGTGAGTATTGAGTAAGTGGTTTATCAAGAAAATACATCCATGTTTGGATATGAGCATGTTGAGGTGGCTCTGGCACAGATGTACATAGAGGTAAAACCTAAAAACACCGCTTTGAGCTAGACTCAAATGGTAACTGGTACACGACAACAGGCCTTGCTGCACTCTTGGTTACAACACTCCCGGGGAATATGTTTGGTTAATCGAAATCTTTTTATGAATCATTATAAAGGAATTATAGAAAATTTTAATTTTCAAAGCATGAAGTTTTAAGACATAAAATCCTTTTTAGTTAAAAGATTCACAAATTAAATATGTTTCTCATGAAGGATTTATTCCTTTATAAAATGTCCCCATAGTCTTGGAATACGTTGACGTATTTCCTGTGGAGTTACCCAGACCTCCCCTAGAAAGAGAGGTAGAGTTCTCTATGGAACTCGTACCTGGATGTCATCTAATGTCAAATAACCCCTATAGGATGGAAAATGTGGAGCTAGAGGAATTAAAGAAACTACTCCGAGATCTTTTGGAGATTTGTTTTATCCAACCAAGTGTGTCTCCTTGGGGAGCACCAGTTCTCTTTGTGAAGAAGAAGGACAAATCGATGCAGCTATGCATTGATTATAGAGAACTGAATGGGATCACAGTGGAGAACAAATACTCTCTTCCAAGAATTTATGACTTATTTGGCCAACTTCGTGGGACTCATTTCTTCTCTAAGATTGATCTTTTTTCTGGTTATCATCAATTGAGGGTGAAGAATGATGATATTCCAAAAACTTCCTTCCAATCAAGATATGGGCATTATGAGTTTGTTGTTATGCCCTTCGGACTGACTAATGCACATGCTATTTTTATGGATCAAGAATAAGTTGATTTTGTAAACTTATGTTTTATCAAATGGATATCCTTTGTATATGAAAATAATTTCGTAATTAAATGATAAAGGTAATTTTGGAATATTTTTTCTCTTTTGGAGTACTATATGCCTATGGGAGATAAAATACTATATTATTTCAATTGAGGAGTAATGGTTGATTTTTTTTGTAAGATTTTATGTATTTATTGTGGACATATGGTGATTTGGGTTATTTCTAGAAAATTATGAACCTAGCATAGAGAATATGTGAATATGTTAATTACACTTTAGTATGATACTTTAATAGTAGTTGATGTTATTTGAAGATAAATGTTATGACTTATTGGGAAAGACTATGTTATTAAATCCTTCTATGTTTTGGGTTCCAATCATAGTTTGGATTATTCTGAAGAATTTTAAGGATGGTTGTGTATTGAATGGTCTTTCTGGAACTTTGGGTACTTTTGTTGAATTTTGGAGATTAATAGTCATATTTCTTTTTATAAAGGATTATCTTTTTGGGGGATTATATGATCTCGTACAAACCATTTTAGTTTTAGTTGATGGCTAAATATGAGGGAAAAATATTGTTATTATTTTGTGGATTATGTGATTCTCTAGAAGATGAATCGTGTGCTTTTGATGATACCAAGTCTTTTTGAATGATCATTGTTTGGAGAAAAGTGTAGTCTTGGTGGAAATATATTATGGGATGAAACTCTACTTGAAGGTAAGTATATTTCCTTATGTTTTTATTCCATGTAGTTAATGAATTCCTCAAAATTATTAAAAGGAACGTAAAACAAAAACGTTTTTGTTTTACGTTTCCTACTGTGTAATCAAAGACCGTTTAACACATCTTACGTTTTTGATCTTCTTGTGGTTAATTTGATCCTAATCATGTTTTCTATCACTCTCCATCAGAACATGACCCTTTTTTTCTCTTCCATATCCATGTTTTCCTACATGTAATCCTAGTATGGGTTAACTCGGGTGACCTTTGTACTTCCCTTTCTTTTAAAGTAATAGTTTTACTGACTCTTTTTTCGATGTGGGACTTTCAACAAAATTTCCAAGCAGAATTTTAAAATTGCGAGGATGAAATTTCTTAAGGGGGGAAGAATGTAATGACCTGAAATTTTGAATAAATTTTTTTCCTAACTTTGTGTATTATTTTATATTATACTCAACAAAACTATTTCATTTAATAAAATGATTATAATTAAAATAAGACCGTTGGGTTTCAACTGTTATATGATCGTTGGAAACTAAATGTTGCGATTATTGTCTATAAATACAAGTGATCTTGATTAATTAATATAGAAAGAAGATTTGATGGCTGCATTTAGTAGTCTCGGGCCGATCGAATCCCATCTGACGGAACTTGAGAAGGAAGTAACACCTTTGGGCTTTGCTCTAGACCAAACCCAAGCCGAAATTCATCATGTGAAGCTGGAATGGAATCACCTTCACGAGAAGTTCAAGCCGATAGAAATCACTACTCGGGCAATGTTGGTCGAGCCACCCTAAGATTCTATCACCCTAGCACACCTCAATCATAGGTCCTAGGGTGGTGTTATAAGGGGTTATATAACAAGACCATAACCTCCTTGTGTAATCCTTTGATGTAAATAAAAAATTGTGATGTCTTCTTATGGTGAAGTTTGTGAATTTTCAAATGTCCGGATAAATATAGTTTTCATATTATTGATGAATTCTAGAAAAAAGGATATTTTATAATATTTATTTAAACCTTAAATAATTATTAATGTGTAATGATTTTCAAAAAATGGTCTTCTACAACTATGTCCAGTATAAAATTTAGAGTCTAATAAGGTCAACTTAATTTGTAGTGAATAGTAAATTATGAATAGTGATTTTATGATTATGATTAGTAATGTGATCAAATGGATTAATTAAATTCACTTAAGAAAGTATTAATATAATTTAGGCACCTTCATTAAGTAATGTGATTCAATAAAATAGGTAAATAACTGTTTCAGAAATTATTGGTTAAGTATTAGTTTTATCAGGTGCATAGTGTTTTTTAATTAACAATTAAATCAAAAACTACATAGAAAATTATTTTCATAAAATGGAGTTCATTTTTGAAATTAGAGCATCGATATTTGGTTAAGGTGAATTTTTGAGATTTTTCTGAAATAGTTGAATTTTCAGTGAATAGTGTTTTTATTTAAAAATTAAATTTAAAATATTTAGAAATTTTTTTTCATAAAATGGAGTTGATTTTTGATATTAGAGCATCGATATTTAGTTAAGGTGAATTTTTGGGCTTTTTCTGAAACAGTTGAATTTTCAGTAAATAGTGTTTTTATTTGAAAATTAAATTAAAAATATTTAGAAAATTAGTTTCATAAAATGGAGTTCATTTTTGAAATCAGAGCATCGATATTTGGTTGAGGATAATTTTTGGTATTTTTCTGAGAAAGTTGAATTTTTGATGAATAGTGAAAATACATTTTTTGAGTTTCGGGTGTTTAATGACATCATTAAGGATGTAATAATTATGCAGTATTTTTGGTTGACTTATGAATAGTAAGATGTGGTATGAGGTGTCCCTTGGAAATTAATGCTTTGTCCCTTCACTTCTCTTGTAAATACCAAGCCTTTCCCTCAATCATTTCATTTCTAAATCCTCCCCAACGATGTTCTGGTCTCTTTACCTCCCAAGGAGTCCTCCCAAGGTGCCATCAAGCCTCCCAAAGTTCTGACCCTCAAGCATTCGATGTTACTCATCAAGTTAAGGGATCCTTTCACCCTCCTCTTTTAAGTCATGACTTCCTTTATGTTGTGTCTTATAATTTTCGTCTCTTAATGTTGAGGGTATGTTATTATATGTTCTCATTTATTTCCATTTCATGTCTAATTGTTGAGAGACCTTTTCCGCTCTCATCAATTTGTTTTCTGAATTTTTAAGTGACGATGTTAGGCTACCGAATTTCTCGTAAGGGAAATAGCATCTTCCCTTTTCTTTCATGTTTTCTTTTCATGTGGTATGTCATCCAAATATCCGTACCATGATCTTATTCAGTACCCATACTATATTATGAGTTATTTATGAGTGGGTGACCCTTGTCCCCGCTCTTTTCAATGTTTTCTAAAACCATGTTATATAGTTGTTATGCTGCAGAAATTTCATCTCAAAATTTCTATCTATTTCTCTCAAGAAATTCTATTGTTTGAATACCCAGAATTATTTCGTTTCCATGGGTGTTCATAAATATATATAAATGATAAATTTTATTCTAGAATTGACATACATATAACCCTCACTCCCTTTCCATGGGTTATAAATGACATAATGATCTTATTTTCAAGCTCTTTTTAAACGTCATGATTTTGACAAGAAACCCAATTTCTTTGATTCCATTTGGGTTATTTTTGAAATTTTTTATTATGCTCTATGTGTCTCACATGAAATTAAAGACATATTAAGGGTGCGCCCTAATTGCCCTCCAATACATTGGGTAATGAATTAGTTTCTAGAGATGAAAAGTTTCACGATACCTTGGTGAATAATCGTGGTAATTTTTATGACACCTTGGGGATGGACCTTGGGGATATGTTCATGAATGTCTAAATGAAATGTTGTAGCCACATATTCAAGTTATGTTCCAAGTTCTTTTCTTTATGATATTCCTATTTCTTCATTTCTCATGTCTTCATGTTTTTTTCAAGTTCTTATTGATAACACAAGTACATTAACTCACTAGTTTACCCTTACTGGGCCTTCTACTCCACCATTCCATTGATGTATGTCTCCAGGATATGAGATGCAATAAATGTACATAGGATGAACCTATGATGAAGCCTTACAAGTGGTTTAGAAGAATGTTTTCTGTTTTTATCATGTTTTATGTTCCTGATTTCCAAGAAACTAGACATTAAAGATCCTCTGTATGTAAAATGTAATGAAAGGTTATGTATTAAAAAGGTGGGATGCCATACCGAGTCACCAGGCCGCCGCAAGGCCCTCTAAGAGAAATTCATTCAGAGTTTCAAGATACTCTGCAGGATCATCAAGGAGTCTTCCCCCCACTTGCAAGTCTGTGGATGGGGGCATTATGCTACCCTCCTCTTCAGTCCTATTCGGAGGCAGCCTGACTCGCTAGGCGATATTAAGGACATGCCCCCAGGAAGGTTCACGGTCAACATGGCCGACATAGTGGATGAGGAGGAAGAGCAGGAGATTCTCAATGGAGACTTACCCCCCGAGGGTGTGCCACCACTATTGGACCCATCAGGAAGGATTACTCGCTAGCATAGGAACCTACTAGGTCTCCCTGCGCCCACCAAGGTATTGGTACTCATCTGGAATTCTGGTAAGGGAAAAGAGAACGTCAGAGCTACCAAACACTCCGACCCATACACCTCATTGCAGAAGACAGAGGAGGACCCTAAGAAGGCCATGTTTCACCAACAACTTGCTGAGCATAAGAAGATGGTCGACAAACTCTTTGCTGAACGTGTTGTAGAGTGACGGCCTAACTACGGCAATCCTAGGCTAGTATAATAGATGTAGAAACAACTCCCCCTTGGTGATTTTCCCCCAGGAAACCCTGATCATGCTGCTGCAATGGATAGGGTTGAAGATAGAGCTCATGAAAAGTGAGTATGATATGTCTCGCCAAACCCTTCGGAACTGTGCGGTAATCCGAGGGACCCAGCTCAGGCTCCCCCAGCCGCCCCGAGGGTCGTGTCTTCAGCTGCTCCACGAGACGCTGAGCCTGTTTACCATGTTGAAGAACCCACCAATGTGCTCATAGTTAGGGATCCCTATCAAGATAGGGACCCCCACCCAGATGATCTAATGGCGGCACTCATTTATTTCCTTGAGGTGTTGGAAACACAGTAGGTGGCAATTCGACCTGATGACAAGCCATATTCGGCATGGGTGGATGATATGATGGCACCTACGGGTCTTGGTAATCCCACCTTCCCCCCCCCCCTTTAATGGGACGGGGGACCCACCATAGCACCTATCCAACTTCAACTCAAGGATTGGGACCATGTTAGGGACTCTATCACAACAGAAGGCTGCCTAGCTCTGATGTTTTGTTCAGACATTGGAGGGGCCGACATTCGTTAGGTATAGCCAGCTCCTCATCGGATCCGTAACCAGCTGGAAGGACCTTCACAGGAAATTCCTCTACCATTTCAACTCTACCACATGGAAAACCAGCATCACATACCTCTTCATGTGAAAAAAATGCTTGATGAGCGAGTCACGGACTTTATCGCCCGGTGGAAATGGATCACATACTCACTTGACATGCCACTGACTCAAGAGAAATTACTGACGATGTGCGTAGGGAACCTCAAGATGGAACTGGTTCCCTCTCAGATCACCCAAAACTGCCCTAAATGGTTTTTAGACTTCTCCGATAAGGCCCAACGCCTGGAGGAAGCTCTGTAACAGGCCGGCCAGACAAGTCTGGTGCCTCCCAAAATTCCCGCGAGAAGGGATGTTAGAGCCGAGCCTACCACGATGGCCCAAATAGAGGCCACCCAGACAGTTGGAGTTATTACCTGTGGGACCACCTCTGTAACCATGTAGAGGCCCCCCACCATAGGCATAGCCTCTAGCCCAGCAGCGTCCATCCCAGAATCGGTAGGTGCCCCTGCATAATGCACCGCCACCGTCGAGGCAGGACAATCAAGGTCCGCCTCCTTGATAGGCTCCTCCAACTCCTCGTCACGACCAAGCCTCAGGGCCCCCTTCCCAAACAGAAGAAACTGGACCTACTCTTTCAATGAGAATTAGGTTCCCAGCAATTTCAAAAGTTCCTTAGAACAAGGTATAACGCGTCTTCCTAAGTGCAGAAGGCTGGAGGAGGCGAACCACACTAATCTCCCCTACTACTGTCCCTATAATCAGATCATGGGGAACAGCCTCAAGTAGTTATATGTGTTTAAAGAATAGATTCAAGACCAGGTTGAGAGCAACATAGTCAGGCTGGGCCCAGCCCCGACACAAGTGTCTGGTGTCTTCGTGAGGTTGGATAGCGAAAGTGATGATGAAGGTGAGTGGCAGCAGGTTTCGAACGGCGAGTCAGTGAATTATGATGACTGGATGGCTAGAAAAATAGTTTCACGCACCTGTGGTATCATTTGTGCATGCCTAAATCAGTCGGAGCCTTCAGAATCCATGACCACCACTTATGCATCATCGTCTCAGCCGGCCTATTCTAAGAAGAACAAGAATTGGTGGTGCAAGGGAAAGTAACACTCCCCGCCAATGTCATCGTCGTCCCGCACTCTCAGTTACTTCATTCCCCCTGAGATGGGGATTCCTCCTGGAATCCACCCAGTAGTGGATGAATCTTCAAGTGGTAGTCAAGGGTACACTTCGTTTAATATTGTGGAGTTGGTAAACCTATACATGATTCCCAATAATGGGGAGCGCCCGAAGAACCTCCCCAACGTCCCCAGCCGATGCCAACATCGGTGGAATCGTAACTATATGGGTCATATGGGCACATCAGTTGGTACCTCTATCCAGGTCGTGCATGACACTAAGACCAGATAGTAGGCCCAGCACAGAGCTCAGCACAGGCAGCTTATTCTCTGGTGTCATCAGGCCCACCTCCACTGCCGTTTGTACTAATAGATCAGGCAAAGCTACCTCGACCATGCCGCGACCAGCCTCAACCTGCTATAGGATAATATCAGTCATCCGTTTCTCATCTAGTTTCTACTCCCTAGGCTTCTACTAGTGAATAGCAGGACATTCCAAGCACCATCCAGCTGCCGGTCCAGCCGACTGGGCCCTCTATGCCTCCTATCACAGAGTGGCCTCCTAAAAGTATATGTTCACACCTCGCATGGAAGTATGATGTCCTCATGAAACTTTCCAACATTCCATCAAGGCTTTCCATCCTTGAGGCCCTTCTACTATCATCAGATCTGGGTGAGGCCCTCACTGAGGCTTTAAGAATCCCCTTCTAGTTGGAGACGGAGGTAGCAGCTATAGATACCTTTCATGCTGAAGCGGTTGAGAATGCGGAATGGGATGCCATAATTTTGTTTTCTGTAGAGGATGAAGGCTCTCCCATATAGGGGTACATCCTCTCACTTTACATCACCGGAAAATTTTACGGTATGGAGGTTCGCCGCTATCTTGTTGACACCACCTCTAGGATTAACCTTATCCCGATGCAGACACTGTGCAAGATCTGATTATCCGAAGATGACCTGACTCCCTCCGATTTAATAATCTAGGGATATGATAGGACCGAGAAAACCCTGGTCGACAAGATCCATTTGAATACCCAATTTAGAGGCCTTGATTCCATCACCAAGTATATGGTTGTCTCCCAGGACACCGCGTACAATTCATTGATGGGAAGACCATGGCTCCACCTTCATGCAGCGGTCCCCTCGTCGAATCACCAGTGCCTCAAGTACTCCATTAATGGTCGAGTAGGCATACTCCAAGGTGAAGCATCTCCTTTCACCTCTTGTGAAGCCTTCTATCTGGACACTGACTATTACAAGAGCAAGGAAAAACATATTGAAGTAAGTGAGGTTAAGCCTACCATGGTCGCAACAGACCCATTGGCAGGTCTGGATGACGCCTACGTCTTCCCGATCCATCGATTGGAGGCCATGACCCCCGACATGGGGCAATGTTTTGTTGTTTCTGGTATGAGTGGGAAGCTTATTCCCAAATCCCTGCGATGGTGGAAGATCACCTCGTACTCCTACAAAAACTAGGCTTAGGTGATCCCTGAGCCTCCTACCCCCATACAGTGTCGGGATGTCTGCCCCATGACAAAGGCATTACAACATACATGTCTATTTTGTTGGTCTTGAATTTACTAGATCAAGATGATGCACTACTATTGCTTTGATATTATTAATCATGGCCCCTTGGGTTGAAGACCATATGGGAACGAATCGACTGCCTTCATTGCTATGGTTTTAGCAGCACGTGAATCTCTTGATATGTTGTGCAATGCTGCCCAAGCATGTACCAACCTCTCGTCGGGATCTTCCGACCCAGAGGAAGCTTCTCCTACTGTGGATCCCTCTTCTTCAATCTAAGAAGAGGATTTGGAGGATGAATCCCCCGCCTTCGAAGAAGGCGTCTCCACCATGGTCGATAAACTGGTACATGTGAACCTTGGTAGTGAGGTATACCTGAGACCCACATTGATCAGTGCTGCCATGTCCCCTGAGGAGAAGCAGCAATGCATAGATTTCCTAAAGCAGCATCGTGATGTATTCTCATAAGGCTACGACCAGTTGTCCGTACTAGATCCTCAGGTAGCTACCCACCACCTCGGTCTCCCTGCAAATCATCGCAGTTCAAGAAGCCTCCTAGAAACATGCACCCTTCTCACGGTGCCATGGTCGAGGCCGAATTTGACAAGATCATTAGAGCCAGCTTCATCAAAGAGGTCTAGTACCCCAAGTGGCTAGCCTACATTGTTCCATTCAGGAAGAAGAACAGACATATCAGGGTCTACATCGACTTCTGAGATCTCAATCGTCACTGTCCAAAGGATTATTTTCCCCTTCCAATAACATAATTGTTGATCGATTCTATGAATAGGTTCTAAGCCCTCTCCTTCATGGACGATTACTCCAGATACAACAATATCCAAATGGCCCCTGAGGATGAGAATTCCATATCTTTTAGGGCGCCCCAAGGTACTTTATGTTACCAAGTTATTCCCTTCGGATTAAAGAATGTTGGTGCCACCTATTAGTGGACCATGCACCACATATTCAATCCAATCCTCGGGACATTGGTGGAATGTTATGTGGATGATCTAGTTGTCAAATATCGTTAATGCCAGGACCATATCAAGGACCTTGAGAAATTGTTTGGATTCCTCCATTCCCACCACCTGAAGATGAACCCATTGAAGTGTGCCTTCGGGGTCACGTCTAGGAAGTTTCTTGTCTTTGTTGTCTGGTATCAGGGCATCGAGATCGACCTAGAGAAGATCAACTCCATCAGTCGGATGCCTCCCCTGATCAATATTCGGGAGCTTCGAGGTTTTCAAGGCCAATTGGCCTACATACGCCAATTTCTTACGAATATGGTCGGAAATTGCAAGCCCTTTTCTCATCTCACGAAGAAAGGCTCTGCCTATGAATGGTACGAAGAGTGTCAGACCACGTTTGAAAAACTCAAGCAGTACCTGCTCTAGCCACCAGTTCTGATGCCACTCATCTCTAGAAATCCACAGATCATGTATGTGACTACCCTGGATTGATCTCTTGGCACCCTTATTGCACAGAAGAACAATGAGGGGATGGAAAAAAGCCTCTACTACTTCAGTCGTATGCTCATTGATACGCAGAATAGATACTCTATCATCTAAAAGAGCTAACTTAAGCAGGTGTTCTCCATACAGAAATAGTGACACTGCTTACAACACCATGATGTATAGATGGTGTCTCGGGTAGACCTACTGAAGTACATCTTGAACCACCCCATGTTGACAGGTTGACTAGCCCAGTGGGAAGTAATCCTCCAGAAGTTCGACACCAGGTTCGTGCCTCAGAAGTCTATCAAGGGACAAGCATTGGTAGATTTTCAAGATTCCCATCCAACCCCCATGAACTAGTCCCTGGACCTAGATTTTCTAGATGAGGAAATCCTCTCGGTAGATCATGCCATCCCATGTTGGCAGATGCACTTTGATGGTGCTTCCCGGATCCCCACTGGTAGGAGGATCTATGATCCTAGTTTCAACAGGGTAGGCCTGTGTGTTTTCTTTATTACCTCGGCAAAATCCATCCTACCATACTCATTCCTGTTATTGGAAGGCTGCACCATCAATGAAGCGGAGTCTCAGGCCCTCATTACTGGCCTTGAGCTGGCTCTCAAGATCGATGTGCCCCATTTTCATGGGAAAGGGGATTCCAAACTAGTCATAAAGTATATCAATAGTGACTATGTACTCATGAAACCAGAGCTCATACCATTTTTGGAGCACAACCTCCAGCTAATGTCTGAGTTTCCATCTCGGCTAGAAGTTACTCATGTCCCTCAATCTTAGAACGCTCAAGCTGATGCCCTAGACGGCCTAGCTGCATCGCTTATAGAACCCAAGTAGGATGATCTGACTATACACATGGAACATCGGAGATTCAATGATCCCATCACCCCAGATGATGATGACGGCCTATGGGTAAGCCATCTTACCACTGGTTCCTGCACGTCAGGACCCCCAGGTTCCTTAGATGTAGTGGTTGAAGTGACTCCCAACTGGTGATCCCCCTTTGTGGAGTATCACCAAAATGGTTACCTCCCGGCTGATCGGGTTGAGCTAGAGTGAATCTGATGTCGCGCACTGTAGTTTACTCTATATAGTGGTCCCGGTCTTGAGTAGATCCTCTACTTGCATGGGTTTGATGGTATTCTTCTCTGTTGCATTTAAGGAGTTGAGATTTCTCAGGTCATGCAAGAGGTTCACGCAGGTTCCTGTGGGGCTCACTAGACTGGGCCAAGGCTGTCTCACAAGATCTAGAGATTGGGGTATTTTTGGACCCCCATGATCCATGATTGCATCAAATTCATAAATATATGTCACATGTGCCAAATTCATGCTAACTTCATGAATCGGCTACCAAAACCTCTCCACTCCACCAAGTACTCTTGGCCATTTGTGTTGTGGGGAATCGACGTCGTGGGACTATATCCACCGGAGATATCTCTCTAGTGTAGGTTCATCCTGACCTCCACGAATTTCTTTTCCAAGTGGGAAGATTCAATTCTGCTCAAGGAGTTCAAGTCTTGTTCTATCATTGACTTCATGAGCTCCAACATCATCTACTAGTTTGGAGTCCCTCACGATATCCTCGCCTATAACGACACTGACTTTCAAGTATCCGATATGAAGAAACTGTACGCCAAGTACAATATCCGTTAAGACCATACCTATTGCTATCACGTGCCTAAAAATGGGATGATTGAGTTGTTTAATAAAAACCCTCTCTAGCATTTTGCAGAAAATGGTTGGTTAGAACTAGAATAGTTGGTCAAAAAATCTCCTCAATGCCCTCTGGGCTTATCGGACAATGACTCGTAATTCCACCTAGGTGACCCCATATTCCTTGGTGTATGGAGGAGAGGGCATCCTTCCCATCGAGATTCAGCTCCCTTCGTTATGCACAGTAGTCTATGACCATTAGGCACCATATAAGGTAGCCAAAAAACATCTGGCTGAATTGGAATCACTTGATGAGAATAGGCATCGTGCCCTGCAGAATCTATAAAGGCGTCATAATAAGATACCTAGAGCCTTCCACAATAAGGATTGCCTCCGCTCTTTCCTACAAGGCAACTTGGTATTGGCCCTCCAGACACCAATGGTCCCTGGAAGGAAACCACCCAAGTTGGAGCCCAAATAGGAAGGACCTTACATAATCCACTGTGTTTACCCCAATAGATCATACTCCCTGGTTACCATGGATGGTGAGCATATCACTCCTCCCACCAATGCCAAGTTCCTAAAGCAATATTTTTCTTGAGCCTCTTGGTCCTGCACGACCTTAAAAAGTTTGGTCCCGCATGACCCTAAACTGCATGTTGGTCTGGCATGACCCA
The DNA here is from genome assembly GCA_963277665.1 of Viscum album. Taxonomy (NCBI): domain Eukaryota; kingdom Viridiplantae; phylum Streptophyta; class Magnoliopsida; order Santalales; family Viscaceae; genus Viscum; species Viscum album. The sequence goes on along the minus strand of OY728123.1, from coordinate 781,758,250 downwards.
AAACATCTTCATCCTGCATAACATTAAATAGTATGTTGTCTCTCAAGACGTTAAACTACTCCCTTAGAACTTCGTGTGGTTTGATTCCCATCTGAATGGGATACGTAGGAATTCTCAAGATTTTCATCTTGAGCCCAACCCCCAAACTCTTCTCTTTGACTATCCTCCCCTGGGTATAGTTATCTCAGAGGATCCTTGCATGATATGGTGTAGGCTTCCCTAGCCCCACTCATGTCAAGATTATAATGGTCGTTCCATGTGCCTTCTCCCCATTCATCTATCCTTCCACATCCTCACCGCATGACATTAAGCTGCATGGCCTTCAAGAAATATGTACGACTTGATTCCCATACATATCGTATATGTAGGAATGAACGTACATTTCATCTGTTAGCCCATCCCAATTGCCAGAATCTCCCCTCGAGTCAAGACATATAGTGCGTTGTCCCACTCTCCAGAGGTGTCTGCCTCTTTCACCACCCTACTTTATTTTAAAATGTATGGGTATAGCAATGCTTCACCCACTCTTTTGATTGGGACTCCATCAACCTTCCCATCCAGAAGGGCCCCCGAATGGTACAGACGCTAATCCCAAGGGCTCTATTACCACTTTGGGCCAATTCTCTAAAGGATGTTGAGCAACAAATTGATACAATTCCTTCATTGCGAATATGGTTAGTGGTCGATGTTCATTTTTTGTTCCCATTCCAAGTCACTATAAGGACGCTGTGTTTCGAACATGGTCAAGAGCTATCCTTTTTCATCGGGGCCACCCAAAGATGTCCCAAACATCGAGTGTTGTGGTTCATTATGCCCCATTGTATATCCAAGTGACGAACTCCCTCGGGCGATGCCAGCTACTTGACCCCTATATGGTTGGGAGAGCCAAATCCGGCTTCTTGTTTCCCACACCGAGCACTGCTCACGTGGGCTTAAGAGTTGTGATGAGGTGGTAATCTCACAAGAGGGCGGGTGGCTACCATTGGTTGAGATGCCCAGCCTCAGGACCCTTGGTCTTTTCTGGCCCCCTCGGATTTTTTCGGCCCCTTACCCTCTCGGGCCCTGACCCTAGTTCTTATGGTATTGTACGATGTGGTATGGGATTATGTCCTCATTCACGTCAGGTTACTCATTGTGTCGTACACATCCCAGGATGAGATAATTTATCCAAAATCGTCCTCACTTCAAGATGTTAAACTGCAAACTGGTCGGGCTATTTCAACTAAGGCCCAGCCTCAGGTCCCCATCCTTTACCAGCCCCTTGGCCTTCTTAGGCCCCGAGCCAAGTTCTTATGGTATTGTACGATGTGGAATGGGATTATTTCCTCATTCAAATCAGGTTACTCTTCTTGCCTTACACATCCTCGGATGAGATACTTTATCCATACTTGTCCTCACTACAAGACGTTAAACTGAAAACCGGTCGGGCCTTTCCGACCGAGGCTCAGCCTTAGGCCCCTGGCCTTTTTTGGCCCCTTGGCCTTATTGGTACCCGGCCCATGTTCTTATGGGATTGTATGGTTTGGTATGTGATTATGTCCTCATTCACGTAGGGTTACTCGTCGTGCCGTACACCTCCCCTGTTTGGGGTATCTTACTCCTTTCTTTTTACTCACTGCAAGACGTTAACTGCAAACTGGTCAGGCCTTTCTGACTGAAGCCCAGCCTCAGGCCCCCTACCTTTTCTGGCCCCTGGTCCTTCTCAAGCACCAACCCAAGTTCTTAGCTAGAGGTTATGGTGTGGTATGGGATTATGTCCTCATTCACGTTGGGTTATTCTCCACATCGTACGCCTCCTGAATGTGGGGTATCTTACCCATTTGTTTCCTTACTGTATGAAGATAAACTGCACATTACTCCCTTCAAGAACTACATGTCTCTTAATTCTTGTCCTCATGGGATACATAGGACCGCCCGATCTTCTAGACTTCAGGTCCATCCCCTTCACCAAGAAATCTCCATTTCACCTTGGCCCCTTGGCCTACCCTTTCCCAGGGAGGGGAGTATATTGTGTGGTATGGGACTATGTCCTCATTCAGGTCGGGTTTGTAACGACCACTCCACATACATCTCCCTCCTGAGACTTCTCTATCCCCTTATTCTATACTCGTCCCTTAAAATTGGTTACTCTCAAGTTGAGAACCCTCCTCGGACCTCTTTAGTGATTCACCAATCTGTATAAGAGTACTCTGGTTCAGTGTTTGGAGGGTCAGATTTTACATGGACATGCTTTCGCCCATTTTTCAGTCTTCGTGTTCCCCTTTATTTGGGCTTCCATAATCTTCCACACCCTAAGGGACCCCCAAATGGCTTGGATTCTAGGCCTTAGTACACTCCTACCATCACGAGCCAACGTCTTCAAGGTTTTCAAAAAACAAATCGAAACAGGTACCGCGTTGTGAATATGGTCAGCGGCCGATGCTCATTTGTTTGTACTCATTATAGGCTAAAGTGATATGGGTTCTGTGTTTCGAACACTATCAACAGTCATCCTCCATCGTCACGCCATCCTCCTTAAGCCTTGAATGTTGGTACATGATTCACATCATTTTCCACCTCATCAGGTCTAATTGGAATTTTGACACTCCTTAAACTATCCCTCAGTGCACATTTTCACGTTAGGAGGACAAATCCGCGGTAAAGGCATCATTCGGGGCTCTGCACCGACTTCCCTTCTCCATGGTCCGAGCTTTAAGACCATAAACTATGATCTCTTTTAGAACAATGTATGGATTGATTCCCATCCTCATGGGATACGTAGGAGCACCCAGATGTCTTTTTTCAGGTCCAGCTTAATTGGGAGCTAGTTTCTCCTGCTCCTTACCCTCTTACCTCTATTTTGTCCCCTTGGATTGAGGTTTATCTCTTGGAATCGTGTATGGTGTGGAATGGGATTGTGTCCCCATTCACATCGGGTATGTTTTATTACACCATGCACATTCCCCCTTTAGCCTCGTCTCTACTACATCTATGCAGCAGGACGTTAAAATGAACTACGGGTCCCCTCACAAGACTGTAAACAGTCACATTATCATCCTAGCCGCACGATGAAAAATGGCATTACATCATGATTTCCTCACTCAAGGGGAAACCATGTTTGGTATCTATCAGACACCATACCATTTTCAAAACCTACATACGGCTTGATTGTTGTGGCGATGTCGGGACTTGGTATCCTTGGCATGTTGCTTCACAAACAAAACCATTCACATTAAAGGATAAAAAAGATACATCAAATACCACTTATTCTGGTGTGAGGGCCACACACGCATTCCCCCTTTTACCCTGGCACTGGTACCTTAACGTGCCACCCCTTAGAATAATGTACAGCTTGATTCTCATTCTCATGAGATATGTAGGAATGCACAGGAACTTCCCCATGGGCCCAATCTAACTTTCGTGTTCGGTCCCTTGACCTAAACACTTATCCAAGGAACACATGGTAATCTGGACTCCAGGTCCTCATTCATGCCAGGTTTCATAATCACCTTACCATGTGTCCCCATCACTCCTTACTGATCCATGGTCTGAGCTCTATGACCATAAACTAAGACCACTCTTCATCCTTTCCACAATAATTTAAACTATATGACACCTTTTAGAACTACGTATGGCTTAATTCCAATACAAATGGGATACTTAGAGACACCCATGAATTTCGCATTGGGTCCAGCCCTAGGAATCACAAATCTTTTTCCTCCACATTTCCAGCCCCCTGGCCTGACCCCTTATGGGTAACCATGTAACTACAGCTTTTCCCTGAACAATTTCGGGATGCCGCACGATGACATTGGGAAGCAACAGCTCCCTCGCCATAGAGGTCCTGTCTAAGAGTAAGATTGATACATTATCAGACTGATGTGCCCATCCAATGTGCTTCCACCATGGTGGTGAATTTTCAAGAGTTTTGGATTCTATTCGAACAAACCATCATTCCACGCTTTACGTGCCCCTTATTGGGCCCTCGTCCTCTTTCACGTCTAAGGTAAACCCCTAATGGTATGGATGTTCAGCCTATGGCCCGCCTATTGTCCTGGGCCAACGTTCTGAAAGACTCATGGGAGACATTTTGAGTCAGGGCCAATTATTTGAACATGGTCAGCAGTTAGGCCTCATTTTTTATCCCCATTCCAAGCTAACACAACAAGGGTACTGTGTTTCAAATGTGGTCAACAATTATTCTTTATTTTCATGCCACCACCACAGTGTTCTGAATCCTGTGTATCATGATTCACACCTTCCATTCCCATCTGTTCAGATTGATTCTAGAGCCCTTTTCATTATCCCATTCATGCACAAGAGCGCACTGGGAAAACAGTAATTCATCTGTTCTGAGAGCTTCACACTCCAGTTAGGTATGTCCCTTCTCTTCCCAAGAATCCAGGTCAGTTGTTCAAACCACGAGTGCCTGAAACATGGTAAGCACTATTATGTTAAGTAAAAATGACATAACGATCATCCTTTGTTTCTCACGTTGGGATAAACCCACGTGATCTTAGGGATTGATCACTGTGTGTTTTCGCGAATATAACAGATGCATGTAAAACCAATAAAAATAACAAAACTCATGCATGTTATGGCATCAAACGATAAATGCATGAAATTATGTTTGAAAGTTAGTAATCATTACAGTAAATGAGGGTCATTTCCTCCCATGGATGGGTTAACCTCATCAAAAGAGCGTAGCTGCTCTGCCACCCTCTGGCTGGTGGCATCCAGGAGTTGATGCCGCCTGTTTAGCTCCCGCTCCTCCTCGATAGCGTTGGGGTGCAATTCGTTGGCTATAATCTGGGCCTGCTCCACGTCATTCCGGAAGACAGAAATCTCCTCAGAGGATCGCTTCATGCCCTATTCAGCCTCTACTAGGTGGGCCTTTAATCACAATATTAGCTCAAATTGCGTGTTAAGGGAGGTTGAGTGCTCGTCCGCCCAACTCTGAAACTGCTAGACCTCATCATCAGCCTCCTAGAGCCTCTTGATGTTTACCACTTTCCTCCATTGCCTTCCCACATAGAGGCCACAGTCATACTCCTAAATCTTTTCCACCATAAGATATCAGAGGAGCATGTGGGGACGCTGGGTATTCACTCCCCCAGCACAAATTTCTCACAGTTGTGAGTGAATTCTATCCATCTCATCCAACCACAGTTCTTGGGGGGTGTCATCAATGAATCACTTGATCAGATTCCATGATCGGTGATGGATTTTCTTGATATCCTCTTCATCAGAGTCTGTCTCATCCCAAACGGCATGATTGGCAGGACCATACGTGGGGAACGCCCCTAGGAACTCTTTAGCAGGGTCCACGTCTGGTATTTGATCATGTATGGTGGGTCCTGGACTATTTGATTGATCCTAATCATCGGATCCTACCTCAATTATATCAGGTTTAACCCCACTGAAAGTCCCACGAGTGATGGGGAGCACCATCGGTTGGTTGGTTTGGGCCTCTGCCTCCACGATCCGTGGCATTCCCTTGGGAAGGATTCCGCAAGAAGCCCTGACCAACCTCTCCAAGACGTCCCTCTCCATTTGAAGAACTATATGCACCAAAAAAGGACTTTGACGTTAGTAAAAATGGTTAGGGGATGACAGTCATAAAATTGGTAGAGGGGACTTACAGAGATCGAATTCCTGGTCTCGTTCTTGTGATGATGTCATCGGGACCGCGAGGCATGGCCCACATATACTATCAGAGGGTCTGAAAGCTCCTAAGGGGTCACCTCAGGTGTCCTGGCCCTGCTGGATGTGGCAGTTGATGCAACCGCAGGTATAGATTCTGAATGTCCAACATCAGTATTCATTGAGGGACAGGAATGGGTCCTACGTATGAGGTCCTCCTGCATTGTTCCTATGTTAGTAATGGGTCTAGAATGACCTGGGAGTAGACATTGTGGAACGGGTTTGAGGTTTTACCTAGAGCGCCTCGGTGAATTCTTTAAGGTCTGGTCTCTAATCTCCAACTTCTCCCTCCTCCATCAGGCTCCCTCTACCAGCCTCATCCACCTAGGAGGACTTTCTCGATTCTTCCGGTAGAGGAATGTGTTCTCTCAGTTCAGTGGTTGATAATTGTGGAGGGACCGTACGATCCAGAAACACCTTGACATGGTCCGTCATTAGACACGAGGCACATCGGGAATGCACAAAGTCCAATAGCTCTGATAGGTACCACTCAATCTCTTCCTGGGACACCGCAAAGCCGGCCCTGATTGGGCCTATCCCATGCAAGTCCATCCCAAGAGAGTTCAAGTGTTTCCACATCTTGTGAGGGCTCAGAAACTGCTTGTTGACTTCCTAGATATCCCAGGCCTCTAGGAAGTTAGCGTCCTCTGACATGTCTATGTGATGCAGCCACTACCCTAGAGCCTGAGTGTATATCCTACAAAACCCTCTCAGAGGCCTCCCCTCTAGATGACTCTGTTTTTCTGAAACTGTCAGGTCTGTTACCACTAATGGATCTACCGCTACTGCCTCACCCTCAACCAGTGCAGGCCACTTCGCCACAGTAGCCCCGCTACCACAGGACGTACCTGCCACCTTCCGGTCCCAACCTTGAGGTTGGGAAGGTCTACCGTCATTGGCCTGAACTATTGGCTGCTTTAGCATTTCCCCTAGGTAGGTCGCCTCCCATCTTTGAGCATACTCCTTAACCAACCCAAAGGCAGTAGTGGGTGGAGGAAGTTCATTCCTCATCTTCCCATCCTCACGAGTGAACATGATCCACATCTGCCTCATCACACATGGATGTTCTTTAAGGAGAACCCCTATGTAATCCTAGGGGGGTCAGTCGCTGCATGCACCGAAATTTATGAGAAAATCGGTGCGGGGTGTATGGCTCGCAGAGCGGCTCATGGTCCACCCTCTCCACCAGTAATCCACCTCAAATGTCCGGGAGATAAGACTGGTGCTCTTCTGTCCATCGACCATCATCCCTAAAGGCCCCCTTTGGAAATAGGAACGGATGGAAGTTTAACTCATCTTCCTTCTAGACTCGGTTTCAAACCGATGGTACAGTCATCTTGGCTGGAAATATCCCTGTGGTATTCAGGATGGATGGGTTAAAGGTCAATCCCAAAGGAGAAATAGGGTTCAGGTATTCATAAACCCCCCCCCCCCCTAATGTGCGCCCTATCCACCCATATAGAAGGTGGAATGACCCACATATCCTATGTGTAATTTTCCCCTCGGTAACGTGCCAGAGCATTTTGTACATTTTGGTAAGCATCAGAATTCCGAGATTCACCCGCCCTCCAGTCACTATCAAGGAGTCCATGATGAATGTGCTTGGTCGCACACCCTTATTTTTATCCCTTTCTGGGAAGATCTAGCCACAGATAAGCGCCACATTGAATGTCACCAGCCAGACTATCGGCTGTTGTTCGGTGATGATGCTGAAGCCCTAGGTCTTCCACTGACTATCCTCCATTAGCCGCTAGTATGAGTGCTCCTTGCCCCATTGATCCCCCTTTAGGGAAGTTCTAGGACTCACCGAAAACTTCCTGTATTTCAGGAAGTTCTGAAATTTCTTGAACCACCATTTTAAGTGGTCATCTCTCACCAATTCCTTGTCCTCTCCCAGCACCAGTCTCACTAATACCATCTCCAGTGGTGACATCCGCTATGGATCCTCCCATGCACCCATAGAAGGGAGGAATTCGTCATAGATCTTTCATAGTATCAGGATCCTTGAGATATGATGCACATCCCATAAGCTGATTCCAACCTCCTCATGATGCTGGTGGAAGGTATTGGTCCCCGGTGACCACTGGCTCAACAGCCCTGGCGTCTGCTGCTTCGGCTGGTAGATGTGAAATTGGGAGGCCCAAGCCACCTCATACAGGCCTACTGTCCTCATCTCTGCCCCGAACTCTTCACACGAGGTTCTTACCCAGTAGGCTCAGGCCCAGTCATCTGTGAAGTTTCCACCTTGACATAGGTCCCAATCATTAGAGCATCCCTTCTTCGGGTTCCTCAACAGCGCCTTCAGGATGGTTCGGTATAGGGGAGGGGAAATCTATGGCAGTAATTCTTTCCCATCAATTTCATTCAGATGATTGTTTAACAATCAGTGGTAACAAGTGCAAATTCCCCTAGAGTGTGGATGTTTTCCACCCTGAACCATTGGTGCTGGCACAGTGTTCTCCTGAACCAATAGGCTGGCTCTTCCCTGATTTCTCCAGGGATGAAGACGTCATCCCTCAGTCCAAATCCATATAAGACAAGCCTCTTGAAAAATGGGTAGTTCCTTTATCTTTATGAAAATATTTGCACCAGCAAATCATGGTCGGAATGACTCTGTACCAACTCCCCCATACCCAATCTGTTCGCCATCTATTCCCTTCAGGCAGCATCTGCAAGGACCCCCCTAATGACCTCCTGGTGAGCCATCTAATCCTTAAAATTTAGATGATTTTTGGTATGGATCGCAAAGCTCGGTTGTGAAGCTCGATCGCGGAGACCAATATTGAAGCTCGATCCCAAAGAGAGGAATTGTAGAGCCTAGCACCGACCCTCAGACGCAAGTTGTGGAGCACACTAATGTAAAGTCGATGATTCTTTGTGCGCTGCAAAACAAATGCCTGATTCATGGAGAGTGATCGCGGAGTATGTGGAGCTTCACAAATCGAGAGCGCCAAAAAGTTGAAATCGAGGAGGAGAGAAATGTACAAAAGAGGGGTCAGCCCATCTATTTATAGGTTATGACCCCAGGCACTTCGTGATGCATCCAACAGCGGTGGACTTCACAGCGTTCCCTGCTCGTGCATCGATGATCCTCCTCGCAAGCCTCCTTCGTGAGGCCGCCTTGCAAGCCTCCTTCGTGAAGCCACATCACGAGAATTATTCACGAGGCCGCCTCATGGGTAACCAAGGTATTTTTGTGATGGACCCTCATACTCAGATTCTTTCTTTCTCCTTGAACCCCTATCTGTGGGGGGGGGGCATTTTTTGATTCCAAAATTATAGGGGTACGAAATATCCTCAAGCATTAAGGCCTACCTCTCGAAGATGGATCAAGAAGCTCCCAGAGCCCAGCGACCGGCACACCAGAGCCCCTTTGTGATCCCTCGTGAAGCAAGGAGGCAAGACCGCTCCGAGAATCCCTCTAACATTTGCGAGGCATCGTGAAGAAAGGAGGTGGTAACGCTCCGCGATTCCCTCTAATGTCCGCGAGCCCACACGAAGTAAGGAGGAAGTAACTCTATACAAAGACCTATGACATTCGTGAGCTGGTGCGAAGCAAAGAGGCGGTAATGCTCCTTGACTCCCTCTGAAATTCGTGAGCCATCGTGAAGCAAGGAGGTGGTACCGCTCTGCGAAGCCTGGTGACGTTCATGAGCCCCCGTGAAGCAACAGTGTGGTAACTCTCCATGACAGCAGGTGATGTTCGCAACCTGCCACAAAGCTCGCTGCGCACGGAGCGCACGCTGCTTCATAGTGCCTCGTGCCTATAAATACAGGGCTCCCCTCGAGCCCGCCAGATGGACTTTCAGACCATTCCTCTTCCTAGATCCCGAATCATGAAGAACATTTGCTCTGCAAACCATGAGCTTCTCAAGGTACTTTCTGCACCGTGAAGTACCCTCCCCTTGGTGTTAATTGAGCCCCTCTTCTGAGAGGGATGCCTTTCGCGAATCACATGGGTATTTTCCAAGTAAGGAGATCCTCAAGGGGACTTGGGTCTTTGCATAGCACTTATTCTTCATGAAGCACCCCCATGAGCATGTAACCCAAGTGCCAAGGCTGGGTCAGTGTGCATCACGAAGAACATGGCTTCCATAGGCCTCGCTTCACAAGGAATTGCTTCGCGAATGTCTTTTTACTTCGTGAAGATCCTCCCATACGCACCCATTCCCTATGCCTAGCCTAGGAAACTTCACTTCACGAAGCACAACCCTTCGTGAAGCCCCTCCATTTCATGGAGCACCAAAGCTTCACAAGGCTTCTACCTATGGCCCCTCTCGCTTTGTGACTCCTTTTTCCCATGTGACCCTTCAAGTTTGCACGAAGCAACTTCAAAGTCCCTTGGAAGATACTACCCATTGCATTGCTCCGCCTCATGATTCTTCGCATAGGCATGCTAACAGATATTTCTTCTTCGCATACCCATGCTAATGTGGACCCCCCAATGGTTCGCTCCAGGACACCCCCTCTCCATGGTGTTTCATGTCCCCTCTCTTCATCAAGGTGCAGAGGGTGCCGGTTATGTAAGTCCTAGGGGTGTAGAGTGAACCCACATCGTCTGAGCTACAGGAAGTTAAACTGCCAAGCACCATCGTCCTCAGCACATGATGTTAAACTGTCACCTCTCCCCATGCCTCGCACATGGGGTTCCCCTACCTTAGACATTCTGCACTCCCACTTGTCTCCACAGGAGTGAGATCATTACTCACATGGAATGAGATCCTCTTTATAGGAGCGGCATCTATCTGAGGGAAAGGGAGACCATCTTTGTGTAAGCCCCTATATTTTCTTGCAGGAGGAAGCATCCCAACTCCTCCTTTCTTCTTCAGTCCCAAGGATCGGGGGGGACTGGACACCAGACCTCTCCTTTTCTTTGGTATCAAATCCCTCTCTCACTAGGCTTTGTCACCAATGGGCCTCCATCCTGGAGTAATTCCCAATATTTATCTCCATGGGCTACGAACCACGCATAAGCCTCTATTTCCTCTCTAGTCTGCGAACCATGCGTAAGCCCCTGTTTCCTCTCTGGGATGCTAACCATGTGTAAGCCCCTGTTTCTTCTTTGGGATTATAACTATGTGTAAGCCCCACTTCACCTCCCACGGATGCACCTTTCATGACGTGATCATCAGGTCTCTGATATATCTTATTTCTCACACTGAGCATGACTCAAGTGGGCATAGAGTGAGCACCGACCATGACACCAACTCCCTAGGAAGCCTAGAGTATAAGCCCCACACCATCTGAACTACGAGGACTTTGATCCTTGTCAAGGCAGGGTACGTAGGAAGCCTCCCCTAGGTTCAAGCCCACCACCATCCCCTAGTCCTTACTATCTTCATGTCGGTGAAACATGCCCATAACCTGAACTATGAGGTCTTTGATCCTTAACAATGCATTGAACATAGGAAGACTCCCTAAGGTATAAGTCCAACAACCATTGATCCTGAACATCTTCATGTCGGTGCACCAAGCCCCTATAATCTGAACTACGTGGTCTTTGATCCTTGCTAAGTCAGGGCACGTACGAAGCCTCCATGTGGTTCAATCCTACCACCCATTGGTCTCTCCGACCCCATTCACGTCGGTTCTCCAACACCTTGGGCCGCCTCAGAGCGTAAGCCCCAAATGCCCCCATGAACTATGAGTTCTTTGACCCTTGACAAGGCAAGGTACATAGGAAGCCTTCATGAGGTTCAAGCCCAATATTTGGTCACTCCGGCCCCCTTCAAATTGGTTCTCCCCCATCCCGCATGACATTAAAATGTGAACCCCAATCAGTAGTAAGTAATTGTTTCCTTAGTCAGCATTAAGCCGTTGCACACAAATCCTACCCTGAACTATGTGGTCTTTGATCTCTTACAAGGGAGGGTATGTAGGAAACCTCCAATAGGTTCAATCCCACTATCCACCTAGACCCCAGGTCCTTATTCACGTTGGTTCACCGACTCTTTCCCTATATCCAAACTACATGGACTTTGATCCTTGACAAGTAAAAGTACGTAAAAATCCTCCCTGAGGTTCAATCCAAACAACCAATGGTCCCAACCACTTCACGTCATTCCACCCCTATCCTCCATGACATTAAACTATTTTCCACTTTTTGTTCCCCATTCAACGATAATCCTTTGTCAGCCTCTTTCCGTGATAAGATATTTTAACTCCATTCAGCAGTAAGTCGTTGGAACTCCAACCAGCGGTATGCCATTGTCAAGATGAACTAATCTCACTGAACTACATGGAATTTGATTCCCTGCCATGGGGATACGTAGTAAGTCTCTTCGAGGCTCAATCCCAACTTCACCGTTTCCCTTGCACTGGTCTTATTTCATTCCCCTCCACTTCATTCATCCACCCACCATCCATCCTGATTCCTACCCAGGCTGCCACATCCTGGTGGGATCATGCTGCCTCATTCCCCATTCCCCTCAACAGTTACCACGAATTAAACCATAGGTTAGCCCCAACATCAGTGTTCCCTCCAGGGGTTTCACCCATCTGATCCACTCTAGTCAATGTTTTGATCAGTCTAATCTTTCTCCGTTGGACGTTAAAATTTCGGAATACCTTGTGTTAAACATGGGAAGCTGAGGAAAACCTCAGATACATGCCCATGGCATCTGATTCCCTGCATTCGATGTGGGATGCATCGGGCTTCTGTGCCCTCAAGAAGCCCTATAATAAGGGACAGAAGACAGACGTGCTAGTTTACCAGTGCCCAGACACGCCAATGATGCCCAACGTGACTACTCCCCTGACCGAAGGTTGCTACCCTGATCGGAACCTTTGGAATGTCCTGAAATAAGTAGTGTAATTAACTGGTGTCCATGAAGATATGGCGTTAGGAAGTGTTTCACGAACAATGTATTAAATCTATATGGGATACTCGGACTAGGTGAAAATTTCTGAGGAGGAATCAATGGAACGAAGAACCGACATCCCATCATCCAATTTCGATCAAGTAGAAAACATCCCTAAAAAAGTGACGGATGCTTCCCGCCATTGGAAAGCGGGAATGCAGGGCAACAAAACTGCGCCTTTCATCCTCCATAGATGGATGCACACGCCCCGGTGAAAGCATTGGAAACACCCTTATTTCACTTTAATTAGCATGATTCGACAACCATTTCACAAGACATATCATGATACTATACTTTACCCAACGCATTAGATCACTATTAGGGTGCACCCTTCTTAAACATTTCATTTCATGCATAATTGTGCAACATGGATCATAAAACATTGATTCATTAAACATATCCATTTATTCCATGATAAAGGAATGTAGAATTCATACATGTAACACTATAATCAATACATAAATGTAAATTAAGGTGAATACCTTTGATAGATAAATTTCCATGGTATTCACTACACAATGATTTCGGCTTGGAAAAATGTGGTTCAATTTCAGCAGCATAACGGTGTGACATAATAATTCATAAAAATGGTTGATGAGAGAGAAAGGGGTGTCTCATCGTCTTTACATGAAATGTAAAGTATGGGGGTCATATATATACATGTCCTAACAACTGTAATGTAATTTTGATTCATGATATAGAATAATTGCTTGAATGTAAATGAGAGAGAAATTCCTTTCAGAATTTCAGCATAGTAACGGGTGTACCTGGGAGGCATTTATTGAGATGAAAATGGGTATATAATCATTAAAACATAAAGAGGGAAGTATGGGGGAAGTGAGAAATCATACCCAAACATTTATAATTTAAAATAATAGTGAATAACAATATTAAGAAACATGGATAAAAAGAGAAATGTAGGAACCCCTTACATGGAAGTATGATCCCACAGGCTTGGGAGAGGCTTGAGAGAGGCTTCTTGGGAGATTGGGGAACCTTGGGAGGATTCTAGAGAGAGGTTTGAATAGGATGTACAAACTCCAAAGGCTTTGAGTGAAGAGGAAGTGGGAGCTTGGGTGGGTTTATATAGGAAAGGAGAGGGAATTATTTATTATTTAGGTTTGCGACACCACACATTAAACTAATCAAAACCACAAACCATCCCATGGTTTTTACCCATATATTTTTCCAAAGGAGAGTGGAAAAAAATATTTTATAAGGAAAATGTCCAAACTTATTAAAATAATAGGGTTTCTTATACGGAGGTGAGTCACACTATCAAGGAAAACAATTTAAAAAGAAATAATGTTTTATTAGCCTTGAAGGGTCCACTAAATCATTGTAAAATAAATGAAACAAACCCAAAATCACATTATTATAATGTTAAAACATATATTGGATGAACATAATGTTTATATTATTTTATTACATCACTATTGGATTATTATGATGTCATAAAACATATTATATATTTAAACGGTGTTTAATGTTTACCCAAAAATTCAATTGTATCATGAAAATTATGAAAAATTAACCATTGGATAATTCCAACATCCTGATTCCAAAAATAATATTCATTTTATCTAAATAATTTTCTAAATATGTGAATTTTTACTTTTAAAATAAAATAATATATTTATCAAAAATTAATAGGTTTTGACAAAAATAGCTTTCAAACGTTAATAAAAATTACAATTGCATTCATAAAATTATAAAATAATTTACATTAAATAAAAAGTAATTTAATAATAATAATTTTTTATTAAAATATTATTAAATTCAAAAATCCATTAACTCATCATAAGAGATTTCTTAATTGAATATTAACTAAAAATACTATTTTTGCTTTAAAAATATTTACAAAGTAATAATAAAAAAAAGAATGTATATTCCTTATACAAGAATAATGTACAAAATCATAGTTCTAAGGTCTTGTTACATAACCCCTTAAAAAACCAGCATAAGATCTTAGGGTAAGGTGCTTGATGGTGATATTCACTTGGTATGGATCAGATAACATTACTCGAGTGGTAATCTTTTTCAACTTCCACTTCTCCAGTAGGCGGTTCTATTTAAGCATAACGTATTCAAGATCTGCTTGGGCTTGGTCCAGAGCAAATCCCAATGACGCCACCTCCTATCCGAGCTCCAAAAAATGGTCTTCATACGGGGAAAGTCTACTGGATGAGGCCATCACTTTCTTTTTCTGTGTAAATTGGATTTTTTAAAGCCCTATATTTATACTAATCATGTGATCACTATTCAACAGCTATATTAGAAATGGTCACAATTTTTAATGGTATTTTAAAATCCCAAACATAGAAAAAAATAATTGCATACATTTTACATAAACATAAGAAGACAATTAAACATCCAAGAAGAATTTTCATTAATGAATTTTTAGATCATTACAAATTTGGTTAAAATTATTTATTAATAGTATTCATGAGTTTTTTAGTGAATAAAGAAAAAAATATTTTTCGAATGAATATTATTTTAATATTCTAGGTATGTTTAATATTATCTTAAATTACAAGTCTAGTTAAATTACTCAGTTTTAACACTAAATATATTTAATATATATTATGGGTGTGTGATAATATATAAATAATATTTTTGACACAGTTTGGTACGTTATAATTAATACTTATTACTTATTTAAAGGTTGTTAAATATATGGGAATTGGGGATCCCTTTCTGTGTATTTGATCATTCACTATAAATAGTCGGAGAGAGGCTCTCACACAATGACTATTCATTGTGAGTTCTTATGATCCTATCTCTACTCTGCCTCTTTATAGAGAGAGAAGCTCTCCATCCAAGTGATAAGATCAATCTCATCTCTCGACATCAAAGGAACATCAATGTGTTGATCATCAAGACATCGAAGGCATCATCATATCACTACTCTATCACCCAAAATTTGACGATCGATGCTCCTATGGATTCTTGAATCATGTGGATGAAATAGATGGATTCTTCTTTGGATCCTTTGAGCAATGGTCATCGGTGATGAGTGAAAGATGAGTGAACATCAATTCGAATGAGTTGCATATTCAGTTTAATATATGTGATCTTTTTAATTCATGTGATATCCTCAGATATTATCGAGGCTCAAATCGATGGAGATGATAGGTTATGTTTTCCCAGTGATGAAATATTTTAAATCCCTAACCCACTGGCATCTGCTACACATCCCGATACCTTCACTCCTCAAATAATATTGACATTAGTCTATGTGTACACATCAAAAATAACTCAATGTTGGTTATCCCATTATTTCATATCAATCTGAGGTCATTTTCTATGGTTTGGTCGGTTACACATACATTTTTGTATTTTAAAACACTAAAAACATGTTTACGGGCATCTCAGGATAATCGTAACTCAAAAATAAATGTGGTCTGTTCATAAATTTTAGAAATCAATCGAATATCATTTTAATTTGATTTCATGTCAATATAATAATGTTTTACTAGTTTTGACCATGCGAAACTTGTTTTTAAAGGCTACAATACCTTTAAAAACTGTTTAACGAGTCATTATGACTACACCGCATGTCAGGTTGATGTTTTTTATACACAAAAACATAAAAAATAACTCAACTGAATTTCTACCGTGATGTAACCTCAATATGAGGTCATTTTTTATGGTTTGGACCATTAAACACATTTTTTAGTATTTTAAAACACTAAAAATGTGTTTAAGTGAATCCCAAGGAAACTGTAACTTGTAATGATGTGATGTTAGTTCCTACATTTAAAAAATAATCTGACAGTCATTTTCCAATAATTTCATTTCAATAAAGAATTTTTTTTCTTGGTTTTGAACCCTCTAAACATGTTTTTTAAGCCTTCAATACCTTTAAAAACTATTTAATAAGTCATTCATATATCTCCATACATCGAATTGACATATTGTTTGTGAATACATGTCACAAATAACTCAAAAATGGTTTTAAAATGATTATAAGACAATATGAGGTTGTTTTCTATGTGTTGGACCATTACAAGCTTGTTTTAGTGTTTTAAAACACTAAAAATGCATTTACATGAATATCAAGAAAATTGTATCTTGAAAATACGTATTGTCGATTCCTACATTTCAAAAATTAATCGACGATCATTTTATTTTGATTTCATGTCAATCTGAAATTGTTTTCTTAATTTTGACCACTCGATACATGTTTATAAAGGCTTTGGTACCTTTACAAACTATTTAGTAGGTCATTTATACCACACCATGCATCGTATTGTCATGTTTTCTACATGTATACATCACAAATAACTCAAAAGTATTTTTACCATGATTTAATTTCTATATGAGGTCTTTTTATATGGTTTGGACCATTACACACACACTTTAGTGTTATAAAACACTAATAACACGTTTACTGGAATCCAAATAAAAATATAACTTGGAATGAAATTTTGTCAGTTATTACATTTAAAATAATCAATCAATGGACTTTTTTATATTATTTCATGTCAATTTGACATCATTTTCCAAGTTTGTACCCCTTGAAACATATTTTTAAAGTCCCCAGTACACTAAAAAACTATTTATCAAATTATTATGACCAAACCACATGTAAAATTGTCATGTTTTAATTTTTTATTGGTCACAAATAACTCAATGGTGTGTTTCTCATGATTTCACATCAATATGACGTCTTTTTCTATTGTTTGGGATGTTATATTCATGTTTAAGTGTTTTAAAACACTAAAAACACGTTTATAGGTATCTTGGGAAAGATATAACTTATAATGACATTCTATCAATTCCTGAATTTAAAAAATAAATCGATAATGAATTTCCTTTGATTTCATGTAAACATGTTCTTGGTTTTGACCCCTCGACACATGCATTTAAAGGTTTCGGTACCTTTACAAACTGTATAGTAGGCCATTCTGACCACCAGGAAAGTCATATTGACATGTCATATGTGAATACAAGTAAACAATAACTAAAAAGTGATTGTAACATGATTTCACTTAAATATAAGGTTGTTTTCTACGGTTTGGACCATTACATGCATGTTTTAGTGTTTTGAAATACTTAAAAAGCATTTATGGGCATCCTAATAATACCATAACATTGAATGAAATGTCATCAATTTAATTAATTAAAAAATAAATTATTTTCCACTTTACTATGATTTCATGTAAATTTGATGTTTTTTCATTTTGAACCCCCCCCCCCCACACACACACATGTTTTTAAAGGCTTTGGTACCTTTAAAAACTATTTTCCGAGTCATTCTAACTGCATTGCACGTTAGATTGACATGTTTTCTACACATACATATAAAAAATATATCATTGGTGATTGTATCATTATTTAATGTCAATATTACATCACATTATATGGTTTTTACCATTAAACACATGTTTTAGTGTTCTAAAACACTAAAAATTCATTTACGAGAAACTGGGGAAATTGTAACTCAAAATGACGTTTTGTCAATTCCTACATTTAAAAAATAAATAAACGGTCATTTTTATCTAATTTCAAGTCAATATATTATATTCATCCTAATTTTGACCCCTATAAATACTTTTTAAAGGCTTTGGTACCTTTATAAAATGTTTACTGAGTGAAAACTAAGAAAATGAGCACAACATGTTTTTGAACTTAAGGATAACGATATATAATTCATTTTTTATATGTATCAAGCAACCACAAGTAAATAATACACAATATATTGATGGTCTAGCTCAAAGTTATTTTTTTAAATATACAATTTTTATTTTAGTTTTATTTTCAGAAGTTTTAAGTGTCCATTAAAAATGTGTGGGTAATCTATTAAATTTTGAATTTACCTCTACAGGATGAGCTATAAGATTGAAAATTTCCATAGGGAACATTCCGGTTATCTACTAAAATACTGAAACTAAATAATTTTCTATTTTTTAACACCACTTCTCTTGTGTTTCTCTATAGAAATATTGTTCTTACACATTTTCTTTCAATCTTTCAATTTCTCTTTTGTGTATATCAGTCAATGGAACTATTAGAACCACCACTGGGCATAGTAATAATAGGTAATGGTGCCCTACCAAAGACAACTGATGGAGTAGGCCCAAAATCCATCCCCCATACAAGTATGGGATGCTCCTTCCCAAAAATTACTACAACTACATCATTTAGTGAAATTGATGATGATTATGAAGTGTTCACATCTCATAATTCAAGAATTTTAACCAGTTAACACAAAAATATTAATAATTATTTTTAACATTTCTAAACTTAATAATATAATATAATTAATAACTATTTCATTACTATTTATTTTTATTTCATTTCTATAAAAAGATAATATTTAAAAATATATTATAATAAAAAAAAGAACATAAAAACAATTAATTAGGGTTGGCTAGATGTATCAAATGATTCCAAATTGGCATCATTTGATCCCGGTAGCCATCCCCATTTAATTGGGTTTATGGATTTTTTTGTGATAATTTATTTTTCATTATTATGTTTTTATAGTAATGAAATAACATGAAATATTAATGAAAATTACATACTCAAAAGTCTTTGGTAGGGTCATTTACATAACATCCATCGGGTTTCCTAGGAACTTTAAACCACTTATCTATTCATCCAAAAGAAGAAATAATTCATTAGCCTTTATAAGTAATATAAAGATTTTATAAGAAACCTTAACTTGTAAAAAATATATATAAACAATAATGAATAAGATAGAAACCAAAATTTCTCTTTTTTTCTCGAAAAAACATGACACCCAGCGCTGTTAGGAATGAATTGTTTCTCGGGATTCACATTATTTTATATATAATTGCTAAAAATAATAACAACATTTATTAAAAATTTAATTTTATTAATTTTATTTTATTAATATCTTATAAAATATGAAATTACCCCATGAGATGCATCATTGTTAATATCTACAATTCTCGAAATAAATTTTTTCAGACAGATTCTCATACAACTATCATGATATGAGAGATGTTTCATTAATCTCCTGTCATAAAATCCATTTAAAATATATCCATTTCATTCCTAAAATTTTTAGAATCCATGGGCTTGAAATGGAGTCACGGACTTCAAATTGAAAAATAAAATCTAGAAATAAAAACATAACCATTAATAATCATATTAAAAAATTTACTAATGTCTTTGAAATTAGTTATCAAGGAATATTAAACTAATATTTCCACTACATGAGTATAAAAGATCACATTTTTCAGGGAGTATGAATATGCCTCAAATATTTATAATTAATTAGAAATTCCAACCTCTCACAAGTATGTTTTAAAAGAATTTACTTTATGATTCTAGAAGTGTCATAAGTAGGCACCCTGAACTCAACAAATGGAATGATAATCATGAATTATTTTAGGTCCCATACATATTTTGTGTCCATATTTTTATCCCTTATATAGTAATATTTATCTATTTGACAAATGCTTTAAATAATTAATAAAATATATAGTTTTTTTCAATGACACACATACCAATAATGGTAACTCACCAACATTCCCTATATAGAGGGGGGACGAACTACTCCATAACTATTAGTGAATAGGATGTTGTGATACCAACAACATTCGAGGTAACATCTGGCTTACTAGTAGTCTCAGGTACAACAGAATCACTCAGATCCACTAAATTTGATGGTAGTGGTGGTATACTCCAATATGTTGATCGGGTAGGATTTTTATTTTTTTTGTTCTTAGAATTCATGCAATTCTAATGGTTTAGATATATTAAATTTATAAAAAATTGAAGACTAAAAAAATCATAAAAAAAATGAAAACTATAATAATTTATTTATCTACAAAACACTTATTAATGATAAATTGTAAAATATTTTCATTACTAATTTATACATTAAATTATCTTCAAATTCATTGTCTTCATTTTTTATCAACCTCCATTGAGACGTGTGCATCATTTTCACCCTCTCCTATAAGTTCTATTGTTTCAATATTGTCAATAAAAAATTGTTCAATGTTTTGTGGTTGATGAGTTTACCTGTCATAAAGTTACAATTTATCTTCATCCCTCATATCTTATATGTCTATCTTCTTTGATTGAACTTCATCACTCCATCCTTCATTTATTTCATTACCCACAAAATAAACCATCTTCACTTGTGAATCCATGATAAAAGGATAATTATCTACATGCTCACTATTATTGATCAAGCAAGAGAAGTTGAAAGAATAAAAATGTAATGAATAATTCATTATACCCCTATATATGATTACCCACTTGATTTTGAATAACACAACTAAAAACAATCCATTATAGTTTAATATAATTATATCATTTATCCTTCTATAGTATCTCACCAAAACAAGTGTAAATACACCACTATTTTGGGTTTTCAGTTCTTCTTCGTGATAAATTGTAAAAAATTCAATTCTAGGAATATTATAGGCACTGCATCTGTTATCCATTCATAGAGGACCTTGATCCAAAATATTCAAATCATTTGATATTTCTGCTCAATTTTTAACATTCATTTTTTATAAAAAGATATAAGTTTTTACTTTTAACATAAAAAAAGTAACTACAAATTAATAATACGAATATGAGTATATAATTACATGATGGGTGAACCATTCTACAATCTCTTTTTTAATATTTTTTTAATTACTACTCATTTTGAGTTCGACCCCTTAGTCACCTTTTTGTTTGTAATCACAATTATTCAATAAAAGAATTTTCAAAAAAACTATTGAGTAGAACATATCTATGTGCTTCTAGTAACTCCAATTCTATCTATTTAATATTTGACCCCTTTCTAATTGGTCATAAAATAGTTTTAAATTCTGAGGAATGGTTTTCAAAATAATAATTAGTGTATATTTCATCAACACATCCAACATGATTGAATCTAGTCCGAATCCCATCCAAATTTCTAAAACATATGGTTAGGCACTGTTTGACTATGTAACCATTATAAATATAGCCTTCTGGTTTATAATTATTCCTCACATATGATTTCAAAAGACCTATGTACCTGATGAAATAAATAAGAAACATATTAATAAAATTAACACAATGATTTAAGAAAAATGAATTCAAGAATGAAAATAAAAAAATATCAGCGTACCTCTAAATTGGATATATCCATTGAAAGTGTACCAGTCCACCAAGTTTAGATTCTTCAACCAAATGAATATCCAAATAAATTATCACTATAAAGAATGAAAGAAAAATGACACCTCCAAATGAAAAAAAATCAAAACTATTATGTCTTGATGTTTATCAAGATATATTGGATTTATATTTTTTATAAAAATATCTATTAACAAGTTATAAAACTCAATAAGAATCATAGTTAATTTTTCAGGGAATGTATTATTCAATGATAATGGGAAAAACTGTGCCATCAAATTATGTGAGTCATACCATTTCAATCCATGTTACCTTTGAGGTTTTAAGTCAATGCCCCTTGATATATTACTTGAATATCCATCCGGCACTTTTACATTGTTTAATGTTCAAAGTAATTTGTCATTATCATTATTTTTCATTGTAAATTTTATTGAAGGATACATTCCTTGTAACACCCTGACCCCAGTTACCAAGAGTCGGAGCATTATTTTAATACATTGGAATGATTACAAGGAATCATGTCCTGAAGGATAGATCAGTTTTGCAGTCTTGGAAAATTGATTACATACATGAACGTTACATTACATTATAAAATAAAAAACAAAAACAACATTTTATCCATTTATAACATTCGTATCCATTAGTCTATCCCTACAGGTTAGTCATAATATACTTTTTCGCATCCTGGGAAAAATAAAACATAGAAAGGGGTGAGCTTAGATTCTCAGTAAGGATAAGAATATAGCAGAACCTTTCATAAATAAGAATAAATATTTAAGATAATGTATAAAACTAAAACAAAAGCCTTTTATACTTAAACTTCAGCATTATATGGAAAAGATAAATCAAATAATTCCATTTAATTATTCACACGGATATTTTACTAGTTGAATAATCAAATGTAATATCAATAGATAATTTCATAATGATGGAATGCACAATGCTGGACAGCATAACCACATAGTCAAGGCCTCGTTCCCAAAATACAAATAATATTTGGTCAAGGCCTTATGCCAAGACACTAGGTTGTCTCATGAGACTTACCGATGCATCGAAGAGCTATAGCGGGCTCCACCTGTCACTTACTAAGTCCAATTCATTCCTCATATGAAATTCTTTAAACATAACATAAACATTCATATTAAAACTAGTATAAAAATGTCAATAATTAATCCATAAACCATGAATGGTATAAAAATAACACATCCATATTCAAACAAATCAAAAAAACCGTCAATATGATATGGAAGATTTGTATCATAATAAATCAAATCCAATCAAGTTTAAAATCCATCAAAGGATGTTGACATAAATGAAAATTATTGGTAAAACTCTTTGAGAAAAATATTCCTTTTTAATGAAAACATTTAAAAATCACACAATTTATAAAGGAAGAAATTTAAAGACATTTTTGAATCAAAGTGTCTCATACCACTTTGAAACTTTTGAAAGGAATTAACATTTAAAAAACATTCATGTCCATATAAATAAATACTTAAAACCCATTTTGAAAACATAGAAATTAATGAGAACGATTTAGAAGAATAAATATTTAAACCATTTAAAATGATGATCTAGTTAAATATTCCCTTCTATAAAACCTTTAAATATTCATTTTGAAAATATTTTTATGAAACATGGATGTGGATGATAAAGAGGTCCCAATAAATACTCACGTAAAAACAACCTCGAATAATGAAGAGATTGTTGAATTAACCCATACCTTGTAATTTTCCTTGGTCAATGGTACTTTAACCTCGTGTATAATAGTTAAATAATTGTTATTAAATTATACAAGAACCACATACATAAATATGATATCATATATTATCTTCTAACAATAATTTGTTAATAATACTTAAGCAGTATCATAATTTTAGGTGTTAACTGATCTATTTTATTTTATATGATTGGTTATGTAATCCATGTTTGTTATGGATAGGATGAATTTGATTAATATACTTAATGATGTTAATTTTTTAAACAATATTTCTAATCATAAAATAAAAATTATTCTTGAATGATTACGATGGGGAATGAATCTCATCACGTTCATGGAGACGGTAATCCGTACGTACTCACGAGCAACAATATCATTATATTGATAGTGAAATTGAATGTAATTGGATGGTATATCATATATACAGAATCATTAACATGTTATATTTATTATTTACATCAGTTATACTAATTATTATACCCATCCAAATAATGAAGTGTTTTAATAACAAACTACACCACGACGTGGAGACGGTAAGCCGTACGTACACACGTATAGTGAATTTGTCATTTATAGGATGGATGGAATAATAAATATGGTTTTTCCATATTTATAATAACATCACAGTATGTAAGAGGTACTGGATTTATTATTTTGGTGTTAAAATAAAAAAGAAAGAGGATGTGTAAGAAGAAAAGAACTTGAAAGAGGGTGGTGAAATTATTACCTCTTTTTCGGGTGTTTCCTTTTGAGTTGATCAAATGGGATCCTTAGGTTGGATTTATGATCAAAGTAATGAATATAGGTTTATTTAAGGGAAGTTGGGAGGATATCTAGGCAGATTTTGATGGATTCAAATGGCTTTGGAGGTGTGATTGTGAGAGAAAGGGAAGTTCCCTTTTATAAGAGGGGTGAGGGTCACTTTAGTAAAAGATTAAAATATTAATTTATTATACAATAATATTCGGTTTACAATGGATCCAAATGAATTTAATTTGTGTATTATGTGGTTATGGGTCGAAATAATCACAAAATATAGGTTTTAGACAAGTTTAGGTTTCCATTTTAACCTTATCTTTTAGATTTAACTCTTAGTTAAATAGTATAACTTTTACCGTGTCTTCTTGTATTCTTACACTATATGGTTAATAAACATACTCTAAACTTCCAAGAGAACCTCAATTGGTTCATTAATGACATATATAATATTATTTAAGCCCTTCTACCAAACCATATATTTTTATGAATATTATATCAACCAATAATATAGTATTTGTTTTAAAAACTAATTTATGTCAATTTTGACACTATTTGGTATTTTGTTTTTTTGAAAGTCATAAAAACCTTATCACTCCAAATAATATTAATATAATCTACCCAAAAATGTCGTATTAATCTATAAAATTTGTGTATGGCATCCAAACTTTCAAATTCTATTTATTTTAATATTTATAATACAAACTATTTTAATATTTCATTAAGAAGGTAATTACTGCATCATCATTTTGTCATAAATAAATTTAATTAAATAATCCCCAAAAATTATAAATGAAATAATATTATTTAGTAAATTTTTTTATCTTTCTAAATAATATTTATAGTAGAATTTATCTTATGTATAACCCTATATTAAAAATTTTTTACTTCATAAAATATGAATTTATCACTTTTAACTCTTCTTTAAATAAAATAATAATAAATGTCCTAATCTAATCCATGTGGACCTAAAAGATCATATTTTTCTCCTAAGTATGTTTTTTGTCTAATTAAACATATCCAATAGAATTAGGACATGTGTTAGGATAATTATAATATCGTTTTTACCTTTAATTACCTTATTTACTTTTAACCGTGGTAAATAAAAGTCTAAAGATACTATTCACCAAAAATTGTTTTCATATAATTGAATCAAATTTTACATAATAATTCCAACCATATATCTCGGAGTTTTTAAATTCAACTCACAGAAGAGGTAAAATTAATTTTTATACAGATTTGCAAATGTACCTAGAAGGTGGGTATATGAGGTTAAAAAGATCAATAAAATTTTATACATCTGATTTTATTATAAAATGACTCCAATGAATTAAATTAAACTTATATAGATCTTATATATCTTTTTTGACTTAAAATAAATTTAAATAAAATAAATAATTGTTTAAATAAAAAGTTGGTTTTAAACAATAATGCAGTGTTTCTCACTATTCATCAAAAATTGAATGTTTTTAGAAAAATACCAAAAATTTACCCTAAGAAAATTTTGATATTCCAAATTCAAAAATGAATTATATTTTTAATAATTCTAAAAATTTATGTTTCATTAATTAATTTAAAATTAATTCCCGTTGTCAAAACCAAAAAGTGGGTTTTTAAAAATTATAAACTATAAAAAGATTGACATGTTTTTATGTCAAATTTTAATGTAAAATTACTTATAACAACCTAAATTGTATTAAATGATAAATATATAATCTAATTATACTTAAAAACCATTAAAATTAATAATTTAACACTATAAAAGTTTTTGATTAAAAAATTTGTTTTCAATTAAATTTTAGTATTTTTTAGTATTCATCAAAATATGAAAGTTGTCAGAAAAGTACCAAAAATTTATCCAAACTAAATTTTTAGTTCTAAATTATAAAGAAGAATTTAATTTTGTTAAATAGAATATATAAAAGTGTAAAATATTTTTTTTAAATAGGATTCTCTATTAAATAGGCGGTAAAATTGCATTTTTTGAAAAATACTTCTTTTATCTGAAAAATTGAATTTGTTCTTATGTTATGTCTAAGAAACAAAAAATATGAATGTTTAAATTATATAGGATATATATAAAATTCAAAATGAAGTTAATACTCTTCATAACCACTTTTTTAATGGATAGTTTTATAAGTTGTGGTGCGCTCGAACTTAGTGTTGCGTGTAGCGCAAGCTATTGAATTACTTTAATGAGATAACGTATGATGGAATCTTAGGGTGTTCCATTCCTTTCTTATTTTCCTCAAACCATGCTTTATATTCATTTACTACAGATCCTTACGAGCACTAAGGTGATCCTTCAATTTACCCTACATATTAAGTAGTGTGAAAATTACATTGTTCCAGACGTTCATCTCAATATGAATTACATCAATATTATTACTTATAAAATTAAACTCCATATAAGGAAGTTTATAAAATATACTCACTTTATTCCACTGTTGTGTTCCAGCTAATTTGGATATTTTTCCTTGTACCCATTCCTCCCTTCTTTAAAATGATTACATTTTCCAAATTCTTCATTGGATTTAATTAATTTTCCCAAGATTTATGAATTAGATAACACCTTTTGAGGTTTTATTAATCAAGTTTCTCAATTTAATTGAGACTTGTTAAAATTGAATTTATTATATGAATCAATAAATTGAAGATGAAACATAAAACACCATTTTCTACTATGAGGTAATCATTTAGGTTCAAAATAAAAATTAAAAACTGGACTGGGAAAAACAATATGAGTGTTCGAAATTTATAAATTTCCTAGTCTGGGAAAGTCACTAATTTTCCACAATAAAGAAACATTAATTTTGAAGAGTTTTCACATTGAAGAATCATATGTTTCCATTCCATCATCCCATAATTCTCCTAATTCTTTTATTAGAGGTTGAAGGCATACATCAATGTAATTTCCAACCATTTTCATTCCATGAATAACCATCAAAACAATGAAATAAGACTTCTTCAAACACATCCATGGAGGTAGATTATAAGGTATCAAATGACTAGCCAAATTCAATAATTATTACTTAATTTATGAAGATGGTTAAAAATATTATATACCAATCCAAAACATATATTCCGAGGATCTGAAGAAAAATATGGATAAAATGAATCAAACATATTCCATGATGTTTAATATTTTGGATGTATCATCAAGAAACAATTACTATAATGAGCATTCCAGTTCATTTCATATGAAATCTTAGACAACATGAATAATATTTTAAAGTGTGGTTTTAGAGTAAAGTAACACATAACAATTCCATGAATTTTTTTCTTCTATTTCTTTTGGGGGATTCATTGATTTATACTCTCATTTGTTTCATTTAATTCCATAATATTGTATGAAATATTATGAATTCTACTTTATCAGTCTCTTCTCCCCAATAAATCATAAAATCATTAGGGAATGCTTGTCTCTTTATATAATCAAGTCCAAGTTCCTTGAGGAATTTATTCATCTCATAGAATGATGCAGGGATATTATCTTATCTAAATGTATCATGAAACAACTCTAAAATAAAAGAAATTTCTTTTTTAGAAATTCTACTGAGACACGTGATATGATATAACTTATTTAGAAAAGAAAACTTCAAATACTTGTAACACCCTCCATACAATTCTTCTTTCCTATCTTCAACGAATTCATAAAATACATTTTTTGTTCATTGAAGTTCTGATCAAGATTAACCTACTCATGATCAATTAAATCAACAGTTGATCTATCAAAATCCTGGACATTATATCCTATAAATACAAATGCATAATATATTAAATTTCAATCTAAATTATCCTTATGTGAGTCATTTTGTATTTTATTGAAAGGATTGTCATTTTTTGACTTTCCATACCAATCAATCCACCATGCCAAATCCAACATACATATCGAGCAAGAAGCTTTTTCAATATCAAATTCTCATGTACATTCTTTCCATTCTATCGTCACTTGAATTTTCAATCATGACACAGACATTCTATTATACCATCTACTAATCGGTTTGTAATTTCATAATCTAAAACATCTTCCAAACCTTTTCCATAATGAGATTTTTTCAAGTTAAATTAGTCTAAGTTTTACCTATAGGTATTTAATTTTCAATCTTATCCCTATACATTTAGATATAAAGATTGAATGGTTAATAAGACAAGTAAAATCAAAATTCAACATCACCCAAATTCATCTAGATTTATCACCAACTCTATCCTATAATTTTATAAATATATAACATAAATTCATGGGGAACATGAAAGTATACAATTATATGATCAAATATAACATATAATTCATCATCCTCATAATATTTAATATTTTAAAATGATACCATTTAAATATATAAAAAATAAATAATAATATATCATTTCAAATGCATATCAATACTTTTAAAATGATAAAAAAAACCAAAACTATAAATATGAATCATGATTATAAATTAGATATAGAAAATACTAAAACATATAATATTAAAAAGAAAAAGAAAAAATAAATCACACTATATTACATAATAATGATACAAATATCATTGGATCACATGAAATTTTTAATGTCATATTCACAAAACTTCTACCTCTAATTTTAACATTTGGAAGACAAAAAATTATAAATCAAAAAAATAGTTATAAATTAGATAAATTAAATTGAAAATTTTACCTTACAATCGGGAATCACACACACTGAGAAAAGAGGAATAGGGGTTGCCATTGGGGATCACCGTTAAAGAGTAAGGGGTTGTTCTGGGGTCATCGTCATGTAGCACGTGGGGTCGGGGTCATGAGGATTAGAGGTTAGTGTAGGGAGAGGGGTAGTTTTCATCAAGGATAAGGGGAGATCTATTAAGGATAAGGGGGTATAGTAGAGGGGAATTTTATCCAAGAGAATATGGATCATCATTGGGGAGAGGCATGGTCGAAGGGGAGGGTCAGTTTCCAACGTTGGGGAGAGGTGTGAGAAAGGGGTAGGGGAAGTCACTAGAATTGGGGAGAGTCATTGAATAGATGGTAAGGGGTCTTTAATGACTTTAGGGAGATAAACAAAGGAGGGGGAGGGGAGGTCATTGGTTTTGGGGACAGGCACGAATGATAGGGGGAGGGTAGGTCACCAACAACAGGGATAGGTGAAACTGAGAGGGGGAGGGGTCATTTCCATCTTTGGGGATAGGTGTAGATGAGGGAGAGGGGTGGTTGTTGGAATTGGGGAGTGTTGTGAATTATAGGGGGAGGGTAGGTCTCCAATATCATGGACAGGCATGGCCTAGAGGGAGAGGGGTGGTTTGGATTTTGGGGGAGGCTAGGACATCGATTTGGCAGGAGGGGTGGAATTTGTGTTATTTTTTAACAATTAGAGGTTGTCTAAACAAAAACACTTATAAATATAAAATATATTAGTATCCATTCCATTGAAACCACTTCTAATTGTATATTATATTTAAATTGTGGTTTATATATGAGGTTATTATAACCACTGATAATAAACCGCCAATAATACCTCTTTTGTGGTGATTAAAATAATGCTGGTTAAATGTGTGTCAAAGTTATTTTTATAAATGATATATTAATTAAACGTAGTCAAAAAATGGGTTCCTTGATTTATTAATATCAATTACCAAATACTAAATTAATGAGTCATATGAATTCAATGGAGTGTGAATTACTAAACTAGGAAGTCTATTCTTACTTTAGTTTACTAGGTAAAAGATTTTTATTACATGATAATGATAATATTTTCTAATATGTTGATGACCAAAAATTAAATGTATTTATTGATTAATAATAAGAGATACATGACCATAACAGGTGTTGATAGGTCTACATTTAAATTTTTTTGCTAATGATACACTTTTATAATAATGGAAATAGAACCATTAAACTTTTTAATGAATCATCATAAATTTTGTTGAAAACATTGATTGATTTTATAAAATTAAATATATTTAAATGAATTTTAAAAATATGATCATGCCTGAATGGAATGGATATGAGTAATGTGTTGAAGTAAAAAAGGATTATGTTTTTCAATATAATTAAATGGGTTTATCATAACGATTAAAAGTATAGATGTTTTATGTTTAATACATGAATAAAAATGTGATTAAAATAATTTATGACTTCTTTAAGGTTTTATCTAGAATGAACTCATCATATTTGACATGTAATATGAATATGGGATTTTATATCATAGAATAAAAATTATTTTAAGCAAAAAAATGTTGAAGAAGTGGTTGAATCATCTAGATATGATGACCAATGTTTTTTGAAATAAAATGGAATGATGTAATTTCACAATAATTATAAATGTTTATTCCTCAAATTGTAATATTTAGTCATGATGTAAATATAAGTTCTTAATAGTTGTTCTAATTTTATTAAAAATTTAACAAGAATTGGTGGCATGAACTTCATAGTATATCATAATGGAATATTTCTAATAAATACTTAAGAACATTGTGAACATGATTGAGGAATGTAATGGAAGTATATTTGGTTACCTGATTTGACATGGAAGTCGCTAAAAGTGTATAAAGTGGTATCATCCTAAGTATCTAATTTCAAGATAAATAATTCAATTACAACATTTATCATTATTGAGTTATTATAAGATAATATTTTATAAGATGTTGATGATAAAAATTAAAATTTCTAATTTATCTATTTAATGATAGACTTTAACATAGGAGGTGTTGATTGATCTACATTGATATCTAAATGATTATTATATGATGTTATAAAAAAGGAAATAAAATCATTAAACATTATAATGAATCATTCTAAATTATGTAAACAATATTGAATTAGTTTATAAAATTCCATTTTATGAAAATAATTTTAAAAATATGATCATACATGAATGGAATGGAAATGAGTAATTCATTGAAGTAAAAAAGGATTATGTATGCCAATATATATAAAGAGGATTATCATAACAATTTAAATTATAGATGTTTTCAGTAGAATACATGAGTAAAAAAGGAGTTATTAATATAATTTTTTACTTTTTTAAGTGTTATGCAGAATAAAATCATCATATTTGAATGGTAATATAAATGTGTTAATTTTTATCAAGGAATGATAATTATTTTAAGAAACAAATGTGGAAGAAGTTATTGAATAATATTTATATGATGACCAATGTTGTATGACAAAAAATGGAATGAACTAATGACACACCACTAATAAAGGTTTATTCCCCAAATTTTAAGATATAGTCATGAAGGAAATATAATTTCTTAATGGGTGTTACATAATTTTTAGAAATTTAACAAGGATTTGTGGCATGAAATTCATAGTATATCATAATGGAATATTTCTTTTTAAGGTTTATGAACATTATAAACATGGTTGGGGAATATTGTGTCAGTACAATTGCTTTCTTGATATGACATGGATATCTCTCAATGTGTAGAAATTGGTATTATCATAAATCTATTATTCCAAGATATGTAATTCAATTACAAAATTTATCATTATTGAGTAATTTTTGTTATTATACAATGGCATAATATTGTATAAACACATTAAGGATGTGATGTAATTCTAGGATTATCATACAGGAAGTCATGTGTGACTAATAATGATCCTTGAATATGATTGAGGTTATTATTGAGTGTACTCATCAACCATGAGATGTTATACAACTTTTGATAGATGAATATCAATGGTGATGGGATGTTGTAGTAATCCCCTTTACAATCACCCCCTAACTAGGGATATATTGAGAAGATAGTAACCTTATATTTCTCACCCACATATATGGGTAGATATTTTTGATGACTTATACCTATATCTACCCTAAATAAACCACATACCAAGGATAAGATAAATAAAATATGCACCATGAGATGACTGGAGGTGGGTAATTCATCCATAGGTGCATTTTATTTGTTCCTCCATCATCTTTGATGTTGGAATACGATGGATAATAATTCACCGGACTGTTTAAAATCCTCCCCTCCTACAACTCTAGGATTGAGGTGGACAAAAAATACACCATATTTTATCTCATATCGTACACACATCACTAGGAATTAGGAGGCCCATATATACAATGAAGACCATTGAGATGTATATTTCCTCTAGTTCCTAAACATAAAACTATAAAATTTGATATGAGTATTTTTATTGCCATCTAGATGTGTATATAATTGCTATCTTTAGAGATGGGTATTTCTTCTAGAACATCAAAGATAACTGGAGGCATGTATTTCCTCTAGTATCATAGGATCAGTACATATAAGGTGGGTTATTGAGTAGAAATTTTATGATGGGATATGGGATCATATTGGTGCTATTTTCAAAAGAACATTGTAATTTCGTGTGCATGATAAAATTGAGTTATTTTTAGTTTGATCCGGATTGATCATGATAATTTATTTTTATGATGATGATGCCACATGACATTGGTTTATCTACATATTACTTATTATTAATGAACGTAGACACTATATGTTCATAGGGACAACTTCCTGATTGGGAAAATCATACTGAGTATTATTATAATCATCCCTACATATACAATTGTACGTTGTTTTCCTTATAACCATTCAGATTAGCTGATGTAGAGGATGGATGATAATGGAATCTAGATATTGGAATTTTTTTTGGTTGTAGATGAAGTGACGATCCTATTATAGGGGCCACCCTTGACACTTCAGTGTGGCCTGACATATGTTGAGGGCATATTGAGTGTATCTGGTGATTTGTGTTTTGTTATTTTTACATTATATCATTGATGTTGTTGTCTATGAAAATTTTTAATGATTCATTTTTGATTCATATATGTCTTGGTGGATGTTGTAATATGATATTATGTGATATGTTTTATTAGAGGTACTTCCTCCCATCCCTTTGTGTGGATGCCTCAGTAGTAGTTGTTATCCTTTTGCATATTGGAGGCGGGCTTAGGGAGTTCACTCAACAGTTTCTTGGGATGTGGCATAAATTGTCCAAAAATAATTATTACCTATCCCATTTAAAAATTAAAAAAGTTAAAATAAAATAATTTTATGATATATTATCAATTTATCACTATTTTGTATGAGAAATTACATTTTTCCACTATTAACCATAAAAAATGGGCATTAAAAAGATATAAAATAGAATATACTTTTTCTGATAGATAAAAAAATCTATCAAATTATCCATAAAAAATATATATACCATATAAAGACCCAGAAATTATGTGGATTTTTTTTCTTAAATACATGAGAATTTTTTGAGTCCGTGAAATATTATGGCGCATGATTCCTAGTCCCAGTGTGCCCAGAATCAATTTCTGAAGTTTTTCTTGGGTACGTTCAATAAACGTACGAGTGGGTTTTTATTAATTTTGAACTGGTGCTCGGAACTGAAATCTGAGGGCACTGTTGAACCCGTAGGATCGGTATTTGCTTAAGGAGACTTTCACCTCAACAGTAGTTATTCAAGAATAAAAGTTAGTTTTTGGGTTTTAAAAAAATAAAATAAAGTGATCAATACTTTATTTTATTTGAGCCGCCATGTGGGTGACTGGTAGTTGAAACCTCCTCTTGGAAGTTGGAGGTGGGACCACTACACCTTAACCTCCCATGGGAGGTTATAGTAGTGGGGGCCCACCCGAAAATAACCTCATGCGACATGTTACATCGTGGGGACCACACGGGGCTAAACCCCCTATTGATGGAGGAGAGTAAAACCTCTCAACTCTCCTTCATTAATGAGGGAGAGCCTCTCCACCTTTCCTTTAATTAAATGGAGCTAACTCCCTTTTTATTAATTCGTGCCAACGCACGTGAATTAATTAAGGGGAGCCATGTAATTAATTCTCCATTTTTGAATTTTTTGCCAACACCTAAAATAATAGAACTATTATTATTTTTGGGATGGGATTATTAATTACGGTGGAAACCATGGGTTCTTTGAGGACAGGATTATCGGGAGAAGGCCCCAACGAAGAACTCTCACCAATGAAGAATGCCAGTGACGATCCTTCTTCGACTTCTTTCCTGGATTCCTACTAACGTAGAGCATCTTCCACGAGCCAACACAGCTCGGATTTGGATGCTTGTAGTGGATGCGACGAATGACGATTCTCTTTGTCTACTTTCTGTGACTCCATCAATGAACGACACCCGACAATAAAAGGTAGGGTTTTTACTTTTTGGTTTTATCCCTTTTCTCTTTCTCTTATTCAGATAGAAAGAATTATTTGTGGAGTTTGTAAAAGAATTGTTGTTCATCGTACTACTTTGATAAACCAATTGATACAACCCTAAACGTGGAGGGTGCGGGCCAAACCAACAAGGCCTGACCCTCCGCTGATCTTGTTTATGTTGAACTTTCAACGACGAAGCGGCAATGAGACGACAAAGGCAACAACGAAAAAGGTCACGCTACTCGTGGCCTCTGCAAATTGTGTCGCCACCACGGCGCTCTGGTGCTCCCGATCGAACACCTCCAGCCCGAGCTGTGCCGAACCAGCCTGGTCGGCAACCACCCGGACACCAGCCCACCTGCCCACGGCCTCCCGCACGCCCTGCCGGCACCTGCCCGCGCCACGTGTGCACTGCCAGCTGCCTACCTGGTGCCCTTCTGGCCTGCCTGCGCCCTGCGTGCTCTGCACGCGGCCGGCCTGGCGCCCTGTCGACCTGCTCGCGCAGCACACGCCCTGCCTGCAGCCTGCCTAGCACCCTTCTGATCGACCTGCAGGCCTACCCGGTGCCCTGCCCGGATGCACCCCTATTCCCAGCCAAACCTGCTGAGCTGCGCCGGCCTCCCGAGCCGGCCCACGGCATCCCTCATGGTGTCGCTGGAAAAACCAGATCCGCCTCCTAGGCCGAACCGCCTGAGCTACGCCACACGTGGTGCTAGCCGAACCAGCCCCGGCCTCCGGACCGAGCTGCCTACGTGGCGACCTCCGGGCCGAACCGCCCTCGTAGTCTGCTGGGTCGGGCCCAGCAGACCAGGCTGAACATAATAGGCTATCCCACCCAAAGGGTTGGGCCAGACCCAATAGGTTTGACCAGGTCAACCCATACCAGGTCAGCCCAGATTGGGTCGGGCCGGGTCGGATTGGACTCGGGCCTTCTTCTGACCCATTACTTTCTTTGTCCATATCATTGGCACTAGACGACTGTTTGAAGAGCCGTCAGCGGTGCTCACTTTCTTGGATCACGATGGTCCCTTTGAATATACCCCACTGGAGTTTGGGGTAATGTTGAGATATGGTCAGGTTAGATTAATCACGACTCCAACTGGGCCCATGGGACTAAAAGGCTAATAAATTACTGACCGGGGGTCTGATTGACGCGCCGTCTATTGAGTTGAGACCCCTATGACAAGGCGGAACTTTGAGATACTTCTGCGTGGGACTTCGTGACATTTGCAGTATCGACCAGTAGCTTATGGAGCAGATCTTCTAGAGAGGAGAAAGCATTTGTGTGGGAACCTAGTTACTGGTAGAGACTTGACAACTGTTGATCGAGTGACTCAGAGTGACTCGTATGGCCCAGTGGGGAGCGCCTCGTTGTGGTGGTATACCCACGTAGGAGGTCCTCCTGATTGTGGTGGCAGACACGTGGTACTCGATAGGAGGAGTACCTCTGCCGGCTATGAGGGTAAGCACCAGGTTTTGGCGACAGAC
This sequence comes from Viscum album, assembly GCA_963277665.1. NCBI lineage: Eukaryota > Viridiplantae > Streptophyta > Magnoliopsida > Santalales > Viscaceae > Viscum > Viscum album. Next base: position 781,722,522 of record OY728123.1, on the reverse strand, counting down.
CTATGGTGGGGAGTGCCTCTATGTGACACAGCAGACCCATGGTACTTGACAAGAGGATTACCTCAGAAGTCCAAGGTTAGTGGGAAGTGCCTGGTTGTGGAAGAAGGCCCACTGTACTCAATAGAGGAGGAGTTATCTTACAGCCGAGGGTTTGGAATGTTACTACCCCTATAATAAAAATCTTGGTTGAGTTGAGTCAGTGACTTTTGTGTTTACCTCATTATTGAGATAGATTACTTGATTACTTAGGTATATATATGGGCATATACCCAAGTGGGGTTATCTGTTTATTTCATACTTTTTGTTTTATCCTTGTTGGATTTTTTGAGACCTTGAGGGTCTCGGGTTTCCTACTGAGTATCGTTATACTCACCCTTGCATGGGCTATGCCCGTACATCGTTGTGTTGGTTGCAGATGACAAAAAGTGCTGACCGAGGCTGAGTGGATCAGGACTCGACAATACCCCGAGGTAGAACAAATGGTGTGATAGTTCATGGAGGAGACGGACGAACATGGAGTGTTGTGGAGGCTTTATGTACCTACCCTTCATGTAGGATTCCCGGTGGATGATCCAGGAGTTGTTTTCCCTTTTTCCATTACTTGTACTTTTCGTTTCCCGGTACTTTACTGTTGGGATTGTATTTCCGGCCCCTTTAGCTTTCCAGCACTCCTTTGTAGACGGTTTTACTTAGTGTTTTTCTTCTATCCAGTACTCCATTTTTGCGTGCTTATAGTTTATAAAGGCAATGCCTTCCCAATATAGGGATTTACTCCTTTCGTTCTAGTCGCCAGCCCCTGGCCTATGGAAGGTGGGCTTGGGGTAGTCATGACATGGGTCTCCAGGATGGGAAGTGATAAATTGGTATCAAAGGAGTCAGTTCTACCGCAAATCTTAGGACTCTAATATTTATTTTCTGTGAAGAAATAGAGTTAAGGGTACCTAGTGTGGTTTTCAGTTCAGGGAGTCCAGTGTTGGTGCGACGACCGAAGTTTCCATACACCAGGACCCTGACTTCTAATTTACGACTCAGTGCACGAAAACACTGATTGTGTGTGTTTTTTCAAAAGTTTTCTTTAAGTCAGATCAACTAGGCCTACACACTAGGTATAACCTTTTGACCATGTCGCATCTGTTTCTTTCAGGATTCCTCCCCACGGACGATCATTTAGAGCCTTGAGAGTTGTTCACATAGATATGACACCAAGTGACAAGGCCTCGGTGGAGGGACCTTTTCTAGCAGAGATACCAGTGGTACCACTCCCCGTTGGTCCATCGATGTCACCATCCCCAGCAACAGATGATGCATGATGATTGAGCACATTTCACGAGATCCAGTGCCCGAGGCCACCTAGGTTCAGGGGAGAGATGGACTCGTAAAAAGCTGAGGATTGGCTGGAGGCTGTGGTGAGAGTCTTCAGACTAGTAGAGACACCAGCATACTACATGGTTATTCTTGCTACCAGCCTTCTACAGGTAGCAGCAGGAAGATGGTGGAGCCTGATGCTCCAGGTGCACGACGAGATGATGCAACTCTAGGATGACTTCATGGTCCTGTTTCAGGCGGAGTTGTCCCAGCCACCCTATGGGAAGTGCGGATACAGGAGCTACTTCATCTACAGTAGGATAGCATGACGGTGGCACAGTACTTAGTGAGGTTCACCGACCTCTCATGCTACTCCGCAGATATGATACGCGACCAATTCTTCAGGGCTCTGGCCTTTGAGAAAGGGCTCAGGTAGAAGATCAGAGCTCTGATGATCTCACTCAGCATCCCAACGCAGGAGGGGGTGATACAACAATCCCTCCTGGTGGAGAGTTTCCTTGCTGATCAGTCTCCAGTAGCGAGACCCACCACTAGTCGACATGCAACGGAGTATTATATAGCTAGAATTAGGCAGATGACATAGAGGTCCAAGAGGACTAGACCTATAGGTGGATGACCGTACGACTCAGAATCAGTTGTGCGGGGAACCTGAAGTGGAGACAGACCTCCCAGGAGCGGGCATTGTTACTCATGCGATGGGCATAGTCACATGGGTCGTGACTGTCCGACCAGCCATTCAGATGATCAGTTGACGGTTGAAGGACCTCCTAGGCAGAGACAAAGATTTGATCAAGGCAATCCGTAGGGAGTAACTGGACGTGAAAGAGGAGATGGTCGTGCAGTAGGCGGTGGGCGACGATATGAGTTGTTACCACCACCACCACCAGGAGGTCCACCTCGACCACAGGGAGCAGTTGGACAGGTGAGAGCTCAGCTCCAAGAAGATGAGGCTTATGATAATGGTGCTTCAGAGATGATTTGAGGTACGATCTGTGTCTACTCCCCCATAGCTGTAGTTCTTGTAGACACAGGTTCCAGTCACCCTTTCATTGTCACGACCCTTGTTCGGAGCTCGAAGATTCCAACGGAGCCGTTGGCTCCATCCTTATGGCTAGAGACTCCTACGGGAGTAGACTCAATGATTAAGCACCGGTACCGGCATTGTGAGATTACTCTAGGAGTTGAGAGATTCGGTAGGGATCTCCTTATAGCGGCGTTGTGGCCTTACGACATCATCATGGGTATGGACTGGTTATCTACAGTCCATGCTCAGATCGACTGTAATAGGCACAAAGTGCAGTGTTTCCGCATAGATGGGACCAGGTTTACCTTCACCGGTGAGAAGGGATCCTTTGTAGCACATGACAGACTTACTTGGAGGAGGGTGCACCTGATCACTCATCAGTTGGCTTGCCTTACCGTCAGAGCAGTTGATGTGGAGAGTCTGACTTATCCTCTAGTGGTGGATCAGTATGCGGATGTTTTCCTTGAAGATGTTCCAGGACTACCTCCTCAAAGAGAGATGGACTTCTACATTGATCTATACCTCGGGACGACACCAATATCTACACCAGCATATCGGATGTCTCCCACTGAGCTTCGTGAGCTACGGGTACAACTAGAGGACTTGCAGGGGAAAGGATTCATCTGGACCAGTGTTTCTCCCTGGGCAGCCCCGATTCTGTTCACCAAGAAGGAGGATGAAAGATTGAGGCTTTATTTCAACTACCGTCACCTAAATCCGTTGACTGTGAATAACAAGTACCCACTCCCAAGGATTGAAGACCCCTTTGATTAGAAGAAGGGATCACGGTGGTTCTCGAAGATATACCTTAGATCAGGCTATCACCAGCTCAGATTTCGAGATGAGGATGTGCAGAAGATAGCCTTCAGGTGTCAGTACATCCACTAAGAGTTCTTGGTTGTGCCCTTTTGCATAACCAACGCTCCATAAGTGTTCATGGGACTAGTGAACATGGTCTTCCATCCATAACTAGATCACTTTATCATAGTCTTCATCGACAATATTCTGATCTACTCGACTACTGAGGAGGATCATGCCTACGATTTGTGGGTAGTACTGGACATACTCTGAGAGAACCATATTTATGGTAAGCTCTCTAAGTTCCAGTTCTGGATCCGAGAGGTTTACTTTCTGGGTCATTTCATCTCAGAGGCTGAAGATTCAGTGGATCCAACAAAGATTGAGGTGGAACATTCTTCGGAGCCACCTGTGAGTGTGATGGAGGTACGGAGTTTCCTGGGTTTGCCTGGTTACTACCGGAGGTTCATCCTAGACTTCTCCAAAGTGGTAGCACCATTATCATCTTTGAAGAAGAAGTAGAAATCCTTTGTGTGGACAGAGAGATTCCAAAAGAGCTTTCAGTAACTGAGGCAGAGGCTGACTAGTTCCCCCATCTTGAGTCTTCTAGAGGAAGGCATAGGGTACATAGTCTACTGCGACACATCAGGGACTAGAATCGGGTGTGTCCTGATGTAGTAGCGAGTAGTGATCACGTATGGTTCTCGGCAGGTGAGACAACACGAGAAAAACTACACTTCCCATGACCTAGAGTTATCAACAGTGGTCTTCGCCTTGAGAATGTGGTGACACTATTTGATTGGCGAAAATTTTACCATGTACTCTGATCACAAGAGTCTCAGGTATATCTTCTCTCAGAAATACCTGAACCTGAGACAACAAAATTGGCTTGAGTTCCTCCAGGCCTATGACTTTGAGATAGTCTATACTCCTGGGAAGGGAAACGTTGTTGTAGATGCACTCAGTAGAAGAACTGTTATACAACTACTACGCGAGGTGACAGATCAGCTGGCTGCCTTATAGATATCCTCTGTGGATAGAGAAGGAGAAACCTTTCATTAATTTCTTACAGTCATTCCCCATCTTCTTCAGTGAATCAGAGAGGCACAACATGGGGATGCTGACTCCGAGACACGACGTGCTTAGATATCCACAGGTCAGAGACCTTATGGATTTTCTAAATATGGGGAGCACGTCATCCTCTACATAGGATGTACTATGGTACCAGAGTCACTTTAGGAGGAAGTGTTGAGGGAGTTCCACACATCCCCTCTTGAGGTACATCCAGGAGTGGCGAAGATGTATCTAGACCTCAGACGACAGCACTGGTGGCCAGGTATGAAGAAGGTGGTAGTGGAGTTTGTCTCTCGATGCCTCACTTGTCCGCATGTGAAGGTTGAGAACCAGGTACTAGCAAGCTTGGTACAACCTTTATAGGTCCTAGAGTGGAAGTGGGATGAGATATCAATGGACTTCGTGAAGGGTCTTCCATGTACATCTAGGGGACACGACATGATTTGGGTGATTGTTGATCAACTCACCAAGTCGTCCCACTTCTTACTAATCAGAGAGTAGGGTTCAGTAGAGATCTTGGGACGCCTCTAAGTGTAGGAGATTTTTCGGCTACATGGAGTACCATATTCGGTTGTCTCTGATCGTGATGCATGGTTTAATTCCTGGCTATGGAAGGGATTGTAGAAGGCTTTTGGGACATAGCTTAGTCTGAGCACCGCCTTCCATCCTCAGATAAGTGGTTAGACTGAATGGACCATTCAGACTCTTAAGGACATGCATTGTGCATGTGTCCTCAACTTTGGTCACAGCTGGGAAGATCACTTACCGTTGGTGGAGTTTGTATACAACAATAGCTATCACTCCAGCATCCAGATGGTACATTTTGAGGCCTTGTATGGTCGACCATGTAGATCACCCTTGTGCTAGACAGACCCAGGGGATTCAGTACTAGCGGGACCATAGATGGTACGAGCTACCATGAAGAAGGTGCAGATCATCCAGGAGTGGGTGAAGACAGCACAAAGCAGACAAAAGTCATATGCTGACAGAATGCGGATACCTTTGGAGTTTGAGGATGGCGACCACGTATTTCTATGAGTCTCACCCTAACGTGGTTTATGGAGATTTGGATGAGGCGGAAAGTTATATCCATGATTCATCGGACCTTTCTTGGTCCTTAGAAGAGTAGGTGAAGTGGCTTACTGCCTGTCTCTAACACCTTAGTTGCACCAGGTGCACGTCGTCTTCCACGTATCCCATCTAAGGAGATATGTGCACGACCCTTCTCACATCGTCAACCATGGAGAGCTGGATGTCGACGATGGGGCGACTTTCATGGAGGTTCTAGTGGAGATTGAGGATTGAAATATAGGATCCTACATGGATGTTAGATACCTCTGGTGCATGTTCTATAGCAGCACGAAAACCTCCAGGAGAGCACATGGGAGTGAGAGGCTCAGATGCGTGCTTAGTACCCCCACATGTTCCCTTAGTTCGAGTTATAGCTTACAGGGACGTAAATCCCGGAGGTGGGGAGAATGTAAAGACCCGGAAATTCCATGGAAATTTTTTTCCCTTAAATGCATGGGAATTTTTCGAGTCCGTGAAATTTTACGGCGCATGATTCTGAGGCCCGATGTGCCTGGAATCAATTTCTGAAGTTTTTTTGGGTACGTCCAATAAACGTACGAGCGGGATTTTATAAATTTTGAACCGGTGCTCGAAACTAAAATATGAGGGCACCATTGAACACACAACACCAGTATTCTCTTAAGGAGAATTTTACCATGACGACAGTTGGTTGAGAATAAAAGTTAGTTTTTGGGTTTAAAATAATAATAAAATAAAGTAAGCTACACTTTATTTTATTTGAGCTTCCATGTGGGTGACTGGTATTTGAATACTCCTCATGGAAGTTGGAGGTGGGACCACCACACCTTAACCTCCCATGAGAGGTTATGGTGGTGGGGCCCACCCGAACATAACCTCCCATGAAAGGTTACGTTGTGGGGACCACATGGGGTTAAACCCCTTATTGATAGAGGATAGTAAAAAATATAAAATCTCCCTCATTAATGAGGGAGATCCTCTCCACCATTCCTTTAATTAAATGGATCCAACTCACTTTTTATTAATTCATGACAATGCACATGAATTAATTAAGGGGAGCCAGGTAATTAATTCTCCATTTTTGAATTTTGTGCCAACACCTAAAATAATGGAACCATTATTATTTTAGGGTTGGAATTATTCATTACGGTGGAAACCTTGAGTGCTTTGAGGAGAGGAATATCCGGAGAAGGCCCTGACAAAGAACTCTCGCCAATGAAGAATGCCGGTGACAATCCTTTTTCAACTTCTTTCACAGACGCCTGCCAATGTGGAGCATCTTCCATGAGCCGATGCAACTCAGATTTGGATGCGTGCAGTGGATGTGACGAATGACGATTCTCATTGTCTACTTTCCGCGACTCTGTCAACTAAAGATGCCCAACAATCCAAGGTAGGGGTTTTACTTTTGTGTTTTATCCCATTTCTCTTTCTCTTCTTTGGATAGAAATAATTCTTTGCGGAGTTTATAAAAGAATTATTGTTCATCGTACTACTTTGATGAACCAATTGATACCACCCTAAATGTGAAGGGTATGGGGTAAACCAAAAATGCCCCACCCCTCTGCCGATCTAGTTTATGTTGAACATTCAGCGATGAAGCGGAAACGAGGCGATGAAGGAGAAAACAAAAAAAGTCGTGCTACCCGCGGACTCCACAAATCGTGCCACCCTGTGGTGATCTAGTGATCCCGGCTGAACACCGTCGGCCCGCACCTGCCTGAGCCGCGCTGAACAAGCCTGCCAGGACGCCACACGGTCACCTGCCTGCCTGCCAACGACCTCTCGTGTGCCTGTCATGGCCTGCCTGGCGCCCTGTCGGCCTACCCGTGCCCCGCGCACCCTGCCCGCGGCCTGCCCATGCTCCACATGCCCTGCCCGCGGCCTGCCCGCCACCCTTCCGGCCGACCTGTTGGCCTACCCAGCGCCCTTCCCGGATGTGCTCCAGTTCCCGGCCAAATCATCCGAGCCGCTTCTGCCTCCTGAGATAGCTCACGGCGTCCCTCGCGGCATCGCTGGCTGAACCGGCTCCGCCTCCCGGGCCGAGCCGCCCGAGCCGCACCCCACGTGGTGCTGGCCAAACCGGCCCTAACCTTCGGACTGAGCCGCCTATGTGGTGACCTCATGGCCTAACCTCCCTCGTAGTCTACTGGGCCGAGCCCAGCAGAATAGGCCAAACCTAACATGCTGGCCCACCCAATGGGTAGGGCCAGACCCAACAGGTCTCCCCTGGTTTACCTAGACTGGGTCGGACTGGACCCAGTCCCACTACCAACCCATTACTTTCTTTGGCCATATCAATGGCACCGGACAACCATTTGACGAACCATCAGCAGCTCTAGATTTCTTCAAGCGCGATGGTCCCTTTGAGTATACCCCACGAGAGTCTGGGGTAATGTTGAGATACGGTTAGATTGGATCGTACACAAATCCAACCAAGACCCTGGGACTAGAAAGCTAATAACACACAGGCCGGGCGTATGATAGTGGTGTTGTCTATTGCGTTGAGACTCCTATGATGAGGCGGACCTTTGAGATACTTCTATGTGGGACTTTGTGACAGTTGGAGTATCGAACAATAGCTTGTGGAGCGGATCTTCCAGAGGCGATCAAGAATTTATGTGGGAACCTAAGAGCTGGCTAAGACTTGACGACTACTGATCGAGCGACTCGGAGTGAATCATATGGCCCTATGGGGAGCTCCTGGTTGTGGTGGTAGACCCATGGTGGTGGAGCGCCTGGTTGTGGCGGCAGACCCGTGGTACTCGATAGGAGGAGTACCTCTACAGGCTATGAGGGAGAGCGCCTAGTTGTGGCGGCAGACCTATTGTGGGGAGAGCCTCTGTGTGATGTAGTAGACCCACGATACTTGATAGGAGGAGTACCTCAGTAGTCTAAGAATAGTGGGAAGTAACTGGTTGTGGCAGCAGGCCCAGTGTACTCGATAGTGGAGGAGTTCTCCAGTAGTCAAGAGTTCGAAATGTTACTACCCCTATAATAAAAATCCTGGTTGAGCTGAGTCAGTGACTTTTGTGTTTACCTCTTAATTGAGATGGATTACTTGACAACTTAGGTATATGAATGGGAATATAACTATGTGGGGATATCTATTGATTCCATACTTTGTGGTTTATCCTTGTTGGATTTTTTGAGACCTTGAGGGTCTCGGGGTCCCTACTGAGTATCATTATACTCACCCCTATATAGGCTATGCCTGCACCTCGTTGTGTTGGTTACAGACAACGGACAGCGCTGAATGAGGCTGAGTGGATCAGGACTGGACAGTACCTAGAGGTGGACCACACGGTGTGACAGTACACAGAGGAGACAGACAGACGTGGAGTGCTGTGGAGTCTTTATGTACCGACCCTTTAGGTAGGATTCCTGGTGGATGATCCAGGAGTTGTTTCACCTTTTTCCAATACTTTTACTTTCTGTTTCCTTATACTTTTACTGTTGGGCTTGTATTTCTGGCCCCTTTTACTTTCTGGTACTCCTTTGTACACAGTTTTACTTAGTGTTTTTCTTCAAGCTTGTACTCTGTTTGTGTGTGCTTACAGTTCATAAAGGCAATGCCTTCCCAGCATATGATTTCTGCCTTTGGTGCTAGTTGCCAGCCCCTGGCCTATAGAAGGTGGGTTTGGGGTAGTCACGGCATGGGTCCTGAGGATGGGTCGTGACAAATTGGTATTAAAGGAGTCGATTCTACCACAGAACATAGGACTCTGATCTTTCATTTCTGTAAAGAAATAGTGTTAAGGGTACCGAGTGTGGTTTTCAGTTCAGGGAGTCCAGTGTTGGTGTGATGGCCGACGTATCCATACACCAGGACCCTGACTTCTGATTTCCGACTCAATGCACGAAAACACTAATTGTGTGCGTGTTTTCAAAAGTTTTCTTTAAGTCAGCTCAACCAGGTCCACTCATGTCCTCTTCTAAATTATTTCATTTATTTTATATTTAGATATTTTCATAACCTACTTTTCAAGTATTTAATTTATAATATTTTTACATGTATTTTATTTTGATTGATTCTTGATTATTATGTAATGTTTATTTAATTTTTTAGAGAATTTTTTATGATTAAATTTCTTTGTATTAGAAAAATATACATGTATTATAAAAAATAATATAAATTAAAATATAACATAATGATTTTTACTCTATTATAAAACATAGAATATAATTATTATAATTTTCAAATATAACTGATATTTAAAAATAATATAATTATTAAAATTATAAAAAAAATATAATCAAAACCTTAAAAAATTGATAAATACTATTAAATTATATTATAAATTAATAATATAAATTAAAGTAACAATACATTTATAATTTTTTAATAAAGAAATGTGGAATATAAATGTAAAGTTACTAAATAAGAATCATATATTAAAAATAATTTAATTAATAAAATTTAAAATCTTAATACAATAATTACAATAAAAATAAAAAATACAACATTATAAAAAAAATAAAAATGTATTATAAAAAATAATATAAATTAAAAAATAAAAATATATTATTAAATATTTTAATATAGAATATAAATATTATAGTTATTAAAAAATATAAATGTTTTAAAAGTAATACAATTAATAAATTTTAAAAATAAATTATATTATCATAATTGTAAAAGTAAAGATTTTAAATTAATAAAAATAATTAAAATATGTCATAGAAAATAATATAAATTAAAAAATATAAATATCATTACTAAATAATTAAATAATTATTAAATATATTACACTTATTAATTAGCATTCATATTTAAAAAAAACACAACTAATGAAATCTAAAATTTTAATATTACAAAAAAATTGAAAACAATTAATATAAGTTTTTTAATAAAATTAAAATATAAAATATTTAATAAAATAATTTCAATAAAACATTTCCATTAAGTGAAAAAATATAGAATATAAATATAAAAATTAAAAAAAAATATAATGTTACCATGACTTTAAAAATAATTATAAAAAAATTGATAAATATAATTGAATTATTTTATACAAAATAATAAAAAATTAATAATAATATAAAATATTATTCTTAAGTAATGAAATATTGAATATTAATATTTCATTTTTTAAATGTTATTAATATTTCAAAAATCATATAATTAAAAAATAAATTATTAATAATACTGTAACATAAAAAATATAAATCAATAAATAATTTTAAAATATATTATTTAAGATAACATAAATAAGAAATTATAATCAAACAGTTAATGTTAATTATAAAATTATAAAATATGTTAATTAAAATTATAAAATAATATTCATATTTGGAAAATAAAATAAATAATATAATTTTTAAAAAATATATTATATTAACTCTAAAAATAGAAATAAAAAATTGATAAATATTATTAAACTATTTTTTATAGAATAATGTTAAATTTATAAATTTTATAAAAATTATTAACAAAGAAAAAAATAAAGAATAAAAATATAGTGATTTTTAAATAATGTTTCAATTTTAAAAATAATATATCAAATGAATTTTAAAATCTAACATTACCTTAAATTTAAAAATATAAAATATAAAATTTATAAATATAAATAAAATATATGAAAAATAAAATAAATTAAAAAAAATCAAATACAGATTACTGTTAAATAAAAAAAATATCTTATATATACAAAATGAAAAATAAATATCTATATCATGTATAAAACACACACACACACACATATATATATATTACTATATTTAAAATTATATTTAAATCAGTGAAATAAAAAAATTAAACCATAATTCAAAAATAATTAACATTTAGAAATATGAAATGAGAAGCCCACTTTATTTATATTGTAGATTAAATAATCAACAAAATTTATATAGTGAATGATAAATATCTATAAAAAATAGTAAATGTATAATGGTCTAAAATATCCTCAATAATATGAATCAACATTTTTTTAAATATTACATATTTGAACATGTAAATAATTATTATGATTTAAGAGAAATTTTAGGTTTTGTGTCAACTAATGTTTTGAACATGAGTTTAAGTTAGTAATTTCAAAATAACACTAATTATAGAATAAAATATATTCACTTTTGATAAATGAAGTATGTAGGAATTTATTTCTTTGTGAATAAACAATGTTCAAATATTTAATATTGATTAATATTCTTCTTCGAAGAGCTAGTTTTCTCAAATATGTTGTTAAAACATGAATCAACATTATTTGAATAATTTAAACCAAATTTTTGTTTTTTAGTTTTGGGAAAATGAATATTAATACCTATTAATTATCTATGAAATCACTTTTTCAATTATATTATAATATTGGACTCTTTATTTCAAAAACAACATAATAGAAGTTATCTATGATGAGTGTTAATTTTCAATTGTTAACTTGAACAAATGTTCAGAAAACTATTTGACTCATCATCTAAAATTTAATCAAATCTTTATAGTTCTTTACATTTTTAAAATTATAATATATAGATAACTAAATAACTAATTATATTATTCAATAATTTGATATCAAAATTTCTTTATTTTTCATTATATATATTTATTCCCTACTATATAAAAATTAATAATAATTTATTTTTTATAATAAATATTGTTGGTGACTAATTTAATATTTCCTATAAATAAATCTATTTTATTTAAATTTATATTTTCTATTTGAATTAAATTTCATAGAAACTATTTAACTTTGTTTAATACACACACAATCACACACAACAATTTTAATTGATTTATATTATTTATTATTTTTTTATTAAATGTTGTTTTCTCTAAAAAAATTCATATCTTATTTTTAGACAATATTATATTAATAGACAAATAAAAATAGACAAAAAACACTATAACATGATCATATTTAGATATTTTCTAAAAATAATCTCATAGATTTTGTATAAATCTTGTTTATGGAGAGTTTTTTGAAGAGTTTATTTCAATTTTAGAATCAAATGTGGGATCTTTAAAAGAATAATTATGTTTCCTTATAAGAGATTATATTTTTGATATATATATAACTTTTCAAAAAATTGGAGTTGATCTATTTCATTATGGTTTTTGATTAGGTTATATTTTTGGTATCAACATTGTGAACATCTTCTAAAACCACATGAAGAGATTTTTATTGAAAATCCAATAGGATTTTAAATCATAATAGTTGAGGATGTTGGGTAGTCTTTTCCAAAAACATAATTTGATAATAAAAATTATTTCTTCTAATAATCTCAATTTTATGATATCTTTAAATCAACCAAGAAATCATTATATCATGGATATAATTTTAGTATATTAGAAACAATTACAAATCATATAAGTTTTAAATAAAAAATTATATTTATAATAATTGTATCAAATGAGAACTTATCGTAGTTAAGTCTTTGTTATGAGTTGGAAATATATTATAAAAAAATATTATGAAACTAAAAAGGTTATGAATTATTTAGGTTTTAGTTATTAAAATATTTATACATTATTAAATTATTGTATCTTGAATTAAAGTAATTATGAATCTATTATTAACTATCCAATTTATGGACAATGTAGGTGCAAATAAATATAATGGGGGGAAAATAGACTTGTTCCAGTCAAACAAATTAGGTACTTTCCAATTACACCTATATTATAATATTTATTTAAACTGTTGATATAAAATCATTCATTACATGTCCTCATTTCAATATTTAAAAAAATATTAAGTTATTCCATAACTAAGATGGTGACACATGGAAATGATTTGATTATAAGCATTAATTCATTTATTTAACACCTTATAATATTCATTTGGGCTATAAAATGGATGTTTTATTATCACTTTATTGATTATGGTATTTAATATTATTTTAGATTTATTTTCATAACTACATTTAACTTTCATCCTTGGATGTTTATGAAGAATCAATATATATTTTAAATTATTAATAATAAGTCATCTTAAAATGAATATTGATGTCTAATTAAAACCACTGATAAATGAGTTTATAGAGTGATGACATATCAACATATGATGTAGTTTAAATAGAAACATTATATTTAGATAAAAAATATTATTTATAGTTAGTGTATTTACAACATATGTTATATTATTAAGATATATTACTTGTGGTCCTAAATATAGTCCATGTAACCCACAACCTAACTTAGTGATCACAATCCTATTAAACCTTAGTTTCTATGTTACTACTCCTTAAGAATATTCCTTATCAGCAAAGGCTAGTAATAAATTCCAAGGGATTGAATAATAACTTCATGGGACTGTTTTCACTCTAGAAAAACCACTCTTTTTATAATGTGTTCTTACATGAAATTATTTATGATGCATTAATAACATAAAATTACACAACCACTTAAGAAACCAAAAACTTACACAGTGAAATAATAAACATAAACCACTATATGATTCCTGGTATATATTCCACAAATACGAAAAAATTAAGATATAAAAAAAATATGTTTTCTGTATCGAGTTTACAAGATAATCTCTAAAAAGTAAGTCTGATGTGATTGTAACATAACCATATAAATGTAAGGAGTCTATGTTATCTACTCCTCGTAGAATATAAAATCCTCTTTAAACCACCACTTAAAACATTTTTCAACACCACAATCATCTCAAAAAAGTGTATATGGTAAATTACTAATGAAATAGGATGTCTTCCCTTTACTTGTATCATTATGAACATAGTCTACATGCATTTAGAGGTATGAAAGATATGACTGAGTAACAAAAATTAGCAGTTTTACCCTAAAATAAATTCCTATGATCTTAATATAATGAAAAAAATGAAATCCAAAATAATTTTTTCAAAAACATACCCATCCTATGACAAGTGGCATAATATAATAATAAAATTAAGTAATTAATAATATATAAATCATTTATTTGGTTGATAGATGAAATAGAGTAAATCACCCACTCAATATGATTTAAAAAATCATCAAATGAAATATTTTTGGGTTTTTTTATTTAAAAAATTGAATATGGAAGAGAGAGAAAATATGGGATAAGAGTTTTTGAAGAATAATAGAGATACCTAGGATGAGAAAGTCTGAAAAAAATATAGAGAGTTATTGAAAAAATAGGATATATATTTTTTGAGACCCACATTCCATTATTATAAAAAGGATACACAAAACTTCATTTCAGCAGCTCGGCTAGATATATGTAACCACTTTAAGAGGAAATAAATGGGGTACCTCCTTTATGGTTACCCAACTACTGACAAAGGCATACAATGCAAGGTGAAGATGAGGGCATGTGACGATGGAGAGATAATTGTTTAATACTTCCTGAAAATATATCCATGATGAAGATATAGGAATCTAATGTCCTCTTGAATGAAGAGATCAAGAAGTATTTTCTGGTTGTGATAATTAGTGGTACAAAAAAATTGGTGCATCTATGATTGGGTGAAGAATTCCTTCGGGTCACAAAAAAATTCATCCAGGTGTTAATAGAAAAAAATTTCAAGTGCATTGTAAAATTCCTTCATGTGGTGTGTAAAATTCCATCCAGTGGAAAAATATTTTAGGTAAATTTTAAGATGTTTCTTGACCACTTCCACTATGGTGTCAGGCTCTACCCCAAAAACATATATCAGAGGAGGTTCACGGTTCTGACCTAAGGATATATAGATGTAGAAAGAGAGTCATGCCATGGAGTTTTTCAGAGATCTCTAAAGATTACACCAGTAATGTGTGTGATGAATCTTGTTAGTTTTGACCTAGATGATCTAATGTAGATTGATATTTTACTAAGATGGAGTTTATGTGACAAATATGATTATAGTGGAATCTATGGCGATGTAGATGGATGATCAAGGTGTTGATGAAGGTGGAGATGAAAATGGAGTATTCGAATTTTAAATCACGGTGAATATTATTGGTTTTATTGATTTTAAAATTCAAATATGGGAGAGATATTGAGAGAGATATAAAAGAGATAAGAGTGGTTGAAAAATAAGATTTATATGTGGGATAAGAAATTGTGAAAAAACATATATAGTTTTTGAAAATTAATATATTTTTTGTGACCCACATGAAACACTTATAAAAAGGATACAACAAATTTATTTCAGCGAGTATTTCTAGAAATACGAAAAACTTTGAAATGAAATGAATGGGGATCCACATTTATGGTTTCCCTACTATCTAAAAATTCCTAAAAATTGAGTTCAAGACAAAGGCATGTAATTATGGAGAGAGAATTTTCGACTATTACGTGTGATGATATACATGATAGAGAGACATTTATTTAAAGTAATATTGGTTTTAGAGATCATGATGTGGGTCCTAGTTATGATGATCAGGGGTAAAAAAATGGAATGTCCATGTTTGTGTGAAAATTTCATTTGGGTGAGAGAAAACATTCCCTGGATGTTGAGAGAAAAATCCTTCAATGGGTTTATAAAATTCATTCAGCTGATGTCTAAAAATATTTCGGGTGGAAAAATAATTTGGTTGAATTTTATGGTTCTTTAAAACTTATTCTATTACAACATTGGGATATTACCCAAAAGTTATTTCCATATATAAACCAATTTATTCATGAATATAGTGACACATATAAAAAGGAATCCCACATGGATGTAGAACTCCATCCATGAAAGGAGAATCCGTTGTGACATGTGTCTTAATTTTCAATAGGGTGATAAGAATTCCTTTATGGCTGTAAAAAATCTTTCTATCTGATAATCCTTTAATAGATGCCTAAAATATTCACTGATGGGCATCACATTGAATGTCCACAAAATGTATTCATGGACAGGTTAAATTTACCTAAAGGTGGCAGTGATCCTTTCAAGACACATAGAAATTTTGTGTTTTGGTACTTGTTTTATAGCTTTGTGATGAATATAATTTTTAACCATGTTTTCTTATTTCTTTATAGAGGTGAGGTAGTGAATCTTCACGACCACATGACTCATATGTGACAAACTGTTTTGGGAAAAACATTATGAAGATAAACCTATCAATAGTGATCATGAACAATCATGGGGTGTTTGGTTTAAAAGAAGAGATATATTTTCTTTATAAATCTATTTTCTACAGATAACCTTTTATGATATTATCATTATATATATTTTTTAATAATTTAAAGGATATTTCCTATCACATGAATTTTTTAGGGTTTCATTTTATTATAATTGGTTTCATTAGGGGTGCTACACAGAGGAAGAAAATTAAGTGTAGCTGAGAGTAGATACATGGGTGATGGTTTTAGGAATGGGAAGCAATGACCAGTGGGAATTCAGATTGTGTAATGAGGTGCTATAATGACACCACATGTCTCATTTTTATTTCTAAAGTGTGATGTAATTTCACAAGATATTATTAGAGAGGCAATGAAGACATATCAGTGTATGGGTTTTGATAGAGATTTTCTATGTCTTGTTTTAAATTCATGTTTTAGGATTGACATGGATTTTTATACTCTTTGATTATTAATGGATTTTCTAAAAGTTTCCCCTCTTGTTTTTTAATCATCTACATTATAGGGGTTTTCCATTTTAAAACTCTATGTATCCATTTATTTTCTTTAATTTTTATTTTATCTTTTTTAATTTGTGATTAGCACAATTTATTTATCACAACTGATTTTTTATCCTTAGGTTGATCTGCTTCGTCCCCAATAACTGTTATCAAATGGATTTATCCTTGTTTCTTGCATATTGGATATGGGGGATTCATGCCATGGGATTTCTTCCTAAATAAAACTATTAACTGGTAAAAATTATTTTACTTAATGATAGAAACATGTTTAAAATATTTTTTTCCAATGAAAAGACAATTAATGAATAGAAGAAAAAATTCGAGAAGCTTGAGATGATGAGTGATGGTGATTGGTGGTATTTAAGAGAGTTTTCGACAAGGTAGATTTAGATGTATTACTACGATAATACTCTATAGGAAGTGATGAATCTGACATATCTTAAGATGATCTGGGTGAATCTTGTAATAAGGTAAAAAATTTAATCTCTCACAAATAATTTATATCTAAATAATTGATTTTATCATCTATGAATGCTAGAGAATGGAGATTTTGGTAACCATCAATAGGATTTCCCAAAACCACAAATGGATATGTCTTTAGTGGTTCTCAAGAACAATGATAAAGGTAACATGATACCTATTAAAATAGAAGAATAAGAAAGATATTTTCTTCTCTTTGTTTCGTTGCCTAATTCATATGATAATATCATCTCCAAATTGTTGTTTGGGAAAGACACACTAAATATGGATACTATGAGTTCATCATTGTTGATGAAAATACTCATATAAAGACCAGTGATGGTGAATCTTCATGTAACTATTATGTTCTATCTATGTCAGATGAACATGGTAATTAGAGTGGCTGGTCTAAGACAATACGAAAGGTCAAGTGCTTCTTTAGCGACAAGGAGGGTCACATGAAATTAAAATATTATACATTGAAAAAGATTAAGGAAGAAAATAAGGTTTATAATACCGATTATAAGGAAACTAGTGTAAGCCTTATATAGGGTGAGGGTGAGTTACATTCACCTTGAATTGATTGTTATAATTCATATTTTTACACTGAATGGTTGGTTAATAATACAGCGTCGTACCATACTTCACCAAAGAGGGATTTATTTTCTTTATACGAAGTAGGCGACTTTGGTATATTGAATATGAAAAATAGAGATTCTGATGATTCCATTGGTGTTGGTGATATTTGTATCACTATGAATGAAGGCTTTGCGGTGACATTGAGGGATGTGGGACATGTTCAAAGAATATACCATAATTTTTTATCCACTTGTGATCTGGATAATGATCTATTATGTAGTTTGTTTAGAAATTGAAGATAGACATTATCTAGATGATTAATGGTATATATGTGATGAAAAATGGATGAAATTATTTATAGGATACATATAAAGGTGATCTATAGAGTGAAGAATACAATTGTGAAGATGAATTCATCATATTTTTGGCACATGTGATCATTATGCTTGATTCCAAAACCATCAAGTAGGATGAAGAAGGTTTGGAAGCAGAAGCATGTGAGGTCAGGTGTTTTAGGCCTTATACATAATTCATTTTTTTCAAAGAGTAATACTGGTGAAAAAAACAAAAATTAAATATCATGGTGATTCCTTGAGAGTTTCATACTACTCAGTGGATGTTGAAAAGGGAGAGAAATTATATCCTTTTGGTGCTCCAGAATATATAGTGGTCACAATTTTAGAGGATCCAGATATTGTTGATTCTATATTGGTAGTCCAGAAATAGCTATTTTGAAGACTACATCATTTGGATTTCTTTTATAGGGGTGTTTTTAGGTTTTTTTTAGAGTTCGAATAGAGCATCGTCGTATTTTCTACAGAGGTTGATGGTTTGGGAAAAACAAAGTTTTTTGTTTCCAATTGAGTTTTTTCTATAATTACAAATCTTTATTTGGTGGGATGAAGGGGAAGATTAATAGGATTCATCATGTATTAATAAGATGGTATTTTTAGGGATTTTATTTTTTCAAACCTTCTAATACCATGTGTGGTTTAAAATTTGAGAGATATTTAATTCATATCTTTATTTCCCATGGATATCATTTTATGATATTATCATTATAAATATTTTTGAATATTTGAAAGGATTATGTGAATCACATAATTTTTTTTGGGTTTTCATTGATTAAAAAAGGTAGTAGAGGTGGTGTTGTACATGGAGATAATGATTAGGTGTGGTATAGAGTATATACATGGGTGATGGTTTTTGGTTGTGTGAAACAATGAGAAATGGTAATCCAGGTTGCACAATAAGGTTCTATAATAAATTTGTGTGTTAAGTTTTGAACTTAAAAGGGTGACATCAGGTCATGGGTTATTATCAGCGAGGCGAAAAAGTCATATTAGGTTGTGGGGTTTCACATTGGTTTACTATATTTTATCTACAATTAATGTTTCATTCATTACTATAATTTTTACTCCATGACTATTAATGAATTTTCTCAGAGTTTTCTCATGTATTTGTAATCCTATGTATTGGAAGATTTTTTCATGTTAAAATTTGGTGTCCCCATTTATTTTTTGATCTTTTTTTCATTATTTTCATTAGATTTTCCCAAAATTTATTTTTCACAACTATGTTTTTATCCTTGGGATGAACTACTTCCTCCCCAATAGGGGTGTGGGGGTTTGATCTTAATGAATATAAAAATCAAGAATCAAAGTATGATATGAGTAGAAGTATTTAATATTTCTGGTATTTTATGGTACACTCTCATTTATAAAAACTTCATCATTTAATATTTGTTACCCTTTACAAAAGAATTCGAATAAGAACTAGGTAAAACATTCACATCAATCCTAAGGTAGTGGGAGATATCATTGAAAAAAATTTGCATTAATTATCATCCCACCTATAACCATCACGGGGAATCCCATATATATTAATTCATGAAGGAAGCCCATGAGATTCCTTCGTGGAGGTTTGTTCATTTAAATCTCTTTAGAAAAATGGCTAAAATATACTAAATCCCCTGAACCACATGTACTCATGTAATATTATAATTTTAAATGAAATTTAATGTTATGATTTACATATTAGCTACTTCTTAATTATCTAAATACATAAAAAAAAATTGTTATGTGGTGGGTCTTATTGTGAAGGAACTCCATTATGGGTAACTAGGGCTACAAAACTTCCATTATTCCACCCAGGTCATGTATTTGATCTAAACATAACCAAATGAACTTAATAAATACATTTTAACAAGTTAAAATCCCTGAAAATCCCATTTGAGAAAGGCCTCCTCAAAAATGTCCTGAGATACATAATTAGGCTCTCTATATCTGTATATACCACCTAGATCATTTTTTTTTCTGATAAGTAATCCCCCCATTTTTTCTCCCTAACTGAAAGGGGTCTCAAGGTATTTTGTAACACCCCTATCTTCCATGGCATGCTTCTCTTTGAATAATACTATAGCATGTGTTGTACGCAACTTTGAGTTCTAAAACACCACAACAAATCAAACTAGTCATTATGAATAGTAATACCCACTTTTTGAAATTTTATAAAATTTATCTTCCAAAATGGACATCATTTTTGGATTCAGAATATCAAAATTATCTTAGGGTGAATTTTTTTTATTTTTCTAAAAACATTCAATTTTTGATGAATAGTGAAAAACAATAGGTTATAGTTTAAAACCAATTTTTTTAAAATAATTAATTATTTTATTTAAAATTTTTTAGGTAAAAATAGATAAATAATACTTATATATGTTCAATTTAATTCATTGGATTCATTTTGTAATAATATTAGATATATAAAATTTTATTAAACTTTTCACAATCTTTTACCCACCTCCTAGGAGCATTTGCAAATTTACATAAAACTTAATTTTACCTCTTTTTTGAGTTTAATTTAAAAAATCCGAGAGACATGGTTGATATTAGTAAGTAAAATGTGGTTCAATAAGATGAAAATAATTTTTGGTGAATAATAACTTTTTACTTTTATTTACCATAGTTAAAATTAAATAGGGTAATTAAGGGTAAAAATGATATTATTATTACCCTAACACATGTCCTAATTCTATTGGTTAAGTATAATTTGACCAAAAACAAAATTATGAATTAAATATGAACCTTTTTGGTCCATGTGGATTAGATTAGGACATTTATTATTATTTTATTTAAATATGAGTTAAAAGAGTTAAAATCAATGTTTAGTAACTAAAATATTTTTTATATAGGGTTATTCATAAGATAAATTCGACTATAAATATTCATTAGAAATATAAAGAGATTTCATACATAATGGTATTTTATTTATACTTTTTATATATTAAATAATTAAATTTATTTATGACACAATGATGATACAGTAATTATCGTATTAATTAAAGATTAAAATAATTGACATTATAAATATCCAAATATATTTAATTTGAGACTTTTTATAAATTGGACTAATTTTCTAGGTTAATATGACATGTTAGTGTTGTTTAGATGATTGTTTTCAAAGTAATAATGTGTTTATGAATTTAGAAAGAACAAAATACCAAATATTATCAAAATTTACATAAAAGAGTTTCTAAAACAAATATTATATTATTAATTGATATTCTATTCCTAAAAAATATAAGGTTCAGGCAAACGACTTTTATAATGATATGTGAATTATTAATTAACCACTTGGGGTTCTCTTTAAGTATATAGTAAGTTTATTAACCATGGAATATAAAAATACAAGGAGACATGGTAAATGTCAAACTATTTAACTAAGAGTTGAATCTAAAAGATAAAGTTCATATAGTGAACCAAACCTATTTAAAACCTATTGTATCATTGGTTTTCGACCAATACCCACCTTATAATTTAAATAATTTATTTTTGAGCCATTATAAACCGAAAAGGATTTTATTATTAAAATAATATTTCAATCTTTTCCTAAGGAGCCCCTCACCCTTCTTATAAAAGGTAACTCCCTCTTCTCTCTAATTCACACCTTCAAAGCCATTTAGCTCGGCAAAACCCCACCCAAATATCATCCCAACTATCCTCCATTTATCCTATAGGCCTTACTTTAGTCAGAAAGCCATCCTAAGGAGCCCTTTTGATCAAATCAAAAGGAAGAACCTGAAGAAGTGGTAAATATTCCATCACCACTTTCAAGTTCCTTTCATCTTCCACATCCTCTTTATTTGTTGTTTCCATTCTAAAATAATAATACCAATATCATATATATAATGTTATGTTATTATAAATATGGTAAAACCATATTCATTATTCTATCCATCATTTGAATGACATGTCACTATACGTGCGTACGTACGGCTTACCGCCTCCACGTCATGGTGTAATTGTTATTCAATACATTATTATTTGGATAGGTATAATAATGATTTCTAATTGATTTAAATAATAAATATAACATGATAATTATTCTTTATATAGGATATACCATCCAATTATGTGTTATTTTAATATCAAAAGAATGATATTGTCGCTCGTGCGTACATACAGATTACCATCTCCACGAACGCGATGAGATTCATTCCCCATCGTATCCATTCAAGACTAATTTTCATTAGATGGATAAAAATAATATTTAAAAACTGAATATCATTTTGAATATGAATAAGATAAATCCTATCCATAACAAACATTACTTACTTAATGAAGAAAATAAAAGATGATGAATCAGTTAACACCCGAAATGACGATAATACGAAGATATTATTAACAAAGTAATGTTAAAAGATCATATGTGATATAATATTAATGTATATGATTCATTTATAACCTAATAAAAATTATTTCACCATTATACAGGAGTTTAACCTACCCCCAACCAAGGAAAATTACAAGGTAAGAGTTAATTTCACAATCTCTTTATTATCAGAGGTTGTTTTTACGTAAGTATCTGCTGGGACCTCTTTATCATCCACATCCATGATTCTTAAAAATGTATTTCAAAAACATTTAATATTTAATAGATAATGGTTTAAAGTCATTTATACCCTTATTTGACCTTATATTTTTTTGAAAGGAATCCTTCCATCATTTTCCAAATAAGGTACTTTTTGACCTTTTCGAAAAAATTAATGTAAGAATGATTTTTTAACATATACGGTGGGTGTGGCTATTTTCTACCATTATAAAATCATTGAAGATTCCTTTAGAATATTATAATAATATTTTCAAAATAAAAGTTTTCTATTATAATTATATGACTTTTAAATGATTTCAAAATAGAAAGAGATATTTTTCAAAAAAATGTTTTGATTTCATCTATGTCAACATCCTTTGATGGATTGTAAGCTTTTTTGAAGTTGATTTATTTTGATACAAAACTTCCATATTGTATAGAAGGTTTTGTTATATGTTGGACTATGGATGTGCTATTTTTATACCATCCATGGTTTATCGATAAAGTATTGACATTTTGTATGCTAGTTTTAATACGAATTTTTATGTCATGTTTAAAACTTTTCATATGAGGAATGCATTGGACTTGTTAAGTGACGGGTGGAGCCCGATATAGCTCCTTGATGCATTGTTATGTCTCATGAGACAAACTAGTATCTTGGAATAAGACCTTGATAAAATCTTATTTTTAGTCTTCGTACAAGTCCAGGACTATGTGGTTATGAAGTCTGGCATAATGCATTCCATCATTATGAAAGTCACTATTGATATTGCATGTGATTATTCGACTAGTAAAATATATATTTGAGTAAGTAAATGGCATTATTTTGATTTAAAATTTTCATATTATGATGAATTTTATGTTGAAAAGGATTTTGTTTTAGTTTTACACATTTCCTTAAATGTTTATTCTTTTTTATGAAAGTTTCTTCTATATTGTTATCCTTATTGAGCATCTGAGCTCACCCCTTTCTATTTTTTATTTTCCCCAGGATGTGAAGAAGTATATTATGACTGACCCGTAGGGATAGTCTATGGGATCTTAGTGTTTTCTATGGAAATAATATTTTTGTAGTTTTACATTTTATGATGTAATGTAAACCTTATTAATGTATCTAGTAATTCCAAGGCTACTAAACTAATAGGTCTTTAGAGACTTGATATTTT
Organism: Viscum album; assembly: GCA_963277665.1. Lineage (NCBI taxonomy): Eukaryota > Viridiplantae > Streptophyta > Magnoliopsida > Santalales > Viscaceae > Viscum > Viscum album. Next base: position 781,698,695 of record OY728123.1, on the reverse strand, counting down.
TTGATCATGCCAAGGATTTGTAATAATGCACTGAATCTAGGCTTCTGGGGTCGGGGCATTATAGTTGGTATCAGAGGAAGTTTAGTAAAAACTGTGGAAACTATATTTAGGTAAACTCTGATTAGAGCACATAGCCCTAAGATAGACTTTGAGGATTAGTATAGAAAAACTTCCTAGAATTTTGGTATTGTAGAGATTTTGTGATTTTTCCAAGAAATACATCCCTATCTGGATACGAGAAGGTAGAAGTGGCTTTGGAACAGATGTACCTAGGGGTAAAACCCAAAAACACCACTTTGAGCTAGACTCGAACGGGAACTAGTGCTTGACAACGGGTCTTTCTACACTTTTTGTTACGACACTCCTGAAGGATATGATTAGGATAATTCTCATTTTCCCTAAAACCCATTATGAAGGGTTTATGAGTATATAATTCCTCAAAGAAAACATTTTTTTTATTATGGATTATATCTGTAAACTGTTCAATTTATGTTAAGTATTTTGCAAGTTTGGATTTATGTATTTTGATTCATATACTAATCTAGTTTATGTTATTTTTTAGAAATGGAGCCTAGTGTAAGGAATGGAAACTGTATCAATAAATGCACTCCTTTTTGGGATTTCCCTCCCACTCAAGATAATTATAGTGGAGCTGGTGATGAAACTGCTAATGATCAACTAATCACCATACGGAGAAAACTCACTCAGGTTATGAATAATAACCTTACCCATATGGAGCACCAAGATCTACAACATGGAGGTTCAATGATAGATCACACCATGAGGAAAAAACCACCAACATTAAATGGGATTAAAAATCCATTAGTAGCTGAGCAATGGATAAATTTCATAGAGAAAATATTTCTCACCTTGGCGAGTAGCGAAAGGGAAATATTTTTCATGGTAGTTTACCACCTCACTGGAGATACTGATCAACGGTGGTCATTGATTCAAAACACAAAAAAAAATATGATGAAGTATCAAAGATGGAATGGAGGGAGTTTAATGAGATTTTCTTAGAAAACTACTTTCCTCATGACCATCGAGCATATATGGAAAGATAATTTTTGAGTCTCAGGAAAAAGGAGGATGAGAATGTCGTAAATTATGATGGTAACATTACAAGGTTAGTGAGGCATGCGGCAGATTATATACGTAACCCAAGAAATAATATTGATCATTTCGTTGATGGGTTAAAATGATTTCTCTATCGAGCATTAGTCTCACAATCCTTCTCATCGTATGAAGATATTTTCACATGTGTTATCAAGACATAAAAATAATTATCTAAGTCTTACAACTTTAAAGCAAAGCATGAGAAGAAGAGATCTGATGAACACTCTAGAAATGGAAATAAGGGAAAGAAGGGAAAAGATGAATATCCATCCTGTAGTAAATGTGGGAAGAAACACCCTGGAACTTTCCTGAAGGGAATGGGAGTCTTTAACAAGTGTGGTGAAAAATGCCACTAAGCTCGTGATTGGAAGGGGAAGAAAGAGGTTGTCGATGTTGAATTCTACAATTATAGAGAAATGGGGTATTATGCGAATAAATGTCCTAAGCGTTAGGGGAACTTAACTCAGAAAAGGCCAAGGGATTGAGGCCTAGATTATGTTATCACTTCTACTGAGTTTGAATCTCTAAAAGACATAGTGGCATGTAATTTAATGGTTTCCTCATGTTTAGCCAATGCTTTATTTGATTCTGGATCATTGCATTGTTTCATATCTTCCTAGTTTTCTAAGAAAATCAGATATTTCCAATTTTATATAATAAGGGATTTTTCAGTTAAAACTCCCAAGGGAATTATCATTTCAACATAGTTTTGTGAATCAGTTCCCATTAAGGCATATAAACGTTATTTATCTTCTGATCTCATCATCATTCCCATGATTGAATTTGATATAATCCTCAGTATGGATTGGATTTCAGACCATGATGCAGAAATTTATTATAAGAAGAAGGAGGTTACAATTTTTGATGATGATAAAGAGTACTGTATCTTTAGAGAAAAAATGTAACCACCTAATTCTTATATAGATCCACCCCCAGTAGCTCAACTATATTCAATTATTGGGGAGGAATAGAATGAAAAAACTATGGGTGAGGAATGGAATGTTCAAATAGAGGATGTACCTATTGTGAAAGAGTATATTGATGTATTTATAGAGGATTTAACTGGACATCCTCTAGGATGATAAATTGATTTTTCCATTGATTTAATTCCTGGTTCAAGCCCCAAATCGAAGACCCCTTATAGAATGCCGACTCTGGAATTAGTGGAACTAAAGAAACAACTAGAGGAATTGAGTAATATGGTATTTATTTTCCCTATTGTTTCTCCATGGGGACCCCCTGTCCTTTTTTTATGAAGAAATATGGATATATGAGGTTGTGCATTGACTACAGGGAGATCAATGCTATAACAATAAAGAACAAGTATCCCCTACCTCGTATTGATGATTTATTTGACCAACTTCATGGAGCTCAATAATTTTCAATGATTTACCTTTGATCTGGATATAATGAATTGCGTGTGAAGAAGGAAGACATTCCGAAAATAGCATCCTGAACCAGGTACGGGCATTATGAGTTTACAATAATTCCTTTTGGATAGATTAATGCACCCTATGTCTTCATGGATCTAATGAATATAGTTTTCAAAGAATATCTTGATGACTTTGTAGTGGTATTTATTGATGATATCTTTGTATACTCCAAAAGCTATGAAGATCATGAAAATATCTTGTGCATTATTCTAAAGACTCTTAGAAGACTTGAATTATATGGGAAGTTAAGAAAGTGTGAATTATAGCTTCAGGATATTTCTTTTCTTGTCAATATTGTCTCTAAGGATTGAGTCTATATTGATCCTTCTAAGACAAGAGAAATCCAAGAATGGCTAGAACCAACGAGTATAACTAAAGTATGTAGTTTTATTAGTTTAGTAGGTTATTTTCTATGTTTCATTTAGAATTTTTCCCAATTGGCTAACCCATTAACCAAGTTCACACATAAAGGGGTGAAATTTCTTTGGAAAAAATAATGTGAAGAATGTTTTGCATAATTGAAGAGAATATTAGTCAATGCTCCTATATTTACTCTACCATTGATGAATGATGTCTTTGTTATTTATAGTGATGCTTCAAAGAAAAGTCTTGGTTGTGTCCTTATGTAGAATGATTGGGTTATTGACTATGCATCATGAAAGCTATAGATTCTTGATAAAAAATATCATACTCGTGATCTAGAGATAGTAGATGTAATATTTTCTTTTAAGATATGGAAAAATTATCTCTATGGTGAAAAATGTGAGATTTATACTGATCACAAGAGTTTGAAGTATATTTTCTCATAGAAAGAACTCAACATTAGGAAAAGGAGATGACATGAACTACTCAAGGATTATGATTGGATGATACACTACCATCCGGGGAAGGAAAATAATGTGGAAGATGCTTTGAGAAGAAAATATCATGGAGTTTTGAACAAGATGAGATTTGAAAGGGATCATATTTTCATGGATCTAGTAAAGATGGATATGGGAATAACCACGGAAGGTGAAACATCAATGATTTTTAAAATGGTTTCCAAACTATCTTTACTAGAAAGGATGAAAATTTCTTAGGCTGATGATAAAGAGTTTCGAAAGAAGATTAAAGCTATGAATATTTGGATATTGAGTGACTTCGTATATGAAGATGGAATTTTGAAATTTGGGTAGATACATTGTGTTCCCGATATACCTAATCAAAAAAAGAGAATTCTTGGAAGGTGTTGATATCTCTAATTTCTTTATACACCCTGGGAGCACCAAAATTTATAGAGATTTGAAGAAACATTTTTGGAGGGACAACATGAAGAGGGAGATTTCTGATTTTGTGTCAAGATGTATAGTTTTTCACCAAGTGAAAGCTGGAAGGCAACATCCTGGAGGGGTCATGCAACCTATTCCCATACCTGAGTGGAAATTGGATAATATTATGAGGAACTTTTTCATGGGACTACTAAAGACTCCTAGAAGTAATGATTCAATATGGATCATTGTTGATCATCTTACCAAGTCAGCACATTTTATTTCCATGAGAGAAGACTTACCACTTGAACATTTAGCAAGACTGTATATTAATGAAGTTTTAAGACTTCATGGAGTACCCCTATCGATTGTTTCAGATCATGATCTCCATTTAGCATCAAGATTTTGGAAAAGTCTATAGAAAGCCCTGGATGCTGAACTTCGTTTGAGCACTTCCTACCACCCTCAAACTGATCGACAACCAGAATGGACTATTAAAACCTTAGAAGACATGTTGAGATCATGCTCACTTGAATTTCAAGGTATGTGGGATCAATATTTACCTCTGGTATAATTCTCCTATAACAATAGCTTCCATTCAAGTATTTAGATGGAACCATATGAAACATTACACAGAAATATATGTTGCACACCAACTTGTTGGGATGATGTTGGTGAAATAAAGCACGTAGGCCTAGAACTTGTGGAGGAAATGATGGAAAAGGTGAAACTAATCCAAACCCACATCAAAGCAGCTCAAAGTAGGCAGAAGATCTATGCCGATAACCGAAGGAAGGATTTGGAATTTCATGTAGGAGATCATTTTTTCTTGAAGGTATCTCTATGGTAGGGTGTAATACATTTCGGTAAGAAGGGAAAATTAAGTCCCAGGTACATTGGACCATTCGAAATTCTAGAACGAATTGAGTCTGTATCTTACCGTTTGGCAAGACCGCCAAGTCTCTCCAAATATCACGATGTATGTCATGACCCGAACCATACTGAGGATTGAGCCGCAACTACCCCAAGACCACCTCTATAGTCCAGGGGATGTCAACTTTCACTAAAGGCACAACAAAGTAGGGGAGGCCTTTGCTGAAGAAACTGTACACACACACGCCGCCAACTCAATAAAAAGAGAAGAGAAAGGAAATAAAGATACAACACTACTAGGAAAGGGGAAACCAACACACATGCATCAACCTCTAACCAGTACAAGTAAAGTGATGAAATGTGTTAACATGTAAACTGAACAGAAAAAGCGGAAAAACACGCGCACAACCAAAAAGGTGCCACAACCTGGAAACAGGTAAATCAAAAGTAAACCGCTAGTGAGCCACGCCCAGAAATTCCTACTATGTCCACTAAATGCAGCCCATGATCATGTGTCCTTTACGCTCATCTGTAGTCTCAACCGACATGTCCATCATCTGCAAGGGAAAACCAAGTGCAGGATAAGCCCAAGGAGGGGTGAGTATAAAGATACTCAGGAGGATTCCCCGAAATCTTGGGGGAGAAACAAAGGAGGTACTAAAATAGTGAGTAGTAGAAAGACCAAGAATAGTGTAAGAGTACAGTAGGGAGAGTGAAGCTCAACCCAAAAAGAGAAAGGAAGTATACTCAACTAGACACAAGGAGCTAGAAATGGTGAGAAGATGAACTACTCATTGAGTCTTCGCTGCCTATAGAAGGAGAGTAGAATCGTCCACCCAAGAGGAGCTAGACACAGAAAGAACATGGCATAACCCACATGTCTTCACCCCTCCTAGAAAGAGAGTAACTGAACTCAAGGAGTGGGAAAAAAAGTAGGGTATATATATATTCTCAATAAGAAACCTGAACGAGTGTGTAAGGGGATATCTATCTCCAAGTTCAGCCCAATAGAAGTCGCCAACAAGTCAAAGGATATCCATCACTGATTCCCAACAGTCCCGCACACCAAAGTTGCCTCATCGCTGAACCGTGCAAACAAGGGTCACGCTCCAGTAACCACAGGGGAAAGTCACTGAATAGCCTCATATAAAGGGCTAAGTCTGAAATAAGTCACCAGGTAACCCAATGCCCATCCCCGCTGGAGGGTAAACCCCAACAATTCAACGGTGACCCACTACCTAGCCCCACTGGAGGGTAGACCATAATAAATCATCGGGTGACCCACTGCCCAGCCCTGCTAGAGGGTAAACCCTAAATAAGTCGACAATGACCTACTGCCCAGCCCTGCTAGAGGGTAAACCATAATAAATTATCAGGTGACCCACTACCCATCCCTAATTAAGGGTAAACCCTAAATAAGTTTACGGTGACCCACTACCTAGCCCTGCTAGAGGGTAAACCATAACAAATCATCGAGTGACCAACTACCCAGCCTCACTGGTGGATAAACCTGGAACTGTTCCGATGTCTCTGCACTACCCATTCCATCACTAGGTGCCACTAACGTTTCTACCATGCGTAGGTTCAGAGTGACTCAAAGGAACCCCTGACCAACGTCCTTTCATGTTTCCACATTTAATGAGATCTTGAAAGAAGCTCCACACACCCAAACAGATTACACCGTTATAATCCTCACAAAAAAACACACGAGATAAACTACTTACTCGCTGGAAATGGGCTCCAGATGGAAAATTCATTCAACACCGCTTCATGCCCATATGGTGTCTCGTGGGGCCCGCACCTTGGTCCTGAAAGAGGTTAGGATAACTGCTCCATCACGATGATATCGAAAAAACACGTTGAATCGACTATTCATATGCCTCAGGTGGACGCCTGATGAAAAAGTCATTGTATGCTACACACAACTCAAAAGACGGCCAGGGGGACCATGCCTCAAGTCTTGCTTCAATGCCAGAAACCACCTTGGTCAATTTCGTCTCGATGCCAGGGTCACTATGCCGCTGACAGCACCTAAAATAGACACTGGATCCAGAAGCTACAACTAACTGCGTTATATGCAAATGGGGCCCTATGGGGCCCACACCTCGACCCCGAAACACGTCACGCAGATCGTACCATCGCGTTCCTTGTAGATAACCATGAAAGGTAGGATATTCATTTGCCCTGAACAGAATTATGTAGCATAAGTCGTAAAAACACAGTATATGTCCGAAAACCACCTTGTGGGGCCCACGCCTCGGGCCCGAATTTAGGCGGGCGGACTGCACCATTGAAATCCCCTCAGAAAAACACTCAGAAATGAGTACTCAAACACCCCAAATGGTTGTTGGGTGAAAAAGTATTGTTTCACTATAAAACGTGCGAACTATGCCCTATGGGGCCCACACCTTGTCTCCAACCTGGACGCTTCGGAGAGCATCTCAAAAATTCAGCATGAGGACTAGGGTCACGTTGCCGCTAACGGCGCGTCAATCGAACATCCCAAGAAGGAGTTAGGTCTGACAGAACACTTAAATAAATAAATAATTTATTAATTAATTATTCACATTTATCAATTTGTGCCAACGAGAAACGAAACCAACCCAAAAAGGTTTTGAACCAACATCGGAAGGACCGTCTCAACTCTGGGGCCACTGTGCCTCTGGTGGAACGTCAAACAGATGTCCGGCTCGTGAGCCACGTCTGTCGCAACTTTAATAACAATTTAATATTACTATGTTTGAGCTTTCTGGGTTACCCGCCTTCGGGCGCCGAACCAAAAATCCTCGGAACCCACCTCAAAAGTTTTCTCTCGATGACACGGACCTTTATCCACTGATGGCGTGTCAAACGGACGCGCCATTTAGAAATTACGGCCCCTCGAACGCAAGGGGACCTAATTGGGCCGGTTCCCCCCGGTCGGCCCGGTCTGAACCGCTGACCCGCGGCCCAGCCGCGGGTCTGGCCCATCACGCCACGACCCACTAGCAGCGGCCCACCCTGCCTCACCGGGTCCACCTCGGGTCTGGTTTTCCTCAAACCGACTGTCCTTGTGGCCGGTCTTCGTCGCCCAATAGGACCCACAAGGCGCGAGTCCTTGCTTCATCTGCACACCTGAGGTCAATGCCTCTGGTTCCTTCAGCCAAGCGTGCCAGGCATGCTCGATGCCCACTGGAACCTTACATCTGTGCCTTGCTGCGGCCCACACCGCACGACGCCAGCGCTCTGCTCCTCCGGCCTCGGTGCTCCACACAAACCGGCCGACGTCGAGTCCTCCGGTCCCCTGTTACGATGCGGCCCGCTCAGCTCCTCCGGCCACGCACCCCCGTTGGCCAGCCTCTCCTCCAGCCGCGCACCACCCTCGGCTAGCCACTCCTCCAGTCGTGCACCACCCTCGGCCAGCCGGTGAGACCCGACACCGCCCCGAACACCTGCTGCTTTGATCAGAACTCCATCCGCGCCTGCCACCTCATCTGAACCCCTGCTGCACCACCCCGACCTCCGTCCACCACCCTTTCCAGAGTTGGGGCATTCGACAACTGCCCCCACCGCTCTGGTCACCCATATTCAAAACTGAACACGGGTTCGGGATCTTTGGGGTGAGGCCTTCACATATCCGTCCCCCGATCGTTGATCTGACATGATTGGCGCGTCCCAAAATTTGGACGAAGAACACCCAAGAACGACAGATAAAACGAGTCTCGGGCGTTGGCCATGTTCATTCAGCCAACGCCCAAAATTCTAAAATTTAAGAACATAAAACATCAAAATTGACAAAAAAATCCAAGAATTCCACAAAGGTGTTACATTTAATTAGAAATCCTACCACATTTTCGATTCACGTCGTAGGAGATGCGTCTGCGAGGCTCCTGCCTTGATTCGCCAAAGTTTTGGTGAAGAATGCATCTCGATCCAACGAAGAACAATGAAGAACACTGAAGAACCGATGAGAGATAGAGGGAGGGAGAGAGAGAGAGAGAGAGAGAGAGAGAGAATGGGTTGTCCCCTCCCATCACTTAAGCGAATTTATAAAAATTCACTGAAACTCTCACAATGGGCATGGATTCTGAAACCTCCACGCCCGCATATTTTATATCATGCCTAGGAAAAACACCCCATTTTATACTCAATAGAAGTATCAGATTTTCATTCGGAGGCTTCGTTCTAATGTTATTCAAAAATATTGTCAGTGATAAAAATCACTAAGTCATTATTTTAAAATGATGAGTTTTCCCTTGGGTGACATCTCTCACAGCAGACCTGCGCCGACAACTTTTACACCCCGCCTAGGGTAAACGACATGCTCCGGACGCAACTTTTCCCTCATATTTCTGATCCAAGCTACTTTCTAGGAGGAAACACAGCCCTGCCACATGTATAGTATAAAAAATATCAATATTTTTATAAAATTTACTCCGGGCAAACCGGGCCTCAGAATCGCACGCCGTCTTTTCTTATAGCTCTGTAATTATATGTAGAAATATTCCGAAGTCTTACAGGGAAAAACCTGGGTATCTAAAACATTACCTAATTCAATATTTTCATCCGCAAAAAGCAAAACTAGGGAAGAAAACTTAGGGTACGGAACTCACACCTAGCTCTGTCTCTCCCAAGAAAACTTACACAACACCATGCTGGCATAACACGCAAACCAAAGGTATGGTTCATACTCATAAGGTCTGTTACTCTCGAGGGCATGCATAGGAATATGCACGCACCTCATTAGTTGCGACACGTGGAAGACATCGTGCACTCACTCCTACTATTGGGAGGGTAGGGTAAGACAGTAGAAAACCTCCCAACCGCTAGCACGATCCCCGAATGGCCCAAAGAAACTCTGGGGTCTTCCCCTTCTGAACCTCTTCTTTCCACATCGCGACCAAAATCACAGTTTATTCCTAGAACATGGTCTCGTGATTCCATCCTTCAGAATTATCATCTGGTGAAACACCCAAGGATATCCAGTCACACAAGCTTTCACAGTCGGTGCATCACAACCGAGACTCTCTAGGTGAGGACGCACCTGAGACACTAGTGGTCTGAGAAAACCACAAAGTGTTCTCCTAGAAGATAGCATCTCCACATTCTCATCACAAGAACGACCACTAGGACCACATAGTGAAACATGTAGTTTTGTTCATGGGGTGTCCATCACCTCAACCTATACTTGATAACGGTATCAAGATTGACATTGAGCACGCAGGGTACCAATGAACAGGGCAGGTGACCATACTCATCCAACCGCCAGAGACTAGACACGGAAAGCACGTGGCATACCCCACATGTATTTTCCCCTCTTAAAAGGTGAATAATACCCAAAATAGGCACTCTTTCAAAACCAATAGTGGCACCTCAAGCAAAGGTAGGTCAAGCAGAAAATCCCTACTGGAAGAACCAGAACCTACTCTGATACTCCACCGCACAACCCGACCATGAATGCACATGTGGGAGGGACTCATACACAGTACCTCAATACTATCTGCTTTGGGTGGTACTGACTCTCCCTCACAGTTTTTATCGCATCACAAAAATGAGTCTCAGTGGGGGAAGAACCCCTCTTTCCCGTGCATTCAAAGCTACGCCGGACAACTCCAACATAGGGTTACATCGACGCCCTGCGTCACCCTCGGTAACCCCTCGAACAAGGAGTTAGATGAAAAGAGTACCTCACGCAGTGTCTAACATGTTCTACTGAGATAAGTAGAAAAAACACAGAGTGTACCTCTTATCATCTCTTACATTGCCAGATTGTAGACATCCTTAGCACACAGCCGCCCATGGCCCTGTTCGTCAGCTCCCTGAGCCTGACATGGGCCACCTAGTGGTGGTGGAAGGACCTCAAAACGTCGTCTTCCAAAAACAATTCTTCCTTCTTTTCTGCCAACACTGCCTCCTTGGGGACCACACTATCCTCACCTGGGGGTTCTCTGATCACGACACTACTTTTGTCATGGTGGTGCATCTACTAACTATCTAGAAGACTCGGCACATTTGGTCGGATAGTCTCTCTCCACGTGACCTCGCACATCACAAACATAGCACTAGTCCCCAGTGGGATATCTCGGTGCTCTACATTGTCCCCGACCATGTGCCTGGGTCTCATAAAGGGGAGACTTCCGGTGTCGAGGCCCTTCCAATCGACGTCCCTCTGCCAGAAATTTCTCTGTCACCAGTGCCTTCTCCAGCACTCTGAGATGGGTGAGGATGCACAAGGGCACTGTGCTAGCACGAATATCCTATATAGATACCTCACTCAAACTTCTATGCTCAGAAGTTACCATCATGGACCACATACAAAGAGTACCGAGTATGGTCTGCGAACCCAGTCACGTACTCAACCACTACCATCACTCCCCGCTGAAGCTCCAGCAGCTCCATAAACTGTAAAAAGTGTAAGCAGGAGAGGTAGTACTCCTCAGGAAACAGCTGCTAGAAGTCTTCCCACGTGAGTACCGACTCATCATGTATCTGAGTAGACCTGGCTCGACCATGCCAAACTACTTGGTGGAATAAAATACTAGCTTTCAAAGGAACCATCTAACATGTCAGTGTCCGAGCAAGCCTGAATAGGCAGACCACCGACTCTAGCCAACCCTTCACTCTCTGAGGGTATGTCTCACCATGGAACCTCATCGGTCTCTAACACTGGAACTCATCAAGCATGACTATCCTGTTCTCGTCATCGGACTTTACTTTCAATACTGTCTGCTACTTCATAGGTGGACGTGCTACTGCCTGTCCTCCCGGAGAAATGGTAATCGTATGATGGATCTTGAACTGAGGCCTCATTTCTCACGAGGTTTTCTTCACGAAGAGGAGCTATTCTCATGGATAGCTATCATCGCGGAGACATCCCAAATCCGATCATGGAGTACCATGGTCAAATGATCATATTTATATCAACAAATGATGGGGAGATGACTCAATAAGGACATTCAAAGACTCAATCCTATAAGATGCATGAACCAAATTCCCTACAACTTGTGTCTTAGTGTGACGAGTCGACAAGCGGGTTATCCGGGTCCTGGTGAATGGATACGTCGGCCACCGCACCATCACTGGACTCCTTGGCCTTAGAACCACTCTCGAGACACGTTGACACTATTGACCCAAAACTCAACCAATTCCTTTTTTTATAGGGACGTCCGAACAATGCCCCAAGGAATGAACCACCTCTAATACCACATTGTCATGACCCGACCCATACCGAGTCTTGAGCTGCAACTACCCCAAGCCCACCTCCATAGGATAGGGGCTGGAGACTAGTGTCGAACGCACAAAAAACTAGGGGAGTCCTTTTCCTAAGAAACTGTACACACACACGTAGCCAACTCAATGAAAAGTACAGAGATAGGAAAGAAAGATACAACACTCCTACAAAAGGAGAAACTAACATACATGCATCAACCACTAACCAGTAAAAGTAAAGTGATGAAAAGTGATGAAAAGTAAACTGAACAGAAAACGGGGAAAAACACACACCCATCTAGAAAGGTTCCACAACCCGGAAACAGGTAAAACAAATGTAAACCACTGGTGAGTCACGCCCATAAAGTCCTGCTACGGGCACTGAATGCAACCCACACTCATGTGTCCTCTACGCTCCTCTGTAGTCTCGACTAACCTATTCGTCATCTGCAAGGGTACACCAATTGCGGGAAAAGCCCAAGCATGGGTGAGTATAAAGATACTCAGTAGGATGCCCCGAAAGTTTGAGAGAGCAACAAAAGAGGTACTATAATGGTGAGCGGTAGACAGATCAAGAACAGTGTAAGAGTACAATAGGGAGAGTGAATCTCAACCCAACAAGATAAATAAAGTAGACTCATCCAGACACAAGGAGCTATAAATGGTGAGAAGATGAACTTCTCATCGATTCTTCACTGCCTATAATAGGAGAGTAGACTTGTCCAACCAAGAGGAGCTAGACACGGAAAGCATGTGGCATACCCCGCACGTCTTCACCCCTCCTAGAAAGAGAGTAATCGAATCAAAGGAGTGGGAACAAAAGTAGGGTATATATATATTCTCAATAAAAAACCCAAACGAGTGTGTAAGGGGATCTATATCTCCAAGATCAGCCCAATTTAAGTCGCCAACAGTTCAAAGGATATCCATCACTGATTCCCAACAGTCCCACACTCCAAAGCTACCTCATCGCTGAACCGTGCAACCCACGGTCCCGCTCTGGTAATCATGGAGAAAAGTCACTAGCTAGCCTCATATAAAGGGATAAGTCTGAAATAAGTCATCGGGTAACCCACTACCCAGCCCCGTAGGTGGGTAAACCCCAACAAGTCAACGGTGACCCACTGCCCAGCCCCGCTAGAGGGTAGACCGTAAATAAGTCGACGGTGACCCACTACCCTACCCTGCTGAAGGGTAAACGGTAATAAATTATTAGGTGACCCACTGCCCAGCCCTGCTAGAGGGTCAACTGTAATAAACCATCGGCTGACCCACTGCCCAGCCCTGCTGGAGGGTAAACCGTAAAAAATCATCAGGTGACCCACTGCCCAGCCTCGCTGGAGGGTAAACCCAAAACTGGTCTGATATCTCCACACTACCTGTGCCATCACTGGGTGCCACTAACGCCATTATCGTGTGTAGGTTCGGAGCGCATCAAAGGAACCTCTGCCCAACGACCTTTCATGTTTCCACATTTAATAAAATCTCGAAAGAAGCTCCACACACCCAAACAGATTACAAAATTGTAATTCTCGTGGAAAAACACATGAGATAGACTACTTACTCACTAGAAACGAGCTCCCGGTGGAAAAGTCATTCAACGCCGCTTTATTCCCATACGACGTCTTGTGGGGCCCGCACCTCGCTCCCAAAAGAGGTCAGGCGAACTACGCCATCGTGATGCTCTCAGAAAAACATGCTAAATCAACTATTCAAAAAACCTAGTCAGATGTCTGATGAAAACATCATTGTACGCTGCACATAGCTCAAAAGATGGCTCATGGGGCCCACGCCTGAAGTCCAGATTTAATTCCTGAAACCACCCTGGTTAATTTCTTCTTGATGTTAGGTTCACAATGCCACTGATAGTGCGTAAAATGGACTCTGGATGCAGAAGCTGCATCTCCCTGAGTTATTTGCAAACAGAGCCCCGTGGGTCCCACACCTTGACCCCGAAACACGTCACACAGATCGTACCATTGCGTTACTTGTAGATAACCACGCGGTGTAGGCTATTCATTTGCCTTGAATAAACTTATGTAGCATAATTCGTAAAAACAGCGCATACATCTAAAAACCACCTCGTGGGCCCCATGCCTCGGTCCCGAATTTAGGCGGGCAGACTGCACCGTTGCAATCCCCACATAAAAACACTCAGAAACGATTACTCAAACACTCCAAACAGATGTTGGGTGAAAAGTGGAATTTCACCGTAAAACATGCGAAATAGGCCCTGTGGGGCCTGCACCTTGTCTCCAACCTGAATTCTTTAGAGAGCATCTCAAAAACTCCGCACAAGATCTGGGGTCACGTTTCCGTTGATGGTGCGTCAATCGGACATCCCAAGAAGGAGTTAGGTCCGACACAACAATTAAATAATTAATTAAATAATTAATAAATTATTCACATTTAGCATTTCGTGCCACCGAGCAATGAAACCAACAGGCAAAGGTTCTAACCCAACATTGGAAGGATCATCTCATCTCCGGGGCCACCGCGCCTCTCACGGCACGTCAAACGGACGTCCGGCTCACGAGCCACATCTGTTGTAACATTAATAATAATTTAATATTATTAAGTTAGAGCGTTCCGGGTTACCCGCCTTTGGGTGTCAAACCCAAAACCCCCAGAACCCATTTCAAAAGGTCCGTCTCGCTGACACAGACCTATAGTCACAGATGGTGCGTCAAACGGACACGCCGTTTAGAAATTACGGCCCCCTGAACGCAAGGGGGCCAAACCGGGCAGGTTCCCCCCGACCGGCCCGGTCTGTTCCACTGGCCCGCGGCCCAGCCGCGGGTCCGTCCCACCACGTTGCGGCCCTCCTAGCCTCATCGGACCCGACTCGAGTCCGGTTTTCATCAAACCGACCATCCCTGTGGCCGGTCTTCATCCCCCAATAGGACCCGCAAAGTGCGGGTCGTTCTTCCCCAGCAGATCGGCTTTGGTCGGTCTTCTCCATTGCACCAGCGGGACCCTCAAGGCATGGGTCCTTGCTTCCTCTACACACCCGAGGTCATTACCTCAAGTTCCTTCAGCTGAGTGTGACAGGCACGCCAGACACCCGCCGGCACTGCACTACCGCGCCTCGCTGCGGCCCGTGCCGCCCGACGCTGGCGCTCCGCTCCTCTGGCCTCAGCGCTCCACATGAACTGGCCAAAGCCGACTCCTCTGGTCCCCTGCTATGTTGCGGCCCACTAGGCTCCTCCGGTCATGCACCGCCTTCGGCCAAGCTCTCCTCCGGCTGTTCACCCCCTTCGCCTTGCCGCTCCTCCGGCCGCGCACCGCCCCCGGCCAACCAACGACACCCGACACCGCATGGATGCCTGCCGCTTCGATCCGAACTCCATCCATGCCAGAAACCTCGTCTGAACCCCCGTTGTGCCACCCCGACGTCCGACCACCCCCCATGCTGGAGACGGGGCTTTCGACGACTACCGCCACCACTCTGGTGGCCCAAATTCAAAACCGAACACGGGTTCAGGATCCTCAGTGCGAGGCCTTCGCAGCTCCTTCCCCCAATCATTGATCTGACACGATTGGTGCATCTAAAAATTTGGATGAAGAATTCCCAAGAACGATAGATAAAATGGGGCTCGGGGGTTTTCCATGTTCGTTCGGCCAATACCCCAAATTCTAAAATTTAAGAACATAAAATGAAAAAATTGACAAAAACTCCAATAATTCCATGAAGGTGCGAAATTTAATCAGAAATCCTACCTCATTTTCGATGGATGTCATAGGTGATGCGACTGTGAGGCTCCTGGCTGGATTCGCCAATGTTTTGGCAAAGACTGCATGTCGATCCAATGAAGAAAGATTCATAACACTAAAGAACGAATGGGAGAGAGAGAGGGAGAGAGAGAGAGAGAATGGGTTGTCCCCTCACAACAATTAAGAGAATTTATAAAAATTCACTGAAACTCTCTCAACGGGCGCGGATTCTGAAACCTCCGTGCCCACATATTTTATATCCCGCCTAGGAAAAACACCCCATTTAGAACTCAACGGAAGTCTTGGATTTTCATTCGGAGGCTTCTTTCGAAAGTTATTCGAAAATATCATCAGTGATAAAAATCTCTATGTCATTATTTTAAAATGACGATTTTCCCCTGGGTAACATCTCTCACAGCAGGCCTGCTCCCACAACTTTTACACCCTTCCTAGGGTAAAAGGCACGCTCTGGACACAATTGTGCCCTCTAATTTCTGATCTGAGCTACCATCTAGGAGGAAACACAGCCCCACCATGTGCATAGTATAAAAACACTAAGCATTATTATAAAATTTATTTCGGGCACACCAGGCCTCAGAATCGCATGTCGTCTTCGCACCAAGCACTGGATTTATATTTAGAAATATTCCAAAGTCTTACAGGGAAAAAACCGGGTCTCCACAATGTATTTCACGTATCTCTATTGGGAAAATACATGCCTGACCCAACGCATGTACTAACCTATGAGAAATTAGAACTGGAACCCAATCTGTCTTATTGCGAGGATTCTGTCAAGGTTATTTATACAAGTGAACAAGTGCTGAGAAACTGGACGACTTGTCTGGTAAAAGTTTTATGGAGAAGCTATAAGATTGAAGATAAAACGTGGGAACCCGAGGAACTTATGATAAAGAACCACCCGAGTCTTTCTATGCAGAAATATTCTAGAATTTTTTAGGATAAAATTATTTGGAGGGGAGAATGTAACACCCCAGGCTTCCATGTTACGCTTCTCTTTGAATAATACAATAGTGTGTGTTGTACTCAACTTTGAGTTCTAACACACCACAACCAATCAAACTAGTCGTTATGAATAGTAATACCCTATTTTTGAAATTTTATAAATTTTATCATTCAAAATGGACTTCATTTTTGGATTTGAAATATCGAAATTATCTTTGGGTGAATTTTTTGTATTTTTCTAAAAGCATTCAATTTTTGATGAATAGTGAAAAACATTGAGTTATAGTTTAAAACCAAATTTTTATTTAAACAATTAATTATTTTATTTAAATTTATTTTAGGTAAAAATAGATACATAATAACAATATATGTTCAATGTAATTCATTGGAGTCATTTTGTAATAATATTAGATATATAAAATTTTATTGAACTTTTCACCGTCTTTTACCCACCTCCTAGGAGAATTTGAAAATTTACTTCAAACATAATTTTACCGCTTCTGTGAGTTGAATTTAAAAATTCAAAGTGACACGATTGATAATAGAAAGTAAAATGTGGTTCAATAAGATGAAAATAACTTTTGGTGAATAGTAACCATTTACATTTATTTACCACGGTTATAAGTAAATTGGGTAATTAAGGATAAAAATGATATTATTATTACCCTAACACATGTCCTAATTATATTGGATAATTATAATTCGACCAAAAACAACCTTATGAATAAAATATGAATCTATTTGGTCAAATTGGATTAGATTAGGACATTTATTATTATTTTATTTAAAGAAGAGTTAAAAGAGTTAAAATCAATGTTTAATAACTAAAACATTTGTAATATAGGGTTATACATAAGATAAATTCTACTTTTAATATTCATTAGAAAGATAAAAATATTTCCTAAATAATGGTATTTTATTTATAATTTCTAGAAATTAAATATGTAAATCTATTTATGACACAATGATGATGCAGTAATTACAGTATTAATGAATGATTAAAATAATTCACATTATAAATATCCGAATAAATGGAATTTTAGACTTTTTATAAATTACACTAATTTTATAGGTTAATGTAAAATGTTAGGGTTGGTTTGATTAATATTTTTTCGAAGTAATGATGCTATTAGGAATTTAGAAAAAACAAAATACCAAATAGCGTCAAAATCGACATAAAAGAGTTTTTAAAACAAACATTATATTATTAATTGATATTTTATTCCTAAAAACCTATGTTTAGGCCAATAGACTTGTATAATGATAGATATATCATTAATGAACAACTTGGGGTTCTCTTTGAAGTATATATTATGTTTATTAACCATATAATATAAAAATACAAAGAGACGTGGTAAATGTCAAACTATTTAACTAAGAGTTAAATCTATAAGATAAAGTTAATATAGTGAACCCAACCTGTGTAAAACCTATTGGTTGAGTGTTTTTAGACTCATACCCACCTTATCCTTTAAATAATTAATTTTTTATCCATTATAAACCTAAAATTATTTTATTATAAAATAATATTTCATGCTTTTCCTAATGTGACCCTCACCCCTCTTATAAAAGTAAACTCACCCTTCTCTCTAATTCAAACCTTAAAATCCATTTGTATCATCCAAAACCTACCCAAATACCCTCTAAACTATCCTACCTTCATCCTATAGTCCTTAATTTAGTCATAAATCCAACCTATGGATCCCTTTTGATCAAATCAAATGGAAGAACCCGAAAATAAGTTAAATATTTCATCACCACTTTCAAGAGCCTTTCGTCTTCCACTTCTTCTTTCTTTGTTGTTTATATTAAAAAATAATAACCCCGTTATCTTATATATATTTTTATGTTATTATAAAAATGGTACAACCATATTCATTATTCTATCCATCCTTTGAATGAAATTTCACCATACGTGCGTACGTACGGCTTACCGTATCCACGTCGTGGTGTAATTGTTATTCAATACATTGTTATTTGGATGGGTATAATAATGACGTGTAATTGATGTAAATAATAAATATAACATGATAATTATTATGTATATATGATATACCATCCAGTTATATATTATTTTAATATCAAAAAAATGATATTATTGCTCGTGCGTACCTATGGATTACCGTCTCCACGAACGCGATGAGATTCATTCCCCATCATATCCATTCAAGACTAATTTTCATTAGATTATTAAACATAATATTTAAAGACTTAATATGATTCTGAATATTAATAATATACATCCTATCCATAACAAACATTACTTACATAACAAATAATATAAAGGAAAATGAATCAGTTAACACATAAAATGACGATAATACTAAGATATTATTAACAAAGAAACATTAAAAGATCATATATGATATCATATTAATGTATAGGATTATTTTATAATTTAATAAAAATTATTTCACCATTATACAGGAGTTTAACCTACCCTCGACCAAGGAAAAGTACTAGGTAATGGTTAATTTCACAATCTCTTTATTATCTGAGATTGTTTTTACGTAAGTATATGCTGGGACCTCTTTATCATCCACATACATGTTTCTTAAATATATATTTCAAAATATTTTTACTATTTAAAAGAAAACGGGTTAAATTCATTTATACCCTTATTTGACCTCATATGTTTTTGAAAGGAATATTTTCGTCGTTTTCCAAACAAGGTACTTTTGGACCTTTTCGACAAAATTAAGGTAAGAATGTTTTTTTAATATATATGGAGGGTGCGGATATTTTCCACCCTTATAACATCATCAAACCTTCCCTTACAATATTATAAGAATATTTTCAAAATAATTTTTTTTTATAATTATATGACTTTTAAATGGTTTCAAAATAGAAATATATACTTCCCAAAAAAAGGTTTTGATTTCATCTATGTCAACATACTTTGATGGATTGTAAGTTTATTTGAAGTTGATTTATTATGATACGAAACTTCCATATTGTATTTAGTTTTTTGGGATATGTTTGACTATGGATGTGCTATTTTTATACCATTCATGGTTTATGGATAAAGTATTGACATTTCGTATGCTAGTTTTAATACAAATGTTTATTCTATGTTTAAACCATTTCATGTGAGGAATGCATTGGACATTGTAAGTGATGGGTGGAGCCCGCTACAGCTCCTCGATGCATCGATAGGTCTCATGAGACAAAATAGTGTCTTGGCATAAGGCCTTGACAAAATAGTCTTTGTAGTCTTGGAAAAAGGCCTTGACTATGTGTTTATGATCTTTGGCATTATGCATTCCATCATTATGAAAGTGGATATTGATATTTCATGTGATTATTCGACTAGTAGAATATCCATGGGAGTAAGTAAATAGAATTATTTTGATTTATATTTTACATATTATGATGAAGTTTATGTTGAAAAAGATTTTTTTTAGTTTTATACATTTCCTTAAATTATTATGCTTATTTATGAAAGTTTATCCAAAATTGTTATCCTTACTGAGCATCTGAGCTCACCCCTTTCTATGTTTTATTTTTTCCAGGATAAGAAGAAGTATATTATGACTGACCTACAGGGATAGTCTATGGGATCTCAGTGTTGTATATGGAAACAATGTTGTTATAGTTTTCCATTTTATGATGTAATTTAAACCTTATGAATGTATCTAGTATTTCCAAGGCTACTAAAATAATCAGCCTTTCAAGACTTGATCTTTTGTGATCATGGCAATGATACATAATAATGCACCGAATCTGGGTTTCTGGGGTCGGGGAGTTACATATTTAAAATCATGTATTCCCTTTATAAAAAGGGTACTCATCATAAGGAGACTAGTAAAATATCCCATGGCTCATACTACTTATCTTGGAAGCCCTGTATTAGGTATCCTATCAACACCATCATCTAATGGGACCTATTCAACCACTCATTGAGCTAGGGAAACATATATGCCTCCAACATGGTGTATGATCCAATTGTATCCTCATTGGGGGCCTCATCCCTTTAGTCAAATAAATAATCCATCCAATCCTAATGGGCCACAAATATAATGTAATCCCTAATACCTACCATCACCCGAGTCATGTACTAGATTGAATATCCATGGGTTTCCCTTGTGTAGGCCCCATATCTTCCCTAATTAACCATATTCCATGAGTGTTTTTCTTAATTTATATCGCTTACCAGTCCAACATACCCTTTTATCTTTAGTTATCGTGAGATAGGATTAACCAGAAACAACCTCCCAGGAAAATTACCCCCTCAATAATCTTTTTACCCTTCCATGTGATATATTTCCTTACCACATGATGTTATATTTCACATACTAGTCCTTAAATAAAACCCTAAACAATTTAACATAACCTATTTGGGGTTTGAATCCTATTAACTAGGATATTTAGGATTCCTACTGGAGTTTCAATCTTAATACATCAATAGGTCTTGGAAATATGGATTTTAAAGGAACATAACTGTTCATGGTCACATAACTTTAAAAGGCTCTACATAAGTTCTTTTCACATAAATTTAAATGGTGGGATGTGTCTGGTTAAGTGTCACTGAACTACATAGGTTCTAATTCCCTTCATATGGATACATATTATTCCTCTAACATGGGCCCAATCCCTAATCCAAAACACCTATTACCTCTTTGGATGGTGATAAATTCTATAACTCCTAGATGGGTGTCTTAAAACCATAGTTTAATTAATCAATTACAAGTAAAATTCATGGCTTTGATTGATAATTTTGATGGAGGTAAACATTAATAAAACTATTGTAATTTCCCTACCCCAGCAGCCCAGAGTCGATGTATTATTACATATCATTGGAATAATCCCAAAAGATCAAGTCTCAAAAGGCTAATTAGTTTAGTAGCCTTGGAAGTACTAGATACATTCACAAGGTTTACATTACATAATATAATGGAAAACTTCAACAACATTTTTTCCATATAAAACAATGTGATCCCATAGAATATCCCTGTAGGTCAGTCATAATATACTTCTTCGCATCCTGGGAAAAATAAAACATAGAAAGGGGTGATCTCAGATGCTCAGTAAGGATAATAATATAGCGGAAACTTTCATAAATAAGCATAAACATTTAAGACAATGTATAAGACTAAAACAAAATCCTTTTAAACATGAACTTCATAATAATATGGAAAAGATATAATAAAATAATTCCATTTACTTATTCACAAGGATATTATACTAGTTTAATAATCACATGCAATATCAATAGCCACTTTCATAATGATGGAATGCATAATGCCAGATTTTCATAACCACATAGTCAAAGCCTTGTGCCAAGACTACAAATAAGATTTTTTCAAGGCCTTGTGCCAAGACACTAGTTTGTCTCATGATACCTACCGATGCATCTAGGAGCTATAGCGTGCTCCACCTGTCACGTACTAGGTTCAATGCATTCCTTATATGAAAAGGTTTAAACATAACATAAACATTCATATTAAAACTAGCATATGAAATGTTAATAATTTATCCCTAAACCATGAATGGTGTAAAAATATAACATCCAAAATAAAACATATCACAAAACCTTTAATACAATATGGAATTTTTGTATCATAATAAATCAGCTTCAAATAATCTTTAAAACCATCAAAAGATGTTGACATAGATTCAATCAAAACCTTTTTTAGAGAAATATATCTTTCTATTTTTAAATAATTTAAGAGTCACATAATTATAAAGAAAAAATTTTAAAATATTCTTATAATCTTGTAAGTGGAGCATAGACGATGTTATAATGGCAGAAAACAGCCGCACCCACCGTATAAGTTAAAAAAATACAATCTTACCTTAATTTTGTCGAAATGGTAATAAAGGACCTTCTTTGAAAAACTATGGAAAGATTCTTTTATAAACATATTATAAAATTTAAAACAAGTTTATAAATGACTTTATCCAATAGTCTAGTGAATATTAAAAAAAATTGAAATACATTTTTAAGAAAACATGGATGTGGATGACAAAGAGGTCCTAGTAGATACTTATATAAAAACAACCTTAGATAATAAAGAGATTGTGAAATTAACCCTTACCTTGTACTTTTCTTGGTTTAGGGTAGGTTAAACTCCTGTATAATGGTGAATTAATTGTTATTAAATTTTACAAGAATCCTATGCATTAATATGATATCATATATGATTTTTTAAAATTTCTTTGTCAATAATATTTTACTATTATCATCGTTTCAGGTGTTAACTGATTTGTTTTCCTTTATATGCTTTGTTACGTAAGTAATGTTTATTATGGATAGGTTGTATATTATTAATATTCATAATATTATTTTGACTTTAAACATTATTTTTAATCATATAATTAAAATTAGTCTTGAATGGATACGATGGGGAATGAATCTCATCATGTTCGTGAAGACGGTAATCCATACAGACACACGAGCGGAAATATCATTCTTTTGATATTAAAATAATATATAATTGGATTTTATATAATATATACAGAATCATTATCATGTTATATTTATTATTTATATCAATTACGCATCATTATTATACCCATCCAAATAATAATTTATTGAATAACAATTACACCACAACGTGGAGACGGTAAGCCGTACGTACGCACATATGGTGATATGTCATTCAAAGGATGGTTATAATAATGAATATGGTTGTACCATATTTATAATAACATCCCACTATATATAATATCTTGGAGTTATTATTTTATAATGGAAACAACAAAGAAAGAGGAAGTGGAAGAAGAAAGGAACTTGAAAGAGGCGATGAAATATTTACCTCTTCTTCGGGTTCTTCCTTTTGATTTGATAAAAAGGGATCCTTAGGCTGGATTTATGACTAAAGGAATGCCTCTAGGATGAAGGTAGGATTGTTTAAAGGGTATTTGGGTAGGTTTTGGCTAAGAAAAATGGCTTTTAAGGTCTGAATTAGAGAGAAGAGGGAGTGCCCTTTTATAATAGGGGTTAGGGGAACCTTAGGAAAAGCTAGAAATATTATTTTATAATAAAATAAGTTTCGGTTTCTAATGGCTCAAAAAGAAATTATTTAAATTATAAGGTGGGGGTGGGTCTAAAACCATTCAACCAATAGGTTTTAGATAGTTTTGGATCACTATATTAACTTTATCTTTTAAATTTAACTCTTAGTTAAATAGTTTGACATTTACCATCTCTCTTTGTATTTTTGAATTATATGGTTATAAACATACTATAAACTTACAAGCGAACCTCAAGTGGATAATTAATGACATATATAATATTATTTAAAACCTTTGGAAAAACATTATTTTTGAATGAATAGAATATCACTTAATAATATAATATTTGTTTTAAAAACTCTTTTATGTCAATTTTGACACTATTTGGTATTTTGTTTTTTCTAAATTCATAACATCATTATTACTTTGAAAATAATTCATCCAACCAACCCTAACATGTCATATTAACCAATAAAATTAGTGGAATTCATAAAATTGTCAGAAATTACATTTATTTAAATATTTATAATATCATTTCTTTTAATATTTCATTAATTAGGTAATTACTGCATCATCATTGTGTCATAATTAAATTAAATTATTTAAATTCTAAAAAATATAAATAAAAAACCATTATGTATGAAATATTTTTATCTTTCTAATGAAAATTTACAGTCGAATTTATTTTTTGTGTAACCCTATATTAAAAATGTTTTTGTTACTAAACTTTGATTTTAACACTTTTAACTCTTTTTTGAATTAAATAATAATAAATGTCCTAATCTAATCCATGTGGACCAAAGAGGTTCATATTTTATTCCTAAGGTTGTTTTTGGTCGAATTATATTTATCCAATATAATTAGAACATGTGTTACGGTAATAATATTATCATTTTTACCCTTAATTACCATATTTACTTTTAACTGTGGTAAATAAAACTAAAAAGTTACTATTCACCAAATATTATTTTCATCTTATTGAACCATATTTTACTTGCTGATATCAACTATGTCTCTCAGATTTTTTAAATTCAACTCACAGAAGCGGTAAAATTATAATTTATGTAAATTTTCAAATGCTCCTTGGAGGTGGGTAAAAGATGGTGAAAAGTTCAGTAAAATTTTATATATATAATATTATTACAAAATGACTCCAATGAAAACATAATATCCTACATGAAATTTCAAATCATTCCTTCAGTTATCGGAATATCTCTTCTGCCTACTTTGAGCTGCTTTGATGTGGTTTTGATTTACCTTCACCTTTTCCATCGTTTCCTCCACCAGTTCTGGGCCTACGAGTTTTCTTTCACCAACATCATCCCAACATGTTGGTGTACGAAATCTATTTCCGTATAACGCTTCATACGGTGCCATCCGAATACTTGAATAGAATCTATTATTATAGGAAAATTCTACCATAGGTAAATATTGATCCCACATACCCTGAAAGTCAAGTGAGCGTGATCTCAACATGTCTTATATGTTTTGAATAGTCTGTTATGATTTTCCATCAGTTTGGGGGTGGTAGGAAGTGCTCAAACGGAGTTCATTATCTAGGGCTTTCTGAAGACTTCTCTGGAATCTCGAAGTAAAAAAGGGATCACAATTAGAAACAATCGATAGGGGTACTCCATGAAGTCTCATAACTTCATTAATATATAGTCTTGGTAGAAGTTTGAGTGGTAAATCCTCCCTTATAATAAGAAAATGTGCTGACTTGGTAAGACGATCAACAATAACCGATATTACATCGTTCCTTCTAGGAGTCTCTGGTAGTCCCATGAAAAATTACATCGTGATATTATCTCATTTCCACTCAGGTATGGGAAGAGGTTGCAATACTCGACCAGGCGGTTGCCTTCCAGCTTTCACTTGTTGAAAAACCAAACATCTTGACACAAAATCCACAATCTATCTATTCATGTTGTCCCACCAAAAAGGTTCATTCAAATCTCTATACATTTTGGTTCTCCCATGGTGTATAGAGAAATTGGAGCAATGAGCATCATTCAAAAATTCTCTTTTTAGATCAGGTATATCGGAACACAAAGTCTCTTACCAAATTTCAAAATTTCATCTTCATATACGAAGTCACTCAATCTCCCATCATTCACAGCTTTAATATTCTTTTGAAACTCATCATCATCAACCTGAGAACTATTTATCCTTTCTAGTAAAGATGGTTTGGAATCCATTTGAAGAATCATTGATGCTTCAGCTTCCATGGTTATTCCCATATCCATCTTTACTAGATCCATGTATGTAGGATCCTTTTCAACTCTCATCTTGTTAAAAACCCCATGATACCTTCTACTCAAAGCATCTTCCACCTTATTTTCCTTCCCTAGGTGGTAGTGTATTGTGAAATCAAAATCCTTGAGTAGTTCAAGACATATCCTTTTCCTCATGTTGAGTTCTTTCTATGAGAAAAAATACTTCAAACTCTTGTTATTAGTATAAATCTCACATTTTTCACCTTATAGATAATGTCTCCATATCTTCAAAGAAAATATTATAGCTGCTAACTCAAGATCATGAATAGGATAGTTTTTCTCATTAATTTTTATCTATCGTGATTCATGGGTAATAACCCTATCATTCTGCATAAGGACATAACCAAGTCTTTTCTTTGAAACATCACTATAAATAACAAACCCATCATTCCCGGATGGTAGAGTCTATATAGGATCATAGACTAATATTCTCTTCAATTAATCAAACCATGCTTCACATTCTTTTGTCCAAAAAATTTTCACCCCTTTATGTGTGAGCTTGGATAATGGGTTAGCCAATCGGGCAAAATTATCGAAAAAATTACGATAATAACCAACTAAACGAATAAAACTATGTACCTCAGTTATACTCGTCGGTTTTAGCCATTCTTGGATTTCTCTTGTCTTAGAAGGATCTATGTAGATTTCATCCTTAGAGATAATATGGCCAAGAAAAGAAATCTCCTGAATCTAGAGTTCACACTTGCTAAACTTCCCATATAATTTATGTATTCTAAGAGTCTTTATAATAATGCGCAAGTGATTTTCATAATATTAATAGCTTTTGGAGCATACCAAGATATCATGGATAAATACCACAATAGAATCATCAAGATATTCCTTGAAAACTCTATTCATTAGATCCATGAAGACAGAGGGTGCATTAGTCAATCCAAAAGGCATTGATGTAAACTCGTAAAGCATGTACCTAGTTTGAAATGCTGTTTTTGAAATGTCTTCCTTCTTCACACACAACTAATGATATCCATATCAAAGGCCAATCTTTGAAAATTATTGATCTACATGAAGTTTCTAAAATAAATCATCAATTTGAGGTAGGGGATACTTGTTCTTTATTGTTATTACATTGATCTCCCCGAGGTCAATGCACAACCTCATAGATCCATCTTTCTTCTTAACAAAAAGGACAGGGGCTCCCCATGGAGAACCACTAGGGAGAATAAATCCCTTTTACTCAATTACTCTAGTTGTTTCTTTAGTTCCACTAATTACACAATCTCTAATCTAAAAGGGGTCTTTGATATGGGCCTCGAACCCAGAATTAAATCAATGGAAAACTCAATTTCTTGTTCTGGAGGTTGTCTAGGTAAATCCTCTGAAAATACATCAACATATTCTTGCACAATAGGTACATCCTATATTTGAACATTATTTTCCTCACCCAAGGTTATTTCATTCTCTTCCTCCCCAATAATTTAATTTAGTTGAGCTATTGGGGGTGGATCTAGATAAGAATTAGGTGGTAATGTTTCTGCTCTAAAGATAAGGTAATCCATGTCATCATCATCAAAAATTGTAAACTCCTTATTATTACAATAACTTTTCAGATCATGGTCTGAAATCCAATCCATACCGAGGATTATATCAAATTAAATCATGGGTATGACGATGAGATCACCAGATAAATAATGTTTATATTCCTTAATGGGAACTGATTCACAAAACTTTGTTGCAATGATACTTCCCTTAGATGATTTGGCTGACAACTCCCTTGTTAAATCAAATTGGAAATATCTAATTTTCTTAGAAAACTAGGAAGATATGAAACAATTCGATGATCCAGAATCAAATAAATCTTTGGCTAAACTTGAGGACACCATTAAATTACCTTCCACTACATATTTTGGTGCTTTAACCTCAGATGTAGTGATAGCATAAGTTTGGCCTTGATCCCTTGGCCTTTTATAAGGTATGTTCCCCTAATGCTTAGGATATTCATTCACATAATTCCCCATTTCTCTATAATTGTATCATTCAACATCGAAAACCTCTTTATTCCCCTTGCAATCATGAGCTTGGTGGCCTTTTTAACCACACTTGTAACATACTCCCATTCCCTTTAGAAAAGTACCATGGAGTTTTTCCCACATTTACTGCAGGATGGATATTCAAATTTTCCCTTCTTCCCCTTATTTCCATTTCCAAAGTGTTCAGCAGATCTCTTCTTCTCTTGCTTTTCTTTAAAGTCGTAAGACTTTGAGAATTATTTTTCTTTATTGATAGCACATGAGACAATATCTTCATTTGAAGAGAAGGATTGTGAGACTAATGAATGACAAAGAAATGGTTTTAACCCATCAAAGAAATGATCAATCTTATTTCATGGGTTACGTATATAATCTGCAGTATGCCTCACTAGCCTTGTAAAGTTAGATTCATACATTGTGACATTCTCATCCTCCTTTTTCCTCAGACTCGGAAATTCTCTTTCCATATCCGCTCGATGGTCAAGAGGAAATTATTTTTCTATGAAAATATCTTTAAACTCCTTCCATTATATATTTGATACTTCATCATATTCCTTTTTATTTTGAATCAATAACCACCATTGATCAGCATCTCTAGTGAGGTGGTAAACTTCCATGACAACTTTTTCCCTTTTGATACACCCAAGGTGGGGAATATTTTCTCTAAGGAATTTATCTATTTATCAACTACTAATGGATTAGTACTCCCATTTAATGTTGGTGGTTGTTTCATTTTGAAGTGATCTAACATTTATCCTCCACATTGTGGATCAGGGTGCTCCATATGGGTAAGGTTATTATTCATAACCTGAGTGAGTTGTCCTAGTATAGTGATTAGATGATCAGCACTAGTTGCATCACCAGCTCCACTATAATTATCTTGAGTAGGAGGGAAACCCCTACATGGAGTGCGTGCATTGATATAGTTTCCATTCCTTCCACTAGGTTCCATTTCTAAACAATGGAATAAAATATATTAGTTTATGAATCACAATACATTAATCTAAACTTGTAAAACACTTAACATAAACTGAACAGTTTATGGATATAATCCATAATAAGAAAAAAAATTGAGTAAGTATATACTCATAAACCCTTGATAATGGTTTGTAAGGAAAATGAAAATTATCCTAAGAATATCCCCCGGGAGTGTCGTAACCTAGAGTGCAGCAAGGCCCATTGTTGTGCACCAGTTCCCATTCGAGTCTAGCTCAAAGAGGTTTTTTAGGGTTTCACCGCTAGGTACATTTTTGCCAGATCCGGCTCAACCTGCTCATATCCAGACAAGGATGTATTTCTTGGAAAACTCACAAAATCTCTACAATACCAAAATTCTAGGAAGTTCATCTATACTAATCCTCAAAGTCTATATTAGGTGTTTTTACTCTAATTAGAGTTTACCTAAATCTAGTTTCCAAGGTTTGTAAAAAACTTCATCTGGTACCAACTGTAATGCCCCGACCCCAGAAGCCCAGAGTTGGGGAATTATTACGTATCATTGGCATGATCAAAAAAGATTAAGTCTTGAATGACCGATTTGTTTAGTAGCCTTGGAAGTACTAGATATATTCATAAGGTTTACATTACATCATAAAATGGAAAACTACAATAACATTGTTTCCATAGACAACACTGAGATCCCATAGACTATCCTTTCAGGTCAGTCATTATATACTTCTTCACATCTTAGGAAAAATAAAACATAGAAAGGGGTGAGCTCAAATGCTCAGTAAGGATAACAATATAGCAGAAACTTTTATAAATAAGCATAAACATTTAAGGAAATGTATATGTCTAAAACAAAATCCTTTTAAACTTGAACGTCAGCATAATATAGAAAATATAAAATAAAATAATTCCATTTACTTATTCACATGGATATTATACTAGTCAAATAATCACATGCAATATCAATAGCCATATTCATAATGATGGAATGCATAATGCTAGAATTTCAGAACCACATAGTCAAAGCCTTGTGCCAAGACTATAAACACAATTTTTCAAAGGCTTTGTTCCAAGACACTAGTTTGTCTCATGAGACCTACTGATGCATCAAGGAGCTATAGCGGGCTCCACTTATCACATACTAAGTCCAATGCATTCCTCATATGAAAAGTTATAAACATAACATAGATATTCGTATTGAAACTAACATACAAAATGTCAATACTTTATCCATAAACCATGAATGGTGTAAAAATAGCACATCCACATTCAAACATATCACAAAACCTTAAATACAATATGGAAGTTTTGTATCATAATAAATCAACTTCAAATAAGCTTAAAATCCATCAAAGTATGTTGACATAGATGAAATCAAAACCTTTTTTAGATAAATATCTCTTTCTATTTTGAAATCATTTAAGAGTCACATAATTATAAAGAAAACTTTTGAAAATATTCTTATAATATTTTAAGGGAATCTTTGACTATGTTATAACGGCGTAAAATAGCCTCACCCATTGTATAAGTTTAAAAAAGACATTCTTACCGTAATTTTTTCCGAAAAGGTTATAAAAGACCTTGTTTGGAAAACAACAGAAAGATTCATTTATAAAAATCTTATAAAAATTCAAAAAAGGGTATAATTTACTTTATCTCATAGTCTAAAAAATAGTAAAATTTTTTTGAAATATATTTTTAAGAAAAAACAGATGTGGATGATAAAGAGGTCCTAGTAGATACTCTTGTAAAAATAACCCCGGATAATAAAGAGATTGTGAAATTAACCCTTACCTTGTACTTTCCTAGGTCAAGGGTAGGTTAAAATCTTGTATACTGGTGAAATAATTTTTATTAAATTATAAAATAGTCATATATATTAACATGATATCATATATGTTCTTTTAATATTGCTTTGTTAATAATATTTTAGAATTATCGTCGTTTTGGGTGTTAACTAATTCGTTTTCCTTTATATGATTTGTTACGTAAGTAATGTTTCTTATGGATAGGATGTATCTTATTAATATTCAGAATTATATTAAGTCTTTAAACATTATTTTTAATTAACTAATGAAAATAAGTCTTCAATGGATACGATGGGGAATAAATCTCATCGCGTTCGTGGAGACGGTAATCTGTACGTACGCACGAGCGACAATATTATTATTTTAATATTAAAATAACATATAATTGGATGTTATATCATATATACATAATAATTATCATTTTATATTTATTATTTAAATCAATTACACATCATTATTATACCCATCCAAATAATAATGTATTGAATAACAATTACATCACGACGTGGAGACAGTAAGCAGTACGTGCGCACGTATGGTGACATGTCATTCAAAGGATGGATAGAATAATGAATTTGGTTGTACCATATTTATAATAAAATAATATTATATAGAATATACTGGATTTATTATTCTATAATGGAAATAACAAAGAAAGAGGAAGTGGAAGAAGAAAGGAACTTGAAATATGTGATGAAATATTTACCTCTTCTTTGGGTTCTTCCTTTCGATTTGATCAAAAGGGCTCCATAGGTTGGCTTTCTGACTAAAGGAAGGACTCTAATATTAATGGAGGAAATTTGAGAGGGTATTTGGGTAGGGGTTGTCTGATCCAAATGTATTTGAAGGTGTGGATTAGAGAGAAAGGGGAGTTCCCTTTTATAAGAGGGGTGAGGGGCACCTTAGGAAAATCTAGAAATATTAATTTATTATAAAATAATTTTCGGTTTATAATGGCTTAAAAATAAATTATTTAAATTATAAGGTGGTTATGGGTAGAAAACCACTCAACCAATAGGTTTTATACAGGTCTGTGACACTATATTAACTTTATATTTTAGATTTAACTCTTAGTTAAATAGTTTTACATTTACCACGTCTCTTTGTATTTTTATATTATATGGTTAATAAACGTACAATAAACATCCAAGAGAACCTCAAGTGGTTCATTAATAACATATATAATATTATTTAAGACCTTTGGCCGATTCTTATATTTTTATGGATAGAATATCAATTAATAATATAATATTTGTTTTAAAAACTCTTTTATGGAAATTTTGACACTATTTGTTATTTTGTTTTTTCTAAATTAATAACAGCATTATTACTTTGAAAAAATTAATCTAACCAACAGTAACATGTCATATTAACCTATAATATTAGTGTAATTCATAAAAAGTCTCAAATTACATTTTTTGGGTATTTATAATATTAATTATTTTAATATTTCATTAATTAGGTAATTACTGAATCATCATTGTGTCACAAATAAATTAAATTATTTAATTTCTAAAAAATATAAATAAAATAACATTATGTATGAAATATTTTTAGCTTTCAAATGAATATTTATAGTTGAATTTATCTTATGTGTAACCCTATATTAAAAATGTTTTAGTTATTAAACGTTGATTTTAACACTTTTGACTCTTCTTTGAATTAAATAATAATAAATGTCCTGGTCTAATGGAAGTGGACCAAAGAGGTTCATATTTTATTCCTAAGGTTTTTTTGGTCTAATTATACTTATCCAATAGAATTAGGACATGTATTATGGTAATAATAATATCATTTTTTACCCTTAATTACCCTATTTACTTTTAACAGTGGTAAATAAAAGTAAAAAGATATTATTCACCAAAAATTATTTTCATCTTATTGAACCACATTTTACTTACTGATATCAACTGTTCCTCTCAGATTTTTGAAATTCAACTCATAGAAGTGGTAAAATTAAGTTTTATGTAAATTTGGAAATGCTCCTAGGAGGTGGGTAAAAGACGGTGAAAAGTTCAATAAAATTTTATATATCTAATATTATTACAAAATGACTCCAATTAATTACATTGAACATATATAGGTATTATGTATCTATTTTGACCTAAAATAAATTTAAATAAAATAATTAATTTTTTAAATAAAAAATTGTTTTTAAACAATAACTCAGTATTTCACTATTCATCAAAAATTGAATGTTTTCAAAAAAAAATTCACCCTAAGCTAATTTAGATATTCCAAATCCAAAAATGAAGTCCATTTTTAATGGTTAAATTTATAAAATTTCAAAAATGGGGTATTAATATTCATAACGGCTAGTTTGATTTGTTGTGGTGTGTTAGAACTCGAAGTTGCGTACAACACATGTTATTGTATTATTCAAAGAGAAGTGTACCGTGGAAACATGTGGTGTAACAACTATTACTGGGAAAAAATTTTAAATATGTATTACATATTTAAGAGAGCCTCATACTAGGAATCAAATCCTAAAAGGGATAATAATGTATCCCTACCACCCAACCAATGAATAACCAAAACGTTACTGGTATATCTAAGCAACCACTTACCTTTGGAAAACATGTTTCCATAGACTCAAAATTACATGGATGTGAGGGAGTATTGGTAACATAGTTAAAACACTAATAAAACACATCCCATTTAATTCCATTAAGAGGATCCAACTCACAAACACACATTCATTTAAAACCTAATGGACCACATAAATAACATTAGCCAATTTCATATACTAGGAATACATTTTATCAAAAGGATTGGTTTGTGATGGATTATTTTGAACCAAAGTTTAAGAAATTGGATGGCCTGATAGGATTTCATGGCCAAAAGATATGAATTTTCAATCACTGAAGAAAGTTAAAATCATAGATTTATTAACTTTTAAAAGAATAATTAAGATTATTTAGTGTGTAACGGCCCAAAATTTTCTGATATGAAACAATTCCCTCTGAAATATATGTGGGGTATAAAAAATAGTATGAATGATATTATTAAAAAATAAAAATTTCATAAACTCAATTTAAAATAATAAAAATGATGTATGAAAATACTCTATAAAATCAAAAATATTACAATACAGAAATAAAATCTAGTAAATAATAAAAGTTTAACTTGATATCCACTTATTTCATAGTCCCCAAAAATTGTCACGGATGCGAACAATAATATAAAAACAAAAAACATATCTTAAATAATATTTTAATCCTAAAATGAAATATAAATAACAATTAAAGAAAAATTATTGGATCAATAATTAATAAATTATTTGTATTTATAAAAAGTATAGCCATCGTGGGAGTAATATTTAACCATTGGAGATAATAAAATACTGTTGAAATGGACACCCAAATAATGAGAATAGTAAAATTATTTTAAAATAATATTTAAAATTTATTAAAATATTTAAATATAAATATTATTGTTCTATAAAATTAATTATCAAATCATACTTCTTGAATAAAATCTAATTATAAATTTTAATAATGTATATTTTAACTTATTTAGTAAAATATTAATTTTAATGTTAACACATATTATCTAATTTTGAAAATTATTTTAGTTAAAATATATTTAATAATTATCTATCAATCACATAATATTTAATAAATAATAATAAATAAGAATGCGATCACTAATAGAAAAAATATTAATTATCAGGAATAAAATTGATTTCCATGTATTATATGATTTTATTTAAATTTTATAGTTTTAGTATTTGTAATTTTAATTAAAAAGGAATTTAATTTTTGGAATCCTCATAATTAAATTATCATTGGGTAAATATTTTGGATTTTACTGAAATTTTTTTTACTGATTTGAAAAAAATACAGTTTCTACAAATACCGTAAGTTTTGTGACATCATCATAATATAAATACACCTAGAATATTTATAAAAACCGTTTCATGAAATAAAATTTAATTAATGAGTAAAATAATATATATAAAAATACTAAGTTGAATTTATAAACCTGTATTCTAAATTTTAAAGCCTGATTAATATTTTATTGTATTAAAAATCAATTTTTGATTCTTTAAATTTAATTAAGTGTTTCCAAGATTACATTTGGTTTTGGATGTTTTTAAATGTAAAATAAACCTAAATTTGTTAATTACAACTCAATAAAAGTCATGGGAATTTATGTTATTCATAGTCTTTGGACTAAATTCTAAAATAATCAATACTTTATTCTAAAATACACCTCCCCCTTGGCTATACACACACCATTCCTCCACCTCTTTCTTTTCACTTATAAAATTCAGTTCATTATTAAATATATACCTAAATAACTCTCCAAACTCTACTTTCCATATCTATAATTCCCTAGTCTAACCAAGACCACTCTTTTTAAGGCTTTACCCTTAATCCAAAGGAGGCAACACAATGATCAAGGTATGGTTTCCAAGTCTCTTTATCCTTTCTTATTTGTTATTCATTATCATGAAAACTCTTTTCAAAAACCTCTTATAAGGATATTTTTATTACATTTTCATTTTAATATCATAATTTTAAACCATAAATGATGATATATCCCCCATTACCTGACACTAAACCCATTTAAATAAGTCATCACTATATTGAAAATACAGGTTTCAAACCCAATGTTTATAATTTTGACTCACCTATTAAATTTTATATAACCTAAATTAATCCATAAACTAACTTCAAAATACAGTATTTAATATATCATATTTATTTTATAAAACTATAATATCAACTAGTGTACCTATTATTTTTAAAACTCACTTAAAAAATTATTTTACGCATAGTAGTTTTAAGCTACCTAAGTGAATAATAATATTTTATTTTTTCACATATTCCTTTAATGAATTTTCTAAAAAAATTATTTCATTATTACATAAATAATAATAATATATTAATTTAATTTATATAATTCATGGAATATAAAATATTATATATAATTATAACATTATGTATAAACAATCATAGTAAATTATAAGTGTCTAAAACAAGATTACCAAGGAATATTCTATGAATTATATCTATCAAAAGGTTTATGGAACTCCATAACCTCTAGAATTTAATTAAACATATCCACTAAACATTTATAAAAATATAACCATTGTATATTTACCATTTATTATTACTTCTACATCAATGTAATTTTGAAACCATGAACTGAATAATGTTGAAAAAATGAACATAAAAAATATACATTTAATAAATCAACAAAACATCATAAAAATTTGTTTTAAGAGGTGAGATAAACATATAATATTTTCTTGAATAAATTAATTAATGAATTTAAATTTTCTATTTAGTTATTTATAGGATCTTATAAAGAAATTCAATACTCTTTGTAAGGGTCCATTTCTTATTCTTTCCCACCCATTCTTGTTTTTAAAGATATGTTCATCATCACTCTCTATCTCCTTTATTCCACTTTCCACCATTGTAATAATATTAAATTATATAATTTATGATTCTTCTTTCTATATTTTCCTGGGTATATTGACACCATTATGGTTCCCTTTTTATTGTTTCCTTAGATTAAACCATTTGAAACATATAAAGAAATATTTTTCAATTTGTCTCTCTTTTTTCCATGTTTTCATATCTTGTTCCACTCTAATAAAGGTTAATTTCTCTATATATTTTCCAAAGAAAAAGTTACTTATTTTAAAATAAAAAAATATGGTTCATTTTTTATTTTGTATAAATTCTATAATCTTATACCTTTTAAATACTATTTTCCCCTTTTCATAAAATTTCAATAAAATTATTTGATTTAATGACTTATTCTTAATATTTTCTTATTATTTTTAATTCACATTGAGATATATTTTCATGAATAAGGATCAATTATTTAAAAATAATAATGTACAAGATTATTAATCACTTATTAAATGGGATCCAACATTGTTAAATGATTTATGGTCTCATTATGTTACTCATTTCTCTGTTATGAGTTTATTTCATATTTATTATTTATATTTGTATCTTTTATATGTGTAATACATATGAATTATGTATTATGATTATGTGTGGTTCTATAATTATATAACCCCTAATCTATTGGAAAATTATTTATATTTTATGAGATCCATATGTCAAATAATGTTATGGTTAGATTTGTCCACAATGTTATGTGTGGGCATGGTGTGATTAAATTTTTCCGTAATATTATGCATGGGAATGATGTGGTTATCTTTATACATATTGTTATAATGTCTTATTGGTGATCCTTGAATTCTGTTTATGATGATATACCATATGTTTGTATCATATTTTTATGATTCTCCTAATTATAATGCTCTTATGATGTTTTGAATTTTATTCCATGTATCCATGTGATAGTTTATGATACATTATGATTCCACTCCATGATTTACTATCATTTTTTATATATCATTCCATGTTTATCCTACTACTACCCTTACTAGGAATTATTTTCACCACTTATTTTATGTATTTTCCCAATTTATCCCATGTAGTAATAACAGTAAAACATTCTCTAGATAAAATTTATGATGCTGACAAAATACATGTTGTTATTTTAGAGATGTTTTATGATGTACCTAATTTCCCAAAGATGATGGACCTCAATATTTTTGGGAGAATTATATAGATATGTATGGGAAAATAATAGAGAATATATATTTGATAAGAATTAAATTATATTTGGTATCAAAGAAAGGTTTTATTTTATTTGGGGATTGAGTTAGGGAACCTTATAGGAAATACACCCTAAATAACCTATATTGTACCCCATGATCTTATATTTTTTATTTTTATGCAGTTTTTCATTATTAAATTTCTTCTTATATTCTTACTAATTCATGAATGCTCATCCATAACTATTATTTTTTTTAATAAATTGATGGAAATTTGAGAAATCATGCTAATAACCAATACAATCACCAATATGATGATTGCCTAAATAATATTATTAATATAAGGTTATAATGAGTTTAAAAAATCTTAGAGATGTTTCCTCAATTTAATCAAGTAATTTAAAATATAATGAGAAATTTAGACCACTTGAATCCTATAAATAATGTTAAAATTATAGTTGAGTCCTTTGTGTGACATCGACCACTGACTTTTGGTGGGTCCTTTGATCCTATAATAGTAAAGAAATAGATAAAATCTATTTATAAAATATTCTAAAAACATAAAATAATTAATAAATAGAAAGTGGACTTGGTTATTTATCACTTGGAGAAATAAATTGGTCAATGGTGGTAACTAGTCTTGAATTCCAATCACAATTTTTACATCGACGTAATCTACTGGAATGGATTCCATAAAACATTTTTCAATAAAAAATTTCCTCTAACTCTCCATACCAAAATGGAGAGGGAATTTATTAGGACTAAAAGGGGGATACATATCTATTTGGTCAGACAAATCAAACTTCATAATGATTTAAAGGTACACCTTTTCATTTTTTATTAAACCTAAAAGCATGGACTACCACTTCTTTAAAAGCCTTAATCCTTGTTTTTTAAAAGATATAATAATTTGAGACTTTGATTGCTACATAGAAATTATTTGATGTTCCTTTAACATGGTAATAGAGATTAGTGAATTTTTATGGCCTCGTGAGACAAGAGATAATAAAATATGTATAAATATTCAATCTAGGGGTTTATTTAATAAATATTATAGAGGGAATAAAATTTAATTATCCATATGTCAATGGTTTCGAAGAATAATTGTGAGTTCACATTATGTATATATTTTTTTAACTTAATTTCATTAATTTTTTATTTAAATTATTATTGATTCCCAAAATTTCATTGAATATTACTTTTATTTTGGTAATACACTTTTAATGCATGATTTTGAAAAAATATAAGAAAAATATTTAATTTATTTTTATTTTTATTAATATTGGTGTGGGATATATTTTGATAAATGAATAATGTGGGAGTTATCCAAAATAATAGTTAGCATGGGATAGCCCTCAAAAAAATAAAATAAGCCACTTAACAGACCAATAAGGGTTATTTTCCAACCCACCTGTAGGGAGAGAAAACTGCATATGGTAGAGCTAGAGCATAGGTGACATAGGCATGAGCACACGAGCACATCGATTCATGGGAGGAGCATTCGTGGGGTGGTGGGAGGAAGGATTAAATTGAGAAATATGGAAAGTGAGTAATGTTAAAATAAACACCAAAGAGAAAACGTAGAGGAAATATATTTATTTTCCTTTAAACAAGAAAACAAATAAAGATGATGTGCAGTGATAAAAGATATGTGTGTAGAAAAATAAATGTTTCTATCAGAATGTTTTAACATGGAAAACTAAGAAAAAGGAAAATAGCAAGACCTAGTCTAGAAAGAGGGATCCCCTAATAATAAAAAGTACAAATCAGAGATTCCCAAAGATGATCAGGATCTCAAAAAATAATACTTAGATAAAATAGTGGATCAAAGTTGGAGAGAAAATGCAGTATAAAGCCAACCCGAAACTAAGAATTGAACCTCATAAAGGAAACCATATAGATTTGGCCATGAAAGTAAGATATCACTGTCCAAACAAAAGAAGAAGATGAAAAAGCACTAGGATAAGATCAAAAAACCACCACAGGTGAAATACAATCAAATTAGAGTAGTTCTTCCGATTATAGATATGAAAATCTGCTCCCTAAATCTGCAACTGCACTTCCCAAAAAACTAAATAGGGAAGAGACGCACATCTCTTATATAAAGGATATATGTCACATGATATCTAACATATCTCCTCTTCATATCTCTTGTATATCCTATTTATATATCATATCCTTTTGTTTTTATCTAAAACAACCATGTGAAGTCCCCATATGAGGAGGACCCTAGGAAACTCCCCCTCCGACTCAACTAGGGATCATTGTCAACACTGCAATCAGTCAAAAAGTCTCAAATTTACCTCTAGGTGAAGTCCTAGTCAACATGTTTAAACCATTTCCATCAGTATAGATCTTCCCAAGATCTAACTATCTTAAGTCAAGTGCATCATAGATCCAATGATACTAAACATCGATATGTTTTGACCCACCATGAAAAGTCAAATTCTTTCCTAAACAAATAGCACTCTGGCTATCACAGAATAAAACATAACTATCGGGATTAATAATTACCTTTCAAATAAATGATTTATTCCAAAAAAATTATTTTCAAGCCTCTGTAGCTATAATAAACTTAGACCCTTTTGTAGATAATGAAACACACCTCTGCAATCTAGACTGAAAAGATACAACTCCCCCTATAAAAGTGATCAAATATCCAAAAGTTTACTCCCTCAAATTGATATCTCCTTACATATCAAAATCTATAAAGCCACAATTAATAGGTTTACCACTTCCAAAACACACTCTTAGGTCAGCAGTGCCATGAAGATAATGAAATATATATTTCACTGATCTCTAATTCTCTCTACCTAGATTAGATAGAAAACAACTGACCAAACCAACTTGATGAGCTATATCAGGTCTAGTACATACCATCGCATACATCAAACAGCCAATGGAAGTTGAATAATATATGTGTTACATCTCTTCTCTCACTTTATCTATAGAAGGGAACTGACTAGTACATAACTTAAAATATAAATCTAGAGAAGTACTAACCACTTCCACTTTGTCCATAAAAATCCCTAAAGAACTTTATAAATATATCTCTCCTGATATAACCCCATTTTCATTTAATTTCTATCAAGGGAGATTGAAATAACAAGAATTTTTCATGGTGGAACCAAGTCCTTCATTGAAAAATACTTATAAATATCCTTCTTCAATCTATTAATTCTATAAGAATCATTCCCAATAATGATCATATCATCAAAATAAAGAAAATTTTTAATAAAATCATCATTATTAAATCTATGAAAAAAACATAGGGATCAGAAGATGTATTCTTGAAAATCTAATTAAAATGATAGATTCAATATTATTATAACACTACCTCAGATCTTTCTTCAAACCATATAGACACTTCTTTAACCAACATATATGATTCTCTTTACCTGTTTCAACAAAACCCTATGGCTACTCCATATAAATCTCCTCTATAAATCTTAATGTGGGAAATATTTATTCACATCCATCTACTCAATCTGCAAATCCAAACTAGTATCCAAACTAAGAATAACCTAAATAGAAGAAATT
This sequence comes from Viscum album, assembly GCA_963277665.1. Classification (NCBI taxonomy): domain Eukaryota; kingdom Viridiplantae; phylum Streptophyta; class Magnoliopsida; order Santalales; family Viscaceae; genus Viscum; species Viscum album. The sequence continues at coordinate 781,658,055 of OY728123.1, read as the reverse complement.
TTGAAAATAGGTGAAAAAATTGTCCTCAAAATCAATACCTTTCTTTTAATGAAATACTTTAACAAATTAACTTTCCTTTAATTGTGAATCCAAATTGGATTCGTTATTTTTAATTAGGTAATTCCAATGATTTTTCTGATAGATCTTACCCATAGGTAACTAACTAGCACAAAAGTATCATTTTCATGAAATGATCTCATCTCATTATCCATTTCCATGACCCATTTTTTTTCTGATCACTCTCCATTGCCTCATCAAAAGATCTGGATTATCCTCCTTCATTGAGGAGAACATACTCATCAGGTTAATATAGAGTAGAAATGGTATGATACAATGATGACCTCTAGAGTGGAACTGAGGATTCATTAATAACCCCTGGAACTTGATCATCAGAAAAAAAAGGGTAAATCAAAAATATCAACTCCAACATGTTCACCCTGAACATCATTTTGTGCATTAACATGATCTTCAAAATCCACAATATGAGGTGAATGTGAGTCCGAACCTAGATCAAAACTAACAAATCCATTAGAATATGGAGAAGTAAAATTTTCTCCTTTATCAATATCTATAATTTTTTAATCCTCCTTAAATATTACATCATAGCTTATAACAAGTTTATTTAAAGAATGATCAAAATACTTGCACCTAAACTCATCATGTATATAGAAAATAAAAATACACTATTGTGACTTACCATCCAGCTTCGATCTCTAATGTCTCAGCATATGAATAAAATGCATGCATACAAAAACACATAATTGATCATCCCTGATATCTTTTCCATACCAAAACTTTTTCGGAGTGCCTGTATGAAAAGAAACCACTTATGATAAATTGATAATATAAGAAGCATTTAATAAATCCTCACCCCAAAAATATCAATGGCGATTTTCTTCAGAAGGAAAACAATGAACTTTTTCTAGTAAAGTCATATTCATCCACTCATCTAAACCATTTATATGAGGTGTCTAGGGGGTGATATTATGATGTATAATACCATCATACCTGCAATACTAATCAAAAGGACCACAATACTCACCATCATTGTTAGTATGAATACATTTCAATTTATTACCAGATTCCCTCTTAGCAGAAACATGAAATTACTTAAAAACATTAAGCATATGACTATTGGAATTCAAAAGCTAAACCCAAAGATTTTTTTTACTCATCAATAAATGTCACCATATATAGACCTCCACTAATGGTATCAGATTTCAAAGGACCAAAAACATCAAAATGTACTAATTCAACTATCTATGACTTCCTGTGCCAAAAATGACTGCTGAAACTCACCCTGATCTGTTTTACATCGATAAAGTGACCAAATGTGTCTAATTTTACAATCTTAAAATATAGAAGAATATTTATATTAGCCAAAAAACAAAGGAATTTCTCACTAATGTGGCTGAGGCTGTTATTCCCAAACTTGGATAAAATAATGCAATCAATAACGCAAGAAGTATCCTAAGAAATAGACACTCTAGTTCAGTAAAAAATGGACTGCTTCTTACCTCGATCCAAAATAAAATAACCCTTAGAATGATTTCATTAGAAATAAAAAAAATTACTTATAAATATTTAATTTTTAAGAACCCTAGTATAAATACGATTCAAGCGAACCTCAATCACATGTTGATCATTTTTCACGATCAACTTACTTCCTATACTGATCTCTAAAAAAATACTAATACATACAATATCGACATGAAAATAATTTCCCACCATCAAAATACCAAAATTAAATGGGCTATAAGATGTAAAGATCTCCTTCCTTGATGTCATGTAAAAAAGGAACCACTATCAACAACCCAGCAAGAATCATCAGAAACAATGTTAATAGAGTCATAAATAATAACAAGATTGCCCATTGTATCAGCTACATCACAATCATCTCCATCACCATTTTTCTTCTACTGGTTTTCCTTATTTTTTATTTTATCTATTTAGATCATAACAAAACTTCTTAACATGTCCCTTTTTACACAATTATGACATTAAAAATTTCTCTACTTTGACCAAGATTTTCTTCTACCTTTTCTCTTACCTAGACTACTCTATCCCTGATTCTTTTCATAGGTCCTCCCCCTGTTCTCGTTGACTAAAAGCTCTAAATAAGATTTCTCCTAAGTAAATATCTGGACTTCATCATTCAAAATAACATAATTATCAAAATTGAATGTCGTAGAACCATTAGGAGCAGAATCATTTAGAGTAACATGTAAATTCTACCTAGAATCAGGGAAAGTGTTAAGAAATAAAAGTGCTAAAAAAAATATTCAATGTTAATACTCACACTAGACAACTAATCAAAACATCCTAGATATTCACTAAAATAGTCATAAATAGGCCTACCTTCTTTGTACCTCAAATTAATCATTATTTTTAGAAGAAAAAATGTATTGTTTCCTATCATGGAAGCATTGGTGGTCTCAATCTTCTCCCATAATTTCATAGTGTGAGAATTTGTGACAATATGGTTCATCACATTATCTTCAACCCATTGTAGAATGAAACCACAAACCATATCATGATTCAACTCCCATTCTTCATCTGATATTCTTTCTAGATTATGAGTACTAAACATCAGAAGATTCATTCACTTGATAAAAAGAAGATCCTTTATTTTTGTTCCCCGTATACAGTAATTGTAACCATTAAATAAAATAATCTAACTATAATTGGATTCCATAATATATATGAAATATAACAAAACCATTTATACCATATGTTAGTAAATATGGAAAGTGAGGAACTCATAAACAAACACAAAAGTGAATGTGCAGTTGAAATATATTTCATTCCCATTAAATAATCTAGAAAAATAAAGTGAATTTGCAACGACCAAAGATATGAGTGTATAAAAATTACTCTTGAAATCAAAAATTATTAACATGGGAAACCCAAAAAGGGAAAACCCATAAGACCTAGTCCCGAATGAAGAATCCACTAATAATCAAAATTACAAAGTAGAGACTCCCAAATAAGTGTGGGATATCAAAAATAATATTCAGAAAATATATTAGATCAAAGGTGGAGAGAAGATGCATACAGAAGCCATCCTAAAACTATGAATGCAACCTTATAAAGAAGTCCAAATAGATCTGACCATGAAATTTGTAAATCTCTGTCTGAAAAAAAATATGGGGATGAAAAAGCACTGAGATCTTATCATAAACAAACCACAGATGAAAGATGATTAGATCAGAGTAGTTCCTCTAGTTACATATCTAAAAAACCGCTCCCTAAAAATGAAACTACACTACCCCAAAAATTGAAGAGAGAATATCTGCACATATTGTATATAAAAGAGATACACTTCATGATATCTCACATATCACATCTTCATGTCTCACATATCTCCTCTTCATATCTCATATCTTTTTTAAAATCAAATATATGCACATGCGGTCCCCATGTGGGGAGTGCACCAACAACTTCATCAGTGTGTGGTAGAACCAATAGCATCAAGAGTCCTCTAGACCTCATCTATATTAATGAACTATTGAAGGAATAGATTCTCATATAATGTGAATCCATCCCATGGAATATTATTATGTGGTATATTCTTTTTATATGGGTATTGTGAACTTACTTATACTCTGTCATTTGGAGCTTATTTGAAGGTTATCATCCTCTCAAAAAGTTGCGACCTAGGACTTTTATACTAAAATTTGGTTCTCCATGGCTGAAGAAGAGAGCTTAGGTCACCACTATAGATTTGAGCTTCACTACACTATTATCATGAATATATAACTTAGTGACCTAGAGACTAAAATTGTTAACGAGGGACACTTTTAATTTCAATGTTGTTATGTCGAAGCTATGTGCGCTAGATTTGGAAGATAGTGAGCTTTTTTATCATTAGAATAACTATTTTATGGATTCTTGTAGCCCAAAAATTGAGAATATGAGGCTTGAATGTAGTTGATCTTGTTTATGACATAGTCATCTTTAAAGAATAGGATTCATGAAGGTATGTGGTATAGAATTATATTTTCTTCATGAAGGAGGAAAAATCATAGAACTGATGAATTGACGAAGATAAGAGGCTACAAACATGGGTAGTAGGCTACACTATATCCATAAAACCATAAAAAGGGTAGTGTCACAAGGAGTTTCCCACCCCATATTTTATCATTTCTTTATAATTTCAAATGCTTGATACTTTAGGCTACTCATGCGATACAAGATGAGTTCAGGGGAGAAAAGTGTGATTGCATGCATGAGCCTCACCCCACAAAGTATGGAGTTTAAGATGATAATTAAAATGAGAAGGTGTAGATGATGAAATATATTTAGAAACATTTTAATAATACATATTAAAAGACATGAAAAATACAACCCTTTGAAATTAATAATGTTTTATTTTTTGAAAGAGTACAATCCATGAAAATAAAATATGGTCGAGTAAAGTGAAGAAAAATAAAGGAAATGAAAAAAATTATAAAATGGAATAAATAAAATATCTCTCAGGACTATTTCCTTTAATATTAACTAGCTAGAATTTTCTATGAAGACAATGGACATGTAACTCCTAGAGGAAGACTCGCTCTGAACATGTTTCTGCTGTGGATTACTACTTCTGAAATAGCCTTCCCTTTTTATTTTACATATCCCCTCATGACTATAATGAGGGAGTAAATCTTTTTTACCATGAAATGTAAAGAAAGGGGAATGTTCTTCAAATAAGGATGTGTTTTTTATTTTAATTTATAATGGGTTGTGTATTTTCTTCCATTTCAATTTTAATATTACCCTCCTCCCTCATGCATGGCCAATGATGTGAGAGGATGGTATGTTGTTAATTTAATAAAGTATACATCCCTGTGATGGAACAAAAAATTTATGAAATATGGGTAGTTATGTCTAAAAAACAGTTTTGAATGGCTACTTCTAAATTAAACACAGTAACTGAGAGGGAGAAGGGATATTTATAATGTATAGAGTGGGTACTCTTAGTAAAGGCTGATAAAACACAATTTTATTGAATATTTTATTGATAATATAAGATATAATTTCCTCAAATTGTTCTAAATATGTTCAATTTTTAAATATTTGGGATTAGATCATTCATTTTCAAATTTGATGAAAAATCCAGTTTTACCCTTTTAAAATTCACTGTAATATTTCAAGCATAAATATTGTTATGTAACCTATTTTGACATAAAATATTTTAACTGCGTTCCTAACTTAATGGGATATAAATTCTAATTAGTATATGGGTATTGTATCGTGCATGCGAAGGGAGTATTGGGCCATGAGGACAAAGCTGGACAGAACCATCCATATTGGACATTACTTCACCATTTGGGCCATATCCTCTTCATTTGAGCTTGGATTTAGCCCCAATTTTGAGGGACGCTTGGTAAAATAATTAGGGACAAATAAAACTTCTATAAGGCCATCCAATATAGGGGTTTTGGAGGTCAACTATGTGGTGAAAATGGGAATAAAATATTTGGCCAAGTTTTCATTTCACACTTAAAAAAGTTATGTAACCCTAGCCCTCATGAACTCTATTTAAAGGGATTTTTCACTATTTGGGAAGGCTGGTCGAGTCTTTGGGAAGGTGTGTCCAAAAGGGTGTATCTTGGGATCCCCTAAAAACTCTTGAAAGAAGTAAGGCTTTGTGAAAACCTCTCTTTCAAAAAAGGATCTCCTCTCCCACCTCCTCTTTGTATTTCTTTTCTTTCATGTTTGTATATTGAATTTTTCTTCAATTAATATTTTGTGTTATTACCTTTTATTATTCTATTAATATTCCTAATTGGGTTGAAACCAAGTGTGGAGACATGATTTTTTTCTACAATTTAAATCATTTTCTTATTCAAAATGTATCCACGATGACCACACCGCCCATGGAAGAGTAGTTTTCTTAGTGATCAATCTATCTTCTACCATCTTAATTTAATTATTTTTAATAATTGATATAATATAATTCAATTAATATTATCCATGAATTTAGTTTTTAAATTATAATAAACTAAGCAAGAAATTGAACAATTAACACAAAAACACGCAAAGTCTAGATTTTGTGTAAATTGTCTTAGCGTGATCTTAATCTGTAATACAAGACCACACAGGATAAATTTGTAGAGTTCAAATATAATCCCTAAACACAATTCATCCTCATTTCTAGAATGGATATGTTCTCTAATTAACCACTGATTATAAGCTTACCTTAGAACAACAATCAAAGCAGGGTGTTGTGATTGCGTGTTCCGAAGCTAACCTAGGGTTTAAGTAATTTCATCTTTGTGGTTAAGTTGACTCTTGTGGGGTTAGAGGGTTAACAAATTAAGGGATCATAATTAAAGTGTATATTAATTTAAATGAAAAATATTAGCATGTAAATGAATAATTTGAGTTAGATTTATTATGAATTTTAAAATATTTTATAAAAAACATCTTCTTGTTGTGTCTTTTTAATCAAACTTCATTTCAAAATTAAAAAAAAATGAAATTTTCTTCCAAAAAACTTCATCGAGTTTTATAAAAAATAAAAAAAAACCCATAAATTCAATTAGTGTTGTAATGATATTCTTTTTTACTTTTATAATACCTTTTAGAAGTTGTTTTAATTTACTTACTCCTTTGAGAGACGACCTTGGTCAGCCACTCTGCTACCCCTAAGTACCCAAAAACCACTAATCATTTTAGGGAACCCACAACAATGCTCATTCAAATTGGTTTTGTTGCTGGGGAGGCAAGTAATTATTTCAACTAATTATAGGTATTTATTTTATTTTACATTTTATTCTCTTCCTCTCTTCTTTCTTACTTCTTTACAAAAATTGAATTTTTATTTTCGTCTTCTTTTATTTTCATCTATTTATTTTGGGATAATCAACTCAAACTTCTAATTTTTATTTTACTATGGTCCACTTTATTTATTTTCATTTTTATTTGATTTATGACGTGAACTAATCTTGAAGATCTATTAGATCTTGACCCTGAGATTTAACGGATCCTTAGGGCTCGAATTAGACATTCTCAGTCTACGGGAATTTTCATCATTCAAACAGGTGTAGAATTCCTACACTTTCAGAAAATTAAAATTGGAAACACTTATAATTCCAACATAAAACAAGAACCAACGGCTGAAAATAATGTAAATGATGTTAATAGAACTACTCGAGAATTGTTTGCACCAGATATTAACTATCAACCAAATTGTATTGCATACCGGAATCTCGAATCGGACTTTGAAATGAAATCTGTGTTAATTCAACTTCTTCCAAAGTTTCAGGGATTATCTGGTGAGGATCCAAACAAAAATCGGAAATAATTTAATATATTTTTCTCAACCCTTAATCCCTAAAATGTTTCTAAAGATCAAATCAAACTAAGAGCATTCCCATTCTCACTTGATGGAGCTGTGAAATATTGTATGTATTATTTACAACCCGAAGATGTAACTTGTTGGAAAAATTTAAAAAAAAAATCATAAAGATATTTTTTCGAGCATCAATGACCACTTCCATTCATAAAGATATCTATGGGATCAAGAAAGACCAAGGGGAGTCAATTTATGAGTACTGGGAGAGATTCAAGAAGTTATGTGCAAGCTACCCACATCACCAAATCGGTGAGAAATTCCTCATCCAATACTTCTATGAAGGACTCACACCTATGAAGAAGAGTATGGTGGATTCCGTGGCTGGAGGAGGATTGGTGGACAAGACACCAGTAGCTGCACATGCGTTGATCGACAAAATGGCCAAAAACTCCCAACAATTTTGTGATCGAGGTACACCACATGTTAGGGGAGAACATCAGGTAAGTCCATCTTTCCTTGAATGTCATTTTATTGATACCAAGTTGGAAGAATTGAAAAATATGGTGAGAAATATTTCTTTGGATTAAAAGAAATCCCAACCCCCTTCTTCAAGCCCATGTGGCATTTGCACTGATACAAGACACCCAACTAACTGTTGCCCCCAACTACAAGAAACAGAAGATTGTGCAGCAGTGTTTTTTGGGTGACCTTATCTGCAGCAACAACCATTTCCCTAAAATAATCTTGATTCCTTTGAACCAACATACAACCTAGGGTGGAACGATCAATCAGACATGAGGTATGGCTCTGGACAACAACAAAGGACACCCATTCAACAAAACTTCTAGTATCCTCCGCCTTACCAGCAGGGATTCCAACAACCCCAAAGAATATTTTAAGCCCAAGCATCAACAATCTAGAAACAAGGTAATCCTCCACCCAAGGTAGATTCTAACAGTGATGACCTTTTGAAGAAAATTTTTCTTAATCAACTGAATGACCTGAAGATTCAAGGTTCAGAGTTGAGGGAGTTGAAGACTCAAATGAGCCAGTTTGTCCCTGCCCTCCAGGAACTGGTAAGTAATAATTCAGGAAATATATCTACCAACCAACTCTAAATCCCAAGGTAAGTGTCAGCACCATCACATTGAGAAGTGGGAATCAAACAACAGATACATCTTCACCTATTGTTCCACCGGGATTCACCTCAAATCTGGAGAAGCAGAATTCCAAACCAACTGATGAGCAATCGAAGGAGAAAGATAATGGTAAGAAAAATATTTATGATGTTCCTCATAAACCCCTTCAATTTCCATATAGGGTTGTACAAACCAAGAAGATGGCTGAGGAGGTGATGCAAAAATAATTTTTGTATACATTCAAGCATGTGGAGATCAATATCCCTTTACTTGAATCCATCGAGAAAATTCCAAGGTATGTTAAATTCTGAAAAAAAAACTTTGTACCAATCGAAGAGGGATCAAGGGAAATGAGAGAATAAATATTGGAAGGAATGTGTCAATACTCATTACACTAACTCTAGAAATGCTGAAAAAGTACAAGGATCTAGGGACATTCACCATCCCATGCACCATAGGGGAGTTGCAGTTTTTTGATGCACTTTGTGATTTGGTAGCTTCCATAAATGTGATGCCGCACTCTATATTCTCTTCCTTGAAGGTTGGTGATCTGAATCCGATGAGAGTAGTGGTGCAGTTGGCAAATAGAGCTATGATATATCCAACAGGAGTTCTTGAGGATATACTTGTCTGGGTAAGAGACATGATCTTCCCAGTAGATTTCGACGTGCTTAACATGGACGATGATCAGGTAAGTTCTCATTCTCCAATTATCTTAGCTAGACCCATCCTCAAAACTAAAAAAACTGTCATAAATTTCAATGAGGGTACACTTTCCATTAAGTTTGGGGATGAAGTTTTGATATTTAATGTTATTGATTCCATGAAGTTCCATTTAGAGGATCATTCTGCATTTTTTATCTCCCATTTTGAACCACCAAATAAAAACCCCATGGAATTTGATTGTACTATTCTTAGGGAGATTATGAGTATTGGTTCTAGTTTGATGTCTAGGAGTACTTCCACACCTATTTCTAATGAAAAATACTCTCTTATATTTTATTTTTAAATGGAATCATATTTTTATTTTGATCATGTGAACTCTAATTATGACATGACTATTGAGTGTGCTGATGGATTTGATGATTTATTCTCTGATTTTGATTATGTATATTCTGATACTGAAGCTCTTTGTGCATATATTTTTGTTCCTTTTATGTCTCCATCCATAAACCACCCCCCTAAACTAGCACTCAACCCATTTCCACCAAATCTCAAATACTCATACATGTTCTGTTGTGAAAAATTACCTATTATCATTGCTAACAATCTCCCTTTTGAACACGAAGAAATTTTTTTGAATCTTTTGGGGGATAACATCAAGGAAATTGGGTGGAACTTGGCCGACATATCAGGTATTATCCTCTCCATTTGTATGCATAGGATTCTTTTGGAGGATGGGGATAAAATGGTGAGGTAGCCATAAAGGAGACTCAATCCAAACTTCCTGGAGGTTGTTAAAAAATAGGTTTAAAAATTTCTCAAGGTAGATATAATCTATCCCATTTAAGATTCCCAGTGGGTGAGTCTTATTCAGGTTATGCCTAAGAAAAGTGGTATTATTGTTGTTAAGAATGAGAAATATGAGTTAGTTCCAATGAGGGTGCAAAATAGTTAGTGTGTGTATTGATTATAGGAAACTAAATCAATCTACTCGTAAGGACCATTTACCCCTCCCATTTATTGATCATATGCTTGAGTGACTTGCTGGGGAAACACATTATTTTTTCTTTGATGGATTTTCTAAATATTTTCATGTTCCAATTGCTCTAGTGGATCAGGAGAAGACAACATTCACTTGTCCATTCGGTACGTTTGCCTACCGAAGGATGCCATTTGGACTTTACAATGCCCCAGGTACCTTCCAGAGATGCATGGTGAGTATTTTTTCTAATTTTATTGAGACATGAATTGAGTTATTCAAGGATGATTTTACAATGAATGGGTCTTCATTTGATGAATGTCTATGTAGTTTGGGAAAGGTGTTGAATCGTTGCATTGAGAAGAATATGGTTCTGAACTTTGAAAAGTGTCATTTCACGGTAGATCATGGCATTTTCTTAGGGCATGTAGTGTCAAAACATGGGATAGAGGTTGATAGATCTAATATAGAAATTATTTCATCCTTACCATATCCTTCATGTATGTGTGATGTTAGATCTTTCTTAGGGCATACAGGATTTTATCGGCGCTTTATCAAAGATTTTATTAATATTTCTCTTCTTATGTCATGATTACTTTAATAGGATCCTGATTTTTTGTTTGATGATTCTTGAAAGACTTCCTTTTATGATCTAAAGTAGTGTATGAACACTCCACCAATCATACATCCCCCATGGTGGGAGATTCCTTTTGAGCTTATATGTGACACCTCCAACTTCGCAGTTGGAGCTGACTTATCTCAGAGGGTGGAGGGATGTTCACATTTGATTGCCTATTTATCGAGGACACTGGATTCAGCCCAATCAAACTACACAACCATGGAAAAGGGGTTTCTTATTGTTATATTCGATTTAGATAAATTCTATTCATATTTATTGGGATCTAAAGTAGTTTTTTTTCTGACCATGCAGCTCTGAGGTACCTCTTGAAAAAGCCAGACGTAAATCCCAGGATAATCCATTGGATGTTCCTTCTTCAAGAATTTGACATTGAGATAAAGGAAAAAAAGGGGTCGGAAAACCTTGTGGTAGACCACATGAGTAGGCTTACTCACACACTAGAGGATGACACCTTGGACCAGGTACCACTTTGGGACACTTTCCTTAATGATCATCTTTATTCCATCTTAGGAATGCATCCTTGGTATGTAGATTTAGTTAACTACCTCATTTCCTCTGAAATCCCAGCTAATTTAAAGAAACATAAAGTCTAAAAATTAAAAAGTGAGTCTCGGTATTAGGTTTGGGATGATCCAAACCTATGGCGCATGTGTAGTGATCAAGTTATTAGAGGGTGTGTTCTGGATCATGAGTTTGAATATATTTTACATTTTTGTCATACACTTGCTTGTGGTGGACACTTTGGACCCCAATGGACAGGTAAGAATGTTTTAGACTCTGGATTATATTGTCCTATCTTATTCCATGATGTCCATGTGTTTTGTAAGTCATGTTCCCATTTCCAACACACTGGGAACATTTCTAGGGGACATGAGATACCCCAACAACCCATACTATTCTATGAGATTTTTGATGTATGAGGCATTGATTTTATGGGTCCTTTTCCTAGTTTATTTTGATTTTTATATATTATGGTTTTGGTTGATTATGTGACTAAATGGGTGGAGGATAAGGCCATTAGGACTGATGATTCTCGTGTTGTTGTGGACTTTGTCAAAGCACAGATTTTTTGCAGCTTTGGAGTACAGAAGGCCATCATCAGTGACCAAGGGACACGGTTCTGCAATCATAATTTTTCTTCCCTTATTCAGAAGTATGGGGTGACACATAAAACATCAACACCATAATAACCTCAAAAAAATGGTCATGATGAGGTTTCAAATAGGGAATCGAAACAAATTTTGGAGAAAACTGTGCAGCCAAATAGGAAAGATTGGAGAAAGTGCTTGGATGATGCATTGTTGGCTTATAGGACAGCATACAAGACCCCCATTGGTATGTCCCCTTTTCGGATTGTTTTTTGGGAAATCATGTCATCTCCCTATGGAGGTTGAGAATCAGGATTTTTGGGCTATAACGAAATGAAAAATGGATTTGGACCAAGCAGGAATCCAAAGGAAGCTACAAATTCAAGAGCTTGAGGAGATTCGATTGTCTTCATATGAGAACTCAAGGCTCTAAAAGGAAAATCAAAAGAATCTCATGATAAAATTATCCAGAAAAGAGAATTTCATGATGTATAGAAAGTCCTTCTCTACAGTTCACGGCTGAATATGATACCTGGTAAGTTGTGTTCCAGGTGGTTAGGTCTTTATTTGTGACTATTTTTTTTCCCTATGGTGCAGTGGAGATCACACAAGAGGACATAGGAAGGAGATTTACAGTCAATGGGAAACGTTTGAAGAGATACATTTAGGGACTTCCTACTGATGTAGTAGATTTTATCACACTACATAACCCCGTCATCACTAGAGCATATTAGGTTTTTCCTAACCCTTTAACTTTTTTATTCTTTTTCCTATTTAAAATTATACATTTAGTGTGAATATATCATCTCAGGGGATCACATTGAGGAAAATGAAATATTTTAAGTGTGGGGGAGGGAACCTTTTAGTTTAGTAATTTTAATTGTTTTCCTGTTTTTCAATGATTTTAAAAAAACCAAAACAAAAAAATGTGTGTTTTTCCAATTTTGAGGGTTTATTTTTCAATTTTCTGTGTGTTTTTGAGACATTTTAGCTTAAATGATTCTCATCACCATTTTGAAATCCATATCAATAAGTGAAACAATTTAACCCTTGAAACTAAGCTTAAATAAATGCTAAAATGACTTTATTTCAAGTTCAAATATTTAGTAATTTCATGAAAAGTACACTAAATTTTGAATCTCATGCCACATATCATTATCTTGATATTTGAAATCACTTTATTATGAGGCTTCTGAACCATTATTTTCATATTATTCACATTCAACTCACTTCTTTAGAGAACCAAACCGTGCATGATTTAACTAGAATTTGATTTATTCCAGTAAAAACTTGAGGGTTTGAGGTACTTATGTTTAAATGATTTAGGCATTTGTTTGGTATTAAAGACCCTATTTAAAAGAATCCTTTTTTATAATGGAATACCATGAACATTTAATCCTTGTATCCCTTAGAATCCATGAACATCCTGTTAGGTTAGCCACATTACAAGCCAATTTTCCTTATCCAAACAACTCTTGAAGTGAAATTGCATAATATAGTTGAACTTAAGTGTGGGGGAAGCTATATTGTGTTATGATACGACATTCTATGATACTTTGGGTGGAAATTTAAATTTTTAAGATATGCTTTTGTTGTTGAAAAAATCATTCTATTGAAAGCTGTGTGTTTTCTGGAGCTTTCATGACTAGTGAAGTTGTGCCTTTATGGAGCTTCTAAAAAGAAAGAAGGTTGTGCCTATCTGGAGCTTTCATGAAAAACTATTTTGGAGAATATTGACAGTTTTATTACTAAAATGATAAATGGTTTAAACTTTTCATAACTTTTCATGATGATGGAGATGAATTTATGATAAGGGTATTAATGAAGAGACCATATTTAAGTGAAAATTAGATTAATGCAATTTTTCTTCAAAAAGAGTCAATCCCTCCTCATTCATCCTCAGAGTTTTTCACATCTAAATCATAACAACTGAAAGCCACAGAAAAACCCTAAAAATACCTCATGATAAACATATTCCTTGACTCACATCAGGTGGCGATGACAGAATTTATCAAGCCTATGGTGTCCCTTGTATGAGTTTGGATGAGAAAGACATTGCAAAAAAAATGACATTTGTGTGAGAAGAGAAAATTCAAGTGAGGTAAGTGTTTTGTGAATGAGGATAAATGAAGTGGAAATATATTGAATGATATAAATGGAGAAATTGAAATAATATTTTTTATGTGGCATGATATCTTCTGTTTCTTGGTGTGGAATTGTTGGATCTCAAGGATATGTGTTTTAAAATTGTTTTGATTTAATATTGATCTTTACTTGATATGAGGTTTTTCCCAGGAGTGTAAAAGGTTAAGTGTGGGGGAGTTGATAAAACACAATTTTATTGAATATTTTATTAATAATAGATGATATAATTTCCTCACATTGTGTTAAATATGTTCAATTATGAAATATTTGGGATTATACCATTCATTTGAAAATTTGATGAAAAATATTGTTTTACTGTTTTACAATTCACTATAGTATTTCAAGCATAAATATTATTATGTAAAATATTTTGACATAAAATGTTGTAAATATGTTCCTGACATAATGGGATAAAAATTCTATTTAGGACATGGGAGCTGGATCATGCATTTGAGGGGATTAAATGGGCCATGAAACAACGCTGGACATAACCATCTAGATTGGACATTACTTCACCGTTTGGGCCATATCTTCTTTCATTTTGTATCTTGATTTTCTCTTCAATTAATCTTCTGTGTTCTTACCTTTTCTTATCATCTTAATCTTCTTAATTGGGTTTGAATTATGATTGGAGATGATATTGGGTTATACCCTTTCAATCCTTTGCACATGAAAAATGTCTCCATGATGACCACACCGCCCATGGAAGTGTAGTTTTCTTAGTGATCGATCTATCTTCTACCCTCTTCATTTAATTATTTTGAATCATTGAGCTACTATAATTAACATAATATGATCCATGAATTGTTTTTTTAAATTATAATAAACTAAGAAAGAAATTGAACAATTAACACAAAAACACGTGAAGTCTAGATTTTGTGTAAATCGTGAGAGCGCGATCTTTATCGGTAATACAAGACCACACGGGATAAATTTGTAGAGTTAAAATACAATCCATAAAAACAATTAATCCTCATTTCCAAAATGTATATGTTCTCTAATTAACCACTGACCATAAGCTGACCTTAGATCAACAATCAAAGCAAGGTGTTGCAATTGCGTGTTCCGAAGCTAGCCTAGGGTTTAAGTAATTTGATCTTTGTGGTTAAGTTAAATCTTATAGGTTTCGAGGGTTCAAAAATTAGGGGATCATAATTAATGTGGATATTGATTTAAATTATAATTATTAACAAGTAAATTAATAGGGGGAGTTAGATCAATTACAACTTTTAAAATATTTTAAAAAAAACATCTTCATGTTGTGTCTTTTTAATCAAACTTTATTTCAAGATTAAAATCAAAAAAAATGAAATATCCTTCTATAAAACTTCATCAAGTTTTATAAATTATAAACAAAAACCACCCATAGTTTCAAGTAGTTTTTTAATTCTATTTGGTTTTACTTTTATAATACCTTTAAGAAGTTGTTTTAATTTACTTTCTCCTTTGAGAGACGACCATGGTCAGCCACTCTGCTACACCTAAGTACCCAAAAACCACTAATAATTTGAGGGCACCCATGATAGCGCTCTTTCAGAGGCTCAATAAAGTTCAATTCAGTCCACATCCAACCGAAATCCCATCACAATTCCATACCTAAGTAAATGAACCTAGATTTATATTTCTTATTTTGTTCATTTCATTAATTCCAAAACCAAAACATTAAACTTTTTATTTCATTAAGTTTCCTAAAATTTTCTAAACATTTTCTACTTGTTCTCTATAGATCAATCTAGAAATTAAATTAACTAAATAACAAAAATTATTTATTGTTTTTTAGAGTTTAAAATTTTGTACCTTTATTTCCCTAAGAGAGTTAACCATACTCCCAGGCTTGTCAAAATCTAGCTCCATTTATGGGGAGTGGTGACTAGAAATGTTTATATTTTTTAGGAATTTTACATTCTATTTTTTTATTTTCACCATTTTACACAAGGTCTTATAATGCTGTATTTTTAGGTACCACTCCAATGTTTGAGTATTCAACCAGGGGTAATTAAAAGGAAGGATTTTTTATCATTTATCCTAATATTAAAAAGTCTCTAAGAAAATAATATAAAAAAACATAACAATAAGACACCATGGATGTAAGAGAACTATGCCAAGATGCTACACAAAGAGAAGGATAGGGAACAATACAAGAGCTTTAATTGTGGAACATCGGGATGCATAGCTTGATCAACTATGGAAGACCCTAAAATATGGGTATCAATTTAAGTATATTATTCCCTCCAATCATAGCTCAAAAATTTGATATCAACATTAAAATCATAGAATGATAACACGCTCCATACAATTCACTAGGATTCCTTATAAGGACCCCAATTCTCACAATTAAATTATAAGGAATTTTGTGACAACTTATAGTTCAACAATATAACAAGAAACAATGTTATATTATGCCTCTTCATATTCTCATTGAAGGAAAAAATATCAGGAGTGGATCAAGAGTATACCCCCACACTCAATCACAACATGAGAAAATATGTAAAGGAGGTTATTAACTTGTCTTTTACTACCCTCTAAGTCTATGCATATTCATATAAATATTATGAATTTTGAGAAATTGAATAAATATAATTTATATAGTGAATGTGAAATAGTTAAGAGTCTAATTATAATATTTCCTCATGGTGAAATTTAAACATGGTTACTAATGTAAATATTATATAAGGGGTTATCCAAGGGCTACCGTTCAATTATTGATGATACCATAGGATGTTTTCTCATGATAAATTCACTCAAAGAGTGCTACATGTTTTTGGATAAAATATCTGACAACACTTTTCAATGGCATCTAAATAGCGGACAAGTATAGGGAGTGCACATGGTGGATAATAGGTTAGTTGATACCTAAATGCATGAAATATAAAATGAAAAAGATGTGATGATGACCAATAAACATACCCAAGGTATGTATTGTGAATATGTAAATTATTTAGATTATAATTGATAAAATTATGTATAGGTACAAAGGACACAACAACCAAAAATAATATAACCAAGGAAATTAATTCATCAAGTCAATATATTTCAGCTAAGGGAACACGGTTTTCAAACTCAACATTAATGCCCAACTCTTACTTGTCATGCCCATTCACTAGAGGATACCTTTGAAAATTTTATTACAATCACATGAGTAGTAATTAAAGATTTTAAATCCTACTCTAAATATCAAGTTTTTTCCATTCTGGAATTTAAATTCGAATCACAAAAGCAATGAGCAATAATAAGGAACCTAGATATTAAATCGGTTTAGATTGATAGAAAAACTAAAGGAGATTCTAAGGGTATTTTTATCGAGTGAAAATGAAATTTGAAGACATGGTGATCTAAAATCCACAACCTTAAGAAGTGGAAATATGACCTAGAAAGTGCTAAAGAATTTGTAAGACTGATGTTGTTAATATTTTCATGTCTTATTATATACTCCCTTTACTGAATTTATATGAAATGTGCATAATTTTTGTGAAATATTAATGTTTTAATATTAAGTATAATTTTTGAGCATTTTTAGAACTTGTCCAATTGAGTCAGTTTAGCATTTTATTTATAAATCTCATCCTACTGATCTGAATTATGTGGTTCCTGTTTTTTATTATTCCTAATTCAATATACAACATTTCATTTGAAGGGATCATGGGCCAATTCTTCCATTTGAAGGATCACATTTACCACACAAGATGACCTACAGAATCTGTGAACAAACTAAACCAGATTTGAAGATTGATTTACTGGACTCAATCCAGAAGTCAAAAAACTTTAAATCTCCACCATAATTCGGGGGAAACTAAATGTCATCTTGGATTAAAATTTCAAGGCCCAAATCCAAGTACAAGGGGCACAAATGAAGATTTGAAATCCAGCCCACCATTCTGGCCGAGAAATAAATTCAGTATAGTATTCATGAAATATCTCATGATAAAAGCATCAAATCGAGCTGAGAATTTTCAGTGTGAAAGAGGAGAAATAGTTGGCCGAATTTTTTGAAGAATTAATTCGGATTTGAAGGCAACGTCCTGTTCCAAAATCCATTCACAATTTGGCCATCGAAAAAAGCATGGATAGAAATGGACAGTTTACATTTGTTTAATAAAACCACCATAACTTTGGCTACACTTGTCCAAATGCCTCCGAATTTTGAAAGTAGTCATCCAACTGTATTATCTACAACTTTGAAGAAAGGGATATTTGGAGATTCATATATCTGAATATCCAACATGGTGATTCAAGTGGAAGGACAGATTGGGAATGAAAACAGTCCACTCCTTGGGCTATAAATACTCTCCCCTTCTCTCCTTGAGAGGGGTTGGCATTTCAGAAGAGAGGATAACATATTGGACTGACCAAAGTCTTTAAAAAGGCTTGGTAGGACCTTCCATACTCCAGTTTTCACTTGAGAGGCCTTTCCTCCTCTCTTTGTTTTCACTTACTTTCGTTTTCTTCATTTTTGTAATCTTGTAAGTCTCATTGTTTGTAATTATATTTTAATGAAATTTTCTTCTTCAATATATCTTATTATTCTCCACCTTTTTTAGTTTAATATTAATGTTCTTAACATAGTTTAAATTTAGTTGAATCCCCTTCACTTATTTTGCTTCCACATTCAATCGAAAATCCATTTTTAATTATCATCATTGTTCGTGTGTGTGTGTTCGACGTACCACTCTTTTCTAATCTCTTTCTTTTTCTTCTATTCTTATTTTATCATCATAATTATTATAACCAGAATATTAAAAACCCAAATGGATTAGTAAATATATCATTGGGGTGAGTTATAATTTAGGTATGTTAAGTGATTGAGAGTATTTTCTCGATGATTATTCGTTAATTTAACATTGTGTATGTTGGACTTAATATGTCATGGATTAATGACATATTTTGTTTAGAATGTGGTTTCCATGGATTATTGGAACCAAAAATACACTACCATAAACATGTACTAATTGAGATTATAATCCTAATTAAGTTAAGGCTTGGATTAAAGATTTAACACTTAGGAATTCTAATCGACGTCAACTTGTGAAGTGGGTGTTAATTTAAATGCAATACAAAGAAAAGCTCAAGGATATCACAAGCTTAACTACCTAATGATGAACTCACCCCAATATTTATCAATTTGTTAAATAAATTATATACAATCAATAATTTTAATTAAGCTCTGAAAACAAACCCCCCTAATCAAAATACAATCAACTAAAAACAAATGACTATTTCAAAGTATCATCGCCGAGGATTCGACCAAAGTGTTGCTATACAGATTTTCAAAGCACCGGAACTTTGACCGGTCGATAGGCGACAATCGGTCGTGCGTTTCAAATGGCGGCATGACGGGGATGGTGCTTTAATTATTTGTTAGTTTCTGGTTATTATAATAAAAAACCAAAAAAAGAAAATCTTAAAAAAGAAATTGAAAAAAAACACAAAGAAAAACCCGTCTTCCTCTTAAAAATAAAAAAATGAAAAAAATACAAAGAAAAACCCATCTTCCTCTTTCTTCCAAAATCTCTCTAAATGCCCCGTAGTCTTCCAAACAATACCTCAGATATTTTTGACCCTAAATTTGATAGAACACTTTGCCAACTTAGGAGGAATATCAGAGATACTCAAATAATTCAAGAATCAGTCCTCATCCAACCAGTTGAAATTGAAATGGCCAATCCTAGGGAAAAAAACCTTAAAGAACTCGCTGCCCCTGATATGAATTACCAACCTCTTGGTATTCAATATCCAAACATAGAAGCTCACTTCGAACTCAAATCTGGTTTGATTCATCTTCTCCCTCATTTTCACGGTCTATCCATTGAGGATCCACATCTCCACCTTAAAGAGTTCCAAGTAGTGTGCTTTTCCATGAAGCCTCAAGGGGTTTCTGAAGAACAAATCAAACTCCGAGCCTTCCCTTTCTCCCTAGCTGAAACTGCTAAGTAATGGCTCTACTACCTTCCTCCTGGTTCCATAACCACATGGAATGACATGAAGCGCCTCTTCTTGGAGAAATTCTTTCCTGCTTCTCGTACTGATTTTATCCGAAATAAAATAAGTGGTATCCGTCAATTCCCAAGTGAATCACTCCATGAGTACTGGGAGAGGTTCAAAAATCTTGTGGAAACCAATCCACATCACCAAATCCCTGACCAAATCTTGATCCAATACTTCTATGAGAGGTTATTGGCTCTGGACAGAACTCTCATAGATGCTGCAAGTGGTGGTGCTCTTGTTGATAAAACTCCTACAGCTACAAGAGATCTCATAAGTAACATGGCTGCAAACACACAACAATTCCATACTCGAGCACATTCTAAAGTCAAAAAAGCCCAAGATAATCAATCAATTGATCCAAACAAGATGATTGAGTGGTTGAGTGAACTTACAGGTCTTGTGCGACAACTAGCTGTGGCTAAAAAATCTCCAACCTCGTCTTCTCCACAATCAATGTTTCATGGACCTGTCAAAAACTGTGGAATCTGAAACTCTCCATCTCATCCAACTGACACATGTCCACAAATTCAAGAGGATCAATCCGATTCATCTAGACCAATGAAGCTTAATGCAACATATGCTCAGCGGAACACCAATCCTCCACTATCAGGTCAGTTTGTTAGAAACTTCAACCAACCTCACTCTGATCCCTTCTCATCTTCCTATAACCAAGGCCTGAGGTATATTAATCTCATCTCTCATCCTCCTCAATTCCCTCCTCAAAACCCAAACTAGTTTCAATACAGTCAAGGTGTTGGTAACTTCCAAAAATCTTATCCTCTTTTCCCTCAACCTCAAAGGAACAATCCTTCTCCCGGATTCCATTATCCTAGTGAGCCTTCCCAATTCCAAAACCAATGCAATCGATTTCCCAAGAACCAAAATCAAGGAAATCCCAACCAGGGACAAGCCTCTTCTTCCAAGAAACCATGGGAAAGTGTAGTGGAAGATCTAGCCTCCATCACCCATTCTAGCCTTAAAAACATTGAAACTCAAAGAGGTCAACTTGCATCCCACCTGAGCCAGCAACAACAATCAAATTCTTCCCAACCCCCAACTCAACCATTACCCAACCCCAAGGGAAATGTAAGTGCAATTTCACTTAAATCAGGAAAGAAACATTCTATACCTCAAGATAAATCCTCAAACCCTCATTTGAATGTTGACCTAGAAAATGAAAAGAACAAGAAACTTGAAAAGGAACCGGAATCCATTCCCTCATCTCCTTCCATTCCACTTAGGAATCCAATTCCTTTTTCTCAAGCTGTTTCTAAGCCAAAGAAGTCCTTTGAACCTGATCCTAAAATTCTCGACATGTTTAGACGTGTTGGAGTCAACATTCCCCTATTCGATTCCATAAAACAAATTCCTAATTATGCCAAGTTTCTCAAGGAGTTGTGTACCCACAAGAGGCAACTTAGGACCTTCGAAAATGTTTCCACCTACAATCTATTCCCATTAAGTGCAAAGATCTAGGGACCTTTACGGTTTCATGCCAAATTGGATGTTCAAACTTTGATAATGCACTCATAGACCTAGGAACATCAATTAATGTCATGCCCAAATCCACATTCTCCAACCTTGGTATAGGTCCTTTGCACCCAACGGGTGTTGTCATCCATTTCGCCAATCTAATCACAGCTAGTCTCGAGGGAATAATTGAGGATGTCCTTGTCCAAGTTAATGATCTTATCTTCCCTGTTGATTTCTATGTCCTTAACATGGAAGGTCAGATGGCCTCTTCTCTGTCTCCCCTAATTCTAGGAAGACCATTCCTCATGACTGCGAGAACCAAAATTGATGTCCATTCAGGCATCTTATCCATGGAATTCGGGGACCAACTGGTCAAGTTTGACATTTTCCAATCCATGTGATACCCATCTGAGGACCACTCTGCATTCTCAATTCATGCTTCTGAGGACACTTCTAAGATTCAATCGAACCCCAATCCACCATGTTATTCGTATACTAATAGAGGAGTTTGTGAATATTGCATCCTAATTAACCAAGTCATAAATGGAGAAATTAATGTTGACAATAAAAATGAAAACTCCATTGATCTAAAGGATCTTGAAAACTCTTTGGAATATCATCTCACCTATGACCTCCAATGCTTCAACATGGATGGTAATAATGAAAATAAACTAGAATGCTCATTTGTTGATTCAAATCTGATTATCCAACACTCATCATTTCCTATCCATGATTCTGAAAATTCTGTTATATGTGACGTGAGCCCTGAACCACTGTGTTTATATTGTCCCTATGGTAGTTAAGGTTGTGTGATTTGTTCTCTAATTAATAAAGTGATCACTAGTGAGGTTAAAATTTACCATTCTTTGTAGAACAATATTGAAATAAAGGATATTGAAAATTTTATTCAGTCTTATGACTCCACAGATCCTCATTACTCTACATCAGTAAGTGATGAAATAAATGAGTCAAAAACAATTGGGATCTCATACTCTGCTTTCGTGTTATCTGAACCTTACCTAAATGAACCATCAGAATTGAGCCATCTTCCTAAATTTCCAAGCATAGGAAACCAGCACTTTGTGGATAACATCATTCCTCGGGTTGAAGACCAAAGCGTGGATAGAAATATTCTATTTCCACTTGCAAGCACACCAACAAGGATGGGAAGAAATTATCCAATGAATCATCTGGCCTCCCAAGAAAATGTTTTTCTAGAAGCACACTGAAGTTGAGAAATTACGATGGCCACTATCAGACTATGGGTAGTCCACTGCAACAGTCAAGCTGTAGACAAATAAATGCAGCACTTATTGGGAGGCAACCCTTTTTTTTTACTTTTGTGAAATTTCAATTTCTTTTTTTTCAGTATATGAATAATGATTTTTCTTTTTCAGGTAACAATGCACAATCCTGGATCATCGTCGACTTCTACTAGATCCCTAACTTCTCCAGTCGACCTACCACTAAATGGAGATGGAGACCCGCCAAATCCAAACCAGGGGGCACCTCTTTCCCTTTAACTCTCTCTCTATCTCTTCCTCTCTCTACCTCTTTCTTTTTATTCCTCTCTCTTTCATTTTTTTACCACTTTATTCATCAAACCCTTTCTTTTTATCTTTCTTGTGTGGGTGTGTATTTTATAAAAACCATAAAAACTAAAAAAAACCAAAAAACACAATCAATTAAAAAAATACAAAAAAAAGAGTCATGCTTACTCACCATCGAGTTTTGAAATTTTTTCCAACCATTTTGGGGAGTTAACAGACATGTTTTCATCTCAAATTTTTTTTATTTTCATCATGAATTTGGATAAATAATTTTGTGTCAAAATTAACAAATTTTGAATGCTCAATTTTTGATTTGGAAAATGCTTTTCCCAAACCGTGAGAACAAACATTTTCTTTCATGCCAAGGGAACCTATGGCCATCTTTTCAAAATGTGTGTTTTCACCCCCATTTGTGAGTCTTGAGTTTGTGGACCTTCAAGCTGAATTTCCTGCCTTAGTGTGCATTAATATGATAGAGGCATTTTCTGAACCACATGAGAATCACAATAGCCAAATAGCCTCCCATTTCCCTTACATTAATCCTCCTTTTGAAAGCCCCTTAGAGCCTATGAAAACCTTTTCTTTGATAGCCACATTACAATCCCAATACGATATCCCACCCAATATCAACATGGATTTTCATTGCATATTTTTTTTAAAATTTATGTGTGGGGGGAATGGATTTAATTATTTGGGTACCCTATTATTGATTTTCAATGAGTTATCATCTGCTTGAGGGAAAGAATCCATTCTAGTGTGGGGGAGAGGTTGTCATTAAGTGTGTTTTGGGGAATGTAATGAACATCCATTTATGTAATTTTGTAAATTTTATTGACATGTGTTCAAAAAAATGATGAAAACAAAAATAAAAAAATAAAACAAATGATGAAAAAATGGGTTGTGTCTTGCATAGGTCAAAAATAAATCTTCCTCAACCTTTGATCTTGTTATAACTATTACAATTAGTTTCGTGCGGAGATCAATCATGGGTTGGGTTATGAGTGTGAGATATTTTCCAAGTTCAACTTTTGAAAAAACAAAGAAAAAAAGAACACCTGCATTATATTCTTATATCATTGGGAGAAGTTTTGTGGTTTGTAAATATTTCATCTTCTCATCCCCTTAATATTTTCTTCCACTATTGTGTCTTTATTCACACAATCATTCCATTGTAAATATGTGTTTTCATTTCCTTCCATGTTTTATTTCAATAAAAAATGTGCATTGCTTTTTCTATGTTGGTGTTTTACCCCTCTTCTTCTCTCTTGGACATTATATTCCTACCGTCCCATAGCCACAAAAAAACTCCTTAAAAATACCTCTTGATTCTTATGCACTTTTGATAGGGATTGTAATTTGAGAGCTCTTTCAAACTCTAAGATTTTTACTTTTGATTGGTGAAAGAGTGAACCTCCACAAATAAATTTTATCATCTTGAGAGGTGTGAGTTTTGAGTGTCCACATTTTCCATTTCTAAATTTCAGCATGAAAAAATGAATTAGTTTTGGAACTTTGTTTCTGTAATAACTTTTGGTGGAATTCAAAATGGATGAGTGAAATAGTCTAAACCTCCCCTGATTGGATAAAAGAAAATATTAATATTTGTTGGTGAGTGAAATTGATTTTGTTATGTTTTTATATTTGTTGAACATGAGGACATGCACAATACTAAGTGTGGGGGAGTTGATGTTATTAATATTTCCATGTCTTATTATATACTCCCTTTACTGAATTTATATGAACTGTGCATAATTTGTGTGAAATATTAATGTTTTAATATTAAGTATAATTTTTGAGCATTTTTAGAAGTAGTCCAATTGAGTAAGTTTACCATTTTATTTATAAATCTCACCCTACTGATCCGAATTATGTGGTTAATATTTTTTAGGATTCCTAATTCAATATAAAACATTTCATTAGAAGGGATCATGGTCCAATTCTTCCATTTGGAGGATCACATTTACCACACAATATGACCTACAGAATCTGTGAAGAAACTGGACCAGATATGAAGATTGATTTACTGGGCTCAATCAAAAAGTCCAAAAACATTAACTCTCCACCATAATTCGGGGGACACTACATGTCATCTTTGATAAAACTTTCAAGGCCCAAATCGAAGTACAATGGGCTCAAATGAAGCTCTGAAGTCTATCCCACCATTCTGGACGAGAAATAAAATCAGTATAGTATTCATGACATATCTAATGATTTAAGCATCAAATAGAGATGATATGTTTCAGTGTGAAATAGGGGATATAGGTGCCCAACTTTGTTTAAGAAGTCATTCGTATTTGAAGGCAACTTCCTATTCCAAAATCCATTCACATTTTGACCATCGAAAAAGCATGGATAGAAATTAACAATTTACCTTTGTTTAATAAAACCGCCATAATATTGGCTCCACTTGTCCACATGCCACCAAATTTTTACAGTAGTCGTCCAAATCTATTATATACAACTTTTAAGAAGGGTATATTTGTATATTAGGATTTCTGAATAGACAACTTGGCGATGAAAGTGGAAGGAAAGACTGGAAATGAAAACAGTCCACTCCTTGGGCTATAAATACTCTCCACTTCTCTCCTTGAGAGGGGTTGGCATTTCAGAAGAGAGGATAACATATTGGAATGACCAAAGCCTTTCCAAAGTCTTGGGTGGACCTTCTATACTCATGTTTTCACTTTAGATACCTTTCCTCCTCTCTCTGTTTTCACTTACTTTCGTTTTCTTCATTTTGGTAATCTTGTTAGTCTCTTTCTTTGTAATTCTGTTTTAATGAAAGTTTCTTCTTTAATATATCTAATTCTTCTCCACATTCTGTAGTTTAATATTAATTTTCTTAACATATTTTAAATTCAGATGAATCCCCTTCCATTATTTTGCTTCCTCATTCAAATGAAAATCCGTTTTTAATTATCATCATTGTTCGTGTGTGTGTGTTTGACGTACCACTCTTTTCTAATCCCTTTATTTTTCTTCTATTCTAAATTTTTCATCATAATTATTATAACCATAATATTAAAAAACCAAATGGCTGAGTAAATATCTCATTGGGGTGAGTTATAATTTAGGGATGTTAAGTGATTGAGAGTATTTACTCGATGAGTATTCGTTAATTTAACATTGTGTATGTTGGACTTAATATGTCATGGATTAATGACATATTTTTTTTAGCATGTGGTTTCCATGGATTATTGGAACCACAAATACACTACCATAAACATGTACTGATTGAGATTATAATTATAATTAAGTTAAGGCTTGGATTAAATATTTAACACTTAGGAATTCTAATCGACGTCAACTTGTGAAGTGGATGTTAATTTAAATGCAATATAAAGCAAAGCTCAAGGATATCACAAGATTAACTACCTAATGATGAACTCAGCCCAATATTTATAAATTTGTTAAATCAATTATATACAATCAATCATTTCAATTAAGCTCTGCAAACAAACCCCCTAATCAAAATACAATCAACTAAAAACAAATGACTATTTCAAAGTATCATCGTCGAGGATTTGACCCGAGTGCTGCTATACACATTAGCAGAGCAACGGAACTTTCATCGGTCGATAGGCGACAATCGTCCGTGCGTTTCAAAGAAAATTTTATGAATTATATGTAAAATTAAGTGAAGTAGTGAAAGGATGAAATGAAAATGGAAAATAAGATGATAAGTTCATTTTATGGGAAACCCCATCATATTACTAACCACCACTACCATTTAATGAGTAATCAAGACAAATATGGTTTGATAAAAATTGGAAAATTATATAATGATAAAAATATTCATTTCAACATACCATTTGATGAGGTGATTATGATAATTACCACCTTAATAGAGTTCATGAATGAGTTTGTTTCAAAAACATAATGAATATTTAGAAATCATACCATTAAAGGGTGGATTTTCAGTTTGGGTATTGATAATCCAATGAATGAAGAAAAGTGACCATGGTAGTTTTTCATTTCCGATCAACATTGGTTCTAATGAGTTTGGTAGAGATTTATATGATTTAGATGTTTGTGTTAATATAAATTCAAATTTGACATTCAATAGCCTAGAATTGAGAGAGATAAAGATAACTTGAGTCATGCTTCAACTTTTGATTTCAACAATGAGACATCATCGAGGTCTAATTGATGATTTCATCATCAAGGTATACATGTTATAATATCTACTATATTTTCCCTCATAAAGATGGATTAAAATAGGGAATTGATAATATTTGGAAGACCATTATTATCTATGGGAAGGGAACTGATTGAGGTATAGTGTGGGGAGTTGTGTTTTAGAGTTAGTGTAAAATAAGTGAATTTCAATATACACTAGGTGATGAAGAATTTGGAAGAAACAACTGATGAGTTGATAGTGGATATATTCTCGGAAGTTTAGGAAACTACTAACCATAAAAATAGGTGATGTGTATATGGTAAAAATGAAATAAGAATGTATAAAAGTGTTTAGGTAAGGTAAGAGTCTATTGGAAAACTCTGAAGTCAGTGGAGGGACTTCTGTCCCTAAATAATTTAGGATGGACTATAGGATTGGGTAGTTAGTGAACTACCCTTTTAATTTTGAAGAAAATCTAAAAAACAATGGCTTGGTCCCATGGATTTAGAAAATTTTTTCACATTGGAAGAGTAAATTGGGTTTCTAGAAAATTAAAAGGGTCCATCTAAATGGAGGAATCACTAATTCGATAATTTTTTGATCAGGAATAGGTAACCTCCTTTCTGCCCTTAATCACATGACTTTAGGAAGTAAGGTTTATCTTAATAACCATAACTAAAGCACTTTTAGAGGAAACCCATATTTTTTATGACTTAGTATTTTATAATTGAATTTATTTTCAATTATATTTGGATCTTTTTCACAGGTCTATTCCATTAATTTTCAATATTTCATGTGAATAGGCATGTATTTTAACTATTTTTAATTTTTGGTCCACATAGATTAATGGTACAAGGACCTAATGTATAAAAAAAGTAAAAAAGTTGATACTAGCTTAAAATTTCAATGGGTTTAAGTTTTAATATTTAGTAATCACATTAACTCTTCTATTTTTTAGAATCTACTTTTTGAACTTTAGTGAAAATATGGATGCCCAAAATTTGATTAGTTCTTTACTATTTCATGAATGAAACAAAGAATTTTTAAGAACCCCATGATGACAAGTTTTAATTTTAATATTTATGGAATTGAAAAATTGTGAGGGAGTGATTAGATTATTAGGGAAAAATATAGAAATTTGAAAATCATTGAATCGTGATCTTTATTTTTAGTCACAAATAGTTGGATTTTTTATTACATCATTAGTGCTTTGAATTTTAAAAGTTCGCATTAATTAATTTATTATTTTAAATAATTACATGATTTATTGAATTAAATTACATACTCCCATTCCTAAGTGGTTTATAGTCCATATTTTATCATACATTATTAGTAAATTTCTTGAGGGAAATTAGGACATGTTACCTACCAGTATTTGGATTTGATCTTATCAAAATGATTATAGTTCAAAATAAAAATTAAAAATTATTTCTGTGTTTTTTATTTATCCATTATCCTTTATTTCCATATTGAATTAATATTAATTTTATCCCTTATATACTATGAATGGTCTTTGATGGGAATAAACAACCTTTTAATAAAAATTGTCCATTCTTATACTTAATCTAATATTTTAAATGATTTTCAAGTTCATGTGTGGGGTAAAGGGAGTTCATTGAAAAGGGATGTGTCTTCTTAAAATAAAATGGATTTTTTCTTTTTTTGAATTTTGGAAGGTTTCATGTGATCAATCATTATTTTTACTATTTAACCCTCTAAAAATGAAAAAATAGATTGAGTTATCAAGGGTAAAAAATCACCATCACTTGAGAAATGATTTTCACCATTTTTGGTTGGGTGGTGGATGTGAGACTTACCCAAGATCAATTTTCAAAAAACTAAAAAAATGAAAAAGAAAAAAATCAATGGGGGAAACTCATTCATTCTAATTTAATTATTCTTAATTGTCAATTTTTGATCTGGGATATACGAAAGATATGATTTCCAAAAGGGGAACTTCATTAATAGTAATTTTATTATCATGCTTGATACGTAGTTATAATACTCTTTTTTATCGTAAAATTTTTCTTCATAAATTTCCTACTGTTCTTAGTCCTCATAATCTTGTGACCCTAAATTGAATATTCGTCAATATTTTTGGCGATTTTTATCTCTACCAAGTATAAAATGTAAATCTTATTCATGTTTATAATTTTTTTTGTTATAAAGGTATGAGAAAAAAATCACATATATATTATATTTTTAGTGATGAGAGAAGAAAAAAAATTGGTGAGGTGGATCATGATTATAATATTAATAATGATGTATTGATATTCTTTAATGGAAGATATGAAAATAATTATCATTTTTATTTGTGGAAAATCATTTACATTGTTTTTAGTGATGAGTTGGATTCATTATTCATATGTGACCATTGAAATTTATAAATCCCCATTGAAAATTGATTAGTTGGTTTAATTTTTATGTTTCTATACAGATATAATGGGGCTTTTCATTTTAATTCTTTTTTGAGATACATGATTGAGTAAAATCACTATTTAAGTGTGGGGGATATGATGTGTTCAAACGAGGAAAACATTTTCTTAACTTAATTTTATTAATTTTTTATTTTAATTTTTATTTATTACCTAATTTTCATTGAATATTACTTTTATTTTGTTAATTTAATGGTTGTGTTTTTTGGGAAAAATAAAATAAGAATATTTAAATGATTTTTATTTTAATTAAAATTTGTGTTGATTGTGTTTGCTGGATTTTGAAAAGGGAATAATATGGGAGTTAAATAAAAATGATCAGAAAGGTCAAACTCCAAACCAAGGGTATCAAGACACTTTGTAGCCCAAGAAGATCCACTAGTCCTACAACCCATAGAGAGATCCATCCACCTGCAATAGAACTTGAGCACATGTCACATAGGAACAAGTACGATAGTAAACCGACACACAAGAGGAGAGTCTATGTGGTGGTGGGAGGAAATAATCCCCAACACATAGCAACATCGATGGTTTCAGGGGTCCATAAATCCCCATAAATTGTAAAAAATCTCTAAAGGAACAAGTTCACATAAACAACAGAGTTATCCCATAGGAAAGTCCACTATGGGGTGCAATTTTCAAATGAGTACTATGAACTTACTGATACAACATCATCCCAGGTGTGTTTTCACATTTTTTTCCTTTCATAACAGCTAGGTAAATTTATATCTCTATTTTATTTTGGTCTACCGTGTCCAAATAAGAGACCTCAAGTCACCACTGGAGATTTTTGCTTCACTATGTCGCAACCATGGCCATGTAGCATAATGACCTAGGGAGTTTGAACTAATGATGATGGATATGCTTCTACATCATATCACTATGTGACCAATTTTAAATATAATGAGATGTATTTTCATAAATGGAAATATATCATGGCTTCCTATAGACTAATAATAGTATATAAGAGGTTTTAAGATGGTCGGGCATGGTTGCATCATGACCAGATTTAAAAAATAGGGTATGTGAAGGTCTACAACATAGGATTTTATCTATGTTTTGGAAGATCCAAAAATGGAATAATTGAAAACATTATGTAGAGTAGAGTTTGTATCAATGGGTTGTAGTCTACACCATATTCTTGCAACCCGAAAAAGAAGGGTTTTTCTGAAAATTTCTACCCACAATGTAGGGTATTGTTTCCCAAGAATCTCAAATTCATGACATCTTTAGGATACTCCCATCACATAAGATGATTTTGTGGGAGAAAATAGGAAACATGTTTATGGTCATTTCCCCACAAATCAAGGAGTTCCATACAATAATTTAAATGAGAAGGTTAAGATGGTGAAGTAGATTCAGAAATATTTGAATAAAATATATTTGAACAGTCATCAAAACAAAGCCTATCTGAGGGATAATTTAATATTTAATGAAATAGAGTTTCTCAAGAAAAGATATGATGACAAGGTAAAGTGAAGAAAAATAAAGTGGAGGAATTAAAATTAAAATACAGAATAAACATAGGATCGCTTAGTGGGAATATACCTTTAAAATTAACCAGGAGATAACTGCTTTGAGGAGACTGGACACTTGACTCCCAAAGGAAGACTAGAGATGCACCTTCTGTTACTTCTACAAAAAATTTAGAGTACTAATTTTTTTGAATCTTTCCTTTTTTATTTTTCAAATCACCTCAGGACTAGCCTGAGGGGGGGGAGACTTATGTACTTAGAAATTTTAAAAAACAGAAATGTGCTTAGTATAGGTATGTGTGTGTGTGATTTAAATTTATGATGGGTTTTGTATTTACAATAATTTTCATTTCATTATTACCCTCCTCTCTCATGAATGACCAATGATGTAAGGGGATGGTATGTTTTTAAATACATCAACTATTCATCCCTCTTGTGGAACAACAAAAGATTGTGTTAGGGGTATCTTTATTTAAAAAGGGTTTTAAACACCTACATATAAATTAAACTGAGTAACTGATTGGGGATATGGGAATTTATAAACATGATAGTGATTACTCGAATAGGAAGCTCACTAAATATCAATTCTGATAACATCCAACCTAAATCGTGTAACTTTTACTTAACTAAGTACAATAAATTTGATTTATATTACTTGGTATGTTCATCATGTTAATTCTAAAACCAAACTTTCAGCCTTGTTTTTTTATTAATTTTACACAAATTTTATAAAAAAAATTATATATTTTCTATGGTTTGATCTGTATATCCACTTAACTACATTTCAAAAGTAGTTAGTTTTTTGTAATATTATATCAATTTGTACTTTTATATTCTTGAGAGAGTTAAAGATGCTCTTGGGATCATCAAATAACCATGAAACCTACCTTAATAGATTAAGTAAATGCACCAAGTTTGAAAAATAAGGGAATTAAGTTCATTATTTCTAAAGGAATATGAAGAAGTTGATAAGCATGATGGATAAAAGGAAGGTTCCAATGAACCCTCCCCCACTTTTCAATGTCACAACTATAAAAAATTAAATATTACTTTAAAATCATGGAACCATGAAACAGTTAGTAGAAGATAACTGTAAGAGACAACCTATAAAACTGAGGTAACATGGTTGATATTATACAATTCCTACCATCAAAGTGGAGCATCAAAATAATTTGGTGATAGTTACATGATATGTACATTTCGTGCATATATTTTGTGATATTTTAATACACTAATATCAATAATTTAATTGACATTATTTCAAATATTTAGATTCTTTGATTATTTTTTTTATTTTTGGTTGGATGCAACAAAATTTAGAGAATGAAAACAAAATGGTATGATTTTAGAAAGATTAAAAAACTTTGCACTATGATACTTCGTGTCACAGCTCGACACCTGATGTTTGAAGTTGGATTGAAACTGCAACAGAATTTCCGAAAGTAGAAGAGTAGTATTCACATCATAAATGCTATTTTATGGTATAGGATAGTCACTAACATGGATACACCAAAAATTCTTTTATCCATGTATTCTTTAAAAGGAAGGTTCATGGCTTGTTTTTAGGCTGCGAAAGTAGAATTTATGTTGAAAACTTCATTTATGTTATATGATTTATGGTGCAAAATAGATTTTTATAGAATAATTTCCATCATAAATTACATTAACGACATGAATTAATTAAAGTATTAGACTCATAGAAATTGAGCCAAACTATTTATGAACTTAATTTTTTATTCATGTCATAAACCCATATTCAACACAAAAATTAAATATATGATCTTTTGATGGTGTTCGTGTAATTTCAATGTTTGAGGTATGTAATTCTGGGTACAATCTAGGATATTTTTTATGCATATATAACAACCTAAATTCAACCCAAATACCAGAAAAATATTTATAAATAAAGGCTTTTTCTTCTTCTTCTAGTGAAAAATCTTGAGACCGAAGGCTAGAGAGAGTTGACGTGTAGTGTAGGGTCCTCCACCATCCTTTTTCTTCACATTTCAATATAATGTGTTTTTCATTATTCCATACCTATTAATCCATCATTACTAGAATGATGGGGTAATTCCTTCCTTTTTATAAGGGTAATTTATATGAATAGGAAACAAATTTATGGGTTCCATTTTATTATTATGTTCATGTATTAGGGTTTCAATGATAATGAATGAAATTCCAACCTCTTCCTTCTTGTTTAATCAAGACCATTGATTGGGGAATTTTTAATTTCCATTTAAATTTTGAAAATGATAACCCCAAAATAGTCCTTTCCATTATCACATCTAGGGAAATTATGTTTAAATATGGTATTGAGAGAGAATTTATTTGAAAATTACAAAAATTACCTGACCATGGGAAAGTGGGACTATCACCTAAAGGAGGGGATACCATGAACCTTCGATCTACATTGTCTTGACACTGACACAAAACAAGAAAATTCAATATAATTTCTATGTCCAATAGAATATGAACCCTGAATATACAAATTGCTAGAACACATTTAAAATTTTATTCCAAACCCAAACATGATTCTCTTTATTTTATATTGCTTCCATAAAAACTACCAAAATCTACATTCTTTATCTCCTCTTAAAATTAAATCATTAATTTTTTTATTATAAAAACCCAAAATTACTATTTTCACTATCTCAAGGTTTTAACCTTGAAATTGATGTTATCTATATTTTAATTAATTATATGCACTTGTTTCAACTTTATAAATTATTTAATATGGTTTTCCCCATAGGAAATTTACGATGCCCCACAAGTGATCAAATTTCAGGTGCCACTACCAAATATGGTTTCTAATTAGCATCTAGGTTATTTATATTATTATTATCTTTTGTTTAATTTACCTATTTAATCTAGTGTGATAATACTAAAGTTTCATATTTTAAATAATTAAATTCACAATTACAACCCTCAATAAAAATAAAATGATTTTTATATCTCAATTGTGACCTTGAACACACTCTAAAGATAAATAACATATAATCCACTATGGTGGGAATGGATCAGAATTTTTCTAATAGAGGAGTTAAACACTAAGTTACAGGGTTATAAACCCTTACTAACGATGGAAATCTATTGAACATATGGTTGAAACTGTGTATCCTCATCTATAATATTACATAAAATCATTTTGAGCTCAAGCCATCGATTAACAGGATTCTCTCGAAAAAATTTCAACTCACTAGAATACCTCATGAAGATATTAATGAGCATATTGGATGTTTCCCTGAGCCCTGTGATTATTTAAAAATTTATAATTTATTAAGTAATATATTAAGTCTTCCCATATTCCTCTTTTCCTAGCATGATCGAGCATTGGAATAGATCAAGAGTTTTCCATTGCACTCCATTACTAAATGAGATAATTTGTAATGAAACTTTATTACCTACTTCATTCCACCCCCATGTCAATTGATATCCAGGTAAAAATTATAAGCATTAATCAACTTTATTAGGAATAAATTTAAAATTATTAGGAAAGCATTAAGGATATAATAATAAAATTCCATAACCATGGTATTGAATTGTGGATTTTAATAAAAAACTTTTATAACAGACATTCATTGGAAAAAAAGTCAATTATTGACATTGTATATGGAGGACCATTAAAATGAAGTAATTATTAAAGAAAATATACAATATTCTTAATGAAATAAATACTAATATATTATAATGAATAACTAAAGGAACAATGAGAAAAGTCATGGACATGATCAATAAAAATAGTTTGATGTTGGCCCAAATGGAATCTCTAACCAAGAAATTATAGGTAATGATGGGCCAATAATAATTCCAATGTACCAATACCGAATTAGTAAATTTTATAGATTATAGCAGAAAAATAATTTTTATGGATGACATCTGCAACCAAAATAAAGTAATGTTTATTAGTATAGAGGGCCATATTTTCAATTGTAGTAGGGACTATCACTATAGAGTCTGGTCTACATTCTAGAGGTGACTTTGGATAATTTCATGAATACTGCTGGATCTTCCATCAAAAAAATAATATCATAATCAAAATACCAAGGAATGAAAATAAAATAGATAAAGGATGATTTGATATATCAAAAGGAAACACTCCAAAATTGTGAATTCCATGTGAGGAGTATTTTAGACAAATTTCAAGAGTGGCTAATAGAAGTACTACTAGGATGCCCTGAAGTGCACTATTGTAAATATTTTAAATACATTAATCTATGAAATGGAAAAGTCACAAAGGAACATTATGAATAATGAAATCAACCACAATATCAACAAGGTGAAATGTAAAATGAAGAGATATAAACGAATAAATAAAAATAAGAAGCTGAAGAAAAACCATCACAGTATAAGATAAGAAAACCATTTTCAGATAACATAAGAAATGGAAAATTGATACACATAAATGTAAATTCAATTAACAATTTTAAAAATTAAATATTAATTTTCATTTTATAGAGTCTCTCATAAAAATTCTGACAAATGAAAAATTAATAAAAGAACAAGGTGAACAATAAAAAGAATTTAGAAGAAATTTGAACTATACCCCTCGCATGGGAATGTTCTATTGTAGTATTGAAAGACTTACCAAAAAGATAATGAAACCTATATATATTTTTTATTTCTATTAATATTGGGTCTTTAAAAAATTGGGAAACCACTATGTGATTTTGGTGTGATCATGAACATCATGTCATAAAACAAATTCTAAAGCTTGGGTAAAGAGTAGATGAAGAAAACCATAATTTCAATCCAACTAGAAGAATCAATAGTAAAATAACCTCATGGAATGATTGAATGCATCATATTAAAAGGGGATAAAATATACTCCCTAATATATTTACTGGTGATGTACATGGATTAAGAGAGCACTCCTTTCATTTTGTAAAGACCATTTTCGGCTATAGGGCATTCACTGATAGACGTACAAAGCAGAGAAAATTGTCTGAGTGTTGGTAGTGAACAAGTAAGTTTCCACATTCCTAGAGTGATAAAAAATAATGACTTGAAAAAATATAATGATATTGAATAGGTAAAATACCAAAATCTGAAGATATTGTTGAGTTTAAGGATGTATATGAGGTAGATATTGTGGTATAAGATGATATTCAAAGTAAAGTTACATAAAAGAGAACAAGAAGGTGAGATATTAGACCCTTGAAATAGAAGGAAAAACCTATTCCACTGAGTTTGAAAAGTTCCAATAGGTATATATGGTACATTAACTTCTATTCAGTTTTTTTGTATTAAAATAATACTGGAGGGTCAATCCGATGTAAATAAAACAATTCTTTCTAGTGGTAAGAATTTTGTTTTCTTCTAAAAAATGAAATGTGATTACCTATATAGACCGGTCACATATGATTCCATTTTTAGAACCCAAATAAGTATAATATTTTAAATCATCCATTTCTTGAGCTAAATTTTAATGAAGTATGGTCGATCCAATAATGATAAAATAAATTACTACTAAGAGGTAACCTAACATTCGGGGTTTTTTATTTTTCAATTTTTAGGAATATGAAATCTCCCTGAATTTTTTAAACATCATTGAATAGGTTTCTATATTTTCACAAACTTGTTTTCATTTTTCTAGATTATCAAGACATCATAGAGCATCATTAAAAGCGACTTCATTCCCAATTCCCATTGGGAACCTGGTTTAGATATAACTTGCATAACCCTAGTTTGAAGAATAATTAAAAGGGGGAAATAATTTCAATTCTATAATTTTCTATAGTACTATATAATGTTAACTACTTTAATAGAATTTAACTAAAAAATTTACTCCTTTAACTTAATTCATTTTTAATCATCTAGTTTAGAATATATAAACTAGTTATGAATAAAATCGTTCCATGTTTTTAAATTTTCTTTGTTAATAAATTTGAATGAGAAAATGGGGAAAAGAATAAGTATATTTAATCATGTGGTTTTGGTGTAGAAAATCCTAATCTAGGGAGACTGGTTGATTTTTTTTTAAAAAAAGTTCGGATATTTTTCCATTATTTTAATTTCATATATTTTCATTTATTTATTTTGTTACTCACATTCATTTTCATGAGTATTTTTCCCAACTATTTTTCTTATTACAGAGAAATTTTATTAACCGAATTTTCCCATTTCTTTCTATAAACTATTTATTAAGGGACTAAAAAATGTTCTCTTATTGAATTTTTTGGCATATTATCAAAGATATGACTGAAAAAAATAATTTTTAATATGATTTAGGCATTTTTATTTAACACTTTATCCTTGGTCCCACCTCTCATTTATCCTTCTCTTACCAATTAAGTCCATGAATGACATTGATAGTAAATAATACATGCTATAAGACTATTAAAATCATTACTAACCTTATCATAGTAAATTTCATGATATTTAAAAGAATAATTTTGGGAGAGAGGCTATTCATGGTGGATAGGGATGTACTACATTGAGGAGATTTTGATGGGGGTTTTCATTATGATTTGGGGGCATGTTATCATTCACTATGTTATATTATTCACCTCTCTTGATAAAAAATGGGTTTTGTTTTGGGAGGATAAAAAATAACCATTTCCAAACTGGTGATATTTGGATCATATGTGGTTAGGATATGGATGTGATATTTTTCATTAACCCAGCTTTTGAAAAAAAAACAAGTATGAGATATTGATTTATTCATTATGCAATGTTTTATCGTGTGCCTACATTGATATTTGGCGGCTGGGTATATGACATATTATAGGATTATTTCAACGATCTTCTCTTTTGATATCATGTACTATGATTTAGATTCAAACCTCATTTTTCTAATTTAATTTTACATCATTTATCATGTTTACCTAATCCTCAGATTCATTTGAACCTAATGAAGTATCCCCTATTATTAACAATGATACCTATATTTACATGGTGGGGATTCCAGATTCCATATAAGCCTATGGTAAATGAAATTTTTTTGAGGTATGAGATTAATTTCACATACACATGTTACCTTTATCATAATTAGAAAAATTCAATGTGAGTTAAATTGAAATTGGAATGTTTAGTTACCCAGTTCTCAAGTAATTAACCCATTAGTTATTTTTTTTATGTATGTAGAGTTATTGGGTAAAGTTTGGAATGGTTTGGAGATGTTCGGAGATGATTTTGGGATTTTATAGAGGTAAACAGGTTGAGTATGGTTTGTAGAAACCGTGCAATAACTCTAGGAAATCGTTTAAGGTAGAACATGGGTCACTAGGTAGGAAAATGATTGGCACAAAATTTGGAAAAACCATGCCAAAACCCAAATAAAATATTGATTTATGAAATATAGAGGCTAAGAACAGCTGGAACATTATTTTTCTAACCATGCGAGCTCATCATGTGAAGAGGTGGCTTGAGGCAGTAGCACCTACATGGTTTGGCCATGATTTTCCAAAACATGTGGACTAACAATTTGGCGTGCAAGTGGACCTCAATAAATTTTCGATCTAATCCAAATTAGATTGTTAACCACTAGTTTCACCTATTTCAACCCAAACATTTTTTCCTCTTCTCCCAAATTCTCTGAATACCCTTCTTCTTGATTTGTGTGTTATTCGTTGGTGATTATTTGTGCTTTGGATTCTCAAATTCCTTGGTAAGTGATAGTTTATGGTTTTTTTCCTTAGATTTCATCTTCTTACCTCCATTGGATTCATGGGTCTTATATTTTGGGGATAGATACAGGTTTTGTGATGTCAATCATGTTGAGATATGGTTTTTTAGATGATTGTGAATAATATACAAGGAAGGTTTTGGAATATCTAAGCCAATTTTGTTGAAGAATTATGTCATTCTTAATTTTTGGCTATTTTTATGTGGTGGGAGGATTCCTTCTTGACTCCTATTAATTAGATATTGAAGGCTTGATTTCAATTTTATTATTTTCTTCAATTAAATTATTAATTTTTTTCAAAGATTTATGGAAACCCTATTTAGTGATGGTTTGTGAAATTGTGGAAATTGGTTTTTTGTGGAAAGTGCAATTGGTTGTATGATTTTAAAATGATGATTTTAACATGTTTTTTTGGTTTTTATTAATTGAAAGAGGTTTTTATAAATGTTTTCAACAAAAATATTGTTTTATTGAAATGGTTTTCCTTAGTTAGTTGGGCATTTGATTTTTCATAAATGGTCGGTGTGTGTTCATTTTGTTGACGTGACCCTATATAATGAGAATGTACCATTGGATTATAATGGTGTGACCCCATATCAGGGGAATATACCATTTGGTAACTAGAGATATGGATACCTTTTGAAGACTTGGAAGATCAATGAGAGATTTCTCGTGATTATGTAACTGTCACCAAAGCATGTATGTGTGGGTGTGTGTTAATTATGGAATGGGTATGACAAATGGAAATGTGAAATGGTTTAAAGTGTTGTTTGCTTTCCTTTCAGTAAAATTTTTTTAGTTTGGAAAATTATTTTTATGATTTGATATAAACTACTATAAATTTGGTTTTAAACTATCTTATATAAATGATCTAACATTTTGTATAACAGATTATATAGAGATGTCAATGGAGCAATGGTTCCTGAAAGAGAAATCTTAGGAACTATAGGTAGAGAAAACATGTTTACACCTATGGGAAATGGTGGGAAATATAATGTTGGAATCAAATTGAAGGAGGACACAAATTTCTAAGCTAGTGGAATGACTCAAAATCTCATAGTTGGATTAGTGGATCTTCCTCTAAAACCTAAGAGTAAATATGGAAGTCTTCCATGTGGTTATTTTGATCACATGAAGTAAGATTTTCCTACAACACACATCGAATGTCACAATGGAATCTAGATGGGTAATCTTAAGTGCTATTTGTCATAGTGCTCCATTTTTGGGAATTCAGGACACATCTCATGTTATAAAAACATCATATGCTTTGATTTGATGAGGGATAAGGAATAATTCTTATCAACAAAACTGAGCTAGACATGGTGATTCTAAGAATATCGTGACTCCTCAACTAGTTCAATCTTAAAAGGGGAATAAATAGAAAAGTGTAGCGAGTATGAAATTTTACAGAGCTGATAAATTAATTTTTTATGATCAATCTAGACCATCAATGTTGAGAGGTATGGTTCTTTTGAATTATTTTCTTATGTAATATTTTTTTGATATGGGTGCATCACATTCATTTTTTTCTTCTTATGATCTTGATCTTCTAGGTATTTTTGTTAAGATGAAGTATTCTATTTCAAAACATCAAACTCATCTTGAAAATGATAATTTTAGGAAATTATGTGAAAATAATTTTCTCTAACTCTTGATGAGGCTAAATTAGTTTGGGAAATCTATGTGCTTGATATGGACATCTATGACATAATCCTTTGTATAGATTAGTAGATAATGTTCAAATCTAACATCAACTGTTATACATAACATGTTTGGCTCACAACTAAGAATGGCATTGGTAATATCGTTAAAAGATATTGGAATGTAAAGTACGGTGCAACAGACTTATTGGAACTAGCAGTTGGAAATATCTCATGCTAGTTGGTTGTGTTGACCTTGGCATTGGTGGATGAGATTGAGAATAATACTTTTCCAGTCATTTTCATTCCGTTTCTGGATGTTTTTCCTAAAATTATATCTAGTTTTCCACCCATATGAGAAGTGTAGTTTATGATTGATCTCATACTAGGGACCATTCCTATCTCACTTACTTATTATCAAATGGAGCCCACATAATTGAAGCAATTAAAGGTCCAGTTGTAAGAGTTGGAATGAAAAGGGTTCATTTAGCCTAGTACATCTTGGGGGGTAGCACCCATTTTGTGAATTATAATAACCTTAACCAAGTTATGATAAAGAATCATTATCCACTCCCATGAATTGATGATATGTTCGATCAATTATGGAGAGCCTAGTGGTTCCCTAAAATTGACATGTGTTCACGATATCACTAATTTCGGGTTCAGAAGTATGATATTTCAAAAAAAACTTTTTGGAGTATATATAAGAATTATGAGTATGTTTTTATTCCTTTCGGTCTTACAAATGAACTAGATATATTTATGAAATTTATAAATGGGATATTTTAATGTTATCTAGGTTCTTTTATAGTGGTGTTTTTGGATGACATATTGGTGTATTTAGGGACAAGGGTTGAGCATGATAAACACTTAGCGATGGTGTTGCATATCTTGAGATTTCATTATTTGTATTCAAAACATTAAAATTGTGATTTTTTTTATAAAATAGGTATATTTCATTAGCCTTTTAATATCTAAAGAAGGTGTTTTTGTGGATCCAAAAATGATAGAGGCTTTGATCTCTTGGAAACTTCCAAATAATGTCTTCAAGATATGTAGTTTCCTTGGCTTTTCTAGTTATTAATGACATTTTTTTGTGATTTTTCCTAACCAGCTTCACATATAAAATCATTTATTAGGATAAATCATTCATTCCAATGGGATAAGTAATTTCCAAATTATTTTTAAGATATTAATTTTCACTATACATAAAAATCAATCATGATATTTATAGAACCTTGACAAGGGTATATGGTGTATTTCAATGCTTTGGGATTGGGTGTGGGATGTGTTATCATACAGGGATATCTAGTTGTTTCTTATGGATCATGTATGTTACTATAGCATGAGAAGAACTACCCAACACATGATTTGGAATTAGTTATTGTCATCCATGCTTTGAAAACATGGCTTCATTCCCTCTATGGTAAGAAATTTATGGTGTTTAAATATCATAAGATCTTGAAACATATTCTATTAAAAATATACATGAATATGATACAAAGAAGATGGATGGAGTATCTCCAAAAGCTTTACTTTGAATTTATATATACATTAGGTAATGAAAATTTTGTGGCAGATGCATTAAGAAGAAATTCATATAGTCAGTTGGAAAAAGAGGCCTCAGATTAATTTCATTTGTTGTTGGTGATAGTCAACATGCTCTTGGATTGTGAAGTCTAATGTAATTCTTTGGTTTTATTTCTTGTTTCTTTTGTTCTTGATTTGGTTGAGAATGTTAAATAGGCACAGAAATCCAATTTTGAATGTGTTTCTATGAGGCCAAAACTTAATGGTGGGTAGACCATTGTGGGATGGAAGCCTGATATAGGATTAGTGTTGTGTTTTTGGCATCAGATAGTTAAACATATATCTTGTTAAGAATTAATTCTTCATACTCACCATCATTCGATGTGGGATGTTCATAATAGAATAAAAATGTTTTATTAGGCACTAAAAGTGAAATTTTGGTGGGTTGGAATGGAAAAAAATTGGATGAGTTTGTTATGAGATGCCTTAATTATTACTACTCTAAGGTAGAATACCAGTATCCAGTGGGTATATTTTAGTTTTTACCTATTCTTATTTTTTAATGGGAGAAAAGAACTATGGATATTGTGATTGTTCTCCCAAGGATGGTTCAGAAATATAGTTCCATATGGGTTATAGTGTATAGGATCACAAAGTATTCCAAATTCATCCCTATTCACAAATCTCATACAGTGGAGGACATGTCAAAAATATATATCTAAGAAGTGTTAAAGAGGAATGGATTACCAGTTTTGATAGTATGGGATAGAGATATGAGGTTTATATCTCATTTCTATAAATCCTTACAGCAATCCCTTGGGACTCAGTTGACGATGAGTACAACATGTCATCCTTGGATGGATGGAAAATCTGAAAGGATGATACAAAAATTATAATACATGGTTTTGGATTGTGTGATGAATTATAGTGGATTGTGGGATGAGCACATACCTTTAGTGGAGTTCTTGTAGAATAATAATTACCAGGCCGGATACGTATGGCTACTTTGGAAGCATTGTATGGGCTTCCTTGTCATTATCCACTTGGTTGGGTGGAAATAGTTGAGACTTAACTTGTTGGACCAAGCCTTTTGTAAGAGACAACAAAGAAGATTTAGTTGAACAAGAAGAGAATGTATATAGATCAAAATCAACAAAAATTGTATGTGGATCATCGTCGATGGTTGTTGTCATTCGAGGTGAGTGATAATGTGTTCTTAATAATCTCTCCAATGTTTGGGCATCGTTGTTTTGGAAAGGTAGAAATTGGACCCTTGATAAATAATCCCTTATAATATACTTTAATGAGTTGTTGAGGTGGAATATCAGTTGTATTTTCCTCCAAGGCTTGGTTTAGTGCATAATTAGTTTCATGTATCTTAGTTGAAGAATTATCAACCGAGTGGGATTCAACATCATCACATTGAACTAGAGTCAGATGCTTTACTGATTCCTATTCCAGTACATATTATGGATAGGCAAGAGAAAGTATTACATGAGAAAAACATCGACATAGTGTGCGTTTTATAGAAACATGTTCAGATTCAAAAAGAATCTTGGGATCATGAAAAAAATGGTCGTGCAATGGCTATAACTCTATCAGGATAATGATAGTTTTCAAATTTTTGGGGGTGGAATGACCAATGGTGGGAAAAATGTAGCATCCCTAATTTCTGGTAATTAACCCTTTAGTAAATTTTTTAAGTACATAATCTTATTATGTTATGTTTAGGGAGGTTTATAGAATATTTGACAAGTTTTGGGGATTTTCTAGAGGTGCGCAGGTTTAGAATGATAATTAGAAACCATGAAACCCCTCAAGGAAACTATTCAATATAGAATAGGGGTCAGTGGGTAGTAACATAGTTGGGGAATGGTTTATCCAAACTATGTGGCCACCCAGATGAAACTATGATTTTTGGAATAGAGGGGATGAGCCTGGTTAGGGCATGGCTTTTCTAACCATGAGAGCCAACAGTGTGAAGGGGTGGTTTTTGGCAGTATCACCCACACTGTTGGCACACGATTTTCCAAACTTCAATATATAACCATGTGGAATATTGGAGTACCTCCATAAATTGTTTATATAATCCAAATTAGAAACTTAACTTCTCATTGTTTCCCTACTTCAACCCTAACACATTTTACTCTTCTCCCAATGGATGTGGAGACACATATACTTGATCTGGGAGAAATATTTTGGTCATTCGTTAAGCATTTGAGGCATGAATTCCTTGGTTAGTGCTTGTTATTTGTTTTTTCCTTATATTTCATCTTCTTCCCTCTCTTGGATTCATGGGTCTAATCCATTGGGAATATATTCATGTTTTTTTGCCAATCATGTTGAGATATGATTTTTTGATGATATGGAACAAGATCAAATGTGGGTTTTGGAAGATCTAATCCATGTTTGTTAAATAATTTTTTTATTCATCATTTAAACCTA
This sequence comes from Viscum album, assembly GCA_963277665.1. NCBI lineage: Eukaryota > Viridiplantae > Streptophyta > Magnoliopsida > Santalales > Viscaceae > Viscum > Viscum album. The sequence continues at coordinate 781,613,842 of OY728123.1, read as the reverse complement.
TGTTTTTGAGGTTGGTATATTCACTCTTGAATCCAATAGATTAAAAATTTGGATCTTAATTTTTTTTATTTTATTGAATTAAATTGTGAAATTGTTGTGAAAGTATTGATGGAACCCCTCTTTAGTAATGGTTTGGGAAATTATATAAATTGGTTGTTTGTGGAAATTGAAATTACTTATATGATTTTAAAATGATGTTTTTAAAATTGTTGTTTTGTTTTGATTAAGGGAAGGTGATTTGTAAACAAATCCATAAAAATATTTTTTTATTAAAATTGTTTGGCTCAATTGGTTTGGAATGGGATTTGGAATAAATGGTTAGAGTGTGTTCATTCCATTGACGTAACCATGTATTAGGTCATTTATTATTTGGGTACAATAACATGACCCTCTATAAGGGGCCTGTTCCATTGGGGAACCATAGATATTGTTACCTTGTGACTACTTGGTATAATGATGAGAGACTGCTCATGAATATGGAACTGTTTATAGAGCATGCATGTATGGGAATGTATGAATTATTGAATGGGTATACCAAATGTAAATGTGAAATTGTTTAAAGAGTTATTTGGTTTTTTCCATGTAAATGGTTTTGTTTTGTAAATTTGTTTTATGATTTGATATAATCTACTTTAAATTTGGTTTTAAACTATCTTATATAAATTTTAATACATGTTCTATCCTAGTTGTGTGATTAGAGAAGTCATTTGGGGAAATCCTACTAAATTTGGTTCTCGCTCACTACTTGGGAAACATAGTGAAATTTTATATATTGTATATTGATACGCATGTAAATACAAGCTATCTCATTTGTTTTTAATTTCATCATTATATCTAGGGCATGGATTATGGAGTTGGAGCTTGGAAATTGTTGGGAGTTGTTGAGTTGTTGTATTCCGCATCATTGGGTTTTGTTGGTTTTATTTTCTGATTTGTACTCTAATATGGTTCATGTTTATATTTTTATTTTGTTTTTAATTGGTTTTTCTTTAATTTGAAATCGAATAGTTGTTTTTTGTTTATGGTATACATGTTTGGTTGTTTTACTTTCAATGGGAAAATCACCCCCAACTGTTATGAAGCCCATGGAATTTATTTCCAGCCTTTGGTGTATTGGGGATGTAACATAAGGCATAGTAGCACATATTCCTCTTCTTATGATAATAATTTAGGGTTGGGATGTCACATCAATCATATTAATAATGAATTATAAAATAAAAATGATGAATTAAAAGGTTTGGATGTTTCAAATGAAAAAAATTAAAATACATGGTTGATTTGTTTCTTTTAAAAATGAGGTATTGATGAAATTTAACTATGTGATGCTCAAACATTTAATTTCCCATTTTATAAATTAATTTATTGGACATTTAATTTAAATCATTTTAAGGTGATCATCCTTTTTAGTATGTTGAGATGTCATTATTGAGGACAAGCCTGAATTATGGTATAGGTGGATTTGATAACTAAATTTGATGCTTATATATTGTTTTATTTTAATAAATTAATCTCATTAATTTAATTTAAATTCCTTCCAATATTTGTATTTTTTATTGGTTTTTTAATTTTTTATATGATGCAATTAAATTTTGAATAAGGAAATAAAAAAAGGATGATTTTAGAAAGCTTACACTTGGTGCCACGACACTTCATGGTGTGGCGCGACACTGAAAATTTGAAGTTGGATTAAACATGCAGAAGAATTATAGAAACTAGAAGGGTGATTTATAAGTAATAAATTATAGTTTATGTTATATAATTGTTAGGTGTAGGTATAGGATGAAAATTATTTCTCCCCTACAAGCATTAAAAGGAATGTTCATGGCTTTTTTGAAGGATGTTAAAGAATAATTTACTTCGTAAACATTATTTGCTTCATAATATTTATAGGAAAAAATATTTGAAGAAAATTATTTATGTTTTAAATTATTTTAATTACTTGAATTAATCAAAGGAGTAGACTCTCAAAACCATATCCATTCTATTCACAACATGAATTTTTAATTTACATCATAAACATACAATCAACAATAAAATTAATGATCCTATCATATGACACTCTTTGGGGAATTTCAATGATAGTACTGTGACTTTTGGGTAAAAATTGTGCCACTTTTTAACACATTTATGAAAAAATAATTCCAACCCTAGAACCCTTGAAGATCTATAAATTTTGGCTCAATCTATTTCTGCCATGGATCAATCTGAACACCAAATCTTGGGGTGAGTTATTATGTTATGCAAGGTCCTCCACCAGTCTTTCTATCTACCTTTCATTGTGATTTATTTTTTTATTCCATATCTCTTACTCCATTATTACTATAATTAGGGTTGATTTATTCCTTATTATAAGTGTAGTATTGAAGATGGGTGAAGGTGATTTTAGATTTTATTTTCTTATACATTCATGTATTATTGTTCTCACACTAATTAATTGAATTACAATCTCTTTATTTATTTTTAATCAAGACCTATGACTGATGAATTTGCAAAAAAAATTTTAATCGTGCAACAGATTACTCTAGATTTGGAATTACCATTATCACATATAGTGTAATTATTTTGAAATATGGTATCAAAAGAAACATGACTTGATAATGCACTAAATTATCTAACCATGGAAAAGGGGGTATTGTCGCATTGAGGAGGGGATACCATAATCATTATATCTACCTCATCTTGACTATGATACCAAAATTTAGCAATAAATTTAATTTCTTTGTCTAGTTACACCCAAACCCTAAATCTAAAAAACATCAGCACAACATTATAATATATTTCTAAAACCAAACCTTCTTCTCTTTCTTTTCTATCAATTTTTAAGAACAATGAAACTATTCTTTCTCTTCCTCTTGTTCAAATAGATTATGTAATTAGTTTTCTCTGAAAACCCATAAATAATTGATTGCACTGTTTCGTGGGTTTGAAATCAAAATCTATGAAATATATATTTTAATTAATTAGTGACAATTGTTTTAGTTTTAAATATTATTAAATTTGGTTTTCCCAATAGGATACTAACGATTCCCCGCAGGAAATTAGTACACTTGTGATACATTTAAGAATGGTGAATTTGTTATTTGATTCTAAATCCATGATTTCATTCATATCATGAATGTTCTATAAAAATTTACAAACACCACCTTAAGACATAGAGGTACAACTAGTATTTCAAACAAAATTTATGGAGATCATTCCATCTCAAGTATATCACTCTTCCCAAAATGAATTTTATTGGCAGAATATTCCAAAAAACCTGGTTCTGAACCATTTGGTAGATTTTTATGCTATATTTATAATGGAATGGTTTTCCATATATAGATCAAATATCAACTACTAGGAGATTGAATTCACATTCCATATCCCAAGCCATCCTCTAATTCTATAAAAGTGAAAGTATAATTATGAAACTCCATTGGAATATCTTTCACCAGAATGGATATTATTTCCTTATGATAAATATTATTAGGATAAAATGATTGAGGTAAAAGATATGATTTCCCTTCATAATATACATATTGTGGGGAATATATAGATGTATTCCTTAAAGATTTTTCTAGTGTTCATCCTATTCAAGAGGTTGATTTCTCTATAAACTTATTCTGGGATCTATATCCATATGAAAGAGTCCATATAGAATGGACACTGTTGAACTAGAATAATTGAATAAGAAACTACAAGAAATATTGAAGAAGGTTTTTATACACCCTTATGTTACTCCATGGGGTTCCATAATCCTCTATGTAAATAAGGATGATGGTTTTGATACATCTTAACATTTATTATCACAAAATTAACAAGCTCGTGAAAAAGAACTAGTAACATTTTACACATATTGATAACCTATATGATCAACTACATGGGGATCGATATTTCACAAGGGTTGATATTTAGTCAATATATCATAAATAGAAGGTGAAAAAGGTGTATATTCCCTAGAATACCATCTAACAAATATATGTACATTATGAGTTCATGGTAATTTCATTCAAACTCACTAATTATCCAATAATATTCAGGGACTTTCTTCAGATATTACCGTTAAAATAATTTATTGGTATTTATAAATGATATTTTCATATATTCCTAAACAATAGAAGATAATTAAGAACACAAAAATATTGTTTTAATTAATTTTTGAAAGGCAATGTTATATGAAAAATATAGAAAATTTTACTAATATATAGAGAAAGTCACTCTCTTAGGGAATACTAGCACAATTAAATGGATATTTTTAGATCATTAAAATAATAAGAAAATTGTAGAATGCACTAGATGAAAAAAATAGAGATCTATAGATTCATTAGATTATATAGAAACAATCAATGTTTTGTGAGATATTTCTCACATTTATCAAACCTATTGTCCAACTTTACTTAGAAAGGAGGGTTCTCTAGAAAGAAAAATGTGAACAGGGTTTTAAAGAGGTGAAGCGAAGGCTTGTCTCAGAAAGGACCAATCAAGATCTGTGACCACTAAGAGGGTTTGGGGTGAATCAATGATCTTTTTTTATATTTTCTAACTTATGAAACAACTTTCACCTCTTTTTAAAGAGTTATGAATTTGATGAAAACAAGAACACAAACACAAACCACTAACACACAAGTCTTTATGAGGTTCACAAAAACAAAAAAAAAGATTATTTAGTCCTTGGAATGGTATGTAAATAATCTAATACCACAAAATACACAATAAAATAATCTTTTGTATGTGGTTAAAATATGTAGGGAAATTCCTTAAACTTGTGTTGCACTATAATTAATCATCAATGTATGTTCTCTCTAAAAAGATAAAAGATGTTACAAATATTTTCATAAAAACTGTAAGATACATTCACAAAAATGATTCATTGTGTTTTCACAATGTATCTTGCACTTATTCACACATTCTCTTGTTTTAAGAACCTATTCACTTACTTTCCTAGTAGTAAGAAGAACAATCATTAGTTCATTGGCAATCTATCCGATAGGTTCTTATAAAATAATCCATCTGGTGTCTATCTTATAATGTTCTATCAATATCTTTTTATAGAATGAATCTTTATAACCCTATGTTCATTCCCTTATGAATTCATTAAATCAATGTGATACTGCCTTTTATGAAAACTTTTTCATTTATCCTTTGACTGAAAAAACTTATAGAAAATAAACTATTTCCTTTATAACCTCCTCATCTGATTATTTCTTCACATCTTCAAACTAATTCCAGTTGATAGGAAAAAATATTCTCATAAAATTCTATATGATGATTTTTCACAATGATTTTCTAGTCATCTTTTCTCTTTTGTATCACTTCATCTCACTTCAATACATGTGAACAGTGTCATACATAGTGTGTATGAACACCCATTTTATATAGTAGCACTTGAAGAAGAAATGGCGGGAACTCTAATTAATTTTTACATTCAATGAAAACTTGTAATTCAAATATCATATTCAAAAAAAATTCATCATATTCTTCCCCAATCTTATAGATTATTGTTAAAGCTTCTTGAAAACTCTAGCATTTTCTTACTTTAACAAACTTTTTTCTGAATTAGTGAGAATCATATATATTCATTATGATATATTTTGAACATTGAATGATCATATTTGTATCATTATATTAAATATATTCATGAATTTTTTGTAAAGACCATAAAACAGTTTGAACTCTATAACAAACATTCATCCAGTGAAACATGGTAACAACACTTATTTCTAATGAGGAATTGTATTTTTATTCCTATACAACTTCATATGATCTTCTAATAAGTATTCTTCTTATTACTTTCACCGTGTGATCATTTACATCAGAACTATTTTTCTATTAACTTCTCACACCATTCTCTATCCATTGAACATTATATAAAACATTTTTGTGAATAATTTAACCAAAACCAACTGTCAATGACTTGAGGACTACCATAAATTCATCCTAAAGAAACTTCAACTTCAAAAAAAAATTTACATATGTGTCTGATAGACATTGTACAAATGTTTTTTCCGATATAATTAGACTGATGATATTGAATGAGATTGTCCAATGGCCAGTATCCAATTAGACTTAGTCTAATGAAATTCATTAATATATTCCATTTTTACTTAAACAATAATCTACTTATCGGGGAACCTCAAAAATGTTTTAATGATAAAACATAGTATTTCTGAAACATAAAACTTTTGTAAACATTAAAAATAAACCTCATATATTTTTATGAACACTTACATAGTGTATGGTAGTTAGGTGATGCCCTTAAACAAAATTATCATCGACCTTTATGTGTTCTACTTCATATACCCTTAAATCACGCACAAAAAATATGTTTCCCTTTTTTACAGCATGAAAATAATCCCTTATGTAAATAATGAATTTGACTAATATCTTTTGTTTGGTGAACTTCCTTAGGAAATTATAGTATAAAAATTATACATACAAATGAATTTATCCCCTTTTATACAAACATTTAGATCATAATATCTTTCATAACTAATGATTTTAGAATCATTAAAAAATATCATCTAATTTTATTTATTGAACACTTTTCTGGTAGGTTTTATAAGTATGTTAAGATAAATGATTAACACATTTCTCATTCTAATAATTTATTCGGGTATCCTTCATCTGATGAAAACTGTCCAGTAAATCTACCAACCATATTAATCTAAACACATTTTTTTGGAATAATTAAAAAAGTAAGGTGATTTTATATTTGATAATAAATGATAATACTTTCATAACATTTTGTGACAACTTCTAGCTTCTTTGAAACACGTTTAATCATCTTAGTCCTAAGAATATTCCCAATTGGATTTTGTTGTCAACCATGGAACATAAATCATTAAAACTTTATAACTATTTTAGTGGATCGTCTATCTATCAATTCTATGACTATTTGGGAAATGTCAATAATGTGAACAAGAATCATTGAAAAAAAATAACACATTGTCCATTAATAGTGATTTAAGAAAAAAATTATTACACCTCTTTATAAACTTCTTCCACTTGAAGATTTCATCAAAAATGAAACATTATTTTTTAAGAAAATCATTTCTTTTATCCACAATAACATAATATTAAAACATTTTATCTTAATAAAATCATTGCTTTAAGATTTTAATAATCCCCCTTAATACATTTTTTCCCTTTAAAGTTAAAACATTTACCAATGGATAGATTTATGATGCAACATTTTCCACCCTTAAAAACACTATCCAAAGAGAATATGAAGTGGGGATGGATATCACATATCTTAGCCCTGAAGGGATGGAGGTTGAACACCCATTGTCAACCTCAACATAATAAATGTTTCATTCAACAATGGTTTCATAAAAATACCAGAAATATTATCTATTTTAGAAACAAAATCCAACTCGATTTTATTATTCTTCACATGCTCTTTCATGAAGTGATATTTGATATAAACTGTTTTGGAATTAGAATGATTTACTATATTTTTAGTGATATTTATATCACTTTGATTATAACATCTCATGATAAGGGGTAACTTCACATTAAAAAAAAGTATTCTAACTATGTCTTCATCCACATATGTTGTGTGGAAACTTGAGTGGTAGAAACATACACATATTTTTTTATAATGAGATTTATATAATTCTATTTATTTATATTCCTACTAATATGTCTTTCTTCCAAGAAAAACACTCCACCATATGAGGATTTTCTATCATCTATACCTCCTATACAATCTGAATCTGTATAACCAAATTGATCAATCACTTCCATGATATTATAATTCAACCTAAAACTAGTTATGCCTTTAACATATCTAATAATTATCTACCCATCCAAAATATGAGATTCCTTTGGTGAACTTTCATTCCAATAATATAGTTTAATAGTATACACAATATCTATCCTAGAAATCGTAAGGTATAATAAACTTCCAACCAAGTTCCTAAATTCATTAGCATCAACCTATTTTCTTTCTATATCATTTGACAATATTTTTCCCAATAAAATTAGTTTGGAAACCATATATGAATCTTCCATGCCAAAATTCTTTATAAAATCCTTAGTGCACTTCTCTTGAGATGGGAAAATTTATTTCTTCTTTTAAGAGACTTATAATCTAGGAAAGTATTTTATTTCTCCTATAAAGGAAATTTTAAATAACCTCTTCATCTCTTTAGTAAACATTTTACATGTTTCTTATTCATTAACAATGAATATTATTTTTTTAATATAAATAACCACAATGAGAAAAACTTATTGATTTTATTTTATGTTGAGGGTACTATAAAATATCAATTTCTTGAAGGTCAAATTCCTTATGTAAGTATCAAGTTTATATTATCAAGATCTTAGATCTCAATTCAATCAATATAAATACTTCTTTAAACTTTACTGATAGTTTTCATCATTACCCTGAACAAACCCACATGGTTTTTCAAAATAAACTTCTTCACTGAGAACTCTATTAATAAAATATGACTTTAAATTAACCAATAAAAGTATATATCTCTATTTTTCAATAATATTAAGAAATATTATAATAGTATCTAATATTTTAATTGGATCCAAGGTTTAATCAAACTCAAGGCCTTCAATTTTTGTGTAACTTTTAAAAAATAATCATGCCTTGTTTCTTATCACTTCACCTTCCTAATTCAACTTATTTTGGAACACCCAATTTATACCAATAATATTCCTATTTTTTTATTTAGGTATAAGTTACCATGTATCATTTTTTTCAATATGATCCAACACTTCATTCATTGCATAAATATACTCATGATGTTCTAACACTTCATTAACATGTTTTGGACCAACCTATGAATATAAGGACTTATGTGAAAATAACATTTATGTTCTTATAGTTTGAACATGTTTTAATTGATCCCTAATTAATTCATTAACATAAATATTATTTTATATCTATGGATGAGGTGAATATAAATGTTCCTTAATATATGAGATAGGTGAGTCAAAATATTCTTCTTAGTAAGCCTTGAAATATTTATTATCATTATGAACATTTTAAAATTATTCAATTTCATCTACCTAATAATCCTATTTCTCCATATATGAAATTGTATGGGACACTTTATTATTTACAATTCAATAATATTCACTTCTACTGAGCCAAAAATATATAATTTCTCTTTATTATAACACTCGCATCCTCTACCAGTAGAAGGGAATCACAGAAAAATTCCATCAACACCTCTTTGATCATATTTCAAAAGATTATTACCCTATACTTTTATAATGTAAGTAACACTGAACACCATTAGGTGAATAAAAATTGGAGTGTTTTTTTAATACATCACATAAATATTTATGTCATTTTTTAGACTTTAGAATCATATATTTTGAATATAAAGCACTTCTAATATTTCTTACCTCCAAAAATATTGATATTTATCATGTTAGATCAATATTTTTCATTCCATCTTCCCCAAACATTTATTTCTTATATTATAAACACCATTTTACTTTGGTTTTTATGGTACACTAAACTCATTATAAATTCTATGACTTTCAAGATAACCTCTCAGCTTCCCATTTGTATATTTTTCACCACTATTAGTTTGAATCTTCTTCAAAAAATAACTACATTATTTTTTTACATTTCTCTTGAAACTCTTAAATATTTTTAGAGCCTAAAATTTATGTATCGAAAAAATAATATATGTAAATCAAGTAAAAGATAAAATTTACTTATCTATATATTTTTTTATTTACTTATGGTATCACATATATAAGTATGTATCGGATCCAAGGGATGAGTGGAGTGTATGTCAATTTTCATATGTACTGATTATTAATCTTCTTTATAGAAAATGGAAGAAAACCAATCTATTTTTGTTTTCACATTAGGGATATCGTGAATACATTCTCTCTTTATTAGTTTTCTCATATTCCTTTGACACATGTCCCCCATCCTTTTATGTCATAGTAGATTTTCTTCCTTCATGCTTAGATAGCATGAAAATTATGAATCGCCAACTTGAAACATGTTCCCATTTATTCATTGTCCTCTCATGAAAAATTTCTCATATTATATTCACATAACAAAAAAACAATAATTTATAAAAAAATATTTTTACCTTCATCACTATGTTGTGAAACACTTAAAAAATTGTGTTTTATCTCTTAAAAAATATTGATCTTTTGAATTTTAACTTTTCTTCCCCACTAATAGCAGTTCCAAGGCCTTTGATTCCTAGTAACTAATCATTTTCAAAAGTCATTCTACCTTTATTAAAATATATCTCGTTTTTCAAAAAATTCATATCACCTGTCATATATAAAGAACATCTGAGGTCTACTATCCAAGTTCATTCTCCTTTTATAGATTTGAGATCATTTTCAACAACTAAGGAATTTTCCTTATGTTATTATTGATTTTAATGTGGCTTATGATATATTTAATATAAACATTATTGTACCGATAATGTGAAAAGATATCATTTGTAAAGATGTCCAAGTTTATCACATCATTTGAAAATAGTTTCCAATGGTTGGAATCTATTTTCAATCTTCATAATAACTTTATCATGTTGTCTCCTTTGAGTGGGTTACACCCCCATCAAATTTACCTCATGTTTCACATGGATTCACTATAATGTTGATGATTAAACAAATACATATTTATTATATGTTCAAATATTGTACAATACCAATAGTTACCTTAGATAACATATTTCCATTTGTAACTTATATACTATTTAGGGTTGTGTGTATTATTTTTATCTAATTTTGTACGTTCCAGTTTGGTATTTCATAGTGTACCAATGTTTTGATAACCTATTATAATTTTATTCATTCCTTAAAAAACTATTTAGTTATATTATCTTTTGTTTTATACTTTGAAACATTATGAACTATAGTTTTTTCAAACCTCCTAATTTTGGATAAAACATGGTGTTCTTAGCTAGATTTTTCTTCTATAAATTTTCATCCATTTTACTAATCTTTGAGGACAATTTTTATTGATCCTCGTGAGTTTTACTTTTCTTAGAACTATTTCCGAATTCAGTAACTATGTTTTTGAAAATTTTAATCCCTTACTCAACTTTAGTAATTTTTTTTTAAACATTCCAACTCCTTATCCTTCAGCTTCAAATTTTATTCAATATTGATGTTGATGTTTTTATTTTCATAAAAAATTTCTTCAAATCAAAAATTTCTTTTAATAACTTAGTTTTTTCTTCATGAGAATATTCTTGGTTATTTTATATAATATTTTTTCTCATCAAATTCACATTCTCCCCCTCAAGTCTTACAATATTTACATGATATTCTTCAAAAATTATATTTATCATAAACATCAAATGAGATTATTTTTATTTTTTAGATCTACTTATTTCATCACTGTCCAACTTTTCATTATTCACTTTTTTAATGAGAAGTTTTTTAGAGGCATCATCACTGAATTTATAAACTTTTTCTTCAATGTCATCATCTTCTTCACACTTATAAAAATATTTTCTCTTTTGTTTAGATAACTTCTTTTCATTTTCCTTGGAATATAACTTAGATTTTACAGCCTTATTATTGAGTGATCTTCATGATTTTTTATCATCTTCATCACTTTATTCATCTTAATTTTATTGATGACAGTTTGTAAAGAAATATTTAGTATCTTTACTACCAAATAATTTCAGCGGTTACAATCCTCTGTACATTCACATGATTCTTTTCAAATTTTTACAAACAAAAACTCATAAATTCATAAAATATATTGCTAACCTCATTTTTTATGTTAGATTCATTGGATCTCCATTGAGAACTTTTTTAGGCTTTCATTTCATAGATGCTTTGAATAAAAATTTTCAATCATCCTTTTCCTTGTTCTTAATAACCTTTTCTATTATCATTTTTTAAGTTATTAGAGAGAAATTTATATCTTCTTAAGAAATAGTTTTAGGACCACTATAATCTATGGATGAAAATTTGGCATAGTATTTTTTAATAAGAATTCGTACGATATTTTCAATGATGGTTGAATCTTCCAACTTCTCACCAAAATATATTGTAGTGATTATAATATCATTTACCCTTGTAAGTAAGTCAACAATAGATTCATTATCACCCATATTAATATATTCATACTTCAATCTATATATTTTTAACTTCACATTATTCACTTTTTTTATTTCCTTCATATATGTTCTTCAACTTATCCTAGATACCCTTAGTTTTTTAAACTCCTTTAACTACAAGAAACTCACTTTTATTGAGTAAGGAAATAATATAATTTTTAGCTCCCCCATCATTCTCTAAAATAATCTTATTAGTATAATTTAGGGTAACTCCCTCTTCATAGTGTGGGAAAACATGTGTAGAATCTTCAATAACATCATAGATAATGAACATATGATAATGAATCATTTTATCTCTCCAAATATTATATTTCTTAACCTGGGAAAAAATAATCCGCTTATTGTTTATATAATTATAAAAATCCATGGAAACATCTCTTTTATTTAAAATTCAGTAAAGAGTTAGTGAAGGGGACCTTTGTTCTGATACCACTTGAAAGAACAAATCTGGATGTGCTTGATCATGTAGAGGTGGATGGGGTGAATCAGTTATCTATTTTTTTTAATTTTCATACTTATGGAACAACTTTCACCTCTTGTTAAATTGATATGACTTAGCTTAAAATAGGAAAACTGGTACAAATCAATATAACTCAAGTATTTACAAGATTCACTTCTCAATAAGATTATCTAGTCCTTGGAATGGTTTGGAAATATTTTCATACCACATAATACATTAGAAAATAATCATTATTGTGGGTACAACAAGTATGGAATATATTTACACTTTCACTACACTATACTCAAATAATAATACATGTTCTCTTCGCATAGATAAAATATATAACAATGATTTTTTTAATAACTATTAGAAACCTTTAGTAATAGGATTCAATATGTTTTAACTGTACTTATTGTAATCATTCACACCTTCTCATCTTGAAAGTACTTCTTCTTCAAATTCGTTCCTAACAACAAGCATGAATATTCTTCAGTTTTTTTCTTGTTCAACAGATATGTTCATATGGAATACTCCATTTGGTTTCTATCTGGTAAAGTCTATCTGGTTCCATTTTATGGACTAAAACATTTGGACCATCTATTCATCTAATTACCCTTGTATTCAGTTAGTCTGATACCACTTGTTGAAAACTCTATTTGGTATCCTTTGAATTTTAAAAATTACAAAAAATCAATGGTTTCATCAACATCAAATTCATCTTATCATTTTTTCACACTTCTTTATTGATACCAAATTACATGAAATATTTGGACAGTAAAATTAATTCCAATTATTATTCCAAATAAATCTTTGATCAACTTTCTTATCATTTTGTACTTCATCTCACTTCTACGAATGTTAATAGTATCATATACATTTTTTAAAAACACCACCTTTATATATTAACACTTGAAGGAGAAATGGTAGGAACTCAAATTAATTTTCCCACTCAATGAAACTCATAATTTGAATCTCTATCTCAAAAAAAGAATTCATCATATTATTCTTAGGGATTCTAGAGTATTATTGGAGCTTCTTGAAAATTATAGCATTTGTTTCCTTCAACAAACATACTTTTTACATTTTTAGAATCATGTAACTTACTTACATGGTATTTTGAACATAGAATATTATTGTTTCATTTTCACATTAGATATATTTATTAAAATTAAAAAAGACCTCTGAACTATTAGACCTTTTCAAAAAACATTTGGCAGTGAATCGTTTTTATAAAACTTCCATTAGATGAGATCCCATCTAATTGTTCTTCTTCAAAATCATAGCAACTTCTTGGACATCTTATGCTCATAAAATTCATCATTTGATAAATAGAAATATAACTATTTGTCTATTATGCTCAAAAACCATTCTCAATCTGATGAAATTCATATAAAACATTCATATAATAACTTCAACCAAACCCAATTGTTAATGACTCATAGACATACCTCCAATAATATGAAATCAACTTCAACCTCAAAACTTTGTACATGTCTTTATAATAAAAATTGTACAAAATCTTCATATAATAGACTCATACTAATGATATTTAATGATTTTGATTGATTATATTTATCCAATTAGACCTCATATGATGACTTTCCTCAATATCTTCCCTTTTTACATCAAAAAAAGTTTTCTTATCAGAAAACTTCATTGTAGGAATACTGAAACTTTGTACTTAAATATATCATAGCTTTCTTAAACATTGATAAAAATATTTTTGTTTTGCATAAACCCCTACATATCATATGAAATTTGGGTGATACACTACACAATGTGTCCTTCTACCTTTAAAAAACCTACTTTATATACCCTTATTCCATGCACACTGAATATGATTTACTATTACATGACGTGAAAATAAATACTTGCGCAATGAAAAAACTTCGACTAATAGCATCTGACTGGTGAAATTACTAAAACTTCATAGTATAAACTTTGTACAAAGAAACAAATGTATCCCCCTTTAGACTTATGTTTAGATCTTAAGATCTTTCATAACTCATGATTTTCGGAACATTAAGAACAAAAAATCATCACCTGGTTTTATTTATCAAAAACTCTATCTGGTGGATCTTGAGAGCATAGTATGAAAAATATTCAGAACATTTCCCATGCTAAAAATTATTTATCTAGTAGCCATTATCTGTTGGACTCACTCTGATAAATATTCCAACTAACTTTGTCTGATCAAATTTTTTGGCATGCTTAACAAAGTAAGGTTATTTTATGGTTGAAAATAAAAGATAATAATTTCTTAACATCTTCATAATAACTTCTAGATTCTTTAAAATCCCATTATAATTCTTATTACCAATAGTATACACACATGTAATAACACTACCAAAATGTGGGGAAGGATATTTAAAATATATCATTTCTTTTAAAAAGTGATTTGGTTGTGCACTTAGTAAAAATGATAATGCTTTAGAATATGCATAAATAAAATTGAATGTGACTGAGAAAAATTACACTACACATGATCTATAGTTGACAGTGGAAATATTTACCTCAAAAATTTGGTGGAATTATCTTCGTGGAGAAAAGGATGATCTATATACTAATCAAAAATGTATAAAGTATATATTCAAATAAAAATATCACAACATGAACCAAAGAATATGGATAGAGTCAATAAAAAATATATAATTGGTCATCCCAATAATATCCTAGAAACGAAAATAATGTGTTATTTGTTTTAATCTAAAAGTTATCTATAACCATATCCGTGAGTATGATTCAAAGAGATCCAATATTCTTATACTTTCAAAATATGAATATAGGAATAAAAAATATAGGTTAAAACATAATTGTGTTCTCAAATAATTACTCATTAATCTATCTTAGATAAGATTAAGTTGGTTCAAATGGATAATACAGGGATACAAATTAAGGTGGTACCAATAAAGAAGGGAAAATAAAATATCTCAACATTGATAAAGATATATTTGTATGGTATGGGAAATTATTAAATGTGTTATATGAGCTTGAAACAAAGTAGGAGATATTTGATGTTGTTTATAGCTCAACATTCTTCATCCACCCACGAAGTATAAAGATTTATATTGATCTTAGTTAGAACTTATGGTGGGATAATATAAAGAAAAATATTGTTGAATAAAAATATAAGTACTTGGTATACTAGAATTTTTAGGTAGGATGGAATAAGTCCAATGGGATGATGCAACAATTACCCACACTAATATATATATGGAAGAATATCACCATAGATATTATCACATGAATTCTAAATACATATAATGAAATAAATTCCATTTGGTGTGTGGTGGATCACCTTAAAAATACTTCTCACTTCATCAATATTTGGGAACACTTCTCACTCGAATAACTTCCATGATATATAATAGAGATGTGGATAGGTTTTATGAAGCACCACTATCAGTTATATTAGATTAATATCAAAGGATTACCTCAAAGTTTTATAAGATCCTTAAAAAGTAATTAAACACAAAGTTGAACTTTAGTACAACATATCAACCACAAGCATATGGTTAATCTAAAATTCCCATTTGAACAATAGAAGATATGATAAGATATTAATCTATATTATTTAAAGGGGGATTGGTTCAGAACCTTTTTCTGGTTGATTTCTCATGGAATAATAACTTCCACTTAATGATTTGGATGACTCTTTATGATGAAAACTAAGGGAATAATGTGGAAATCCATCTTTAAGACATTAAGTTAGAGAAAGGAAGGAATTGAAGCTAGAACTGGTATAAGACAAGGTAAATATGGTCCAAGATATTCCATAACACATCAGAGTAGCTCATCGTAGAAAGAAGAGTTATACTTAAAATAAAAAATGGTTTCTATATTTTTGGATTATGGATAAATTATACCATAAAATATCTCTATAGAAAATATTTACTAGGTTTGAAAATAAGGGAAATATATATACCATGTACATATTCCCCATTTGGATCACTGATTATGATTGAGCTATGGACTATCGAATGGTCCTTCCACCAAACTTATGACAACCCTACTTCTTATTACACAATTAAACATAATTTATTACATAAAATTTACTTGATACAACATAGAATATTGAGAGATCTAGTGTCTTTGGGAATTAGGATCATTAAATAACAACTTAAAAAATGAAATAAAGTATCTTTATTGAAAACTTCATTTACATGACCACTAAATTCCCTCATACATATCATTGCATAGGATAACCTGCGGACATGCATTAGAAAAGGGTGAGCTATAAAGCCCAGTAAGGGAATAATCATGGAATAACATGAGGAATAAAATAAATGTTAGAAAATAGGCATATCAATAGAGCACAAGAGAAGCATAAACATAAATTCATGATAAATAATGATAATAATAACATGGAAATGTGGCAATAACACTTAACATGGAATTAGCATGAGTCAAGGCTCATTGCACATTGAGCATGAGTAAACCCTCATTGCACCTGAAGCATTAGTAAACCCTCATTTCTCTTGAATTAGAATGATTAAATACCCATTTCACAGGACATATCATGATTATATACATAACCTAATGCATTGGAGCACTATAAGGGAAAACCCTTCTTCAACATTTCATTAAATGCATAAGTGTGCCACATGGATCATATAATATGGATTCATAAAACATTATCATTTATTCCATGATAAAGGAATGTGGAATTAATACATGAAACTTTATAATAAATAAGTAATTTTTCATAAAGTTTAATACCCTTGATAGAGAAATGGTTATGGTATTCACTACACAAAGACATTGGCTTGGAAAATCGGTGCAATTTTGGCAGTGTAACAGCGTGATGTAAGAATTCATAAAAATGGTTTATGAGAGTGAAAAGGGGTGTCTCATCATATGTACATGAAATGGAAAGTAATGGGGTCATATATATACATGTCCCAACAATTTTAATGGAATTTAGATTCCTGATACAAAATAATTGCTTGAATGTAAGTGAGGAGAGATAAATTCCTTTTGGAATTTCAGCATAGTAACTTGTGTACATGAGAGGAATTTAATGAGAGAGAAAGGGGTATACCATCATTCAACCATAAAGAGGGTAGTATGGGGGAGGTGAAAAAACATACCCCAACATTTATAAATGAAATTAAAAAGGCATAACAATTTAATGAATATTGGACAAAATGAGAAAGGAAGATAAACCCCTACTTGGAAGTGTGCTTCCAAAGGCTTGAGAGAGGCTTGAGAAAGGATTCTTGGGATCTTGGGGCACCTTGATAGGATTATATAGAGAGGATTTAAGAGGTTGGATGAACTCAAAAAGCTTCGAGTGAGGAGTAAGTGGGAGCTTGTGTGGGTTTATATAGGAAAGGTGAGGGAATTCTTTATTATTTAGGTTTTGGACACCTCACATTAAACTAATCCAAACCACAAACCATCCCATGGTTTTTGCCCATGTTTTTTGGAAAATGGAAGTGGAAAACAATATTTTATAAGGCCAAAGTTATAAATTCTTAAAATAATGGGGTTTCTTATGTATAGGTGAGTCACACTCCCAAGGGAAACAATTTAAAAAGACAAAATGTTTAATAAATCTTGAAGGGTCCACTAAAGATTTGTAAAATAAATCAAACAAACTGAAATATCACATTATTTTAGTGTTAAAACATATATTGTTCGAACATAAGTTTATTGTATTTTATTACATCACTATTGGTTCATTATGACGTCATAAAACACATTATATATTTAAACTATATTTAATTTTTACCCAAAAAGTTTATTGTCTCAGAAAATTATGAAAAATTTACCGTTGGATAATTTCAACATCCTGATTCCATAAATAATATTCATTTTATCTAAATAATTTTCTAAATCTTTTAATTTCATTTTTAAAATAAAAACATACATTTATCGAAAATTCATGGGTTTTGACAAAAATGGCTTCTAAACCTTAATAAAAATTACAATTACATACTTAAAATTATACTGTAATTTATATTTAATAAAAATTAATTTAATAATAATAATAATATTTTATTAAAATATTATTTAATTCAAAAATACATTACTTCATTAAGATAGATTTCTTAGTTTAACATTAACTAAAAATAATGTTTCTACTTTAAAAACAATTTACAAGGTAACAATAATAAAATGATAGTATATTCATTATTATATACAAAAATAATGTACATAACCATAGTTCCAAGGTCTTGTTAAATAACCCCTTATAAAACCCGCATAAGACTGAAGAGTAAGGTGTGTGATGGTGACAGACTCTTGGGGTGGCTCGGATAACATTGCTCGGGTGGTAATCCATATCAACATTCACTTCCCTCGTAGGTGGTCCCGCTCGAGCTTAACATATTCAAGCTCGGCTTGCGCTTGGTCAACAGAGAAGCCCAAAGTCGTAAAATCCTTTTTAATCTCTGACAAATGGGCTTCGTATGGGGCACATATACTGGATGATGTCATCGCTTCCTTTGTCTGAGTAAATTGGATTTGTTAAAGCCTTATATTTCTACTAATCATGTGATCATTGTTCAACATATATATTAGAAACGATCACAATTCATAACATTATATTAAAATCTAAAAACATAAAACCATATAAGTTTAAATTTTATATAAAGATACATTTAATTATATCAAGAGGGATAATCATTAATGAATGTTTGGGTCGTTACAATCTCCCCCCCCCCTTAAGAAATTTCACCATCGAAATTTCTTTTTCCCACACTAAAACATATTTGGGTAACTCTACTTTATCATTTCCTCTAATTACCACATCGCTTCTTCAAACATGTGGTTTCTCCACAACACCTTGATGAGGGGCATTGTCTTATTTTGTAGAACATTTTCTCTATGATCTATGATCTTCACGGGTAGCTCCTCATAAGAAAGATCACCTTATAACTGTACCATCTCTAAAGAGAGTACATGTGAAGGGTCTAGTGTGTACTTCCTTAATAGGGATACATGAAAGACATCATGTACATTGGCCATGTAAGGTGGAAGTGCTAGTCGATAGGCCACATCCCCGACACGATCAAGAATCTCAACAGGGCCGATGAACCTTGGATTTAACTTCCCTTTCTTTCCAAACCTTGTAACCTTCTTCCACGAAGATATGCATATAAATACCATGTCTCCAACTTTAAACTCAATTTTTCATCAACAGTTATCTACATAAATCTTCCATCAACTCTGGGATGCCTTGATATGTTGCTTAATGGTATTCACCTTCTCCACTATTTCTTTGACCATTTCTGGTACAAGAATCTTACGCTTACTGACCTCATCCCATCACGTTGGTGTTCAACACCTTTTCCCATAAATGGATTCATATGGTGCCATTTGGATGCTCGAGTGGAAATAGTTATTATAAGAGAACTCAACCAGATGAAGATATGGATCCCATGCTCCTTTAAATTCCATTGAGCATGCTCTCAACATGTCCTCAAGTGTTTGGATAGTCTGCTCGGATTGGCCATTAGTTTGAGGATGATAGACCGTACTGAAGTTCAGTTCAGTATTAAGAGCATGTTGAATACTCTTCCAAAACATAGAGGTAAATCTTAGATCTCGATCGGACACAATAGATAGTGGTACTCCATGAAGCCTTACCACTTCCCTAATATATATCTGTGACAGTTGATCCAATGATAAATCCTCTTGAATAGAAATGAAGTGTGCGGCCTTTGTAAGACGATCCACAACAACCCATAGCATTGTTGCCCTTAGATATCTTCAGAAGTGTAGTGAAAAAGTCCATGGTGATGTTCTCCCATTTCCATTTTGGTATGAGAAATATTTGCATCATCCCCTTAGACTTCTGCCTCTCTGCCTTCACTTGCTGACACACTAGGCACTTTGATGTGTATTCAGTGGTCTCCTTCTTCATATTACCCACCAACAATTCTCTTGAAGATCTCGATACATATTTGTGTTTCTAGGGCGAATAGAGAAATTGGAACTATGTGCATCATCCAAAAGTCCCTTCTTCATCTACGGACTTGATGTAATAGATAGTCTTTTCCCAAATATCACAATTCCTTCTTCATTAACATTAAACTCTGAGGATTTCCCTTTTCCGATAGATTCCAATTTTTCCTGAATTCCCACATCATCATTTGTGAGCATCCTTTAAACTTTCCAAAAGTGACGGTTGATCAATAATTTGTGAAAGGATTAATGATGTTCCCTTATTTATGATTCAAATGTCCATCTTCATAAAATCTAAGAAGATTGGATCCTTTTCAATTCTCATCAATGATAGAATCACTGGGTACTTTCTACTCAGGGCATTCTCTACCTTGTTTTATTTCCCAGGGTGGTAATGGATTGAGAAGTCATAGTCTTTGATCATCTCTAACCATCTTCATTGGTGAATGTTCAACTATTTCTATGTGAATATATACTTGAGGTTTTGTGGTCTATATATATTTCACACTTCTCCCCAAAGAGATAACACTGCCAAATTTTCAAATCGAAGATCACCGCAGCCAACTCGAGTTCATGCGTTGCATAGTTATGTTCATGAACATTAAATTTCTTTGAATCATAGGCAATGACTCTATAATTTTGCATCAACACACATCCCATGCCCTTCTTCGAATCATCACTGAACACCACAAAAATCTCTCCACTTGTGGGTAACATGAGCATGGGCGCAGTGATAAGCCTCATTTTCAACTCCTTGAAGCTTTCTTTGCATTCACCACTCCAAGAAAACTTTACTCCCTTCTGAGTTATCTTGGTAAGAGGGTTGGACAATCATGATAAATTTCTCACAAATCATCGATAATATCCATCTAACCCCAAGAAGCTACAGATATCCGTTATAAATGTTGGCATCGTCCATCCGTCAATTGCATCTATTTTGGAGGTATCCACATATATCCCATTGGTTGTGATTATATGGCCCAAGAATGATACCTCCTTCAACCAAAACTTACACTTGTTGTACTTTTCATAGAGCTTCTCCTTCTGCAAGGTCTCTAATACAGATCTTAGATGCTCCTCATGATCCTCCTTGGTTTTGGAGTATATCATAATATCATCTATAAAGACTACCAAAAAGTTTTCAAGGTAATATCTAAAGACTCTATTCATCATGTCCATGAAGATTTTGGGAGAATTAGTGAATCTGAAAGGAGTTACTATGAATTCATAGTGCTCGTATCTTGTACGAAAATTTTTCTCTTGGATATATTCATTCTTCAACCTTACTTGATAATATCCCGACCATAAATCCACCTTGGAGAAGTATTGTGCTCCACGCAACTGATCGAAGAAGTCATCAATTCATAGGATAGGATACATGTTCTTTATCATGATTTTATTAATCTCACGATAATCGATGCAAAGGAGCATTGACCCATCCTTCTTCCTGATGAAGAGGACTGGTGCACCCCATGGTAAAGCACTTGGGTGTTTAAACCCTTTATCTAGATTATTATGTAGTTTTTTCTTGACCTCCCCAAGCTCCACAGCAGCCATTCTATATGGAGTCTTGGATATTGGAAACTCCCTAGATATAAGATCAATTGAGAATTCAACATCTCTTCAAGGAGTAAGACCAGTAAATTCATCGAAAAACACTTTAGCAAATTCCCTCACAATTGGCATGACTTCTAGGATGGTTGTCTCCTTAGACTCAGTCATCTGATCTAGATACGCGTACTCATAGGACAATAATATCCAAGCTTGAGATGATGGAGCTAAAGAAGATTAATCTTCATCCTTGCACTTGTAAACAATCTGTAACACCCTAAGCTTCTCTGGTACGATTCCCTTTGAATAATACAGTAGCGTGTGTTGTACGCAACTTCTAGTTCTAACACACACCACAACCAATCAAACTAGCCGTTATGAATAGAAATACCCATATTTTAAAATTTTATAAATTTTATCTTTCAAAATGAACTTCATTTTTGGATTCGGAATATCGAAATTATCCTAGGGTGAATTTTTGGTATTTTTCTAAAAAAATTCAATTTTTGATGAATAGTGAAAAAAAACATTGAGTTATAGTTTAAAACCGAATTTTTATTTAAATAATTATTTATTTTATTTAAATTTATTTTAGGTCAAAATAGATTCATAATACCTATATAAGTTCAATTTAATTCATTGGAGTTAGTTTATAATAATTTTAGATATATAAAATTTTTATTGAACTTTTCACCGTCTTTTACCCATCTCCTAAGAGAATTTGGAAATTCACATAAAACATAACTTTATCACTTCTGTGAGTAAAATTTTGAAAATTTAAGAGACACTATTAATATCAAGGAGTAAAATGTGGTTCAATAAGATAAAAATAATTTTTGGTGAATAGTAACTTTTTACTTTTATTTACCACGGTTAAAAGTAAATAGGGTAATTAAGGGTAAAAATGATATTATTATTACCATATTACATGTCCTAATTCTATTGGATAAGTATAATTTGACCAAAAACAACCTTAGGAATAAAATATGAACCCCTTTGGTCCACTTGGATTAGATTAGGACATTTATTATTATTAAATTCAAAGAAGAGTTAAAAGAGTTAAAATCAAAGTTTAATAACTAAAACATTTTTAATATAGGGATATATACAAAATAAATTTGATTATAAATTTTAATTATAAAGATAAAAGGATTTCATACATAATGATATTTTATTTATAATTTTTAGACATTATATAATTTAATTTATTTATGACATAATGGTGATGCAGTAATTACCAAATTAATGAAATATTAAAATAATTGATATTATAAATATAAAAATAAATGTAATTTGAGAATTTTTATGAATTACACTAATTTTATAGGTTAATATAACATATTAGGGTTGGATAGATTAATTGTTTTCGAAGTAATAATGCTGTTATGAATTTAACAAAAACGAAATACCAAATAGTATCAAAATTGACATAAAGGGTTTTTAAAAAACATATTATATTATTAATTGATATTATATTCCTAAAAATCTAAGGTTCGGACAAAGGACTTATATAATGATTGGTGTATCATTAATGGACCACTTGGGGGTCTCTTGGAAGTATATAGTAAGTTTATTAACTATATAATATAAAAATACAATGAGACATGGTAAATGTCAAACTACTTAACTAAGAGTTAAATAAAAATGATAAAGCTAATATAGTAACCCAAACTTGTCTAAAACCTAATGGTTTAGTGGTTTTAGAACTATCCTCACATTAACCTTTAAATAATCCACTTTGGAGCCATTAGAAAATGAATATGAATTTATTATAAAATAATATTTCTAGCTTTTCCAAAGGTGCCACTCACCCCTCTTATAAAAGGGCACTCCACCTTCTCTCAAATTCATACCTTCAAAGCATTTTGGCACAGCCAACCCCTACACAAATATTCTCTCAACTTCTATCATTTCAACCTAGAGGCCTTAGTTTTATCAGAAAGCCAACCTAAGGATCCCTTTTGATTGAATCAAAAGGAAGAACCCGAAGAAGAGGTAATGTTTTCACCACCATCTTTCAAGATCCTTTCATCTTCAACTTCTTCTTTATTTGTTATTTCCATTATAAAATAATAAACCTAGTATATTCTATATATTGTGATTTTATTATAAATATGGTACAACCATATTCAGTATTCTATCCATCCTTTGAATGACATGCCACCATATGTGCGTACGTACAACTTACCGTCTCCACGTCGTCGTGTAATTGTTATTCAAAACATTATTATTTGGATGGGTATGATAATGATGTGTAATTGAAGTAAATAATAAGTATAAAATTATAATGATTCTGTATATATGATATACCATCCAATTATATATTATTTTAATATAAAATAATGATATTTTCACTCGTACGTACGTACGGACTACCGTCTCCACGAACGCGATGAGATTCATTCCTCATCGTATTCATTCAAGTCTAATTATCATTTTATGATTAAAAATAATGTTTAAGGACTTGATATAATTCTGTATATGAATAAGATACAACCTATACATAAAAACAAATCTTATGTAACAAAAAATATAAAATAAAACGAGTAAGTTAACACCCGAAACGACGATAATACTAAGATATTATTAACAAAGCAATGTTAAAAGATCATATATGATATCATATTAATGTATATGATTCTATTATAATATAATAACAACTATTTCAGAATTATACATGAGGTTAAACTACCCTCAACCAAGTAAAAGTACAAGGTAAGGGTTTATTTCACAATCTCTTCATTATCCAAGGTTGTTTATCCGTAATTATCTATTGGGACCTCTTTATCATCCACATCCATGTTTCTTAAAAAGGTATTTCAAATCATTCTTATTGTTTTATATATTATGGGTTAAAGTCATTTATAACCTTGTTGACTTTTTATAAGATGTTTATAAAGGAATATTTCTCTCACTTTCCAAACAAGGTCATTTTTAACCTTTTCGACAAAATTAAGGTAAGAAT
Organism: Viscum album; assembly: GCA_963277665.1. Lineage (NCBI taxonomy): Eukaryota > Viridiplantae > Streptophyta > Magnoliopsida > Santalales > Viscaceae > Viscum > Viscum album. The sequence goes on along the minus strand of OY728123.1, from coordinate 781,588,923 downwards.
GTATTTTTTTAACTTATACGGTAGGTGAGGCTATTTTTCTCCATTATAAAATCATCAAACATTCCCTTACAATCTTATAAGAATATTTTCAAATTAAATGTTTTATTTTATAATTACGTGTCTTTTAAATGATTTAAAAAAAGAGAGATATTTCTCTCAAATAGTTTTTACTTCATCTATGTCAACATCTGTTGATGGATTTTAAGCTTATTTGAAATAGATTTATTATGATACAAAACATTCAAATATTATTGAAGGTTTTGTTATATGTTTAACTATTGATGTGTTATTTTTATAACATTCATGGTTTATGGAGAAAGTATTGACATTTTTTATGCTAGTTTTAATACGAATGTTTATGTTTTGTTTAAACCTGTTCATATGAGGAATGGATTGGACTTAATAAGTACCAGGTGGATTCTACTATAGCTCATCGATGCATCGGTAGGTCTCCTAAGACAAACTAGTGTCTTGGAACAAGGCCTTGATAAAATCATATTTGTAGTCTTGGCACAAGTCCTTGACTATGTGGTTATGATAGTCTAGCATTATGCATTACATCATTATGAAAGTGGTTATTGATATTGTATGTGATTATTCAACTAGTAGATTATCCATGTGAATAAGTAAATGGAATTATTTCACTTTATTTCTTCCATATTATGCATAATTTCACATTTAAAAGGCTTTTGTTTTAGTTATAAATTTCCTTAAATGTTTATGATTATTTATGAAAGTTTCCGCTATAATGTTATCCTTACTGGGAATTTGAGCTCACCCCTTTCTATGTTTTATTTTTTCCAAGATTTGAAGAAGTATTTTATGAATGACCTGTAGGGATAGTATAAGGGGATATGAGTGTGGAGACAATATTTTGTTGTAGTTTTCACTTTATGATGTAATGTAAACTTTATGAATGTATCTAGTTATTCCAAGTCTACTAAATTAATCGGTCTTTTGAGACTTGATATTTTGTGATCATTCTAATGTTATGTAATAATGCACCAACTCTGGGTAACTAGGGTTGGGGAATTATAGTTGGTATCAGAAGAATTTTAGTACAAACCTTGGGAGCTAGATTTTGATAAACTCTTATTAGAGCACATCGACCTAAGATGGACTTTGAGGATTAGTGTAGAATAAGTTCCTAGAATTTTGGTATTGTAGAGATTTTTTGAGTTTTCTGATCAATACATCCCTATCTGGAAACGAGCAGGTAGAGTCGGCTCTGACACAGATGTAACTAGGGGTAAAACCCAAAAACACCGCTTTGAGCTAGACTCGAACGGGAACTAGTGGACGACAACAGGCCTTGCTGCACTCTTGGTTACGACACTCCCGGGGGATATGCTTAGGATAATTCTCATTTTATTTATAAACCATTATGAAGGGTTTATGAGTATATACTTCCTCAAAGAAATTTTTTTATGATTATATATTATATCCATAAATTGTTCAAATTTTGTTAAGTGTTTTACAAGTTTAGAATTATGTATTTCTATTCATAAACGAATCTAGTTTATGCCATTGTTTATGAATGGTACCTAGTGGAAGAAATGGAAACCATATCAATGCGTGCACTCCATCTAGGGATTTCCCTCTAGCTCAAGATAATTATGGTGGAGCTGGTGATGCAACTGGTGCTGATCAGCTAATCACCATACTTAGACAACTCACTTAGGTTATAAATAATAACCTTACCTATATGGAGCACCCTGATCCATAGCGTGGAGGATCAATCTTAGATTGATTCATGAGGAAACAACCACCGACATTCAATGAGAGTACAAATCCCTTAGAAGTTGAGCAATGTATAAATTCCTTAGAGAAAATATTCCATGCCTTGGGGGGGTAGTGAAAGGGAAAAGGTTATCATGGCAGTTTACCGCCTCACTGGAGATGCTAATCAATGGTGGTAATTGATTCAAAACACGAAGGAAGATGATAAGGTATCAAATATGGAATAGAGGGAGTTCAAAGAGATTTTCTTAGAAAATAATTTCCTCGTGACCATCGAGAAGATATGGAAAGGCAATTTCTGAATCAGATTCAAAAGGAGGATGAGAATGTCGAAAGTATGAGGCTAACATTACAAGGTTAGCGAGGCATGATGCAAATTATATACATAACCCAAGAAGTAAGATTGATCATTTCTTTGATGGGTTAAAACCATTTATCTGTCAAGCATTAGTCTCAAAAACCTTCTCGTTGTACGAAGATATTGTCTCATGCGCTATCAAGACATTAAAAGAATTCTCTAAGTCTTACAACTTTAAAGAAATGCAAGAGTAGAAGAGATTTGTTGACCACTCTAGAAATGGAAATAAGGGGAAGAAGGGAAAATTTGAATATACATCCTGTAGTAAATGTGGGAAGAAACACCCTGGTACATTCTTGAAAGTAATGGGATTCTGCTAAAAGGGTGGTTAAAAAGGCCACCAAGCTTGTGATTTCAAGGGGAATAAAGAAGTTATCGATGTTCAATTCTACAACTGCAGGGAGATGGGACATTAGGAAAATGAATGTCCTAAGAATCAGGGGAAATTACCTCAGAAAAGGCCAAGGGATCAAGGCCAAGCTTATGTTATCACTACCGCTGAGGCTAAAGCTCCAAAAGACATGGTGGAAGGTAATTTAATGGTTTCCTCAACTTTAGCCAATGCTTTATTTGATTCTGGATCATTGCATTGTTTCATATCTTCCCAGTTTGTGAAGAAAATTAGATATTTCCAATTTGATTTAACAAGGGATTTGTCAGTTAAAACTCCTAAGGGAAGTATCATTGCTACAATGTTCTGTGTATCTGTTCCAATTAGGCCATATTAATGTTATTTATCTACTGATCACATCATCATACCCAAGATTTAATTTGATATAATCCTTGGTATGGATTTTCTTTCGGACCATGATGCAAAAATTTATTGTAAGAAGAATGAGGTTACGATTTTTGATGATGGTGATAAAGAACACATTATCTTTAGAGAAGAATCATCACTACCTGATTCTTACCTAGATCCACCCCCAGTAGCTCAACTAAATTCAATTATTTGGGAGGAAGATAATGAAATAACTATGGGTAAGGAAAGGAATGTTCAAATAGAGTATGTGCCTATTGTGAAAGAATATGTAGATGTGTTTCCGGAAGATTTACCTGGACATCCTCCAGAACGAGAAATTGAGTTTTCTATTGATTTAATTCCTAGTTCAAGGCCTATATCGAAGACCCCTTATATAATGGCCACTGTGGAATTAGTTGAACTAAAGAAACAACTAGAGTAATTGAGTAATAATGGATTTATTCTCCCTAGTGTTTCTCCTTGAGGATCCCCTGTCCTTTTTGTTAGAAGAAAGTTGGATCTATGAGGTTATGTATCGACTACAGGGAGATCAATGCTATAACAATAAAGAACAAGTATCCCCTACCTCGCATTGATGATTTATTTGACCAATAGCATGGAGATCAATAATTTTCAAAGATTGACCTTCGATTCGGATACCATCAGTTGTTTGTGAAGAAGGAAGACATTCCAAAGACAGCATTTCGAACCAGGTACGGGCATTACGAGTTTACAGTAATTCCTTTTGGGTTGAACAATGCACCCTCTATTTTCATGGATCTAATGAATAGAGTTTTCAAGGAATATCTTGATGATTTTGTAGTGGTATTTATTTATGATATCTTGGTATACTCCAAAAGCTACAAAGATCATGAAAATCACTTGCGCATTATCCTAAAGACTCTTAGAAGTCATGAATTATATGGGAAGTTTAGCATGTGTGAATTCTGGCTTCAGGAGATTTCTTTTCTTGGCCATATTGTCTATATGGATGGAATTTCTGTTGATCCTTATAAGACCAAGGCAATCCAAGAATGGCCAGCACCAATGAGTTTAACCGAGGTACGCAGTTTTATTGGTTTAGCAGGTTATTATCGACGTTACGTCTAGAATTTTTCCCGATTGGCTAACCCATTAACAAAGCTCACACGTAAAGGGGTTAACTTTGTTTGGACAAAAGAGTGTGAAGAATGTTTTGAATAACTGAAGAGAAGATTAGTCAATGCTCCTATATTGACTCTACCATCGGGGAATGATGGGTTCGTTATTTATTGTGATGCATCGAAAAAAGGACCTGGTTGTGTCCTTATGCATAATGATAGGGTTATTTCCTATGCATCATGGCAGCTAAAAATTCATCAACAAAACTATCCTACTCATGATCTTGAGTTAGCAGCTGTAATCTTTTCTTTGAAGATTTGGAGACACTATCTCTATGGTGAAAAATGTGAGATTTATACTGATCACAAGAGTTTGAAGTATATTTTCTCACAGAAAGAACTCAACATGAGGCAAAGGAGATGGATTGAACTACTCAAGAATTATTATTACAAAATACACTACCACTCAGGGAAGGAAAATAAGGTGGAATATGCTTTGAGCAGAAAGGATCATGGAGTTTTGAACAAGATGAGAGTTAAGAGGGATACTATTTTTATTGATCTAGTAAAGTTGGATATGGGAATAACCATGGAAGGTGAAACATCGATACTTTTTCAAATGGTTTCGAAACAAACTTTACTAGAAAGGATAAAGAGTTCTCCGACCGATGATAAAGAATTTCAAAAGAAGATTAAAGCTGGGAATGATGGGAGATTGAATGACTTTGAGTATGAAGATTGAATTTTGAAATTTTGGAAGAGACTTTCTGTTCCCGATATACCTAATCTAAAAAGGGAATTGTTGGGCAATGCTCATAGTTCCAATTTCTCTATACACCCTAGGAGCACCAAAATGTATAGATATTTGAAGGAACATTTTTGGTGGGACAACATGAAGAGAGAGATTACTGATTTTGTATCAAGATGTATGGTTTGTCAATAAGTGAAAGCTGGAAGGTAACAGCATGGTGGAGTATTGCAACCTCTTCCCATACCTGAGTGGAAATGGGATAATATCATGATGGACTTTTTCATGGAACTAACAAAGACTCCTAGAAGGAACGATGCAATTTGGGTCATTGCTGATCGTCTTACCAAGTCAGCACATTTTATTGTTATAAGGGAGGATTTACCACTCGAAGGTCTAGCAAGACTATATATTAATGATGTTATGAGACTTCATGGAGTACCCCTATCGATTTTTTCTGATATTGACCCCCGTTTTACTTCAAGATTCTAGAAAATTCTTTAGAAAGCCCTACATACTGAACTTCATTTGAGCACTACCTACCACCCCCAAATTGATGGAGAATCAGAACGGACTATTCAAACCTTAGAATACATGTTAAGATCATGATCACTTGACATTCAGGGTATGTGGGATCAATATTTACCTCTGGTAGAATTATCCTATAATAATAGATTTAATTCAAGTATTCATATGGCACCGTATAAAGCGTTATATGAAAAGATATGTCGCACACTAACCTATTGGGATGATGTTGGTGAAAGAAAACTCGTATCCCCAGAACTGGTGGAGGAAACAATGGAAAAGGTGAAGGTAATCCAAAACCAATCAAAGCAGCTCAAAGTTGGTAGAAGAGCTATTCCAATAACCAAAGGAATGATTTGGAATTTCATGTAAGAGATCTTGTTTTCTTGAAGGTATCTCAAGGGAAGGAAGTTATACATTTCGTTAAGAATGGTAAATTGAGTCCCAGGTACATAGGACCTTTCGAAATCCTATAAAGAATTGGGGTTGTAGCTTATCATTTGGAAATACCACCAAATCTCTCCAAAGTTCATGATTTGTTCCATGTATCGCTGTTGAGAAAATACATTCCTGACCCAATGCATGTAATCACCTATGAAGAATAAAAACTGGAACCCGATCTGTCTTATTGTGAAGAGCTCGTCCGGATTCTTGATATAAGAGAACAAGTGCTGAGAAACAGGATGACTCGTATGGTGAAAGTTCTATGGAGAAACCATAAGATGGAAGAGGCAACGTGGGAAACCGAGGAACTTATGATGAAGAACCACCTAAGTCTTTTTATGTAGTAATATTCTAGAAATTACGAGGATGAAATTATTTGAATGAAGGGATAATGTAACACCCCAAGCTTCCATGGTAAGCTTCTCTTTGAATAATACAGTAGTGTGTGTTGTAAGCAACTTCGAGTTCTAACACACACCACAACCAATCAAACTAGCCGTTATGAATAGTAATACCTATTTTTTAAAATCTTATAAATTTTATCTTTCAAAATGAATTTAATTTTTTGATTCTGAATATCAAAATTAGCCTAGGGTGAATTTTTTGTATTTTTTGAAAACTTTCAATTTTTGATGAATAGTGAAAAAACACATAGTTATAGTTTAAAACCGAATTTTTATTTAAATAATTATTTATTTTATTTAAATTTATTTGTGGTTAAAATAGATACATAATACCTATATATGTTCAATTTAATTCATTGGAGTCAGTTTATAGTAATTTTAAATATATAAAAATTTTATTGAACATTTCACCGTCTTTTACAGATCTCCTGGGAGAATTTGAAAATTCACATAAAACATAATTTTACAGCTTCTATGAGTGGCATTTAAAAAATCCAAGAGTCACGGTTAATATCAAGGAGTAAAATGTTGTTCAATAAGATAAAAATAATTTTGGATGAATAGTAACTTTTTACTTTTATTTACCACGGTTAAAAGTAAATAGGGTAATTAAGGGTAAAAATGATATTATTATTACCATAACACATGTCCTAATTCTATTGGCTAAGTATAATTCGACCAAAAACAACCTTAGAAATAAAATATGAAAATCCTTGGTCCACATGGATTAGATTAGGATATTTATTATTATTAAATTCAAAGAAGAGTTAAAAGAGTTAAAATCAAAGTTTAATAACTAAAACATTTTTAATATAGGGTTATATATAAAATAAATTTGATTATAAATATTCATTAGAAGGATAAAAATATTTCCTACATAATGATATATTATTTATAATTTTTAGATATTAAATAATTTAATTTATTTATGACATAATGGTGTTGTTGTAATTACCTAATTAATGAAATATTAAAATAATTGATATTATAAATATAAAAGTAAATGTAATATGAGAAATTTTATGAATTACAATAATTTTATAGGTTAATTTAACATATTAGGGTTGGTTAGATTATTTGTTTTATAAGTAATAATGTTTTTTTGAATTTAGAAAAAACAAAATACCAAATAGTGTCAAAATTGACATAAAAGAGTTTTTAAAACAAATGTTATATTCTTAATTCATATTATATTCCTAAAAATATAAGGTTCTGCCAAAAGACTTATATAATGATAGGTGTATTATTAATGGACCACTTTGGGGTCACTTGTAAGTATATAGTAAGTTTATTAACTATATAATATAAAAATACAAAGAGACATGGTAAATGTCAAACTATTTAACTAAGAGTTAAATAAAAAATATAAAGTTAATATAGTAACCCAAAACTATCTAAAACCTATTTTTTGAGTGGTTTTCGACATATAACAACCTTAAACTTTAAATAATCCAATTTTTATCCATTATAAATCGAATATGAATTTATTATAAAATAATATTTCTAGCTTTTCCAAAGGTGCCCCTCACCCCTCTTATAAAAGGGCGCTCACCCTTCTCTCAAATTCATACCTTCAAAGCCTTTTGGCTCGGCCAACCCCTACCCAAATATTCTCTCAACTTCCTTAATTTTAACCTAGAGGCCTTAGTTTGATCATAAATCCATTCTAAGGATCCATTTTGATCAAATCAAAACGAAGAACCCGAAGAAGAGGTAATGTTTTCACCGCCCTCTTTCAAGTTCATTTCTTCCTCAACTTATTCTTTATTTGTTATTTCCATTATAAAATAATAATTACATTATCTTCTATTTATTTTGATATTATTATAAATATGGTATATCCATATTCAGTATTCTATCCATCCTTTGAATGACATGTCACCATACGTGTGTACGTACGGCTTACCGTCTCCACGTCGTGGTGTAATTGTTATTCAAAACATTATTATTTGGATGGGTATGATAATTATGTGTAATTGAAGTAAATAATAAGTATAAAATTATAATTATTCTTTATATATGATATAAAATCCAATTATATATTATTTTAATATCAAAAGAATGATATTTTCACCCGTGCGTACGTACGGACAACCCTCTCCACGAACGCGATGAGATTGATTCCCCATCATATCCATTAAATTATAATTCTCATTTGATGAGTAAAAATAATTTTTAAGGACTTGATATCATTATGGATATGAATAAGGTACATCCAATCCATAACAAACACGACTTATGTAACAAAAAATAGAAAATAAAATGAGTAATTTAACACCCAAAATGACGATAATACTAAGATATTATTAACAAAACAATGTTAAAAGATCATATATGATATCATATTAATGTATATGATTCTTGTATAATTTAATAACAACTATTTCAGCATTATACAGGAGGTTAAACAACTCTCAACCAAGGAAAAGTACAAGGTAAGGGTTTATTTCACAATCTCTTCACTATCTGAGGTTGTTTATATGTAATTATCTACTGGGACCTCTTTATCATCCACATCTATGTTTCTTAAAAATGTATTTCAAATAATTCTTACAATTTTATATACTATGGGTTAAATTCATTTATACCCTTGATGAATTTTTATAAGATATTTATAAAGGAATCTTTCCTTCTCTTTCCAAACAAGGTCATTTTTAACCTTTTCGAAAAAATTAAGGTAAGAATGTCTTTTTTTTAACTTATACGGCGGGTGCAGCTATTTTCGGCAATTAAAAATCATCAAAGATTCCCTTAAAATCTTATAGGAATATTTTCATATTAAATGTTTTATTTTATAATTATGTGTCTTTTAAATTATTTCAAAAAAAAGATATATTTCTCTAAAATATATTTGATTTCATCTATGTCAACAACCTTTGATGGATTTTAAGCTTATTTGAAGTTGATTTATTGTGATACAAAACATTCATATAGTATTGAAGGTTTTTTGATATGTTTAACTATTAATTTGTTATTTGTATACCATTTATGGTTTATAGAGAAAGTATTGACATTTCATATGGTAGTTTTAATAGGAATGTTTAGGTTATGTTTAAAACCGTTCATATGAGTAATGCATTGGAATTAATAAGTAATGGGTGGAGCATGCTATAGCTCCTATATGCATTGGTAGGTCTCATGAGACAAACTAGTGTCTTGGCACAAGTCCTTGACAAAATCTTATTTGTAGTCTTGGCACAAGGCCTTGATTATGTGGTTATGATAGTCTCACATGTATTCCATCATTATGAAAGTGGTTATTGATATTTCATGTGATTATTAGACTAGTATAATATCCATGTGAACAAGTAAATGGAATTATTTCATTTTATTTTTTCCATATTATGCTGAAATTCACATTTAAAAGGCTTTTGTTTTAGTTATACATTTCCTTAAATGTTTATGCTTATTTATGAAAGGTTCCGCTATATTTTTATCCTTACTGGGAATTTGAGATCACCCCTTTCTATGTTTTATTTTTACCAGGATGTGAAGAAGTATTTTTTGAATTACCTACAGGGATAGTATAAGGGTATATGATTGTGGAGACAAGATGTTGTTGTAGTTTTCACTTTATGATGTAATGTAAACTTTATGAATGTATCTAGTTATTCCAAGGCTACTAAACGAATTGGTCTTTCGAGACATGATCTTTTGTGATCATGCCAATGTTATGTAATAATGCACCGACTCTGGATATCTGGGGTTGGGGCGTTACAGAATCGAGGTTCGATTCTCTACATGGAGAGCGATTTCCCTCTCACAGAAATTTATTTTGGCTATATACAAGGAAAACCAATCCATGCCAATAATTGCATCAAATTGCACCAGAGGGAGTATGACGTGGTTCACTGGGAAGTTCAATCCACATATTATGATACGGGATGAGCTATATTCATGGGATTCAATGATGGAACCATTTTCCTTACTCACTGATATCTTCAATTCCATGATTTTTGGTGGTGCTGGGATTGTTCTACTAAACTTTCGAGATATAAAATAATACGTAAAACCTGAATCAAAAATTATGTTCGCTATTCTTGAATGAATAACTAGGGTGCCTATCACCAATTCGTTTTTGGGGTTCAATTCGACAATAGTGATGGAAAAAGCTCGCCCTTACTTCCTTAGAGGTTGTTGGTTGCCTCTGAAAACCCTTGGCTTAGGGCACTGATTTTCAAGATGCCCTGGTACTTTGCAGTTATAGCAATGAACCTTGCATTGAGGTTCTAACGGAGAGTTCCACTCCTATGTAGCAGTTGTGGGTTTTTATTTTCGATATTTAACAGCTAGGTTCCCTTCTTTTCCACACCTAAATAATTTCCTCGTACCCTTCATGCAATTTCGAGGGTGATTCTTTCCGCACCTTTGGAAAGTGTGGTGCTGGATCTTCTTAGCACTGTTGGATTTATCCATCGGACAGCCAGAATTGATGTCCACCTTACACTTATTATCCCCATGATACCCCTGAGATTATCCATTCTCTATTTCTTCCTTGAGGGTACATCGAACAATTTCCTCATAGCGGTCGAAGTCACGGATCGGTAGCCCTTTCTGCAGGCTAGGTTTCAGCCCACCAAAGATGCAGTCAACCATGCATTTGGGGGTAACAAAAAATCTAGAAGTTTATCATGCAAGCCTTGTGATGTTTTCTTTATAAGCTCCAAAATATTCGTCATCTTTTTTCTTGAGGGAATGGAATTCTCTTTCCATCTTAAGCCCGAGGGTGCATAGAAAATATTTATCAAAAAAATCTTCTAGAAATCATTCCATTCCAACGCATCGATCTCCTCCTCAGGCTTCGTATTTTTGATCAACGTCCACCATTGATCAACATCACCCTCCATACGATAAGAAGATAGGAGAACCTTCTATTGTACAGAACATTTAATGATGGAGAATATATTTTCGATGGAGTTGATCTATTGTTCAGCAATTTTGGGATCAGATGATCCATTAAAAGTAAGAGGCCTTTATCTCATGAAGATCTCGATAGTGAATTTTTCTTTCTGGGGGGGGGGGGGGTTGGAAATTCCTCTTGAACCATGTTTCTATTCAAATATTGAGTTAGATGAGAGAGAAGCATGAGAAAGATCGTGATTCCCGCTCTCATTGGATTGGGAATCTCATTAGTACTGTCATCGCATTGATCTTTACATCGATTATTATCCTGAGTCCTCATATTACCGGCCATTGGCTGAAATAAAAGGAGATTTAGGGGTAACACATAATCGGTAATACAAGGAAAAAACCGATGACTTATAAATACCTCTTATTTCCTTAACATATGAATCTATTGGCTTCAGTCTATGTTATCCATGATCTACTTTCTAACATATATTCATAGGGTGTTTTTTGTCCCTTAATAAGGGTTCATACTAAGCTTGTGAATTTACCAAAGCATATCCCCCAGGAGTGTTGTAACCAAGAGTGCAGCAAAGCCCATTTTCATGCACCGGTTCCGGTTCGATTCTAGCTCAAAGTGGTATTTTCAGGTTTTACCCCTAGAATACATATGTGCCAGAGCCGCCTCTACCTTCTCGTATCCAGACATGGAGGTATCTTGATAAACTACTTACCCAATGCTCACTAAAACTTAGGTATGTTTTTATTATACTTTGTCTTGTCTCTAAGGCTTTACTAGGGTTTTCTAATCCTAATCCCAAAAATAACTAAACCTTCCTCTGATACCAACTATGAAAACCCTGCTTTTTATTACACAATTAAACATAATTTATTACATAAACTTTACTTGATTCAACATAGAAGATCGATAGGTATAGTGTCTTTTGGGATTAGTATCATTGCATAACAACTTAAAACATGAAATACAACATCATTATTGGAAACTTCCTTTACATGACCACTACATTCCCTCGTACATAGCATTGCATGGGATAACCTAAAGACATGCATAAGAAAAGGGTGAGCTATAAAGCACAGTAAGGGAATAATCATTGAATAACATTAGGAATACAATACATGTTAGACAATAGGAATTTCAATAGATCACAAGAGAAGAATAAACATAAAGTCATGATAAATCATGATAATCATAACATGGAAATGTGTCAACAACACTTAACATGGAATTAGCATTAGCCATGGCTCATTGCACATGGAGCATGAGTAAACCCTCATTGCACATGAAGCATGAGTAAACCCTCGTTGCACTTGAATTAGAATTAGTAAACACCAATTTCACATGATGTATCATAATATTATACTTTACCCAATTCATTAGAGCGCTATAAGGGAACACCCTTCTTAAACATTTCATTTCATGCATAAGTGTGCCACATGGATCATATAATATGGATTCATAAAACATCATAATTTATTCTACGATAGAGGAATCCAGAATTTATATATGAAAATTTATAATCAATAAGTAAATTTTCATAAAGGTGAATACCCTTGATAGAGAAATGGGCATGGTATTCACTGAACAATGACATTGGCTTGGAAAATCAGTGCAATTTCGGCTGCGTAACGGCGTGACGTAAGAATTCATGAAAATGGTTGATGAGGGAGAAAATGGGTGTATCATCAAATTTAAATGAAATGGATAGTAAGGGGTCATATAGATACATGTCCCAAAAATTTTAATGGAATTTTTATTCATGATACAAAATAATTTCTTGAATGTAAGTGAGGATAGATAAATTCATTTAGGAATTGCGGCATAGTAACGGGTGTACATGGGAAGCATTTAGTGAGAGAGAAAGGGGTATCCCATCATTCAAACATAAAGAGGGATGTATGGTGGAGGTGAGAAACTATACCCCAACATTTATAATTGAAATTAAAAGGGTATAACAATTTAAATAATATTGGACAAAAAATGAGAAAAGAAGATAAACCCTTACTTGGAAGTGTGCTTCCAAAGGCTTGAGAGAGGATAGAAAGAGGATTCTTGGGAGCTTGGGGAACCTTGGGAGGATTATAGAGAGAGTAAGGTAGAGTTTGGAAGAAATACCAAGGATTTTAGTGAGGATGAAGTTGAAACCTAGGTGGGTTTATATAGGAAAGGTGAGGGAATTCTTTATTATTTAGGTTTTCGACACCTCATATTAAACTAATCCAAACCAAAAACCATCCCATGGTTTTTTCACATAGTTTTTGGAAAATGTAAGTGTAAAAGAATATTTTATAAGGCCAATTTCCTAACTTCTTAAAATAATGGGGTTGTTTATGTGGAGCTGAGTCACACTCCCAAGGAAAACAATTTAAAGGGGCAAAATGTTTATTAAGTCTAGAAGGGTCCAATAAAGCTTTGTAAAATAAATCAAACAAATCCAAAATCACATTATTTTAATTTTAAAACATATATTTGTCGAACATAAAGTTTATAGTATTTTATTACATCATTATTGGGTCATTATGATGTCATACAACACATTAGATATTTAAACTGTATTTAATTTTTACCCAAAAATTTGACTGTATCAGAAAATTATGAAAAAGTCACCGTTGGATAATTTATACATCCTGATTCTAAAAATAATATTCATTTTATCTAAATAATTTTTTAAATATTTTAATTTTCACTTTTAAAATAAAAACTGACATTTATCGAAAATTCATGGGTTTTGACCAAAATGGCTTTCAAACCTTAATAAAAATTACAATTGCATTCATAAAATTATACTGTCAATTATATTTAATAAAAATTAATTTAATAATATTATTATTATTATATTAAAATATTATTTAATTCAAAAATCCATTAATTCATCAAAATATATTTCTTAGTTGAACATTAACTAAAAATACTATTTGTGCTTTAAAAACTATTTACAATGTAACTATAATAAAATGAAAGTATATTAATTATTATATACAAAAATAATGTACATAACCATAGTGATAAGGTCTTGTTACATAACACCTTATAACACCCACATAAGACCTAAGAGTAAGGTGTGTGATGGTGACAGACTCTTGGGGTGGCATGTATAACATTGCTCGGGTGCTAATCTATATCAACTTCCACTTCTCTCATAGGTGGTCCCACTCGAGATTAATATATTCAAGCTCAGCTTGGGATTGGTCAAGAGGGAGTCCCAAAGACGCAACCTCCTTTCCGAGATCTGACAAATGGTCTTCCTATGGGGCACGTCTACTGGATGAGTCCATCGCTTTCTTTGTCTGAGTAAATTGGATTTGTTAAACCCCTATATTTGTATTAATTATGTGATCACTGTTCAACGACTATATTAGTGATGGTCACAATTATTAAAAGTATTTTAGAATATAAAAACATAAAACCAAAGAAGTTGACATTTTATATAAAGAGACATTTAATTAGATCAAGAGGGATTTCCATTAATGAAAGTTTGGGTCATTACAAAACTTGTATCAAGGGCATGATGTGTTCCATTTATCACTCTTTAGGAAGTACGTACCAGATATTCCACATGTATTTAATCCATATATGGTAAAGTTGGAGCATGATATATATTATGAAGAACAGTTAGTGGAAATATCAAATCATAGAGATGAAGTTTTATAAAATAGATGACACATCTTTTCAACGTATTTTGGAGAAATAATAAGTTTAAAGAGGGAAAATGGGTACCTAAGGTTGAAATGAAACAAAATTACCCTTATCTATATAGTTTGAGTTGAAATTTCAATAAAAAAAATTATGAATGTGGGAATAATATAATAACCCAAAATTTTCTCATATGAAAAATCCCCCTCACTAATATTTGTGTGATTTAATGTATAATGTAAATAACACACACAACCAACATAATTTTATAATATTTACATAAAAAATTTCATAAAAAGTATTAATATACTACATAGTATTGAAAATAGTATAATGGGGTAATTAAAACATGTAAATAATTAAAATTGAACATGATATTCTAGTTTTTCGTAGCCTGATAAATTTATCACAAACAAGAACAACACTAAATAAATGAAAAAAAAAATATAAATAATATAACAATTTTAAAATTAATTATACATAACCTTGATATAAAAATTGGAGGATTAATAATGAAGAAAATGTGAGGTATTTATAAGCATTATAGTGATCGTTGGAATAATATATAACTATTGGGAATAATAACATACTGTTAAAATTGAAAATGAACTGATGAGATTAGTAAAATTACTAAAAATTAATATTTACTATGAATAGAAAAAAAATATTATATTATAATTCATTAAAATTAATTCTCAAATCACATAACTTGAATGAAATGTAAGTATAAATTTAAATAATATATGTTTTATCTTATTTATTAAAATATTAATTTTATATTAAAAATTAATTATCTAATTTTGAATATTATTCTATCTAAAATATGTTTAATAATTATTTATTGATATCATAATAATTAGGAAATAATAATAAATAAGAATATGGTCAGTTATAAAAATAGATATAGCATTTATTTGAAATAAATTTTTTTCTCATCTATTATATGATTTTATAAAAAATTAATGTATCTAATATTTAGAATTATAATTTTATAAAATTTAATACATTATATGAATAAAAATTTATAAATTCTCTTAGGTTTAATTTTTGGTATTTTTATTGAAACAAAAAATTTGGTCTATAGTAAAAAATAATGATCTTTTCAAAACCATGAGATTTATGACATCATCATGATATAAATATGACTACAACTTTTATGAAACCTTTTCATAGCAAAAAATATGTTTATGTGTTAAATTAATTAATTTTAAAAAAAATATATTTTTATTTATAAATGTATATTTTGAATTTTGAATCCTATATAATATTTTATTCTAATGAAAAACTAATTTTGATTATTTATGTTTAATTAAGTGTTTCCAAGATGCCATTTAGTTTTATATAGGTTTGAATAAAAAACCCTCCTTTTTAATCATAAACTAATAAAATTCATGGGAATTAATAATTTTCAAAATATTTTTTCTATATGATAAAATAATCTATACATTATTCTAAAATAACCCTCCCCCTTGGATATATAAACACCCCTCCACCACCCATTTCTCATTACATTAAAAATTACTCTCTTTTAGAAAAATCTTCTAAAATAACTCTTTAAACTCCCCTTCTCACATCCCCAATCCCATCATGTGACCAAAATCAACACCTATGAAGGCTTTAGTATCAATCCAAAAGAGTAAACATAAAGGTCAAGGAAAGGTTTTTAAGAAAATTTCACCTTTCTTATTTATAATTATTTATATTTAATGATCCTATAAAAACCTTTTATTTCATTTAAATGATTCTATTATCATGTTAATATTATACTTTTTAAGAAAAAATGGTTATATATCACCAACTACCTCCCACAAACCCCATTTTAATAAGTTGTTTATATATCAAAAATACAGGTTTTAGAACTCGTATTTTTCATTTTCACTATTCCATTGCCCCTTATATAACAAAAATTAATCAGTAAAAATAACTTTAAAACATATTATATAGTATAATTTTATGTTTTTATAAAAATATTTGGGGAACTGGTTTACCTATTCTTTTTAAAACTCTATTAAAATCATTATCTCACCTGTGGTATTTTTAAGGTACCAAAGTGGATAGTGATATTTTATTTTATCACATATTATTTTTATACATATTCTTAAAAATTAATTTCAATATTTAATATAATTTAATTATAAAGTATTATCATTTCTATGATTTTGGGATGGTAAAATATTCATGAAAAATATGGAATTATTTTCAATCAGTCGTATAAAAATATTTAGTGTTTAGAACAAGATTACCAAGGAATATTCCATGAATGAAATTTTTTAACTAGTCTATTGAACTACATAACATCTAGAACGGTATAAAAATGTTCCATGAAAATTATGGATATTATTTTTCCATTTAAAGTGACATTAAATTTTTACCTCTACATCAAACTAGTTTTCGAACAATGAACATAAAAACATCAAAATGGTTGATGCAAAGAATATTAATTTAATAAATAAATAAAACATGAAAAAATATAGATTATAGGAGACAAAAATAATATGAAAATAGTGTTAAATAAATTCATTAATTGATATATCATTATTATTCAAGAGTTTATAGGAGATTCTAAAGTAATCCATTACTCAATGTAAGGGTACCTTTAATATTCTTTCTAGGTCTTTCTCATTTTTGATGATATATTATCTACCACTCTCCATATTTCTCTCCCTTAATCTTTATAATATTCAAATACTATTAACTTATGTCCCCATTACATGTTCTTTCATTCTTTTCATGGATATTAATTCCATTATTTTCCCTTTTTACAATTTCTTTAAGTTAAACCATTTAGAGTTATAAGGGAATCTTTTCCAATTTATCTCTCTTTTTACCATGTTTTATTATGTTATTCTTCTTTTTTAATGTTTATTTTATATCTATGATTTAAAACTAATACCATCATTATTTTAATATAAAATATGTGGTTTATTTATAGTTTTATGTAAATTCTCTCCTCTTAGACCTTTAAAGAATATTGTGATATTTTCTTAAAATTTAAGTAAATGAATTTAATTTCATGAATTCTTCTTAATCTTATCTTTTTATTTTATATTCCCATTAATAAATAATTCCCTAAAAAGTGATCCTTTGTTTAATAAATAATTGAAAATATTCCTTAATACCTTATTTTCATGGGATCCTATAATTTTTAATGATTTATGGACTCGTTATTTTACACATTTCTTTATTATGGGTTTATTAAATGTTTATGATTTCTATATGTTTCATTTCAATGTGTGACATATATACATGATATATTATAAGGAAGGGGGATTTATATGATTACAATAAATTTTCTAATTATTTTTATCTCGTGATATCCTTAAATATGGGAATGATAGAATTATTTTTGTCTGCAATGTTATGCATGGGTATGTTGTTGCTAGCTTTGTCTACAATCTCAATCATGGGAATTATGTGGATATCTTTTTTCCATAATGTTTTTAGGTCTTAGTTGTGAATCTTTTGTTATGTTTGTGATTTCATGACTTATTTTTGTTACAT
The DNA here is from genome assembly GCA_963277665.1 of Viscum album. Lineage (NCBI taxonomy): Eukaryota > Viridiplantae > Streptophyta > Magnoliopsida > Santalales > Viscaceae > Viscum > Viscum album. Next base: position 781,570,867 of record OY728123.1, on the reverse strand, counting down.
ATTTTTATTATTCTCATTACTACATTGATATTAAATCTTGTCTATCTTATTCAATGATTACATGTGACATTTTATCCTTTATAATTTCGTGACATGATTTACTATCTCTTATGATACCTCACCCCATGATTATCTGATTAATAACCTTACTTGGATTTTTATCTCACCCATTAATATAATTTTATCCCTGATTAGCCCCTTTAAAAATATAATGAGAACTAGGATAATTTTAGGAAGATATAAATAAAATACTTTGTTATTATTTTAGAGATGTATTATGATGTACCTAATTTCAAAAAGGTATTGGAACTCTAGATCTTTTAGAGAATTATATAGATATGTGTGATAAAAATGTTGTAGAAATATATTTATGAGACTTTATTCATTATAAATGAAGGATTTAAGATGTTCGGTAAATGATGTTGTAAGAAATATCAGGATAGATTAATAATAATTCTGTAAACGTTTTGTGAGGATAAACAATATAAAACATTTCATTAAAATAATTAATACGTTAATATTTTATATGAAGAAGGAAAAACCTTGATATGACATGGTCTCATAGAATAACATTGATATATATGTGACATTGATAAAAAGAGGTTCCATTAGGATGTGTTGAAGTCATCATAGTGGCTATAGAAATTTTGGAGAAAATAAAGTTTGTGCAAATCCATGAGGAAGGTAAAGTTTACTTGAATAACATAGAATTATGATCTATATATGATGGATGATTTTTTGTTTTTTAATCATAAATAATATATATTACTGTGTTATATGAATTATTATACTCTAATATATATGTATATTTTTTTTAATGAATTATAGGGACAGTCTATAGAAAAATGAACTACATACCTAGTTATGAAATATATTATGAGACTATAATCAAAGCTCAAATATGACCATGAAGAATGATCTATGTTTTCATGAAGTTTATATTTTCAAATTATATTTTCAAACATAAAATATCATTATTCAATCAAAAATCATTTAAGTTGACCATACAGAAGAGTGAAGTTGAAAATAAACACTAGATGCTTCACCATGGGGTGTAAATGAAGATTCCTAAACTAAAACAATTATGCTATTTTCATGGTTCAAAACCATGTAAATAGACCTTAAATCCATTACTGTAGATTTTGTTTTAATTTCCCTCATTTTAAGGGTTTTAATCATAGTGGTCATCACCATAACTACCTTGTGATCACTATTTTTAACCAATGGCCATAGGGTATCTATTGGAATAGTGTTTTTGGACTCCATGGCTAACAGTATTTATATCCTAGCTTTAAAAACTGCGTTATTAGGGTTGTACATCATGGTGATAACATAATATGTAAAAAACATAAAGAACTAAGTTCTTAACTTGGGACCCCTTTAAAGTATTCAAAACACCATAAAGAGAATCCTAGGTTGAACAATATTATTTGTATTATATATTTCTATTTCTTATTAAATATATTCCTATTATTAATTACTAATTTTTTAATATTATTAATTTATTATTATTAACTTTTTTTAAGTATATATTCTATAATAATCATTACTAATTTTTAATATTATTTATAAATTATAAATTATTAATTATTAATTAACTATTTTTATTATTATTTAACATTGAAATAGATAGAAATTAAGAAAAATAAATCCATGGTTTTTAAAAATCATGGTTGTTTTTATTTATGGTCATAAAGTAAAAACTAAGGCCATAAAACCTCAAAAAGACCAACCCAACAAAGTGTTTATGATAACTATGACTATAGGTACTAGTAATGGACAAATATTTTAAGGCTATGGAAATATCTTCCTACCCCCATTATTTTAAAATTAGTGAAAATATATATCTAAATAGAGTAATTGTTTAGTATTTTGTATTGTAGAAGACTGAAAGTTTTCTTAAAGTTCATTTTAAGGATATACAAGTGAAACTTCAATTGTTTTCTAGCCATATAAGTGTAATGGAATGGAAGAAAAGTTACATGAGTGGTATAGTAAATTTAAAATAGTGATATATAAGTTTTCACTTTTAATGTACAACCTTTTTATAACAAAAACTCCCGATAACGTGGGTTTATTAAAATATCATGTTTTTTAAATAATGGTTTTGAATAGGAACATTTCAAAATGAATTGTTCAATTCAATATAGTACTCTAAATAAAAAATGGCATGTTTTTATATTATCATTTCAAAGGATGTGTTTCTTCAATAAAAATTGGTTTAGTCTAGATGACCTGTGAAAGGGGATTATATCATTGATAAGGGTGCAATTTTTTTAAATAATAAGGAAAAAGGTTTGGTTTTCAATTAAAATATCATTTATATTTTCTTATATGGATTTATAATATTCAAGAAACATGATTTTGGTGACATGTTTTTTTAACATTATATGTTTTTTAGAATAGTTAGGTATGAATTTGAACATGTTGTGGTCTAAACCCACATATAGTGGTTTTAATATCTCAACATGTTTTTCATATTTGACTATTTTTCAAATATGGGAAGTTATGTATGGTCAATGAGAGTTTTTAAATTTCCATTATGAATGGTTTTTAAGAATAATAACAGTGAGACACATGTCATGACAACTAAATGATTTTTTAAGAGAAATATTAAAAGATATCAAGGAGATTAAATAGAATAACAAGATGTGTCTGTGTGTGTGTGTGTAAGATAATGAAATTATTAAATATCAGAGTTTTGGAGAGAGAAGGATTTTAGTGATGAAATCATGGAATATAATAAATATATTTGGATTATTGAGAGGAAGAGTAATAACTCACCCCACATATGGTTATTCATTTTCAACATTTGAATGTAAAGGTGATAAATAAGATGATGATGATTGAAAAAATCTAAATTCATTGTGAAATTTATATCATTATATTATATTGATTTCTAGAATATCCTAAAGTCTATATACTATATAAGACCCCTAATTATTTAGTAAATGGTGAGTGTGTAAGAGTAAATGTCTAATGGGAGGTAGTGTCTCATACATAAACCATCATGGTGGAAGTTATCCTTGGCATGGTGTGACCATAGCCAAGACTTTTGTCTATATTAATTGTAATTTATAGCATACTTTGATACATCATCATGTCAGTATTATTTTATCCTTGGATATTAACAAATGTAGGTAAACTTTTTGTGTCCTTTTAGGATTTCCCTTTTATGTTTTATGCATTCATCATGAATTGAGTGATCAACATATTGATAAATTTTTCCTATTAACACAATAACAAAATACTACAAAGGGGTTAAAATAAATGGAAAATGTTTTAAATGTTCATCAACCTAATTCATCCTCCTCTAAGGGTGATTTTGGACTTATATTATAACTAAATGGTTCCAATAGGTAGTATTAAATCCTAATTTTGGTGTCATTTATTTCATTATTTCATATATATTTATGATGTTTATGATAAATATGGATTTTAATTTGAATCTAATTATTTGTGATGGCTTTAATTTTTGAATTTTGTACAAGAATATGATTTGTTATATATAAGTTCATGGTGATGATATTTAAGATTATATTTTTTGCGATGTTTATTTAAAATGTATGGTGATAGAGAATCCAAAATGCTTCTGTTAGTACTTTAACTACCTTGGTATCAAAGAATTCCCCTCAATGTGTTAAAATGATTAATATATGGAAAATATTTACTAACATATTTTAAGAACCCATAAAAATGAATATTTTTTGAAACCCACATAAATTTTTGAAGGAAAATATAACCATGATGATTTATTCATCGATCAAGCTAATTAAAACTTCCTCATTTTAAAAGGGAAAAAGGAGAAGGATAATAATAATTATTCTATAGAAAAGAACACTTCTATAGAGGTGAATAAGAATGATCTTCATGAAAAATATTCATCTAACACATATTTTGAAATATCATGAAAATATAATGTTATATTTTATCACTCTATAATAGAGAAATATGATAAGGCTTTTGAAGAATAAGTGAAAAAAATATAAACTTTCCGATATGAATAATTTCCCTTTAGAAATCTAGAGGAGCTAAAATCCTTAATAAATTAAGTTTAATATCACTCAATTAAAAAGTAAATAGGATTTTTAAATCTGGGAATAATTATATCAAACTAATTAAAGGTTAAAATAAGAATATTCTCCTATGAAATAATTCATTATATGGATGAATTCCAAGATCAAGGAGCATGGATTCAAATATACCATTATTTATCTTATGAAATAACTTGAATATACCGTATAATATGTTAAAGAATCATACAATAAATTTGATTTTAAATAACCCAATTAAAATATAAATAATGAACATTTTTAAGTTTTAAGAAAAAAATAAATTTGGAAGAGAAGGTATTTACTATAATAGAGATTCTCTCATGGATTCTTCAAAATGTGGTGGTTAAGAAGATAAAAATATAGAATCAATGAAAAAAATAACATTTTTTATAAATATAGAAAAATGGTTCTTATATTATAGTTAAAAAAGTTCTATTATTTTTTCTGCATGGGACACATTATTCATGTCTTTATAGAACCCATATAATTATGTAATATATAAAATATATTGAAATATCCCGTCACAGAAAAGTTCACTTGAGGTATGAGTTATTTGGTATCTTTTTTAATGATAGCTATATAAATATATATTGATATAAGTAAAATTTAAAAGGATCTAGGATACTTTATGTGGATTCTATGAAAAAGCGAAGTGAAGCTAGAAAGGAATAAAAAATAAATACATATAAAAATAGGTTTGTGGAAAGAAAAGAAAAAAATAATACAATAAAAATGAATGTGAATCATGCACCCATGGATGATTATTTACAACAACAATCACAGAGATTAAATAAAAAATATTAAGGAATAATAATGAGAAAACAATCCTATGGAGATGTCAATAAGCAAGGTTTATGTAGATAAAATTTTTGAAATAGTGAATAAAATAATGTTTTTAATCAAGAAATTTAAACAAACATTTTCAAAGGTGAGTGACTGATAAGTTCTACTATTGTGGTGGAATGTGACACGCTATGGATATGTGTATGGAATCCATAGAATTATGAAATATATGAATATATATTAAAACATATAATCCTGGAAAATAGCACTATAAGTATGAGTTATTTAGTAAATATTTTAAATGTTTTATCCATGGAAATTTAGTGAGATAGTGTTACAAAGATAATTTCAAATAAAAAAGGATAAATTAGGTGGTTACTATGAAAAAAGACAATTGAAAGGATGAAAAATATATTATATAGAAAAATTGAGGCATATAATTAGAAGAAAGAAATGACAGAATGAAAGGATTGTGTATAATACACTAATGGTTAATTATTTGCAACAACCCTCATGGATAATGACGAAATAAATATAGATAATTAAGAAATAGAAAATATTCTTTTCTCAAAAATAATATGTAGATAAAAATTCATCTAATATAATTTTTATGAAGTATTAATATATAGACTCATGAATTTTTTTTTGAAGTTGTTTAATTTATAAAATGAAATAGTGTTGTCCAAGTGGTATTTTTATGTCATCCAATGAATACCAAAATTCACATCCTTTGAAATGAAATGTTGAAATGATCCCAAGAAACTTATATTTGTATTGATTATTTTTTCCAAAGTGTTTTCAGTGATAAATATGAAAATAATAGATACATGGTAGAATGAAAAAAGGAAGAATATCATAACATACTAGAACATTTTTACTTGTCCATGGTATCTCTAGAAAATGGGTGAATCATTAAATAGAAAAATAAAATGTTGAGGTAAGCCTTATATGGAAAAAATAAAATCATATATACTTCACTTACATGAATAAAGGACCATTATTATCGAAAGAAGTAAGAATCCTAGTTTGTCTATGAAATTCATAATGAATATATAAGACTTGTATATGGTGTTCCACTCTTAATATACATTAATGATTATAATGTGAAGTATAATGAATATATTTTTTATATATTATATTTGTCTTCAACGGTCACATTTTCACATATTGTGAAGTCAATGCTGAATCTTCACATCATATCATAGAGATAAAAAAGAAAATTCCATGGACGAATTCCTTTCACTTATAATATTCAAATGGGTTACAATCACAAGAGAATACAAGTTTGATCCAATGACTATATTTCTCAATGGTTAGATTCTCAACTCTATATAAATACCTAAGGATGTGTAATTAAAAAACATATTAGATTGGATATACCATAAAAATAAATAGAAAACGGAGCATCTACAATCCATGGAGACATCAAGCATCTAAATACCACCCATTATTTTTTATTTTCATCATTATTTGAATTAAAAGACTATTAATTCAAGGATTCTATGTACTTTTTATCATCTGTTATACCTTACTAATCCTTGATACTTATTCTCTTCAAAACAATACAATGGTACCCATTATTTTAATCTTTTATCTTTCCATCCTCTATTATTGTGAATAAATATGTCTTGGGGATAATGAATTGTCTTCTTATGATATTTTGATAAAATAAATATTAGAGATAATATATTTTCATCATCTAATCATTGGAATAAACATGTAATTAGTGAAATGAATTTATGATCTATTTCCCATATTTTAATGAATCCCAGCATTAATGGTTAGATAATTCATATCGAATTTAGATTTTGAGTCCCATAGCAGGAATGTAATTTGTATTTGGATTCATATCAAAAACCTGAGTGTGGATATTTCTAGGATGTATTTTTATACATGCTATGGTATATGGGAGTTTCTTAGGGGTTTTTTTGAAGTTCATATAGGTGAAGGTCTTACTTCCTTAAGTATAAGACACAGTGGGTACATGTTTTGTGTCTATAGAGTATACAATGAGACCCCTAGAAGTAGGGTTCCACTCGAAGGAAACATAATAGCTAGTGACTTCTAATCGAGTACCCAGTGGATGCCTAAGAGATTATTTTTTTTTAAATAACTAAGTTTATTTAATTAATTGTTTTAAAATTAAATACATCAACTTTCTTAGATTTTACCAACTATAACCTCTCTCCCATTCCTTTCTCTCATTCACCCTTATTTTATTCCTCATTCCAAAGGCTACAGGAGGACCACATCTCAATATATTAGTACCCTATCACAAGTAATAAATATTTTTTAGTGAGGATATGGTATTCCCTAATACCTCTCTCTATATATATTTTGTTTCACTATTATTTTAGAATAAACCATATTTTTGTTCCAATTAGTATCACTTATCAATTTCAGGGAAATGAGGCTAAACCAAGTCACGATATTGGATCAATTGACTCTAATGAGATAAATTTATGTAGATCCCTTCATATTTAACTATACATTGTTAATTTTTATGTGGATTTCATGCACATGCCTTGGGTTCTGGAATTAGAAATTTTACAAATGGTTCAGGGGAGTCTTAATATGTTAAATAGTCTATTTTAAGGGCTCATTAAAGTTAATTAAATATGTTTTACATGAATTAATGATTTTAGAGTGGATAGGTGGCCTTTATATGAAGGAGTCTAATTTTTAATTAGGTTTTATAATTAGGTTTTATAGATCCCTTAGTGCACTAGGGATGAACTAATACCTAGTTTTGAGCTATAATAGTCTCATATATCATAATTATTGTTAAATTATAATTGTCTTCAGGAATTTGATGGTGGGAATAGTTATGAGTCCTTACCCTAAGTGAGAGTGTAGTTGTCAATTGTCAAATATGAAGCCCAACCCACTGTGGAAGTGTAGTAGTTTATGATTAGATAAATAACCCTACCCTAAGATAGATTATAGTGTCCATGAAATAAAAATACAACTCTTTCCTGAGTGATAGGTTAGAGATAAATACTTATGAATGGGACCATACCTTGTGTGAGATTGTAGTAGTTGAGATATGTAAATCAGACCTTACCCTAATTGATAGGGTTTTATTCAATCCTATGTTGTGAGACTTTACCCCAAGTGATTGGGTATTAGATAATATATATCATATTATATAATTAATTCTATCGGAATTGTTTAAAATGGGTGGGGTTAGGTATTGTGGTGTCCTGGCTAGCACATAATGTCCTGACATTAATTATTGTGCATTTTTATTTACCTTTCCTATACATACCTACACTTATTATTATGGTATATCATATTAAATCCATTGGTGGTTCCCTAATAAGACGTTTTCTTCACACCCCATATATATATCCTAGTGCATGCGCATATCCTTCATGTTTTACTTTTAGGTGATAGGTTTTATAGGAGTTTCAGGTGGAGTTGTTTGATGATTTTTGAGATACTGGATTATTTATAAACTCAAGTTTTGTATATTTGTTTCTACATTAGTTCTTTTTTGGCCTTTTTATTTGATCAACCCTTTGTTTAATACTTTTTTTTATTCATGATTGTTTGGCATGGGGTTCGTTACATATATAATATTGATATTTTTATTATTATTGATGGTTTTTAGTTAGTTGTGATTCTTCTCTTTTACATTAAGTTACTATATTCATTTAGTTTCATGTATATTATTTTTTATAATGATATTAAAAGTATATTATTTCTATATTATTGTTAGACACTCATTTCTACTCATATACCTTTGTGGTATGAGTAGGCATGATTGAGGTTATGTGGCACCCCCCCCCCCTAATTGGGTATGCATTCGGTTACCAAGGTCAAGGTTTTGAAATGGTATCATAGTATTTTCATCAATGCATTACCATTTGGGGAATTTTCATATAGAGTTGTGGGTGATTAGATCATCGGATTTATACTATCCTTGTGAATCGCAAACACCTATATAGTTAAAGCCCATGTTTTTAGTGGTATAGGATTGTTGTTAATTAGTTTTCACTATTTTGACTGAGATATTTAGAAATGTATAATGTTATGGGTAGATTTATTATTTATTATTTTAATCTTAGACTAGGGTGAAAAAAGTTTGTTATTTCATGCATCATACAAGGTGTATAGATATTCTTGGACATGTTCATAACTACTTGTCTATGTGAAATGGTTTTTGAATAATAAAAATAGTTTTGGTAAATGGATTTATGTAAATATATCTTTCTGAGAAACTATTAAAGAAATGGGTTTTAGATAATTAAAATATCAATAATATCTTATTCATTCTTCCCCAACAATATACTATTATCACATTAATTAACTACAACTATTATGATGATTTCATGTATTTTTGTTTAATATTACTATGATATAGTCATTCTCATGGAAGATGATGTCCCCTTACTGGGAAGACATGGGTACATGGTTATTAGTGTGTTTTATAGGTGGAGATGTGTATTCCAGGTGTGGTTGGAGATAGTTGTTATGCATTGGTGGATAAGAGACCATTGGGAGGGTGATATTGAAATGTGATAGTCTCTAATGATGAAAATGTGGCTCTTTATAGAGTGAGTATAGGTGTATTAAAGTGAGGTTTATGATTAAGACTATTTGATGATTCATTGTAGATTAGTATGTAGTGTGTTTGTTGATTATAATTTTCTATATAAACAACTTATTAGGTTATGGGTTTTATGATAGGTGTATCATATTATGAAACATGAGATGAGAACCATGGGTATATGATTCAAGGGTTTAGTTAATTTTTGACAAATGTGTGATCAATTGTTTAGTCCATCATAGTAATTGGTTTCGTTTTGATAAGAAATAATGGCACCATTGGTTTTTTTGGGGGATATGTGGCTTTTTTTGGATGGGTAAGTGTGGTGTTTGACTTATTGTTTCATATTCAATTTGAACATTGAGTTATGTATTTGGATTAGGCTTATTATTATGGAATAATGTAATGCCCCAACCCTAGTTACCCAGAGTCTATGCATTATTACATAATGTTGTCCTGATCTCAAGGAATCATGTCCCAAAAGACTGATCAGTTTAATAGCCTTGGAAGTACTAGGTATATACATAAGTTTTAAATTACATCATGAAATAAAAAACAACAACATTGTGTCCCCTTTCAAATCTCTTATATCCCTTATCCTATTCTTGCATGTTAATAATAATATACTTCTTCACATCCTGGGAAAAATAAAACATACGAAAGGGGTGAGCTCAGATGCTCAGTAAGGATAACAATATAGCGAAAACATTCATAAATAAGTATAAAAATTTAAGGCAATGTATAAGACTAAAAAATAATCCTTTTAAACATAAAATTCAGCATAATATGGAAAATATAAATCAAATAAAGACATTTACTTATTCACATGGATATTCTAGTAGTTTAATAGTCACACGTAATTTCAAATAGAGAATTTCATAATGATGGAATGCATAATTCCAAACTTCATAACCACATATTCAAGGCCTTGTGCCAAGACTACAAATAAGATTTTTTCAAGGCCTTGTTCCAAGATACTTGTTTGTCTCATGAAACCTACTGATGCATCAAAGAGATATAGCGGGCTTCACCCATCACTTACTAAGTCCAACGCATTCCTCATATGAAAAGGTTGAAACATAACATAAGAATTCATATTAAAACTAGCATAAGAAATGTCAATAATTTATCCATGAACCATGAATGGTATAAAAATAACACATCCACATTAAAAAATATCACAAAACATCTAATAAAATATGGAAGATTGTATCATAATAAATCAATTTCAATCAATTGTAAAATCCCTCAAAGGATGTTGACATAGAAGAAATCAAAACTATTTGAGAGAAATATCTCTTTCTCTTTTAAAATCATTTAAAAGTAAAATAATTATAAAAGAAAACATTTATTTTGAAAATAATATTATATGCTTTTAAGGGAAGATTTGAAGGTGTTATAATGGAGGAAAATAGTCGCACCCACCGTATAAGTTGAAAAAACATTCTTTCCTTAATTTTTTTGAAAAGGTCGTAAAGGACCGTGTTTGGAAAACGACGGAAGGATTCCGTTATAAATTTTTAAAAAAAATTCAAACAAGGGTATAAATTAAATTAACCTATAATCAAGGAAATAGTAAAAATGTTTTGAAATACATTTTTAAGAAACACAGATGTGGATGATAAAGAGGTCACAGTGGACACTCATGTATAAATAACCTCGGATAATGAAGAGACTGTATGATTAACCCATACCATGTAATTTTACTTGATTGAAGGTATTTTAACCTCTTGTATAATAGTTAAATAATTATTATTAAATTATACATGAATCAAATACATAAATATGATATCATATATAATATTCTAATATTTCTTTTTTTAATAATATTTCAGCAGTATCATTGTTTCGGGTGTTAACTATTTCATTTTACTTTATATACTTGGTTAACTAAGCCATGTTTTTTATGGATAAGAAATTTTTTATTCATATCCAGAATGATATTAAGTTCTTAAAAATTATTTTTAATCATAAAATTAAAATTATTCTTGAATGGTTACGATGAGGAATGAATTTCATCACGTTCATAGAGACGGTAATCCTTATATATGCATGAGCGACAATATCATTATATTGGTGGTGAAATATTATGAAATATTTTGCTATATTATATATAACTAATCATTAACATGATATATTTATTATTTAAATCATTTATACTCATTATTATACCCATCCAAATAATGAAATGTTTGAATAACAAACTACACCACGACGTGGAGACGGTATGTCATACGTATGCACGTATGGTGACTTGTCATTCATAGGATGGATAGAATAATGAATATGGATGTACCATATTTATAATAAAATCATAGTATGTATAAGTTAATTGATTTATTATTTTGGTAAGGGAATAACAAAGAAAGAGGAAGTGGAAGAAGAAAAGAACTTTAAAAGAGGTGGTGAAATTATTACCTATTCTTCTGGTGTTTCCTTTTGATTCGATAAAAATGTCTCCTTAGGTTGGATTTATGATCAAATTATGGCCTCTAGGTAGAAGTTAGAGTAGTTGGGAGGATATTTGGGCAGGGTTTGGCCGATCCCAATGGCTTTGGAGATGTTATTTTGAGGAAAGGGGAAGTACCTTTTTATAATAGAGGTGAGGGTCACTTTAGGAAAATCATGAAATATTATTTTATTATACTATCATATTCAGTTTATAATGGCTCAAAAATTATTTATTTTGAAGCTAAGGTGTGGATTGGTCAAAAATATATCTACCACTAGGTTTTATACAGGTTTAGGTCACCATCTTAACCTTATATTTTATATTTAACTCTTAGTTAAGTAGTTTAACTTTCACCATGTATTCTAGTATTATTGTCATAAATGGTTAATAAACATACTATAAAAATAAAAGAGAACCCCAAGTGGTTAATTAAGGACATATGTATCATCATATAATTCCTTTGGATGAGCCTTATATTTTTTGGAATATAATATCATTTAATAATGTAGTATTTGTTTTAAAAACTCATTTATGTCAATTTTGACACTATATAGTATTTGGTTTCTATGAAAGTCATAAGAGCATGATTAATTCGAAAACAATTAATTAAATCAACCATAACATTTCATATTAATCTTTAAAATTCGTCGATGTCATCAAAACTTTCAAATTATATTTATTTTAATATTTATAATATCATTTATTTTAATCTTTCACGAATAAGATAATTACTACATCATCATTGTGTCATAAATAAATTTTATTATTTAAAGTCTAATAATTATAAATAAAATACCATTATGTATGAAATATTTTTATATTTATAATAAATATTTACAATAAAATTTATCTCATGTATAAAAATATATTAAAAATGGTTTAGTTATTAAACTTTGAATTTAAAACTTTTAACTCTTCTTTAAATAAAATAATAATAAATGCCCTAATCTAATCCAATTGGACCGAAAGGATCATATGTTATTCGTAATGTTTTTTTTGGCCCAAATACACTTATCCCATAGAATTAGGACACATGTTAGGGTAATAATAATATCATTTCTACTTTTAATTACACTATTTACTTTTAACCGTGGTAAATTAAAGTCAAAAGTTACTATTCAAAAAAATAGTTTCATCTTATTGAACCAAATTTTACTTATTAATATCAGCCATGTGTCTCAGATTTTTAAAATTCAATTCACAGAAGTGGTAAAATTACGTTTTATGAAAATTTGCTAACGTGCCTATAAGGTGGGTAAAAGACGGTAAAAAGATCAATAAAATTTTATATATCTAATATTATTATAAAATAACTCCAATGAATTACATAGATCATATATAGGTATTATGTATCTATTTTTACCTAAAATAAATTTAAATAAAATATTTAAATATTTAAATAAAAATATAGTTTTAAACAATAACGCAGTGTTTTCACTATTCATCAAAAATTGAAAGTTTTCATAAAAATACAAATAAAATCACCCTAAGCTAATTTTGATATTATGAATCAAAAAATGAAGTACATTTTGAAAAATAAAATTTATAAAATTTCAAAATGTGGCTATTAATATTCATAACGTCGAGTTTGGTTAGTTGAGGTGTATAAGAACTCAAAGTTTCATACAACACAAGCTATTGTATTATTCAAAGAGAAGCGTACCATGGAAACGTGGGGTGTTACATTCTCCCCTCCTTCAAAAAATTTCATCCTCGAAATTTATATAATATTACTACATAAAAAGATTCGGGTGGTTTTTCATCATAAGTTTCTCATGTTCCCACGTTTCCTCTTCCATCTTATTATTTCTCCATTGAACTTTTACCAGACGAGTCATCCAGATTCTCAACACTTGTTCTCTTGTATCACGAATCTTGACAGGCTCTTCACAATAAGACAGATCATGTTCCATTTCAATTTCCTAATAGGTTAGTACATGCATTGGGCCAGGCATGTATTTTCTCAACAGTGATACGTGGAATAAATCATGAAGTTTGAAGAGACTTAGCGGCATTGACAAATGATAATCTAAAACTCCAATTCATTCTAGCATTTTGAAAGGTCCAATGTTCCTGGGACTTAGTTTACCCTTCTTACCAAAATTTATAACACCCTTCCGTGGATATACCTTCAATAAAACATGATCTCCTACTTGAAAATTCAAATCCTTCCTTAAGTTATCGGCATAAATCTATTGACTACTTTGAGATGCTTTGATGTGGGTTTGGATAATCTTCACATTTTCCATTGTTTCCTCATCAAGTTATGGGCCTATAAGTTTTCTTTCACCGGTATCATCCCACAAGTTGGTGTGTGACATCTCTTTCCATATAACGCTTCATAGAGTTCCATCTGAATACTTAAATGGAAGCTATTGTTATAGGAAAATTCTACCAGAGGTAAATACTTATCCCATATACCTTGAAATTCATATGAGAAAGATCTCAACATGTCTTCTAAGGTTTTAATAGTCTGTTCTAATTGTCCTTCTGTTTGAGGGTGGTAGGCAGTGCTCAAAAGAAGTTCAGTATCCAAGGACTTCTAAATACTTCTCCTGAATCATGATGTAAAATGGGGATCACAATCAGAAACAATCAATAGGGGTACTCCACAATGTCTTACAAATTCATTAATATATAGTCTTGTTAGATTTTTAAGTTGTAAATCTTCTCTTATAGCAAGAAAATGATCTAACTTGGTAAGATGATCAACAATGACCCATATTTAATCATTCCTTCTAGGATTATTTGGTATTCTCATGACAAAGTCCATAATAATATCATCCCATTTCCACTCAGGTATGGGAAGAGGTTGTATGAATCCTCTAGGATGTTTTCTTCCATCATTCACTTATTGAGAAACCATACATCTTGACACATAATCAATAATCTCTATCTTCATGTTGTCCTACAAAAAATGTTCCTTCAAATATCTATACATATTCGTCCTACCATGGTTTATAAAGAAATTGGAGCTATGAGCATAGTCCAAAAATTCCCTTTTTAGATCAAGTATGTCAAGAACACAAATTATCTCCCCAAATTTTAAAATTCCATCTTCATATACGAAGTCCATCAATCTCCCATCATTCAAAACTTTAATTTTATTTTTAAACTCCTCATCTTCAGTCTGAGAACTCTTTATCCTTTCTAGTAAAGACGGTTTGGAAACCATTTGAAAAAGTATTGATGTTTCACCTTCCATGGTTATTCCCATATCCATCTTTAATAGATCCATGAAAATATGATCCCTTTCAACTCTCATCCTATTCAAACCTCCATGATCCTTTCTGCTCAAAGCATCTGCAATCTTATTTTCCTTCCCCGGGTGGTATTGTATAGTGCAATCATAATCCTTGAGTAGTTCAAGCTATCTTCATTACCTCATGTTGAGTTCTTATTGTGAGAAAATATAATTCAAATTATTATGATCAGTATATATCTTACATTTTCACCATAGAGATAGTGTATCCATGCCTTCAAAGAAAATATTACAGCTGCTAACTCAAGATCATGAGTGAGATAGTTTTTTTCATGAATTTCTAGTAGTTGTGATGCAAAAGCAATAACTCTATCATTCAGTATAAGGGAAAAACCAATTCATTCCTTTTAATAATAACTATAAATAACAAACTCATCATTCCCTGAAGGTATAGTCAATATAGGAGAACTGAATAATATTCTCTTTAGTTCATTAAAACATTCTTCACACCCTTTTTTTCAAAAAAAATTAACCCCTTTTCATGTGATCTTGGTTAATGGGTTATCCAATAGGGAAAAATTATAGACGAAGCACTGATAATAACCTATTAAACCAATAAAACTACATACCTCATTTATACTTGTCGGTGCTGGCCATTCTTGGATTGACATGGTTTTTGAAGGATAAAAAGAGATTCCATCATTAGAGAAATTATGGGAAAGAAAATAAATCTCATGAAGCTAGAATTAAAACTTGATAAACTTCCCATATAATTCATTTCTTGTGAAGGTTTTTAGAATAATTTTCAAGTGATTTTCATGATCTTCGAATCATTTTGAGTAAACCAAGATATCATTAATAAATACCACTACAAAGTCATCAAGATATTCCTTGAAAACTCTATTCATTAGATCCATGAAAATAGAGGGTCCATTATTCTGTCCAAAAGGAATTACTATAAAATCATAATTCCCATACCTGATATGGAATATTGTCTTTGGAATTTCTTCCATCATCACACACAACTGATGATATCCAGGTCGAAGATCAATATTTGAAAAAAAATTGAGCTCCATGAAGTCGGTCAAATAAATCATCAATGCGAGGTAGGGGATACTTGTTCTTTATTGTTATATCATTGATCTCCCTATAATCAATGCACAACCTCATAGATCCATATTTCTTCTTAACAAAAAGAACAGGGTCTCCCCATGGATAAATACTAGGGTGGATAAATCAGTTATTACTCTATTCCTCTAGTTGTTTCTTTAGTTCCACTAATTCCACAATGGCTATTCTATAAGGGTTCTTCGATATGGGCCTTGAACCCAGAATTAAATAAATGGAAAACTCAATTTCTCATTCTAGAGGATGTCCACATAAATCCTATAGAAAAACAAAAACATATTTTTGCACAATAGGTACATCTTCTATTTGAACATTCCTTTCCTCACCCATAGTTATTTCTGAAGTTCCCAGTCAGGATCCTAGTATCACTGAGAGGGGGAGGGGGTGAATCAGTGATATCATTTTCTTTTTAAGTTTCCCCTTTTTGAAATAACCTTCGACTCCTGTTAAAGAGTTTCTTCCCTGCTGAACGCACACAACCAAAAGAACACAAGATTTACAAGGTTCATTACTCAACAAGAGTAGCTACGTCCTTGGTATGGTACGGAAACAATCTAGTACCACACAATCCACTAAAAAACAATCCTTTGATGTGGAATACAATGAGTAGGATATACCCTTGCACTCATGTAGTACTTTGAAAACAATCCAATAGTGCGTCTGCTCCCTCTTAGCACAAATAGGGTAACACAATGTTTCAGTGCTTCTTTACAATTGAATAGATGTATTCTCTGAAGTACAAATCTTCAATTTCTTACCCATAAGCTGGTAAGAACTATCTTATGCACTACCGAACACGTGCGAAGACCCCAAATCATTTGCGCATCCTTTAGGGTGCCTTGTGCGCAATTCAAATGGATTGTGCGTAAAATTCCCTTTTGGTGCGAAAAATCTTTTTCGCGCAACTTCCCTTTTTCCACACAACATTTCACTTTTCGCGCAGCTTCCCAATTTTTCGTGAAACTTTCTTTATTTCGCGAAAACCTCTTTATTTTCATGAAACTTACTCAGCATAAGATTTTACGTGAACCAGAGCTCATAATTTCTTCTAAGTGTCGAGCATTTACAAATGAGAAGGGTTAGCCTCATATTTATAGGCATTTTTGACCCTGCATGAAATACTCTAATCCGCACAAAAAACCTCCTTCAGGTGCGTAAAAACTCTTTTATGCAACTTCATATTTCGTTCCATGCTTTAATATTTTTCACACCTCATGCCTTTTCCATTTTTCATCCTTCTAAGCATGAATCACCAATTGCGCGCAAAATTCTACACCGCATTCCATATTGCGCGCAAACCCATCATTTCACGCGACATCGTATTTTGTGCAATGATCCAATTTTTCACGCAGCTCATGGATTTGAAAATTTTTGAGCTTCTGATCTTGAAACACCTTTTGCGCAAAAAACAGCATTCCTCTATTTCACGCATCCCGCAGATTTTTCGCACAACCCGCTACTATTTCGCGCACCACTTTATTTTTTCCCACAACCTGCCTAAATTTCTGTGCACTCCATTCCTTTTTCATTTTTAAATGTTCTGACCATGAATAACTCCTTGCACGTGAAAATATAAACAATCTTCAATCTTGCGCGCAACATCCATTTCCAACCACATTTCTTCATCTCTTGATTTTCAGGCCCTAAAATTTGGAAAACACTGGAAAACGGCACCACCTTAAACTGTGCTTTCCTACCGCCCCCAGATTGTCCATTGCTTTTTAATTTTCTCTCTCCACTGCTTCCCATAACCATTTTTTCAGCATTCATCACAAACTCCACTATCGTGATATATTTCCTTTGATAGATCAGCTTTAGCATCGTCAGAGTTAAAATGGGAAGTACAGAAACTTCCCTATCTTCCAGCAGCATCCCTCCTTCCAATAAAAACTGTATATGACTGGAATCATCATTTCTCCCCCTTTACATCATAAGGCTTGCATCACAAGTTCTCATGACTTATGATATTTGATAAATACATATCAGCAAATCATCGTCTGGTTTGTGATCCTTCTACAAAGTGAATTGATTTATCTTCTTTGACAACAAAATATAACACTCTGCAAAGGCTAATTCTTCAAACTTCCTTCTCCATTCAACTTGGTCCCAACAATTTCATCCTCTTCTTCCCCAATAATTTAATTTAGTAGAGCTACTAGGCGTGGATCTAGATAATAATCGGGTGGTGACATTTCTACTCTAAATATAAGGTACTCCTTATCATCATCAAAAATTGTAACCTCCTTCTTAAAATAAATTTTCACATCATGGTCTGAAAGACAATCCATTCTGAGGATTATATCAAATTCAATCATGGGTATGATGATGATATTAGTAGATAAATAACATTTGTATACCCTAATAGGAACTGATTCCCAAAACATGGTTGCAATGATACTTCCCTTAGGAGTTTTGACTGACAACTCCCTTGTTAAATAAATTTGGAAATATCTAATTTTCTTAGAAAACTGGGAAGATATGAAATAATGTGATGATTCATAATCAAATAAAGTATTGGTTAAAATTGAGGAAACCATTAAATTACCTGCTACCACATCTTTCATAGCTTCAACCTCAGCAGTAGTGATCACATAAACTTGGTCTTTCTCCCTTGGCCTTTTCGGAACTATGTTTCCTTTGCAGTTAGTAGATTCATTTTCATAATGCCCCTTTTATCTACAATTTTATCATTCAAAATTTATAGCCTCTTTCTTTCCCTTACAATCACAAGCTTGGTGAACTTTTTCACCACACTTGTAACAGACTCCCATTCCCTTTTAGGAAAGTACCGGGGTGTTTCTTCCTATATTTACCGCAGGATGGATATTCAACTTTTCCCTTCTTCCCATTTTTTCTATTTCCAGAGTGTTCAGGAGATCTCTTCTTCTCTTTAATTTCATTAAAGTCATAAGACATAGGGAATTCATTTTCTATCTTGATAGCACAAGAGACAATATCTTCGTTTGATGAGAAGGATTGTGAGTCTAATTCTCAATTGAGAAATGGTTTTAAACATTCAAATAATTTATCAATATTACTCCTTGGGTTAAGTATATAATATGATACATACCTATCTAACCTTGTAAAGTTAGCCTCGTACTTTATGACATTCTCATCCTCCTGTTTCCTCATTCTCAGAAATTGTCTTTCCATGTCTGCTTGATGGTCACGAGGAAAATATTTTTCTAAGAAAAAATCTTTAAACTCCCTTCATTCCATATTTTATACTTCTTCATCCTCCTTTTTGTTTTGAATTAATAACCACCATTGATTTGCATCTACAGTGAGGTGATAATCTACCCTGAGAACTTTTCCCCTTTCGCTACTCCTAAATCATGAAATATTTTCTCTAAGAAACTTATCCTTTTTTAGCTACAAATGGATTCTTAGTCCTATTTAATGTTGGTGGTTGTTGTCTCATGATGTATTATAACATTGATCCTTCACGTTGTGGATCAGGGTGCTCCATACGGGTAAGGTTATTATTCATAACCTAAGTGAGTTGTCCTAGTATAGTGATAATATGATCAGCACCAGTTGCATCACCATCTCCACTATAATTATCTTCAGTAGGAGTGAAATCCCTACACGGGCTACGTGTGTTGATACAGCTTCCATTCCTTCCACTAGGTTCCATTTATAAATAATTTCATACACTATATTAGTTTATGAATTGCAATACATAATTACAAACACGTAAAATACTTAACATAAATTGACTGTTTATGGATATAATCCATAACCATAAAAATGTTTTCTTTGAGGAGGTATATAAAAATAAATCCCCCATAATGGTTTGTAAATAAAATGTGAATTATCCTAAGCATATCCCCTGGGAGTTTTGTAACCAAGAGTGCAGCAACGTCCATTATCGTGTACCAGGATATCATGGGTCAAGACTGAAACTCCTTGTCATAGTTTTCACTCCTAGGTACATCTGTGCTAGATCCTCCTCTACCTTATTGTATCCAGACAGGGATTTACTGCATTGAAAACTCACAAAATATCTACATTACAAAAATTCTAGGAAGTTCTTCTATACTAATCCTCAAATTCTATGTTAGGGTAATAATCAGAATTTTTCTAAATCTAGCTTCAAATTTTTGTACTAAACTTACACTGATTCAAAATTTAATGCCCCAACCCTAGTCACCCAGATTCAGTGCATTATTACATAACATTGGCATGATCACAAGGAATCATGTCCTGAAAGACCGATCAGTTTAGTATCATTGGAATTAATAGATACATACATAAGTTTTACATTACATAATGAAATAAAAAACAACATTATTTTCAATTTGAAAACTCTTATATCCCATAGCCTATTTCTACAGATTAATCGTAATATACTTCTTCACATCCTGGGAAAAATAAAACATAATAAAGGGGTGAGCTCAAATGCTCAGTAAGGAAAATAGTATAGCGAAAAATTTCATAAATAATCATAAATATTTAAGGAAATTTATAAAACTAAAGCATAATCCTTTCAAACTTAAACTTTATAATAATATGGAAAAGATAAATCAAATAATTCCATTTACTTATTCACGTGGATATTCTACTAGTCAAATAATCATATGTAATGTCAAATAGCCAATTTCATAATGATGGAATGCATAATACCAGACTTCATAACCACATAGTCAAGGCCTCGTGCCAAGACTGCATATAAGATTTTTTCAAGGCCCTGTGCCAAGACACTAGTTTTTCAATCAGACCTACCGATGCATCTAAAAGCTATAGCGGGCTCCACCAGTCACTTACTAATTCCAATGAATTCCTCATATGAAAATGTTGAAATATAACATAAAAATTTGTATTAAAAATAGAATACAAAATGTCAATACTTTATCTATAAACCATGAATGGTATAAAAATAATACATCCACTGACAAAAATAACACAAAACATCCAATACAATATGGAATATTTCATCATAATAAATCAATTTCAAACAACTGTAAAATCCATCAAAGTATGTTGACATAGATGAAATCAAAAATATTTGAGAGAAATATTTCCTCCTATTTTGAAATCATTTAAAAGTCTCATAATTATAAAAAAAATATTTATAAAATATTCTAATAATATTGTAAGGGATTATTTGAAGGTTTTATAATGGTAGAAAATAGTTTCACCTGCTGTATAAGTTAAAAAACATTCTTTCCTTAATTTTGTCGAAAAGGTCATAAAGGACCTTGTTTGAAAAATGATGGAAAGATTCCTTTATAAAAATTTTATAAAAAGTAAAACAATGGTATAAATGACTTTAACCCATAGTCTAGGAAATAGTAAAAAAGTTTTGAAATACATTTTTAAGAAACACGGATGTGGATGATAAAGAGGTCCCAGTAGATACTCACATATAAACAACCTCAGATAATGAAGAGATTGTTGGATTAACCCTTACCTTGTACTTTTCCTTGATCAAGGGTATGTTAAACGATTGTATAATATTTAAATCATTGTTATTAAATTAAAAATTAATCAAATACATAAATATGATATCATATATGATCTTCTAATATTACTTTGTTCATAATATTTCAGTAGTATCATAGTTTCAGGTGTTAACTGATTCATTTTCCTTTATATGCTTGGTTACATAAACCAAGTTTATTAAGGGTAATACGTATTTGATTCATATATAGAATGATATTAATTTATTAAACATTGTTTTTAATCATAAAATAAAAATTATTCTTGAATGGTTACGATGGGGAATGAATTTCATCACGTTCGAGGAGACTGTAATCCGTGCGTACGCACGAGCGACAATATCATTTTGTTGATGGTTAAATATTATATAATTGGATGGTATATCATATATACAGAACTCCTAACATGTTATATTTATTATTTACATCAGTTATACTCATTATTATACCCATCCAAATAATGAAGTGTTTGAATAACAAACTACACCACGACGTGGAGACGGTAAGCCGTATGTACGCACGTATGGTGACTTGTCATTCATAGGATGGATGGAATAATGAATATATTTGTACCATATTTTTAATAACATTATAATACGTATAAGGTACTGGATTTATTATTTGGTATGGGAATAACAAATAAAGAGTAAGTGGAAGAAGAAAAAAACATTGAAAGAGGTGGTGAAATTATTACCTCTTCTTCGGGCGTTTCTTTTTGATTTGATCAAAAGGGCTCCTTAGGTTGTATTTATGATAAAAGTAAGGACTCTAGGTATAAGGGAGGGTAGCTGGGAGGATATTTGGTTTGGGTTGACTGAGAGAAATGGCTTTGGAGTTGTGATTTTGAGAGAAGGGGAAGTACCTTTTTATAAGATAGGTGAGGGTCGCTTTAGGAAAAGCATGAAATATTATTTTATTATACAATAATATTCGGTATATAGTGGCTCCAAAATAATTCATTTATAAAATAAGGTGAGGATGGGTCGAAAACCTCTTAACTAATAGGTTTTATATAGGATTAGGTCACCATATTGAGTTTATCTATTATATTTAACTATTTGTTAAATAGTTTAACTTTTACCATGTATTCTTATATTATTATAATAAATGGTTAATAAGATTACTATAAAATGAAAAGATAATCCCAAGTGGTTAATTAATGGAATATTTTTTATTATATACATATTTTGGCCAAACCATAGTTTTTTAGGAATATTATATCATTTAATAATATAGTATTTGTTTTAAAAACACATTTATGTCGATTTTGGCACTATTTAGTATTTGGTTTTTGTGACAGTCATAAAAAAATGATTACTTCGAACAAAATTCATTGAATCAACCAAAAAATTTAATATTAATCTATAAAATTAGTGTATGGAATCAAAACTTACAAATTATATTTATTTTAAAATTTATAATATCATTTATTTTAATCTTTCATGAATAAGGTAATTACTGCATCATCATTGTGTCAAAAATAAATTTAATTATTTAATATCTAAAAAATATAAATAAAATACCATTATGTAGGAAATATTTTTTAGATTTATAATGAATATTTATAGTCTAATTTATCTTATGTATAACCCAATATTAAAAACGGTTTAGTTATTAAACATTGAATTTAACACTTTTAACTCTTCTTTAAATAAAATTATAATAAATGTCCTAATCTAATCAAAGTGGACCAAAATGATCATATTTTATTCTTAAGGTTGTTTTTGGTCGAAATACACTTATCCAATAGAATTAGTACATGTGTTAGGGTAATAATAATATCATTTCTACCTTTAATTACCCTATTTACTTTTAACCGTGGTAAATAAAAGTCAAAAGTTACTATTCATCAAAAATTATTTTCATCATAATGAACCAAATTTTACTTAATAATATCAACCATTCCACTTGTATTTTTGAAACTAAATTCACAGAAGTGGTAAAATTATGTTTTATGCAAATTTGCAAACGTGCCCAGAAGGTGGGTAAAAGACGGTAAAAAGGTCAATAAAATTTTATATATCTAATATTATTATAAAATGACTCTAGTGAATTAAATTGAACATATATTGCTATAATGTATCTATTTTTACATAAAATAAATTTAAATAAAATAATTATTTATTTAAATAAAAAGTTGATTTTAAACAATAATGTAGTGTTTTTCACTATTTATCAAAAATTGAAAGTTTTCAGAAAAATACCAAAAATTCACCCTAAGCTAATTTTGATATTCCGAATCCAAAAATAAAGTTAATTTTGAAAAATAAAATTTATAAAATTTCAAAAAGTGGGAATTACTATTCATAACGGCTAGTTTGGTTGGTCGTAGTGTGTTAGAACTCTAAGTTGCGTACAACACAAGCTATTGTATTATTCTAAGATCAGCATACTGTAGAAGATTGGGGTGTTAAAAGTAGTATTTTGAAATTCCATGTGAGATGTGGGGGTATTTAATTCTTGATAAATATGACGATACTTTGGGTGATGACTATTAGATGAGAAGTGTGGTGTTGGAAAAAGCAATGTTTGATGGGGAGTTGTTTAGGTAATTCTTGGTGTGGTATAGGAGTATCTCTGATGGGTAGTTACTAGTGAAAATAACACAGTAGTGGGTGTATTGTAAGTATTATAGACTCTAAATGATGGGTTTGTGAAAGGATGTAGTGATGGTGGTTGGTCAAATCATAGTTTGACTCTATCATATTCTTAGTTTTTTTGTAGTTATGATCGCTATACATGCACTCTTAGGAAAGGGGAGGTAGTGATTTTGTGTAGTGTGGTGTCAGGTAGGTTTAGAAATCAAAGGTGGTGGTAATCCATCACAATTTTATGTATAGTTATGTTGATGGATTTGTTTCTCATATCTTAAGGGTATTGAGTATGTTTATGGTTTTTGATGACAACCTGGGGTCAATAAATAAAGGTAAGAGTATTTCAAGGAAGAATGATGTCAAAAAACAAATTATTGGGGCTCTATTGTTGTAATTTTAGGTTTATATTAAGAGGTACCAAGAGAATTTATTATCTATTTCTGGATTACATATGGTAGGTGGGTATTTGATCAATTGGAGATGTGAGAAAGTTTATTATAGGGAGCACCCAAGGGGATACTGATCGTACCACAATTCACTGTTTTATTCCACCCTTGCACCGCTGTTTTAAACTAGTTTTTTAATTAATATTCCAAATATAATAATAAATTTCAATTTATGTTTGAATCATTTAATTAATGTTAATAAACATTATAATGGGAAATGTTACTTGTTTTTATTATTTCAATTTAGGTGGAGGTGATTTGGAGGGCCCTTGATGAAGTGGAAGAAAAATGGGCCAAAATTGCATGGATCCATGGAAATCTGTCCACTTTTTGGAATATTTATAGAAATCCGTGAATCCAAATGGGCTGAAGTTTTGTGAGCCTGTCCAAAATTTAATACTCTACATTTCATATTAAGGAACCCAATCTTGATTCGGCTTCTATGGGGCTCATACGAACTGATCTGTCCAAGCCATCGAATTTGGACCAAGTCAAATGTGGTGTTCTATAGTTTATCAATATCTTGATCTTTAGTTGTCCAAATGGTGCCTAACTTTCTATGTAGACAATAAATAGGTAGGGATACAACTTTTATATTTTCTCCAAAGCTAGATAAGGATTTCTGAAGACCTAAACGTGTGGTACAATTAGATTGATGAAATCTATGTGCCTAAAACCACCTTCCAATTTTCCTATAAAAGGGAACCAAGGGAACCTCATTTGTAAGTTTGGCTAGGAGGAAAGGTGATGCCATTTTGGAGTCCCCAAGGAGTCTTCTAAACATCTCTAGAGGTTCTGGAGGCTATGGGAAGTGCTACTTCAACAACTTTCTCTTCTTCCTCCCTCATGGGCTTCTAAACCCCTTGTGATCACCCGGGGAGGAATGTGATGTAAATCCCAAGCTTCATGTTTGTAATAT
This sequence comes from Viscum album, assembly GCA_963277665.1. Lineage (NCBI taxonomy): Eukaryota > Viridiplantae > Streptophyta > Magnoliopsida > Santalales > Viscaceae > Viscum > Viscum album. The sequence continues at coordinate 781,545,295 of OY728123.1, read as the reverse complement.
TAGAATGATATTTTGAATTCCAGGTTGTTGTGTTGTTTTTCATCATCCTCTATTCTTATTTTATTTAGTTATGTACTGTTATTTCATGATCAACTCATATGATCATGTTTGGGGGTACCCATTCATGTGATGTTTCACACACCGTTCACCACTTTCTTTTCCCCCTTTCAATTTCGATGCTTCTGTGGTTCATATTGGTCAATAGAACTCACAAAATAACTGTCAAGGCCATGTAAATTTATTTCATGGTATAAAAAAGAAATAACATACAATCCTGGATAGTGCATCGAGTTTTTCGTGTGTTTCCTTGGTGAGTTTTGGTTATGAAGTCAAACACAATTCACCCAATCATCGGCGGTGTCCAGTGAATCATTGTGTGTTTTCGACTAAAACCTAGGAGGTATCCTAGTATAAAATCATTAAAATTATAGTTATAGGTATTAAAAACCAGGGATTAAAAGATCATAACCCTATATCATGAAGTGATGAAGGATAAACATCATGAGAGTACCCCGGGTTGATCACGCTTAATTAATTCTGTTAATCTCTACTTTGTTTTATAGCTTCTATTTTCTATTGTCATCTTTAACAATCAAACCCAAGTATTATAAAACCCCATTTACCTTTTTAACATCATAATCAAAACCACATTTTATAATTAATGATTTAAGGCTCCGTCGAGAGACTACCTAGGGTTGCTGTTATACTGTAAAAATTCTAGTTGAAAATAAACATCTAATTTGACACGCTCGACAACACGATCAGATACTCCAAGTATAGATCTTCATGTAAATTTATCTCACCATCTATAGTGGTGGGTGTTTTTCTACCTTTTTATAATGTTTGTATGATGAGTCGTATCTAGTTCTTAGGGTGTTCTATATTTGGTGATTAATCATTGGAGGTTGGTGGAGTTAGTGCACTCAAAATCTAATGAGTAGTGTGTTTTGTGAAATAGTCTAGTTAGAGATTATGTGATTTTATGGTGTTTACCATGTTTTGGAATCGTGAAGTGGGTAAGATGTTTATTTAACATCATGTTAGTATCTCTTTTGTGTAAGTCAAAGCATAGAGCCATGAATGGATTCTATTTCCATGAATAGAGGATGATGAAATAGAAGAAGCATCAGGCATGTCACCAGGAAGGTGAATGATGTGTGTTTAGTATAAGATTATTAGAATCATTGTATCCTAGATCAAGTTTTGGATACATATACACTAATGAGGGAGTAATATTTTTTTGGATTGGGGATTTGGCTGTGATCTAGGTATAAGATCAGGTGTGGGGAATTTTTTGTTTGAGGATGATGTGTATAGACATATAAGCTCTAATATAGTGGTTGTTGTTGATGTGAGTGTGGGAAGTTTGGAGAAAATTATTATATTTTGGTAATTAACTTTAGTTTCATGTACAATAAACTATAGAAGGTAAATTTTTTCATCAGTTTCAACATTTAGAAAATGATTGGTTTGTGTTGGGTATCAGAGTGGGATTTTTTATAAAAGGCCATTTTAGCTAGACCAAGTGTATGGGTCATAGGACTATAATTGATCTATAATCTTGATCAAGTAGTGAAAATAGATTATTATGAGTGAATACCACAATATATAAACATAAAAAACACTTACCAAGGTTGAGAATACATGTGGTTGAGATTTTTCAATGACCTTCATCGTTAAGGGTAAGATAATTTAGTGGGAATTTAAATTTTGAGTCATGAAGAAGGGGGTATTTTGATAACTGGGATTCATATCATAAATAATAATGTTTTTACATCTCTAAGAAATTTTATATGCATTTTTAGGTTTTTTGGTGGTGATATCGGTGTCGAGTGATATTCAAAGTGGTGGAAGTCATGTTATGTTAAGAAGCAGACTCAGCAAGTTCTCGATCTGGGTCCACTGAAAACCCAATAAGACCCCTACAAGATAGGTACCCCTAGAGGGAAATTAATTACCGGATGGATTCCAATATTTTATCCAATTTCTCTCTATATGATTTTTTAATTTTCAATATATTTAATAAATATTTAAAAATGAGATTCCTATTCTCCATTAGTGGTCGACTAAAAATCATCCCTCGTCCCTTTCTCTTATTATATCCCCTCCCTTTCCCTATCTAAACACCCCCAGAGGATTATATACCAACAATTAAATTCCCAATATGAAGAATGGGGTTTCCCATAGGTAGGATAAGGTAATCCTTATGACCTATCTAACTTTTTCTACCATTTTGCTACATTTTTTATGTAAATATCATTTTTGGGTTGATTTGTCAAACTTCTCAATTTCAAAATAATGGGGTGTAACTGTGTAATGATATTGGATGAGTTTACATCAATGATATTGTGGAAAGTGGTTCCTTTAAAATATAACATTTTTTTCATTTATTTATCTAAAATTAATGTACATTCCTTGACATTCAGGTTTTATAATTTTTCAAAGGGGTCGAGTTATTCTCGAGATGTGCAATAGGAAAGGGTAAAGTATTTTTAGAGTGAATTGAGTGCTTCATGCATGAATTGGAGATTTTAGAGTGTCTTAGTGTCCTTTTCAATATAAGGAATGTCCTCTAGGTAGGTTCTAAGAACCCCATAGTTAATGTGGTCTTGGTAAATAATTGTGATTGGCCTAAGTTGAAGTCATGTGAGGGTATATATTATCTCTTGTGGTGAGGGCCTTATGGAGAGGTTTTGATGAGTGATGAGTTACATGAATTTATTGGGAAGGGTCTTGGTGTGACTTGTGGACCTTATAATATCCCATTTTAGATTAGAGAGACTATTTTATGGTTTTAATGTGTTGATACCTTCCTTTAAGAGAGGATTAGTGATTCAAAGGCATGGAACTTAGTGGGTTTCCATGTATTTTGTTATTATAGTATGCCTTATTAAATTTTAGAAATGGAAGGAAATATAGGAAAATAGATGTATGGGATATATTTGGTATCTCTAGGATGCCTAAGGAATTTAGTTAACTTTGTTACCCCATGAAAGTGATGCTCATAGGAAGATGGGAAAGGTGTTATTATGGTACCTTCACATGCCTAGTGCATGGATAAGAGGATTTTGGGACTTATATAGACAATAGAGTAGTATGTCATGGGTTGGATAGTGTGGGGTTCCCCATGGTGTACACGGGGACCTCAGTGCATTGTAGGTATTGGAAGGTAGATTTTTAATTTAAAAAACCATACTGTTTTTTCAAATAACATCTGATATAAAATGGTATTGTGGTGATTTCATGAGGCATTAATTGATTTCTTATCCCACTTAAGGGGTAAACCCTTTTGATGTGACTAAGTGTGATTGAAGAGTCACAAATTTTGGATTATTTATGGACTATGGTCCTTTATATCGTCATTTTCCATTATTCTAATACATATTATGTTGATATAGAGGGGATAGTGTGATCGATCAGGGAAATCTATTTGAGATGTTGTGGGTTTTCATCTAGTGGAGCACCAGGGATGCACCATTGGATATTTATGAGATTGGATGGGATTATATTTCATGCATATTTTTATTTCTTGACTATGTTAAGGAAACTAATGATATGATTTGTTATGATACATCACCCAAAGTGAGAGGGTAGTGGTATTGACATAGATATAGAACCCTGCCCTGAGTGAGAGGGTAGTGGTTGAAACTCAAATATGGAACCCTACCCTGAGTGAGAGGGTAATAGTCAAGAACCAGATATAGAAACCTTCTTTGACTTGGATTGTTGTGATTGAGACTCACACGTGGGACCCTACCTTGAGATATAGGGTAGTGTTTGAGACTAAGATGTGGGACCTTTCCCTAAGTGATAGTGTTATGAATGAGACTGAGTATGGGACCATACCCTAAGTGATAGGGTATGGATTAGTATTTGTGTTATGAGATAATTTATTCTATCAACATTGATAGAAATATGTGGGATCAAGTATAAGAGTGGATTAGTTAGCACATGATAACCCAACTTTCATGATTTTGTACTACTAGTTTACTTTTAATGTGCATACATACACTTCATATTGTGTTATATCATGATAAACCAATTGGTGGTTCCCTTTTGGTATTCATTTCTAACACCAAGAAAAGACACCCTTGTGTGTGTGAAAATGTTTTGTGTTTCAATTTTAGGTAAATAGATATGAATTTGTTCTTGCTAGAGTAACTATATGGTTATTTGGAGACTAGACAGAGAATAGAATTAGGTATTGCATAGTTTTGTATTGATTGGTTATTTTTATACCTTTTTATTTTATCATCCTAAAGGGTTGTCCTTTAGTTTTATATATGTTTATTTAGTAAGGGGTACATTTTATATTGCATGTTGATATATAGTTATTATTTATGGTTAGCACATAGTTATCACTCCCTGTTCCTACACTAATGTCTTATGTTGATTTTTTATTACATGATATCGTATGAGAAGATATAAATATTACATCCTCCCCGTGTTATTGTCCGAATCTAATTTCTTTTCAGTTTCCTCTGGTTTACTATGAGGTGTGCCTGAGGTTCCATGATTATATAGACTCAGACAGGTGTCTGTTAACCATGTTTATGGTGTCACACATATAGTGGGAATTGGTTATACCTAGTGTTGTCCAAATTTTGGTATAAGATCCTATTTCCACTTTATGTTAATATCAAAGAAGGATTTAGTGATATGAAATTGTTCTATGCATACCAAATATGTAATGTAGGTATTTGTTATCTCAAACTTTTTTAATATTTACTTTGTCTTATCCATAAAAACATTGATTTAATTTCATTGGATTATCTTTTCATTTAACTAAGTTATAAATTATTTTGATGGCATGACCAATATTAGAGAGTTAGACTAAAGTATTCACTCATCATAATCTAGAATTTCTTTCATTGTCTATATACTTAAATATTTTTTAATATCATATTTTCACCTTCATCGGTACCTAAAGATTCATGAGAAATATATTTATCTATATTTTTTAATTCATTTCCATGATACTCTTTTCTAATTTGCAATATAAAAATATCCATTTGTGGCAGTTTTTTAGTAGACAATTTTTATTGTGTTTCTAGATAGTCTTTTTTTATTCTTTTAGAAGTGATTTTAAGTAACCACCAATAAATGAGAATAATAAATTATCAAACACAACTATTTAGTGGTGATTTTTTAACATCTCCTTAAATGTTCTCTAAATTAAAAAACAATTATACAATTTTATTTTATTTTGATTTTTTTTTTCTAAAAATTGTCATAATTTTTATATTTAATGATGTTTTAACATTTTCAAAAATGAATTAACATAAAAATATAAAAAAAATTATTTATTTTATAATTATACATTTTTATATAATTAGTATTTATTAATTATGAATTCTTAATTAGTACACACACACACATATATATGTAACAAGTAATAAATAATTGATAATTGATATATAATAATCTTTATATAATGATATATATATATATATATATATTATCATATAAATATATCTCTATGAGTGTGTTAATATATAAACATATATATATTTATATATATTTATATATATACATATATATAGAAACATACACAGACAAATTTATAAATACATATATAAATATACATATATATATAAATACAAAAAATATAAATGTGTGTGTGTGGTTGTGGTTGTGTGTTTATATTTATATATATGTAAATATATATATTTATATTTATACATATGTTTCTACATTTATATATATATATATATAACAATATATTATTAAATATAAGTTGTTACCGTACACACACACACACATATAAATACATACATACATATATATATATATATATATATATATATATGCATATTCATAAAAATATAAATATATATTCATATGAATATAATTATAAATATCTAAATATTTACACATAAATAAATATATGTATGTATATATGTATTTGTGTATGTATTTTTATATTTATATACATGTTTATATATTAATATATTTTTTCCTATGTTAATATACATATATATTAATAATTAATATATATGTATATTTATATTTATATACATATACATATATATTTATATTTTTTAAAAATGTTAATAAATTTATATATAAATTATATTTATATTTTCGTTCAAATATATTTATGTTAATAATTAATTAATATATTTATATTTAAATTTATATATGTATGTTTATTTGTTTGTATGTTTCTATGTTTATATATATATGTGTGTCGGTAATGGAATTCACCTGCCAATTGTCAGTTGGTTGGTTTATTTCCTCTGTTTGAATCAAGGTGTATTATGTTTACTTCTTAGTGGCAATATATTTTATTTTAATATTTTATAGAATGAGTGAGACAGAGTGAATAAAATGGGTTAGGATAGTTGGGGTTGCTCTGGCCAGGTCAACTTGGTGGGTGGGTTGGAAGTGTGCTTGGTGGGATAGAAGGTGGGTCATGTTGGGTCAAGCAAGGTAGGTAGGCATGTTGGGCCTAGTCATTCTAGTGATGAAAAATAAAAATATTTTAAAAAATAAAAAATATTTTTAATTAGAAAAATATAAAAACTTTGTAGATAAATTAGTTGTGTTTTAAACTTTTATTTGCTGAATTGTTTAAAAAATCTCTAGAAACTGGTTATCAAAAAAATATAGCCATGATTTGTTTTTTTGGAATCCAGTGAAAATAATTTAGGGGTGATTTAAACCACATCTAATTGTATGATATTTTTTATTTTGTCAATTTCTATATTTAAATTTTTACCTCTTCAAACATTCATGCATTTCTTTTTTCATTGAATTTATTTTTAATACTCTTAATTATGGCTTTAACCGTTCTGTTTTAATATATGGGGTTTTATAAAAAAAATTGTTAAAGTGTATAGTATTTTCTATTCACCCACTCTTGATGTTTCCTTACTAAATTTAATCACATCCTCTTTCAGGGATAGTAAATGGTATCACAACCTACTCTTCAAGGATTATATATTTTTGACTCTAACTTGTTAGAGATTATAAACACAATTATAAAAATCTATTTATCTTAGTAGTATGCATCAAATGGAATAAAAATTCAAATATATTTTTTCATTTCCAATCTTATTGATATCCTTCCATTTTTAGATGTATGTTTTATTTTTTCTATAATGACCAATTGTAGTTTTTCATATCTCTATAAATCTACCTGATTGGAGAAAAAAATTTCTATCTAGAATCATCCAATGTTTAGAAATGGAATTTAATATTTTCATGAAAAAAAATAAAATTGACTATAACTATTTTTACCATTAAGAAAGAAACAATAGTTTATGGACATTCCCAATTTTTTAGGTATACCAATCATAACTACTCGATGAGGAAAATTAAAAGTGTAGGTATGGAAAAAGGCTTCCTCTTTAAATATATAGTGAAAGAAGAGAAAATTTATAAATAGAAGGAATCATAGAAAAAAAATCAAAGGCTTTATATACTACAATATTCAAACCCATGAAAATTTGGAAAATTAAGTTTGTATAGTCTAATACTCATCATAATGAACCACTAGTAGAAAGGAGAATAACTTGTAGATAAATCATTAAATGATCAAGATAAATGGTTATAGATCACAACACTTTTTATAATCTTAAATTATTTCTCTTGAAACTCAAATTGATGAGGTAACACTACACCTCCTGTATTTATGTCCTTTTTTATATATTTGATTTATATTTTAAAAAATATCTTCTAAAGGAGAATATTTACATTAAATATTAGATTAAATGTGGTTTAATTAAAATTTTAAACCTTTTGTGGTGTTTTTTAACATTTATTCATTTATCACATTATATCTATTGAGTTTCCATTATAATCCTATAAATAGAGTGACCCATCCTTTACTCAAAATCATAACCTCATATTTAACTCTTTCTCAAATCAAGAAAACCATTCATAAAATAAATCAATTAATAGTTCTTCTCATTGTAAATTATATTCCTTATTGTTCCTTTTCTCTTTTTATATCTTATAATTATTTTTTCAGATTTTTTTCGAAATAACTTTGGTAATGGATGAAATCAATATTTTTCATACAACTTTTGATCAACTTTCTCCATGTTTAGAGCTGATATAATGTTTTATACCTTTTATTCCCCTCATGGATAAGATACTTTTTGGACAAGTAAATCAATCATACTCAACTTCAATAATATCTTCTTCAAATTTTGTTCCCAAGATAGTAGATGTTTAATGATTGTGACAAGATGGAAAATGAAACAATTGGATAAAAGGAAAAATGGGGGAGAATACGAAAAAAGATGTGAAAAGTGATAGATGAAGATTTTTAGTTCTATAATCATCATGTTTTTTTAAGAATAAATAGTATTTTTATACATTTCAATCCTCTAGGTTGTAATTTAATAGAAAAATATTTATTTACACCACCTGGATTTCCATATTTTATTCTTATAATATATATTTATATATATATATATATATATTCTAATCATATAAGACCCATTATAAATGGGATTAAAAAATATAAACTTTTAGGAATAATTTAATAACAAATACATTGCTAAATTATATATTTTATTAATCCTAAAATATGTTCCAAACATTTTTATTTTTCATAAATGTGCCTAATGAAATAAAAATAAAAATAAATATATATAATCAATTAAAATATTCACTATGTAAATTTCATCATCCAAAAAATAATCAAGTGTATGAAACCTATCAAAAATATTTTGATCCCTTGCTGATAAAAAAATATTAGATTTTAAAACTAAGAGAGATGATATACTCTATCCAAATATATGATTTTTTAATTGTGGTTTTTTAATTCTTAAAAAATATTTCTAAAAGTGAGAAACTTGTTTATTTTATATCATTAAAGACCTTATCATATCAGATTCTTATTCATTAAAAATTTATAAAATGTCTATTTTTTAATTAAATTTTTACCTTTTTACATTAACTAAAAATTAGTTTATCCAAACTTTGAGAAATGACTATAATCTATTCTCCAAGGGTTGATCATATTTTTTAGGGAAAAGTTTAAATCTTACTTGTTTTAAGGAAAAAACTCTGTTTAATTGGGGATAAACCATCATATCATTTTTATATGGGAGATTTTTGTTTACTTATGGTACTTTTTCCTTTTGTCTCTTAACCCATAATGGGGGAGAGTGTTTACTTTGAACCTACACCCTTCAAAAAGGGGTAGAACATTTCAAAATGAAGAGTTTTTATTTTCCCATATCTATTTTAATTATTCTAAAGTATGAGAGAGAGAGAGAGAGTTAAATAGACCCTCATATATGAAATATTGTGGAAGGGCTCAGTCTTCCCAGACCCTTTCCTTATGATTTTTAGGCTTTGGTGTGGCTGAGTGACAGACTGGAGGTGATCTAAAGGTGTAATGTGGAGTTTTGAATCTAAAAGGACCAAAACACCCATGGATAAACTCTTAGTGGATGAGTTTTTACCATTATGTCCATATAGATTAGCTATTTTGGTTTATAATTAATCCTATGTCTAAATCCCCTATAGTGGTGGCTATTTGAGAGCTCATGGTTCAATTATGGTCATAGAGGATAGCTATATTTTTGTATAAGGTGTGGTGATCATAGTGGTTCTTTTGAACCAAATGGTCTAAAATTCACATGGTTGGGGGTATTTTACATGGGGGAGATCTATGTATTACCAGTGGACTGTAAGGAAGGGTGGAATGCCTATTTTTTGGTGTGGTTCTCGATGAGTTTCCATATGGGAAACAAGGATGTTGAAATGCCTATGTTAGTGGGGGTTTTGGAATTGTGTTGATGTGAGGTTGAGCTATATAAGTGGGATAGAAACAAATATATTAGAACCTCTATATAATTTCCTCACTAATGGTGTGGTCAAAATGGAAAGGAGAATCTCTTCATATCATGGAGGGTCTATAAGGGAAACCATGGTTGAGATTTCATGATCATGTTGCAAACCAATACATCATGGTGGTAGTATATCACATTATTTTAAAGAAATAAAATTTCCATTGAAGATGAAATTATTGTACAACCCTACTTATTTGATTATATCTATGTATGTTAGGGGTGGATGATTCTTAAAGGGGGTGGTTTCATCTTTCTTTGTTATTATTGAGCTTTTTTCCTCCACACTATTTCTTCTTCCCCTCTATCTAAGAATGATTGACCAGACTTGAATTGAGACACCACCCTTGGATTTTTTTAATGTCTTTGAATCAAATATTGAACTCGTATTTTTGGGAAATCATTCACTAAAATCTAATTCTAGTTTCTATGTGGCTCCCAAGTTGTGTGAACTCTCTCCCTCCTTCCTACTCATGTGCAGAGGGTTTTCCCAGCTTTGATTATAGGCCTTAGGAACCTCCCCCTTTTTCTATTGTAGCTGTGAGTTGAGTTAGGGGATCCAAAAATGCTCTTTTATTTTGTATAGGTTTGTATTTATCTTGCCTGAGATTTCCCATGGTTAAATAGAAGTTATCAATCTAAGAAGATGATAATGATATTTAAATAAATGGAATGGACAATGTGGCAACAATTTTCTAAGAAAATTGGGGAATTCAACATTTATACTTGATATTTTCTATATGTTGTGGTTTCATTTATGTTATTCTCTAATCATTTAATAATAATATAAAATTCAGGCATAAATTTGATAAAAAACTAAAATATGAAATGATAATAAATAATAAATATATTTTTATTTTATTCATCCTTCATAATTACCTAAATTCATACTTTTCCTTTTTTATATATTATCGAGATTATTTTTATTTTTTAGCACTATTTAATTATATTTATACATTCTATAATTGAATAATAAATGAAAATAAGGTAAGTTAAGGTAGATAATTAATGTGATATTCAATGAAATGTATATTTCTTCCCTGAAACTGTCTTAGCATGATAATAAATTATAGTGAACATGTCTATTATTTATTATAGATACTATTAGATATTTTTTACTTAGGTCCCTTGTTATTGAAACCTACTCAAAATGAAATAGTTAATTTAAGTATGGAATATGACAACCCTACTTTTATTACAAACTTAAAAATGATTTATAACATAAAATATTCACTTGATACAACATGGATGATCAAGACGTATAGTGTCTTTGGGGATTAGGATCATTAAATAACAACTTAAAACATGAAATACAACATCTTTATTGAAAACATCCTTTACATGACCACTACATTCCCTCGTACTTAGCATTGTATGGGATAACCTGAGGACATGCATAAGAAAATGGGTGAGCTATAAAGCCCAGTAAGGGAATAAACATGGAATACATGAGGAGTATAATAAATGTTAGACAATAGGCATGTCAATAGAGCACCAGAGAAACATGAACATAAAGGCATGATAAATCATGATAATCATAACATGGAAATGTGGCAACAACACTTAACTTTGAATTAGCATGAGCCAAGGCTCATTGCACATAGAGCATGAGTAAATACTCATTGGACATGAAGCACGAGTAAACCCTCATTGGACTTGAATTAGCATGAGTAAACACTCATTGAACATGACGTATCATGATACTATACTTTACCCAATGCATTGGAGGCTATAAGGGCACACCCTTCTTAAACATTTCATTTCATGCATAAGTGTGCCACATGGATCATAAAACATGGATTCATAAAACATAATAATTTATTACAAGATAAAGTAATGTGTAATTAATACATGAAACTTTATAATCAATAAGTAAATGTGCATAAATTTTAATTCCGTTGATGGATAAATGGGCATGGTATTCACTACACAATGGCATTGGCTTAGAAAATCGGTGCGATTTCGGCAGCGTAACGGCGTGACATAAGAATTCATAAAAATGGTTGATGAGAGAGAAAGTGGTTCCTCATAATATTTACATGTAATGGACAGTAAGTAGTTCATATAGATACATTTTCCAACAGTTTTAATGGAATTTAGATTCATGATACAAACGTATTACTTGAATGTAAATGAGGAGAGATGAGTTCCTTTCGGAATTTCAGCATAGTAATGGGTGTACATGGGAGGAATTTAATGAGAGATAAAGGGGTCTCCCATCATTAAAACATAAATAGCTAAGTATGAGGGAGGTTAGAAACCATACTCTAACATTCATAATTGAAATTAAAAGGGAAAACAACTTAAAGAAAATTGGACAAAAATGAGAAAGGAAGAAAAAACCCATACTTGGAAGTGTGCTTCCAAAGGCTTTAGAGAGGCTTGAGAGAGGCTTCTTGGGAGATCGGGGCACCTTTAGAGGAGTATAGAGAGAGTAGGGATGTGTTTGGATGAACTCCAAAGGCTTTTAATGAGGATTAATAGGGAGCTTGGGTGGGTTTATACCGGAAAGGTGAGGGAATTCTTTATTATTTAGGTTTGGGACCACTTATATTAAATTAGTCCAAACCACAAACCATCCCCTGGTTTGTGCCCATGGTTTTTGGAAAAGGGAAGAGGAAAAAAATATTTTATAAGTCCAAACTCCTAACTTCTTAAAATAATAAGGTTGCTTATGTGGAGGTAAGTCACACTCCCATGGAAAACAATTTAAAAAGACAAGCTGTTTAATAAGTCTTGAAGGGTCCATTAATGCTTTGAAAAGTAAGTCAAAAAAACCCAAAAACACATTATTTTAATTTTAAAACATATATTGGATGGACATAAAGCTTATAGTTTTTTATTACATCACTATTTGGTCATTATGATGTCATGAAACTCATTATATATTTAAACAGTATTTAATTTTTACCCAAAAAATTGATTGTCTCAGAAAATTATGAAAAATACACCATTGGATAATTTCGATGTCCTGGTTCCAGAAATAAAATTTATTTTATCTAAATAATTTTCTTAATATGTTAATTTTCACTTTTAAAATAAAAACTGATATTTATCGAAAATTCATTGGTTTTGACAAAAATGGCTTTCAAACCTTAATAAAAATTATAATTTCATTCATAAAATTATATGATATTTTATATATAATAAAACTAATTTAATAATAATAATAATAATTTATTAAAATATTATTTAATTCAAAAATCCCTTAATTTAATAAAATAGTATTCTTAATTAAATAATAACTAAAAAACACTACTTTCACTTTAAAAACTATTTACAATGTATCAATAATGACAAGAAAGTATATTCATTATTATATACAAAAAATAATGTACATGAACATAGTACTAGATATTTGTTACATAACCCCTTAAAATAGTTTCATACGACCTAAGGGTAAGGTGTGCGATGGTGACAGACTCTTGGGGTGGCTTGGATAACATCACTCGAGTGGTAATTTCTATCAACTTCCACTTTTCCCGTAGACGGTAACGTTCGATCTTGTCATGATGAAGCTCAGATTGGGATTCGTCAAGAGAAAAGCCCAAATATGGCACCTCTTTTCTGAGCTCCGAAAAATGGGCTTCGTATGGAGCAATTGTACTGGATGAGGCCATCACTTCCTTTGTCTGAGTAAATTGGATTTGTTAAAGCCCTATATTTATACAAATCATATGATTACGGTTCAACGTCTATAAAAGAAACGGTCATAATTCTTAACATAAAACCAAATAAGTTGACATTTTATATAAACATTTTACATAAACAGACATTTAACTAGATCAAGAGGTATTTCCATTAATGAAACTTTGGGTCGTTATAATATTCCCCCCTTAAGAAATTTCACCCTCGAAATTTCCTTTTTCCCACACTAAAATATATGTGGGTAACTCAGCTTCATCATTTCCTCTGATTCCCAAGTCACTTCTTCAAGCTTGTGGTTTCACCACAACACCTTGACAAGGGGAATTTTCTTATTTCATAGAAATTTTTCTCTACGATCTAAGATCTTCACTGGTTGCTCCTAATAAGAAAGATCATCCTCCAACTGTACCACCTCAGAAGAGAGAACATGTGAAGGGTCCAGAATGTACTTCCTTAAGAGGGATACATGAAAGATATCATGTACTTTGGCCATGGTAGGTGGAAGTTCTATTCGATAGGCCAAAACCCCAACATGATCAAGAATCTAGAAGGGTCCGATTTACCTTGAACTTAACTTCCCTTTATTTCCAAACCTCTTGACCTTCTTCCACAGAGATATGTTTAGAAAAACCATGTATCTAACTTTAAACTCAAGGTCTCGTTGATGATTATCTGCATAACTCTACTGTCGACTCTAGGATGCCTTGATATGCTACTGAATGTTTTTCACCTTATCCACCATTTCCTCGATCATTTCCAGTCCAAGCAGCTTACGTTCACCAACCTCATCCCAACATGCCAGTGTTCAGCACCTTTTCCCATAAAGGGGTTCATATAGTGCCATTTGGATGCGCGAGTGGAAACTGTTATTATAAGAGAACTAATCCAAAGGAATATGTTGATCCCATCCTCCTTTAAAGTCCATTTAGTATGCTCTCAACATGTCCTCAAGTGTTTGGATAGTCCACTCGGATTGGCCATCAGTTTGAGGATGATAGGTCATACTGAAGTTTAGTTTAGTATTCAGAGCATGTTGAAGACTCTTCAAAAACATAGAGGTGAATCTTGGATCTCAGTCAGACACAATAGATAGTGGCACTCCATTCAGCCTTACCACTTCCCTAATATATATCTGTACCTGTTAATCCAATGAGAAATCCTCCCGAATAGAAATGAAGTGTGTAGTCTTTGTAAGATGATCCACAACAATCCAGATTGCATTGTTGCCTTTGGATGTCCTCAGAAGTCTGTTGACAAAGTCCATGGTGATATTCTCCCATTTCCATTCTGGTATGGGAAATGGTTTCACCATCCCCTTAGACTTCTTTCTCTTTGCCTTCACTTTCTGGCAAACCAGACACTTTTATATATATTCAGCGATCTCCTTTTTCATATTATCCCACCAAAAGTTTTCTCTAATATCTCGATACATCTTGGTGCTCCCTTAGTGAATAGAGAAATTTGAACTATGTGCATCATCCAAAATTTCCTTCTTCAGCTTCGGACGTAATGGAACACATATCATTTTCCCAAATCGCACAATTCCTTCTTCATTAATATTAAACTCCGAGGATTTCACTTTTTTGATAGATTCCACTTTTTCTGGAATTACCACATCATCCTTTTGAGAATCCTTTAACCTTTATAAAAGAGACGGTTGAGCAATCATTTTTGAAAGTATTGATGATGTTCCCTTCTTTATGATTCCCATGTCCATCTTCATCATGTCTAAGAATATTGGATCCCTCTCAATTCTCATCATTGATATAATCGCTAGGTCCTTTCTAAATAGGACATATGCCACCTTGTTTGCTTTCCCAGGGTGGTAATGTATTGAACAGTCATAATCCAAGATGAGCTCTATCCATATTCTCTAGCGCATATTAAGCTCTTTCTATGTGAATATATATTTAAGATTCTTATGGTCAGTATATATCTCACATTTCTCCCCATAGAGATAATGTCGCCAGATTTTCAAGGCAAAGATCATCGCTGCCAACTCTAGATCATGTGTTGGACAGTTTCTCTCATGGATTTTCAACTTCCTTGAGGCGTAGGATATCACTTTATCATTCTACATCAGCACACATCCTAATCCCTTCTTTGAATCATCCCTGAATACCACAAAAATTTCCCCACTTGTGAGTAAAGTGAGCACGGGAGTATTGATAAGCCTCATTTTCAACTCCTTGAAGATTTATTCACATTCATCACTCCAAGAAAACTTTACTCCCTTTCGAGTTAGTTTGGTAAGAGGTTTGGAAAATCATGAGAAATTTCTCACAAATCGTCGATAATATCCAGCTAACCCCAAGAAGCTACGGATATCCGTTACCGATGTTGGCCTCAGCCATCCCTCAATTGCATCTGTTTTGGTGGGATCCACAGATATCCCATTGCTTGTGATGATATGGCCCAAGAATGCGACCTCCTTCAACTAGAACTCACACTTTCTGTACTTTTCATAGAGCTTCTCCTTGCGCAAAGTCTCTAGTATAGTTCTTAAATTCTCCTCATGATCCTCCTTGGTTTTGGAGTATATTAGAATATCATCTATAATGACTACCACAAATTTGTCGAGGTAATATCTAAATACTCTATTCATCAAGTCCATGAATATTGTTGGAGAATTAGTGAGTCTGAAAGGCATTACTATGAATTCATAGTTCCTGTATCTTGTACGAAAAGAAGTCTTTGGGACATCATCCCTCTTCACCCTTACTTGATAATATCCCGACCGCAAATCTACCTTGGAGAAGTATTGTGCTCCACGCAGCAGATCGAACAATTCATCGATCCATGGGAGAGGATACATGTTCTTTATCGTGAATTTGTTAAGTTCACGATAATCGATGCAAAGCCTCATTAACCCATCCTTCTTCTTGACGAAGGGGACTAGTGCACCCCATGGTGAAGCACTTGGGCGTATAAACCCTTTATCCAGATTCTTCTATAGTTGTTTCTTCAGCTCTTCAAGCTCCACAACATCCATTCTATATGGAGTCTTGGATATTGGTAGCACCCCTGGTATAAGTTCAATTGAGAATTCAACATCTCTTCTAGGATGAAGACCAGGCAGTTCCTTGGGAAACACTTAAGCAAATTCCCCCACAATAGGCATTTCGTCAAAGATGGTTTCTTCCTTGGACTCAATCATATGATCCAGATATGCGTTCTCATAGGGAAATAATATCCATGCTTAAGATGATGGAGCTAAAGGAGATTCATCTTCCTCCTTACACTTCTAAAGAATCGGGGGTCAATTCTCAATATGGAGTATGATTTCCCTCTCCCAACAATTTATGTTGGCTCTATATAAGGAAAGCCAATCTATGCCAAGAATTACATAAAATTCCACCAGAGGGAGTATGATGAGGTTCTCCATTAAATTCAATCCACAGATTATAACAGGGGAGGACTTATATTCATGGGATGCAATGATTTCCCCATTTTTCATACTCACCGACATCTTCACTTCCATGATTTGTGGTGGTGCTGGGATTGTTCTACTAAACTTTCGAGATATAAAAGAATGCGTAGAACCTGAAACAAAAATTATGTTCAGTATTCTTGAATGAATAACTAGCATACATGTCACCACTTCATTGTCAGGGTTCGCTTCGGCAAAAGTGATGGAAAAAGCTCTTCCTTGCTACCATGGAGGTTGTTGGTTGCCTCTGAAAACCCTTGGTTTAGGGAATTGATTTTAAAAGTTCCCTGTTTATTTGCAGTTGTAGCAATGAATAATGCGTTGAGGTTCGATCGGAGCATTACTCTCCTCTGTCACAGCCGCGGGTCATTCTTTCTGACAGTTAACAGCTAGGTTCCCTTATCTTCCACACCTAAAGCATTTCCTCGTCCCCTTGAGGCAATTTCCAGGGTGCTTCTTTCTGCACTTTTGGCAAGTGGGGTGCTGGATCTTTTTAGCACCATTGGATTTATCTATTGGACTGCCAGCATTGAAGTCCACCTTACGCTTCTTGTCCCCATGATACCCCTGTGATTACCCAATCTCTATTTCGACCTTGAGGGCACATCGGACAATTTCCTCATAGTTATTGAAGTCACGGATCGCTAAAACTTTCCACATGCTAGGCTTCATCCCACCAAAGAAGAGGTCAACATTGTATTCGGGGGTAACGACAAAGCCAGAATCGTATCGTTCAAGTCTTGTGAAGTTTTCCTTGTATGCTCCAACATATTCTTCTTCTTTTTTCTTGTGGGAAAGGAAGTCCCATTCCATCTTAAGCCGGAGGGTGCGTGGAAAATATTTATCAAAAAAAATCTCCCGGAAATCTTTCCATTCCAACGCCTCGATCTCCCCCTCAAGCTTCATATTTTTTTCAACGTCTACCATTGATCAGCTTCACCCTCTATACGATTAGCCGCTAGGAGAACCTTCTCTTGTCCAGAACATTGAAGGATGGAGAAGATATTTTCAATCGAGTTGATCCATTGTTTAGCGATCATGGGATTAGATGATCCACTAAAAGTAGGTGGCCCTTGTCTCATGAAGATCTCGGTAGTGACTTGTTCCTTCTTAGGGGGTTTTGGAAGTCCCTCTTGACCCATGTTTCTATTCAAATCTTGAGTTAGCTGAGAGAGAATCATGAAAAAGTTCACGATTCCCGCTCCCATTGGATTGGGCATCTCATTAGTACAATCATCACACTGATCTTCACATCGGTTGTTAGCCCATGTCCTCCTATTACTGTCCATTGGCAGGAATAAAAGAAAAATTAGTGGGTAACACATAAAGGGTAATCCAAAGACAAAAGTTGATGACTTATAAATAAACTTTTATTTCCTTAACTCATCAGTCTATAGGCTTCAATCTAGGATTTTCATGATCTACTTTCAAACATATATTCTTAGGGGCATTTCTTTTTAAATTCACTTAATGAGGGTTCATACAAAGCTTGTGAATTTATCAAAACATATCCCCCAGGAGTGTCATAACCAAGAGTGCAGCAAGGCTTGTTGCCGTGCACCAGTTCCCGTTCTATTCTAGTTCAAAGCGGTGTTTTTGGGTTTTACCCCTAGGATACAGCTATGCCAGAGCTGCCTCTACCTGCTCGTATCCAGACAGGGATGTATTTGCTTGATAAACCACTTAATCAGTACTTACCAAAACTTAAGGATTTTTTTATTATACTTAGTCTTTTCTCCAAGGCTTTACAAGAGTTTTCAAATCCTAATCCCAAAAATAACTAAACCTATCCTCTGATACCAACTATGACAACCTTTCTTTTATTAAAAACTTAAACATGATTTATTACATAAACTATTCACTTTATACAACATGGATCATCGAGAGGTCTAGTGTCTTTAGGGATTAAGATAATTACATAACAACTTAAAACATGAAATACAACATCTTTATTGAAAACTTCCTTTACATGACCACTACATTCCCTCGTACCTAGCATTGAATGGGATAACCTGAGGACATGCATAAGAAAAGGGGTGAGCTATAAAGCCCAGTAAGAGAATAAACATGGAATACATGAGGAGTACAATACATGTTATACAATAGGAATATCAATAGAGAACAAGAGAAACATGAAAATAAATTCATGATAAATCATGATAATCATAACGTGGAAATGTGGAAACAACACTTAACATGGAATTAGCATGAGCCAAGGCTCATTGCACATAGAGCATGAGTAAATCCTCATTGCACATGAATAATGAGTAAACCCTCATTGCACTTGAATTATAATGAGTCAACACTCATTACACATGATGTATCATGATACTATACTTTACCCAATGCATTAGAGAGCTAAAAGGGTGCACCCTTCTTAAACATTTCATTTCATGCATAAGTGTGCCAAATGGATCATAAAACATGGATTCATAAAGCATAATCATTTATTCCATGATAAGGGAATGTGGAATTAATACATGAAACTTTATAATCAATAAGAATATGTGCATAATATTGAATTACCTTGATGGATAAATGGGCATGGTATTCACTACACTATGACATTGGCTTAGAAAATCGGTGTGATTTCGACAGCATAACGGCAAGACATAAGAATTCATAAAAATTGTTGATGAGAGAGAAAGGGGTTCCTCATCATATTTTGAATGTAATGGACAGTAAGGAGGTCATATAGATAAATTTCCCAACAATTTTAATGGAATTTAGATTCATGATACAAAATTATTTCTTGAATGTAAATGAGGAGAGAGGAGTTCCTTTCGGAATTTCGGCATACTAACGAGTGTACATGGGAGCCATTTAATGAGAGATAAAGGGGTATCCCATCTTTCAAACATAAATAGGAATTTATGAGGGAGGTGAGAAACTATACCCCAACATTCATAATTGAAATTAAAAGGGAAAAACAACTTAAAGAAAATTGGACAAAAATGAGAAAGGAAGAAAAAACCCTAACTTGGAAGTGTGCTTCCAAAGGCTTGAGAGAGGATTGAGAGAGGCTTCTTGGGATCTTGGGCCACCTTGAGATGATTCTAGAGATAGTAGGGAAGAGTTTGGAAGAACTCCAAAGGCTTTTAGTGAGGATGAAGTGGGATCTTGGGTGGGTTTATATAGGAAAGGTGAGGGAATTCTTTATTATTTAGGTTTGGGACCCCTTTTATTAAATTAGTCCAAACCACAAACCATCTAATGGATTTTGCCCATGGTTTTTGGAAAAGATAATAGGAAAACAATATTTTATAAGGCCAAAGTCGTAAATTCTTAAAATAATAGGGTTTCTTATGTGGAGGTGAGTCACACTCCCGTGGAAAACAATTTAAAAAGACAAGGTGTTTAATAAGTCTTGAAGGGTCCATTGATGCTTTGAAAATTAAGTCAAACAAACTATAAATCAAATTATTTTAATTTTAAAACATATATTGGCCGAAAATAAAGCTTTAGTATTTTAATACATCACTATTGGGTCATTATAATGTCATAAAACACATTATATATTTAAACAGTATTTAATTTTTACCCAAAAAAATTGACTATCTCAGAAAATTATGAAAAATTCACCGTTGGATAATTTTGACATCCTGATTCCAGAAATAACATTTATTTTATCTAAATAATTTTCTAAATATGTTAATTTTCACTTTTAAAATAAAAACTGACATTTATCGAAGATTCACGGGTTTTGACAAAAATGGCTTCCAAACCTTAATAAAAATTACAATTGCATTCACAAAATTATATGATCATTTATATATAGTAAAATTAATTTAATAATAAAAATAATAATATTTTATTAAAATATTATTTATGTAAAAAATCCCTTAATTTAATAAAATAGAATTCTTAATTAAATAATAACTAAGAAACACTATTTTCACTTTAAAAACTATTTACAATGTATCAATAATGACAAGAAAGTATATTCATTATTATATACAAAAAATAATTTACATGAACATAGTACTAGAGATTCATTACATAACCCCTTAAAACAGATGCATAAGACCTAAGGGTAAGGTGTGCGATGGTGATAGACTCTTGGGGTGGCTCAGATAACATCGCATGAGTGGTAATTTCTATCAACTTCCACTTTTCCTGTAGACGGTCACCTTAGAGGTTGACATGATGAAGCTCAGCTTGGGCTTGGTTAAGAGTGAATCCCAAAGAGGCCACCTCTTTTCCGAGCTCCGAAAAATGGGCTTTATATGGAGAAATTCTACTAGATGAGGCCATCGCTTCCTTTGTCTGAGAAAATTGGATTTGTTAAAGCCCTATATTTATACTAATCATCTGATCAATGTTCAACAGCTATAAAAGCAACGGTCACAATTCTTAACATATAACCAAATAAGTTGAAATTTTATATTAAACTTTTACATAAAAATACATTTAACTAGATCAAGAGGGATTTCCATTAATGAAACTTTGGGTTATTACATGGAAACTCAAACTATTTTTTGTGTTAATTAATGTCTGGGTAAATATTAAAAGCCTAGCCTTATTTTTGGAATCATGTATTCTTTATTATTATGGCCTTGGTTTCAGCTTGATATTGTTGTTCTAAAATATTATTGATTCAATATATATGTAATTGTTGAATGATTTATCCCTTGTTGTGATTAAATGAATGCCTATACAGTTTGGTTATTAAGTTATTGTTGAACTATTTTTTCTTTGGTTGTGATAGTGGATTGATGCTAATGAGTCTGGGATCAATATAATTGGTAAATATATGGGACTAAATTTTTTCCTATTAATTATGTTGAGTTTGAAATTTAGATAATTTGTATAGGTTGAGATCTAGTCTTTACTGTTTTATTATTTCTAAATATTCATGCTTAATTCTGATAGTAGTAGTTTTCTTGATTCCTTCAGGTATATGTCACGACCCGCCCTCGGGGCCCGTGTCGTGACTACCCCAAGCCCGCCTTCCATAGGCCAGGGGCTGGCGACTAGCACCAAGGCGTAAATCCCAACAAAAAGGGAAGGCATTGCCTTTGAAAAGTAAACAACCACCACAGAGTAAGTAAGCGGAAAATTAAACACTAAGTAAAAACAGAGTACAACTGAAGTGCGGAAAAGTAAATGGGCCAGTATACAAACCCAAACTGAAAGTAAAGTACAACTCGAAAGGGAAAACAGCAAATGTAAAGTAAAAGCCACTACAACAAGCTGTCCACTGGAGATCCCACCTGAAGGGTGGGTACAGATAGCTCCACTGCTCCTCGGGTCCCGCCGTCCGCTCCGAACACGTCCCGCCTAGTGGTCCACCTCCAGGTACCGTCCTGCTCTGCAAGCCTCAGACAAGATCAACGTTGTCCTTCGTCTTCAACCAACACAACGTAGTGCAGGCATAGCCCGTGCAGGGGTGAGTATAAGCTACTCAGTAGGGACCCCGAGACCCCCGAAGGTCTCCCAAAATCCACAAAGGATAAACCACAAAAGATAGATACAACACGAAGTAACAACCGACACTGCTTAGGTATATGCCCATACATATACCTAAGTCATCAATTCCAATACGCTCCAACCTCCGAGCCCAAGTACAACTCAGTCCACACAGGAAAGTAAACGTATTCCACACAGGAAAGAAAAACGAAATCCACACAGGATAGCACAACACAATCCACACAGGAAAGCAACAGAAATCAGCTCACACAGGTATACTTCTTCGAAAGACGATAAAGATGATCTCTGATCCATCTAAGTCGTCGGACCCACGAAGGATCGATAGGTAACTAACCCCCGCAAAGACCCACACAGGATCGGGCCCACACAGGACCTGTAGGCGCTGGTTCACACAGGACCGCTGAGCGCAAGGACCCACACAGGATCGGACCCACACAGGATCGGGCCCACACATGACCTATAGCACTGATCCACGTAGGATCGCTGAGTGCTGTAGTCGTCGTCGAATCCACCAAGGATCTCTGTACTGTCGTCGTCGCAGTCACAGTAGCAGTAGCAGTAGCAGTCACAGTCGCAGCCAGCACTAGGGTTCCCACACACAGCAAGCTCGTTCGGGAGGGTCCTCTCCACGAATCGAGAGTCTGATACATCAACTGTCACAAATTCCAGAGTTGATGTTTCCAAAAGTTCCGTATCGTCAACAGGAACTCAACGCAATAGATGGCGCGTCAATCGGACGCCCGGTCTGAGAGTTATTGGCTTTTTCGTCCCAAGGGTCCGGTTGGTTTTTAAGGAAAAACCAACCCCACCATACTCCACCTGCGTCCAAACCTTGGGCGTAGTATGCCAAAAGATCCGTCTCACTAATAGGAACACAACAAAGCTGACGGCACGTCAATCGGACGTCCGTGGCTCAAGATATGAGTGTTTCCGCTCCGAAGGCCCGGTTGGTTTCGTGAACGAACCAACCCGGCCGAACTCAAAGTATTCTGAAACCTTGAGTGCGATATATCAAATCGACCGTCTCGATCCAAGGATCGCATTTCCGCTGACGGTTCGTCAATCAGAGGTCTGTGGCTCAAGATATAGCCAAAAGACCGAAGTCGTTTCGAAAACGGGGGGTCCGGGTCCAGGCCGACCCGGCCTGACCCCCCCTGGGTCGGCCCGAACTGGGTCGACCCGAACCGGATCGACCCGACCCGGGTCCGACCCGGCCCAGCCGGCGGTGCGGCCTGGCGCCGCTCGGGTGCCACGCACGGGGGGCTGAGCCCCCGCCTCTCCCCTTGCTGGCGGCGCGGCTGAAGTCGCGCCTTTGGAGGAAACTGGCCCCCCTCGTGGGGGCCTGCTTTGAGAAAACGGGGGGGCGCTGCCCCCCCTTTGTGAAACCGCCCCCCCCCCCCCTCATAATGGGGGGGCAATTAACTTGGCCGGGGGAATTTAATTCCCCCGGTCTTTCCCCTTCCGGCTGGCCCGACCTGGCTGGCCGGTTCTTCTTCAACGGACCGGCAAAGCCGGTCCCCTTCCGGCTTCCGACACCGGCGGCCCGGCGAGCCGCCGGTCTTCTCGTTCTGCCGCAGCCCGGAACTGACCGCGGTGTTCGTCGTCCGGCGAGGTGCGACGGCACCGCGCCCCTCCGCCGCGGCCCCGCTCCGGCCGCGGCTCCTTCGGTTCCCTTCGACGCAGCGCGACGGCGTCGCGTTCATGGTAATCCTTCCACGGCACGGCGCGACGGCACCGTGCAATATTTGTCGAATGATTTCTGCGTGGTGCGACGGCACCACGCCATCTCGTTCATCCACAAGAAAAAAATAATAATAATCAAGAACAAAGGAGGGGGAATTCGGCCATGTTTGTGCGGTCCGACCCCCCCTCTCGTTAGATGATAACCCTCAAATATTTATCCACAACACTGTCATACTATAACCAAGAACGAGAGTAAATAAAATATCAACAACAACCCCTACCTCGGTTTCAAGATCGATGATCGTCAATGACCTGCGGAAGACAACGTCGCGGAGGTCGGGCGTCGCGGTAAACGTTCGTCAATTCCGTTGACGAAGAGGTACGTCCGAAGAGGTACATCGTTGGTGAATCTTCGTAAGCCGAAGAAGGAAGTCCGAGGAGGAAGCGGCGTTCCCTTTCATTGACACGGAAGGCTTCTTCGATCTTCGGAAACAACCGGGTACGAAGAAGAGAGGAGCGGCGTTCTTCGTCGGAGCCCGAAGGTTCTTCGCGTTCTTCGTCAAAGTTTGGAGAAGAAGAAGGAGCTCCCAAATCCTCTCAAGATGGCTAAACAAAATAAAATAAGCTAAGGCTTATTTTATTTACACAAACAACAACTTGAATTTCAAAGGTTTGAAATTCAAATCAACCCACCTTAATTAAATAAACTAAGTTGTCAAACATTAATTAAAGGGGGTTATAGGGGAGTTTTGAGAGAAGATGAGGAGTTGGGGTTCGTGTGGGCCCCACCACACTTAATCCTACCAAGGGAGGTTAAGTGGATGTGGGTCCCACCTTTAACTCCCTTTGGGAGAAGTTAACCAACAAAATAAAAATAAAAAGTGTTTCCACATTTTTATTTAACTTCTTATAATTTCTCCCAAAAACTAACTTCCGACCCGCATAAAACGCAACCTCAGAAAAGGTCTCCTTAAGCGAAAATCGGCGCTGCGAGTTCATCGGTGCCCTCGGAATTTGATTCCGGGCACCAGTTCAAAAGTTATAAATTCCCGCTCGTTCGTTCACTGAACGTACCTGAGCCAATCTTCGGAAATTGATTCCGGGCACTCCGGGCCTCGGAATCGGGTGCCGTCAGAAACCGCGTTCTTGTAAAATTCCAAAGAAAATTAAGAAAAAATTTCCCTTGAATTTTACGGGTCTTTACAGTATATATCTCCTTAAGATAAATATGGTTTCATATTTGAATTCCCCATATTATGGAATGATAATCAAATATGAATTTATTTATGGGAATGGGTGTTGATTCTAGAAATGATTTGATAAGTGAAAAATATTAATTGGTTTATGTAAATGATGATGATAAAATTTATTAAATTAAAACTATAGAATGGTTGTGATGAATGATCAATAGTCATGGTTGAAAAATATGGAATTGAACTACTAAATATAAAATCACCTTATATTTTTAAGGTTATAAAAAGATTAAAATAGAATTGATAAAAGGGTTTATAATCTAAATAGTATTTTTTTAATTACTGAAATAATTAATGATTAATGAGGATTAGCTTTGATAAGATTATTCCTAGATAAGTTTAGCTTTTATGTCCTAGTATTGGAAGTTGGGATTTCATGTGGTACATTATCCATAGCTCAAGTATGAGGGATAATTTTTACCGTAGAATATTTTTGTGCTATAATATCATTATATTCTATTATTTAATATGCTCCACTTCATGAGTTATTAAGGGAACCTATCACCCATATTGGACTTGGTTTTTGGGTGTTTTTATAACATCTTAGATGTTATAGATATAGATAGTTGACTACTCCCCTTATACTTATCTCTGATCCATATGAGTGTTGAATATGTGGGCATGTCCAGGATATGGTGGCTTATAGTATAGGATGTTTACCCATACATGTTGTAATGGATCTCTCTTATTTCATAATTTTAGGTACATGTTATGGAGGATTAAGTTTATAACACATACTTATATTACATTTGTAGTTATTCTTGCGTTGTAATGAGTTGAGGTATAGTTTATATTTATATAGGAAAATTATGGATAATAGTTTATATGTATGAGGTTGGGATGATGATGTGTCTAGGATGAGTTTCTTAAGGTGTGGTATGAGATTATTATGAGGCTGTGATATGGTATCACAAATGTTCAATATGATTTATAGAGGGGATGGGTGCACCAAGATGTGAGACATTGGTGTTTAGTGTGCCTAGTTCAGGGGGACTGTGGTAACGAGATTCCTTTAACTATATACATGTTTTATTGTTATGTTATCTCCATTTTTGTGTCACTTAGTGGGGGATCCTTGGTGATCTTGGAAATATAGTTTACCTATATAGGCGATGAGTTGGTTTCTCTATTTATTCACTGGGGATTTAGCATACTCCCTTTAAATTTTCATGAGTGGTTTTAGGGAGAACCCTACTATGTATACATTTATGATCACCACTATATATATGAATTGTTTTTCAGGTCTATGGGTGTGATTTTTTTATCTATTTGGGTATTATTTCTTATGGAGTTGTTCATGGATTGTTGGAGTTTGTTGTCACTTCCATATGAGTGGTTTGTCGTTTATTTCTAGTTTACCTCTATTATCACACTGTATAAAATTTCATATATGGGATTGAGTTATTTTTTATGTATATGGAGTTTATTGGTGGATCTTATTTGTTATCCTATAATTTATATATTGAGTGTAATTCCTCACTTTTATGTATATTCTATACCCTTAATGTTAGTCACCAACTTGTGGCCTATTGGGGGTGGGTTTTAGGGGTTACACCCATATTCACTACTAACATAGGAGGAGTATCGGTGAGAGTGGTTCCTGAAAAAGTAGTATAATAGATTTTTATTTAAATATAGGATAGATCTTGAGGATAGAAACTTGTGAAGATTTTGTGATTTGATAGTGAAATAATATCAATTGAGCATAGTGCGTGATGTAATAAAGGTAGACTGAAAATAAAATATCAGTTTAGGTCCCCCTATATTCTAATGTAAGGGCCAGAATGTTATAGAACATAGTAAGTGACATGATACTACTTATATGGTATATTCCTATTTGAGAATCATGCATATTTATTCTCTGTTCCTACATTTTAATTGGTCAAAAATGGGAATTATGATGAATATTAATTGATCAATATTTAGGTATTCCATAATCTAGGTTTAAGAGTCCTGGAAAATTTTCAATTTTTTAGGTTTGGATCAAGGAGGACATATTTTTAATGTTCATGGTGATGATGTTCAATAATATTTTCCTGTAGATCAAAGTTTAGTTAAATAAGTTGAATATGACACTTGGAGAAAAAAAAATTAGTTTTTGACCAACAGATCCTATAATGTTATGAGGGATTTGTTTTATAGTTGGAGAGAAAGTATTGGTTATAGGAGGTATAGATTTCCTACAGTTAGATCCATTATTAGAGGGATTACTTTATTCCATTGAAAGTTATTATACTATATGGGGTTTAATTTTAGTAGTGGTTTTTTGTTTATTTGGGATTTTGAGGATTTAGCATTCTCACTGGAAATGTTTTTTGATTAGTTTTAAGTTGTGTTTCCTTTGTCTTATTTGAAGGTAGGTTATCAAAAAGATATTCTTACTATCTTATAAGGGAGTTACATTTTGTGTGAATTTTGTATTTGAAATAATAATCTCCTCTCTTATTATTTATACCCTTTACTAGATATAGAGGTTTGGGTGAGGCACTTCAAGGAGGATTTTCATCTATAGATCTAGTACCAAGCCACCACATTCACATTTCCATATTTTCTTGAGGTGTGGGTGAAGGAAGTGGTTATCTAGGGATGTTTTATATAACTATAATGTCATGGGGGAGAGTGTTTCAAGGAATATCCATAGAGTAAATCTATGGTGATATGTTCTCTATTTCTGAGTCTTAAGAAGTTCTCGATATCCTACAGTCAGTTCCGAACTTATTCATTACATTTCATTAGGGATAAAAGTTCTCAGATCCCTATTAGTGGATCATATGTGATTTTATTTTCATATATAGGTCTTTGGCCTTAATAATTAATCATGTATAACCTTCATTGATAGTCATTTTGGATCTAGAGTCTTGCTTCTAGTTTAGATATTATATTAGTATCCTCTAAGGAAGCAACAATAATAGGTTACTATCAATTTTGATCAATAGAGAGGTGATGGGTTGGGTAGAGGATAACCTCATAATTCCCCTAATTTATAGGAAAGTAGAGTAGGAATTTTACATAGATTTCATCACCATTAGGTCTAAAGATTTTGTGAATCATGAGCTATTTAAATTTATTCCCCATAGTTTCTAGTACTTGGTGAACTGGACATCGTGCAAGTAATTATCTACTTATATTCTACAAGGGTGTATGACTTGTCTATTTTAGGAGATACACACTCTTGTATTTAACCCACCATAGTCCAAAAATTAATAATTCAAGTGAAGAGGCTCCCAGTACCCTTTTAATTAGTTATTCCAATTGGAGGTCAAGTTATCATGTATGATATTTGTAGAGATTGTGAGATGATTTTGGAGAAACATAACTTCTTAAAATATTTCTTATGATTGGGGATACATCCATATGACAACATCTTCATTATGGGTTGGTTATATTAAGTTAAAGATATCATGTATTATTTTATGTGGTGAGTTATATTCTATGTTAATGAAATTGAGGATGTTATGTTCTTGGGTGAGAAAGACCAGTGGATGGTTCAAAGGCATACTCAGTTCATGTCACTAATAATGTCCTAGATGATATTGATTTTGATGGAGTTTCATCTAGTGTATTTCCCAATGTTTTTGAAATATTAACTTAATGTATTTATTGAAGAGGTTTTGACACTTACCCCTCTATATGAGATCAAGTTCAAGATATAGTTTTAGTTTGTTACCTCTCTCATATAAATGTCCTTATAAAGGATTTTTCTTTCTGAGTTGTAGGATATTTTGATTTAGATTGATGATCTCTTTTAGAGATGTTTTATTCAACTTAATTTTCCTCCATGGGGTTTTATAGTCTTTCTTTTTAATTAGTTGGATAATAGTATGTTATTTTTCATCAATAATCATTTCTTGTATCAGGTGATAGTAAAGAATGTATTTCCTATTTTATAGACTAATTAATTATTCAATCAGCTGAAAGGAGCTTGATGGTTATCTAAGATCATTATATAGTCAAGGTATCATTAGATGCGAGTGAAGGATAAATATATCATGATGACTGAATTCAAATTTCATTATGGAATGTATGAGTTATTTATAATTCCATTTAGTGACATGAATGAACCAATAAAGTTTATGGTACTGATAAAATCATTTTTTGGTGAGTTTTCTGATCAACTCATAGTGGTATTCATTGATGTCATCCTTGTGTATTTTGGGTCAGAGGAGGAGCATGGAGAGAATTTGAAATCTATTTTAGAGGTGCTTTGGAATCATCAACTATTTGGGATGCTATTATTGTGTATGTTCTAGGCTCAAGAGGTTCATTTCTTGGGGAATTGTTTTGTCTAAGTGGGGATTTGTTATTGATCAATTGAATATTTAGGCATTTGTTTCACAGGTATCTCTCAAGCACATTTCTAATCTTTAGATTTTTCTTGGTAATTTGGGCTATTGAAGGAGGTTTATGCTTGATTTATCTCAGATTGTGACTACTCTGATAACCTTGACCATAAGGGATGATTCCTTTGAAGGGCCCCAATAATACCCCGAGAGGGGAGGGGAAAATCAGGGTATCAAATTTTTCTTTTAATCTGATGGATCTTGTTCCCACATTGGTAGGAACCTATTAAAATTTTCTGATGAGAAAGAGTAGAAAATTAACAATCGCTTGAAAAGTGAAGATATAACAGTTTTACTTTGTTTGCCACTAAGGACTATGTCCAGGGAGCATATTCCTATAGGTTATCATTAATACCAAATTCAACTAATATTCACTAGTTATGGAGTTGAAAAGTTTATCACAATTACTCTGTGCTAGGCACACTACCTTTACAAGATTTTAGGGATAGAACACTGCATCCCTTGGATCACTTCTATTGACTCCCACATTCTCACTACGTTGGGAAGAATTTGAACTCAGTTTATGAACTTTAAGGTCACTTCAAGGGGTTGGAATTAAATCATGCATCCTCAACTGTATATAAATGCTCTATTTAAGTCGTATTTTAACCTATAGTTATATTCCACTTTTCTGTGAACTATTAGTTTGTGAACTATTCCTCCACGTATTGACTTCCTTCCTCCACGATCCATACAACACCGCATACCATGAGTTCTTACTCTATGAATTTCTCCTTCTCCACTGTGTACTACGCGACTTACACCGTGTAATTTTTTTCACTACATACTATGAGGCTTACTCTGCATACTGGCCAACTCTGCATACTATAAATCTTCCTCTACATACTTCCTCTGCAAACTGCAACCGCATAATGCCTTCACAAATCACATTTGGGTACTACTGCTTCTCTATAGAAAAAATCATCCTCTGCAAGCTTTCCTTAATGAATTAGCCTTGTTCCTCCACATACTATATTCTACGAACTATTCAGGAATTCACCGAATTCCTTTTATATTTTTAATTAAAATCTTTATGGTGTTTTATTCCTGTGAACTACTTCTCTATTTTTTCAAATTCCTCTAAGATTTTAAATCTTAGATCCAAACTCTAATAAAGGGATTAGTACTCCTTATATATGAAAAATAATCCGCATAATCCTTTCAACTGAGATTTACCAAATCACTGATATAGAACTTCTTTTATCATGTACTGTGTATCTCCCATGAACCATATTACCTATGCATTCCGTGCACCA
The DNA here is from genome assembly GCA_963277665.1 of Viscum album. Classification (NCBI taxonomy): domain Eukaryota; kingdom Viridiplantae; phylum Streptophyta; class Magnoliopsida; order Santalales; family Viscaceae; genus Viscum; species Viscum album. The sequence goes on along the minus strand of OY728123.1, from coordinate 781,514,446 downwards.
ACATTCTCCCTACACGGTGGTAGATATCACTACTTCATTTCCTCAAACAACACCCTTTATAGTTTCTCAAAACTCTGACTTGTTTTTGCAAATGACACCACATCATGCGAACTGTTTTCCTTTCATGTACTACTAGCCTTACCGCAAACCATCGGGCTTCCTGTGAATATCCTTTTCCTCATGAACCATTCCTCCTACACGGTTCATGTACCATTTTCCATTCCAAAAACTATTCCTAAAATTTGGTTTGTAGTTCTCCATTTTGTGTACCGCATTTCATGACCCAAGAAAAATTCATGGAAATCCCATTCCACATACTGCCTTTATGGAAAACCTTCTTTTTTCAAAAACAAACACCTGATTTTGAGGCCCAAAATTTGTGTAAAAATTCAGAAACTGCACCACCATCAATATTGTTTTCATCCCCAATCTTAAGACCATGTTCCTTGAAATCACTTTGATCAACCCAATGAGGATTTCAAACAAAAAAAACCATACTCCATTTCCAATAAAGAATAGCCTTGGTTCCAAATGCCTTTGTGTAGACTGATAAGTTCTAGGATGATTTTTATTTTTTAAGATGAATCTATTTAGTGTTGATATTATTTTTCCACTAGATGAGGGAATTGTTTTTTAGGTTTATTTAGATGCATTGTGTATTGGTTTGGGATTCATTTCGATGTATCAAGGGATGATAATCACTTTTCAGTCTCATTAGTTATAGGCTCATAAGAGTAAAAACACCCATAATATTGATAATAATGATATAGTGATATTTTCTATGAATTTTTGGTTTCATTACATATTTAGTGAATGATTTTTTTTCTTCACATATCACTTGATCTTGAGGTATATCTTCACCCTGTGTGATTTAAAATTGGGACAATAATGGTGGATGGAATTCATACCAGATTATGAAATAGATATTTTCTATACACTAGGGAAAGGGAATATAGTGGGTGATGCACTGAGTTTAAATTCTCATAGTGATTTTTTTGAGATTATGAATATACATGGAGAGATATGGATGAGTGTCATTGATATTCCTTGATATGGTATAAATTTATGGTAACGGGTGTGTTTATCAGATGATTGTGGTACCATATTTGGTGTAGTAGGTAGAGTAATCACATCTTAATGATTCTGAGTTAGAGGTTAGAAGAGAAAGAATTGTTTATGGTGATTCCCCTGAGGGATGGTTTGAGAATGATTAGAATTGGGTGTTGTTCCAAGGGAGCTACTATGTTACTTTGGTGGTATGTGAGGTGGTTCTCCTTGTGTTCCACATTTATCCTTTGGTTGTGCATCCTAGTGTGTACAAGATACATCGTGACCTAAGAGATAAATTTGGGTGGTCTGATATGAATTGGACAATTGTAGAGTTTATATCTCAATGTTTAGTCTACCAGAAGATAGATGACAATCATTGTGTTCTGAGTGGGTTTCCTTAGTGGATAGATGTACCCTCAGAGTATGTGTGAGGACATTTCAATGGACTTCTTCACTAGTTTACCATTCTCTTTGGGTGGATATTTTTTTATTTGTGAGATATTATACTACTTGATGAATTTTTATTAATTCCTAGATATTTTGGAGTTGAGATTAATGTATGTTTTTTTGATACATTATTTGGAGGAGTTGTTGAAGCTCTATGGGGTTTTCAAGATGATAATATCCAATAATTATCTATATTTCATCTCCTAGGCATGGAGAGGTCTTTAGCATAATTTTGGATCTTATCAACGCCTTAATACCTATTTTCATCCATATACAAATGGTCTGATAAACTGAACTATCTAGACCATGTAAGACATGTTTCATACATGTTTCATGGATTTTGGAGGATTATAGGTGAAACCCCTTTACACAGTAGAGTTTTATTTTAACAATATCTATCACTCCACCATTATTGTGGCCCCATTTTATTTGTTTTATAGCTAACCATGTAGATCTCTATTTTGTTATACCATGGTAAGATTTTCATCTATTCTCATAATATAATTGTTTTAAATTATGAATGAGAAGGTGCAACTTATCCATGATCAGATGAAGTGAAAAATCATCATCTGTTCTATGATGATTATAGGTGATGACCTATTGAGTTTTACATTGGATACAATCTATTTTTTTAAGGTATTTCCTCTTCATAGGAATGGAATATTTTTTCATGGGATTAGTATTATCCCTATTTTGTTGGGTATTTTTATTTATTAGATCATATTGGAGCTATTTAAAATTGATTAGCATTATCCCCTTAAATGGACCAGAATAATGAGTTTTTATGCATACCATAGCTTCATTAGTATCCTTAGGATGATTCTAATGTCATTGACTAGGTTGAGATGAATATTGATGATGATTTGATGTTTTAGGAATGGCCATATGCGATTCAAGACCATTGAAGTATGGTTTTCTGTGGTAATTCTACTCCTTTACTTCATAACCTATGCTGGAATGGTGGATTAGTAGAGAGTACTTGGGAAACAAAGTTTTATATTTATGCTAAATATCTTATGTTATTTTATTACTATTTTTTGTTGGGATGTTATGTATGACCCCTATTGATTGTGGGATGATTTAGATATTTGTATCATCTACACTTCCCTTATGATGAGTTGGTTATGTTCTTGTCATATCAAGATCCTTATTTGAGTGGTAAATCATGGGTTATATGTCAAGATTTTCACTCTTCTTTAATTTTTGGGTTTTTTTAGGATGAGAATCATTTAAGAGGTATATGACATTAGGGAATGGTCTTCCTAAACCCTTCCTTTGTGATCACCCAAAATTTGGTGGGATCAAGGGAGATATTAGATGGGATTAAAACTTATAAGTTTGAGTGTAATTTGTATATTTGATTAAAATCCCATGGTTATTCCCATGGTGGAGTCTGTAATGGTGTTATAGTTGTCGAAATTATCTGTTTAAGTTCATAGTGAACTCAGGGTCCTAAGTGACTATGGTGGTAGTAATTTTGGAGGTCGTGGTCTTTCTTTGAGCATATTGGTTGGATTTTGAGTAGCCTTAGCTAGGGTGAGGTGATTTTTTTGGTTCTTAGTGAACCATAGGCTATTAAAATCATGTGGTAGAGTGTTTGGTACCATAAGGAGAATGTTGGAACCCATGTGAACCATAATGAATGGTGAAATTCATGTTTCTTATATGTTTTGATTTGAGAGTTTCCTTGTGGGAAACAGAAAGGCTGAAATTATTTTGTTGGTGGATGTGGTGGTTATATATTGATGTGAGGTCCAAAAGAATAAGGGGAATAGAAATGGATAATGCTCAACCTATATGTAATCGTCTCAAATATGGTGTGCTCAATATAGAGAGGAGAATCTTTCCACATCATGGGCGATCACTTTGGGTAGCCATGATTGAGGACACAATGACCATGTTGAGTACCAACATGCCATAGTGGTGGCTTTTCATTTTCTTTTGAATAAGTTAACCAAAAAATTAAGAATAAGTTAATGTTCCACCCTAATTATTTGTTTTTTTAGATGTTAGGTGGGGGTTTGTGAGTCTTAAAGGGGTGGTTAGGAGTCTTCTAACATCTTTATTTATTTTTCTCAAGAACTTTCCCCCTCGCCATTTCTTATTTCATAACATAAAAAATTTCTCAATTAGAGATTCTACCATAAGATTTGTGAGAGTATTTAAATGAGTTAAAAACTTAGTCTTTTGGGGAGATAATTCATTATAATCACATGCTGGTTTCATAGGGATCTCTATGTTATGTGAACTCTCTCCTTCCTTCCTCTTCTTGTGTAGTGGTTCTTATTAGATTCACATATAGGATGTATGAACCTCCCTTTAGTTATCTATTATTTTTATGAATTGATAAAGGTTATTTATAACTTCTCTTTTATTTTCGGTAGGGAATGGTTTTTTCATGAGAATCATGGAATTCATGATTACCTATCCTTGATATTTTCTTGGTATTGTGATTACATTAATATTTTTCTCTAATTCTTTGGTATTTATATCATATATGTGATTACATGGGATAAAAAACTTAATGTTTGAATGACAAGATATATTGATAATATAATGAGTTTATTATACCTTTATAATTTATTAAAGTGGTATATTCAGTTTTTTCACATATTATTGAGATATTTGATACTATTTAACATTTTGTAAATATATTTATTCTTTTAAAATTTGAATAAGAAACATAAATAAGTTAATTTAAGGAAGAAAATGAATTTCAAATTCAATGAAATTTATATTTCTTCCTTGAAACTCATTTATTATGATAAATAATTGGTATGATCATTTCTATTATTGATTATAGCTCTTATTATATTTTTTCATAGTATTATTATTTTTGAATCCTTCTAATAATTAATCTATTGATTTTAATATGGTAATGAAAACTATAGTTTTTTGGAAATAATTTTTGTCCTATTTTAAAAACCTATCATTGTTTTATGAAGTTCATATACTTCATTGTTATGGACTTGGTTTCCCCATTAGTTTCTTGGGATGAAATTTTATTTTATATATATATATATATATATATTGAATGATTTATCACTTATTATGATTAAAAAACATCTTATGGTTGGGTAATCATGTGAGGGTTGGGTTAGTTTTCCTTAGTTGTGGTAGTGGATTAATATCAGTAAGGCTGGTATGGATGGAACATTTCGATAGATGGGATTTCCTATTTTCCTATTAGTCATCTTGAGGTTGATGTTGGGATAGTTGGTATGGGTTTAGAGCTAAGATTTTATGTTTACCTATGTATTTATTTACATGATTAATTATATTTTATATACTATTAATCTATCCTTAATCTATATCCATCCTCAAGACGGATTTGGGTTCACCTAAGAATACAATAGATTTTGGAATAATAAAAAATATAAATGAATTAATGAGAATGGTTTTTTATGCTTAAAATGATGTTATGAGTGGAAACTATGAAGTGGTTTGGGTAAATGATAATGAAATGATTTATTAAATATGGACCCTGGAATTGTTGTGATGAATTATTGAGGAGAATGTATGAAAAAATTGGACTTGAAATACCGAATATAAATGAATCTTGGGTTTTTATGGCTTGAAATGATTAAAAAAGAACATATTTTTTTCTTTATAAAGTCAAAAGTAATTTTTAATTACTAATGGAATGAATGATTAATTAGGATAAACTCTTATTCTTGTATACGTAGTTGAGTTTATCTTTTAGTCATATTAACAGCAATGATTTTAGGTGGGGAGTTAGCCTCAGATCTATTCTGAGTTTGAATAGTTTTTATTAGATTTTTTGTGTGTTATACTATCATTATATTCTGTTATTTATTAAGATCAACCACCCAAATCAGTAAGAGTAGAAAAAAACCATATTGGCATTGTGTTTTGGGGTGTGTTCCCAATATCTATATTTTGAAATATATAGATGGATGACTAATACCTTACCCCACTCTCTCCTACAAATATAGAATGAGTATGTGGATATGTTTGTGTTATGGTGGCTTACAATATAGGATGTGAACCCATATGGGTTGTAATGGATCTCGGTTAATTCATACATTTATATGTGGGTAATAGTGTCTAAAGTTTATAACACATACTGGTATTACATGTTTAATTAGGTATGAGATATAAAGGATTATGTTATACGTCAAATTTACATAGGGATGTGATGGATCATGGTTTTTACATATAGTGATGTGATGATGATGTGGTTGTGATGGTTTTTACAGGGTGTAGTATGAGATGTTAATTTGGATGTGATATATTATCATTAATGTTTAATATTATTTTTGGAGGGTATGGGAGTACTATGATTTGATTCATTAGGGTTTAGGCAGACTTGTTCATTGGAATAGTAGGGGTGTGTGTAAATTCCTTTATATAATATTTTTTTATTCTGTTACTTTCTTCCATGTGTTACTTGTTGAGTGGTCATTGATGATGTTGGAAATATAGTTTTCCTATTTGTGTGATGAGTTGGTTTCTCTATTTATTCAATTGGGATTTAGTATTCTTATTCCATATATTCATGAGAGGTTTCTCTGAGGCTTCTATTAAGTATAATTTTATTTCCACCCCTATATATGTAAACTATTTTTATTTTTTGTACATTTGAGTTTATGATCTAGATATATATTCTAAATCATGGAGGTTTTTCCTGAGTTGATATATTTTTTGGTCACTTACATAGTAGTGGTTCATGGTTTATTTTGATTTTTTCTTTGTTTCCACATTTTATAAAATTTCTTTTATGGTATTGGGATGTTTTATATATATATATATATAAATTAGTTTTTTGGATCATATCTTTTATCAAAGAATTTATATATTGATGGTAATGTCTTTAATATGTGTATGTTTTTTACCCTGAGTTCTTGTCACTGACCCATATCCTATTAGAGGTAGGTTTCAGGGGTTGCACCCATATCCACTACCATCCAAAGAGGTTTACTGAGGTAGGTGGGTCATCAAAAAGTTGTTATACAATTTCTTTCATTTCAATTGGTACATCTATTCTCTAATAATGCTCAAGGAACCTCTTATTTGTTTGATTTATGCCTTAATGTACACTATCTTTTGATCATATAAAAGGATATTTTATTTGGTTATCTTACAAATACCATAATTTTCATCCTAAATAATATCATGTTTTTATGGTCACAATACACTTCTCTTTTTATCTAAAATTTATGAAAAAAAAATTCATGAATAAATAAGAAACAAATAGATAAATTATCAATTGGAAAAATATCTGAACATACCAAATCTTTTTGACATACCAGTAGAACATTAGTAAATTAAATAAAGTATTTAAGGGGTAAAGAAGATCCCAAGTGAAAAAAAATTGTTGATTAAAAATTTTCATCAATACTTTACTTACTATAATGAAATTCCAAGACCAATACAGTGAGGAATAATCTTGAATCATAAAATACTTTCATTAAGAAAGTTTAAGAAATCTATATAGTGTTTCATTCCTTCAAAAAGTTGATGATTGTACAATGAATTATAATAATTATATTTTGAACATCTCAGCATTGTATTGAATAGTATTTCAAATGTTGGGGAGTTAATAAAAATCACAATGTTAACTCAAAGGGGTAAAATTGAAGTAGTAATAAAATAATAAACTTAAAATATAATGATTAAATGGTAAAAAATATTAAGAGAATAAATGTTGTCTCAAATTATAGTATTTCTCTATGGTTAATTTAAATAATCTATATAAATTACTAATGAGATATTATTTGAAACATTGATAAAATTCGATATACTGTACCAACAAGAATGAAAAAATATAAAATCTTATATCCAAGGATATTTCATGCATTCCAATATCACCATTTATTGACCTTATTATTCATGGTTTGAATGAAAAACTCATTTATTCTTGGATTCTTTGTCCTCATTTTCATCCCATTATTCCCTATCCATCCATGATTTTTATTTACATAAAAAGACCCTAGGTTTATTTCATTATAATCTATTATCATTTTGTACTTTGTTCTCTATGAATGAAGAATTTTTAGGGATAAAAAATTACCATATGTTAATTTTATTATCAGAGAAGTCCTTAAGAGAATGGATTATTGTCTTCTAATTATCTTATCAGTGAAAAACAAGGGATAAGTAATTATTTATCCATTCATAAAAAAGATTTCATTTCTTGTACTCATTATAATTAAGATATGGGTATAAGATCTTCCTACTAATTTAGATTAAAAGAGAAAAACAATTTGTGATATAAACTTGTAATATATTTATAACAAGGGATGTACTGGTTTCTAATCCAAAACACACTTTAATAATTTCTATGTTCTATGAAACTAGAATCTGTTTTAATATATTTGGCATGTATATTTTCTTACCTTTGATCTAAATTATTTCTAGATCCTAAACAAGTCTAGGGAGTTATCATAAAGTATTAACTCATAATACTCAAGATTTTCTTTTAGTATCTATATACATAATTATTTTATTTCTATCATATATTCACATTTATCAATATCTAAAAAATTGGAAGGAATATATCAATCTACATTTATGTCCTAAATACTCATTTCTTAATCAATCCCTAGAATTAGTTTCTCTACCACTTTAAACACACATGACTAACTTTCTCTAAAGCATGGTTTCTTTTAATTACTCTAAATTATTAATTTAAGTATAGAGGTTTCTATCATTAGGGTGGCTTCATAAGCACTTGATTATTCCACTTGATTGATATATATTGATTTTTATTTCTTACATATCATGTTATAATTGCAAAATTATTTATGTTCAATTATTTTAGGGGTCTATTAGTAGAATCTTTCATAGTTATTTACTCATACACTGCATGTTTACCTTGATGAATGTGAAAACTTCATGATTGAGATGTGGGAAATGGAATACTCTATATTAATTTTGGATGATATAGAGAAGTGTGATGGGGATATAAAGATAGTTCCAAGGTGTGGCTAAGAATTCTTATATAATTCACTCCCTACATTTTTTTATTTTTTTTATCTTTTTATACATGTACAATGTATATAATCAAAAAATTGAGTGATCACTCTATTGATTTATAGATTGTATGATATGATATGGTTTATTTAACATTACATGGTGATATATTTGATACATTTGGATTCCATTTGTTCTTATATATATATATATATATATATTATATTATTGTTATTTATTTATGTATTTTTATTTATGGTTATCTAATTGTGGGTATATTCTCCCCATAATATAGATATCACCCCACTATACTAGTCAAGAAAATGGAATACATGGAGGATTTTGTAAGTTCTTGTGGAATTCAATCTTAGGTTAGTGGATGGGTAATTGGGGTAGACCATTAAAAAAATGTAAGATCACTTATATTGTTGTTTTATTTATTTAGGGCTTAGTAGAAGGGGGTAGGCAAGTAAAATCATGGGATGGGAGTGTATTTTTCCCCATTAAAACCCTATAATAGGGATATCCAAGTTATCTAGTATTCAAAAGTTTTTATAGATTTATTTTATTATTTTTTGTGATTTAAAATGGTATGCCATTATGAGTTAAGGATTATTGATTTAATCTTATCCCAACATAACAATAGGGATTGTGGACATGCATTTTAATTATAATGTAGGCTCACATGAAATTTGAATGAGTGAAAAAGGATTTTCAAAAAAACAGTAATTAAAACTTCATAAATAAATTATTGAGTGTTTTTTTGAATAAATTATTAATGAAACATCAGTTAATTAAACCAATTGTGACTATTTTTTCATGATTATTTCTACATGATTATGATATTTAGGGGAAAATACATTTATTTTGGGTTAAAACCCTAGTGTGGGTAGTATAGGTATGGGGACACACCAATTTATATGAGAACCCTAATATAGATTCATTTCTATGAGATACCATGAGATTATATGAGAACCTAAGAAAGGAAACAACTTCATGAGGAATGCTCAATATACATTTATTTTGTGGTCATGTGGGTGGGATTATAATCTAGATATGACTAAATACAACCCATACAAAATGGGTCGAGAATGATAATAGGGTTATAAGTTGTGTCTTCTTATTATTAATGAAATAAACTATGATATCAAGTATTGTGAAGATATTATTATAATATGTGTTTGATTGATTATATCCCTATAGTGTTTAGAGTAAGCATATAGATTATGTGGGCATGTATACAAATGGAAGAAAAAAAATTATATATGTGGAATTTTGACATGTATGAGGTATATGTTTGGGTTGAGAGAAAACTTAGTTGATGAGTCTTATAATCCTTGTGATTATGAAATAGAACTCATGGTGTCATGAGTTGGGTGGGGTGGTAATGTAGTACTCAATTTTATGCCTTTTCATGGATTAAATTTGATAGTTATGATAGATGGTTATGGATTTCTATTAAATTTAAAGTGATAGATTCTCAATTTTTCATTTAGGTGTGGAAGTTAGTGTTTATGTGACATAAGTGGCACACAGAATGGTATAACATTATATTATCCATGTGACAGTGTATGTAGATATCATTTTATTTGATATAATAAAACATTTAGTTGTTTACAAGGAATAATAATTTGTATTTAAAGGTTAGGGATTTATTTAAGCCTTTCAAAGACAATAAATGTAACATTGACACTATGTGAGCATTTTTTGAATGATAATGAGATTCTGGATTGGGGAATTTAAGGGAAACTTTAGGTTTTTTATAATTTTATATGTGTGGTAAATAAATTTCAACATTTTAATGAATAACATATGATTGGGATTTGAATTTTTTGAAAGATTAATTATTTAAGAATCATTTTAAACTGATCATCTAAATTATATCCCTACATGAAATATATATGGTATATAGTTGGATGGAGGTGTGTGGGTCTGAGGGTTTCTCTCTACGCAGCCATGGCATCTCATTTCTTTGAGCAAGATGACCGATCTAAACTGCTTCTTCAATCCTACCGAAGTGTTTGTTGGCCCTCCCAGGAAGGCCACGGTGAAGGCAATAGCCGCTGCGATAGAGGTATGTAAGTCTGACGGATTGATGGCGTTGGTCACAGGTGATGCGGATCGTCTTGATCCAGTGTTGGGTGCGAAGGTTGAGCGCCAACAAGTGGCGGTGGTAGCCAAGAATGGTTTATCTTGTAGATCTGAGGTTGATGTCCTGATTTCGGCGAGATCTGAGAAGGTTGAAGGCCGAAAAGCTTCAGCGATATCTGCAGTGGTGAATGATGTGGTGGTCATGGCGGTGGTGGGGAGTGATGCTCCAGTCACGGGTGGTGTTGCTGAATGAGTCGCAGTAGTTGAGCATGAATTGGCCGAGGGATCTGTCCCGATTGTGGATAGATCTGGAAAATTTGAGGATTGCAGGGCTCCGGCGATATCTGTGGTAGTTTTGGGGGATGAGGATGTGTTTCCGTGATGGGAGTCTTGTGCAGCGGCAATTCAGTCTAAAACCACGGTGGTTGTGGTGAGGTCTTATGATGTTGTGGCTGGCACGACTGGCACAGGAAATTCTAGCAGGTATCATGTCGGGATGGAAGGGGATTCTGCCCGACGACATTTCAAATCCGTGAGTGATGATGCTACTGAAAAAATTGTGAAAAAAGTTAATACAGCCCGTGTGGTTTAAAATAGATAAGTAATACCGGATAGATTTAAACTTTGAAATCATTCACTCATTGCCATACTTGTTATTCCTTATGGTGGAAATAGTTGGAAGGTTGATGATTTGGTCACGAAGCTGACTTCTATTTGGGGTTTTTCGATTGGTGATTCATATCCATGGGTCGAGGATTATTTCACATTATTTTTCCATCAGAGGATCTGAAACGACGTGCTAGGGGGATTGGATCAGTTGGGCTAAAGCCAGGTATGATTTGTTTTCAAGAATGAGATTTTAGTTTCAATCCTTTCTCAGTAAAAAATACCAGGGCCCGAGTTTGGATTAAAATTTTTGGTCTTCACTGGATTTTGTGGCATCCTAAGATTCTTTTTGACATTGCCTATAATGTGGGAATTCCAATCAAAATGGATAAGACCACTGAATATGCAAAGTTTGGTCATTATTCTAGGGTCCTGGTTTAAGTTGATCTATGTTCTTGTCTGATTCATAATATTGTTTTGTCTGCATTGGATGATTATATCTCCCTAAAAATTGATTATGAGAGATTACCAGATTTCTGCTTAGAATGTAAAGTAATTGGTTATGTCAAAGATAAGTGCTGCAGAAACATTATATGCTCTCTTTTCTCACAGAAAGGGCACCATGAGGCCTCTTTTAAGAAGAAGTTGAAGAATCGTACATTACAGAACAGTGGTGCTGGAAATGACAAAATCTTTACTGATGTTGGTGTTCCACAAGCAGTGGAAGATATTCTTTGTGAATTGGAACAAGGGTCTCATGTGGTTCAGGAGGCTGAATCAAGCTTTCCTATGCATTCAGGGGAAGGTAGGACTGACTTGACTAGATCTGAGCCAGGTTTGACCCTGGTGTTGGTTCTTGAGTAGGGTGTTGAGGTCGGCATGGTCTCAGGAATAGAGCAACATGACTTTTGACCTGCACTCGAGGGGAAACAAAATACAAGTGGTGTTTAAAATATTTAGGTGGAAATTACAAAATTAAGGGAGACACAGGGCATCCATGGGAAGTGGGATAATTTTGAGGATGATTCCCCAAGAAAGTTAACTTATAGATAGACTTTATCCAAAGGAAAAGTGATTGTGACTGACGAAGGGCTCCAACCTGTTCCTCCTTAGAAAGCAAGACTGAGGAAAGACTACTCACATCTGAAGCCAACTATGGTTACCTGGTCCCATGGTCCCTTTGATTATGAGTCTAATTGGGATGATGATTTGATTCTGCCTACTATGGCTATGATTGTTGATGTTTTTTCTCTTGCTTGGCATGGGGAATGTTGCTTGTATGACCCCGTTCACCCTCTTTGTTTTCTTTTCTTCTTAATAAAAAGGGCTCTGCCCTAACATTTCATTATATCCCTACATTATAGATTAATTTCTGAGTGATATTTATCCATAGATCATCAATATGCGATGATGTAGATATATTTGAGTGTTAAAAATGAGTGGATTTACACATTGTGGTTACCTTGTTGCTAGTATATAGGGATTTTGATAAAGGGTTACTGAAAGGAGAGGTGTCATGTACCAAAGTCATTTTGGTTTTCAAAATAAATCATACCTAGTATTTGTGTGTGACATGAGATATCAGGACTATAAGAATTATATTAGTAATATTTAGTTCATGTTTGAATAGAGTGTAACTCTGTGTAAATCCATGTCAAGTTGGTTGTTTCTAAATTTGAGGGTGTTCCATATGAATGGTGGATAACCATAGAGATAGAAAAGATAATTGAAGGATTATCATGGATATATTTTCACTCTCTATTTTATGATAAATTATAGATAAATTCATTACATTATAGATGGTTTTAGGATTTCATGGGACTCTAAAAAATAAGGTGTATTTAGTAGATTATTCTACTAAATTCAAGAGGTTGTTTTATTTTATATCAGTCTTTCAGAGAAAGAATTTTCTAAAAGAAAATTATTTTTAGAATCCCTGTAATGATCTATTCTGGTGGTATGTGGTATTTTTTTTCTTTTACACCTACTCAATGGTTATCAAGTTAGAATTGTCATTCAAAGTGGATGTTTTCATTCTGATTTTATTTTCTGAATGAAAAGTGATGAATAAGAATAAGTTGAAACAATACAATAAGTATAAGGTAAATGTATTTTATTCTAGTTAGAGGGGATGTTTTTCACATTCATGGGCCATAAATAATGGTACAATGTAATAATTTTATTGTATAAGGATGAGGAATATGTGCTTTTAATGTATGAGTAAAACATAGGAGTGTATCTCATGTAGTGGGATAGGATAACAAGACATTACTTTCAAGTATTTTTATAGGATTGCATAGAGTCCATGACTGGAATGGATATGAGCATAACATAGCAGTGACTAGGGGTCACTAGTTTTTAAGGTATGACTTGACTTCCTATGTTGAAATGATTTTTTTAAAATATTTATTTATTTATGGTGTTCTTATATGGGTTTCATGTGATGTTCCCATTGGGACATAAATGTTGTCATAATGGATTTTCTGTAATATTTATTAGTGGTGGAATACAGGAAAATGATATTCTCGAACCAATAGATACACTCCTAGATTACGTTTATTGGGTTACATCAAGTGATCATATTTAGTGGTGGCCTTTGAGTGATAATGGAATTTAGTAATATCATTTTTATTTGAATATCGATATGATAAATATTATGGTTTATAAAAACCTATCATCTACTCCATAGTAAAATCATTTTATGTGGTGAATTATAGTGATTTTTGAGGGTGAAGTATATAGTGAAACCAGAGAGTTAGTAATTTAGGTCTTTATTTTGATAAAATAATAAATATGGGAGAATATATATAATTTCTGAGTGAATTATTTTTTTTAAAATCTATTTCTGAAATTTGAGTTTGGTTTTTAGATATAGTAAATTACAAGGATTGGATTTTTATGAATGGTTCATATCTATCTTTATAATGAGAAATTTTAGTACCCATGAATATGTTACACAAAAAACCTACTGAATAAAGTATTTTTATTTTATATCAAGTAAATGACTAGAGACTATTAATTGGAGATATATGAACAAGAATATGTTCTAGTGAAACTATGAGAAATTGATGGTTTTTCAAAGACTAGGGATGTCAACCATAGGATCTTGATATCCAAAATTGGGTGTTTTTATAGATGTTATATAAATAGTGAAATAATACTTGAATAAGTATATATTGTTGGTGCCATTATGCATATGCCTTTTTTGAGATTTTAGAGGAAGGTGGTATAGTGACATATCAATTATTTCTTTCTTCATGCATGATTGGTTTTGATTATACAAATTTAGAGTTGTGGGTATAATTCAAGGAATGACTAGTGAATATGATGGATCAATGTGGGATTCCTTTTTAGATAATATTGTTCCCTTAGTTTGGTGTGATTCCATCATGGAATAATCTATTGGAAATTGGGAATAAGAGAAAATTATATTTCAGTGGACAAAGCTATTTATTTGACATGTGTCATGACACTTCCCATGTATGAGAATTCCTTTAATGGGGAGTTTATTGTAAACCATGTTATGAGGATTTCATTGAAATCTGGTGATGCCAACCATTAATGGGAAAAAATCCTATTGAATTTAAAAATTTTGATATGGATCGAGAGGGTGAATAATTATTATATTTTTAGGATATTTAGATGGAGTTTATTGTTATAGAAAGATTGATTAAAAAGATATAAAATTGAAATATTTGGTATTTTACAATAGTAATTTTTATTGGATTATTGTATATTCCACGAAATCCATATTGAAAATCCACTTTTATTATGATGGGCTAGGTAGTGGCTCTATTCTATAACCCTTGCAATAAGAATCCAACATAAATGCATTAGGATATCGGTTTTCCACTAGATTCCTAGTGGTGGTCCACCAATAATCTGGTGAAGTGACCAACCCCTACCATTATGTGGGGATTATTTTAGTCTTTTTACCTAAGGTTTCATTAAAATTTTATCCACCTTTCCTATTTTTATAAATAATTGAACTAGGTGAACCATCAAATTTTCATTATCTCTCAATACTAGATTCTTTCTATAATGTATTCAATTTTCTGTGTTTTATTTTTAAATATTATATAGAATTATTTTGAGACCAGACCTCTCGACGACGTGTGATTCCGAGGCCTAGAGTGCTCGAAATAAATGTTTGAATTAATTGAAACTTAAAACAGTGTGTGTGAGCGGTTTCCTGTAAAATGAAATAACTTTTAAATGGGTGCTCGGATCAGAAATTCGAGGGCACCATTACATTCAGTGCAGCAACTTTACCTTAGGTTAGGCCTTACATCGACTGGCTTGGTTTGGCTACAAATGTTAGTTTTTGGACGTTTTAATGAAAATAAAATAAAATAATAATTTATTTTATTTTAAAATGTTTCCATAATTCAACGATGCTTATTTTCTTTAAATAAGCAGGATCCTAGGGTTAGACTCATAACCCTGGAGATTTTCCCCTATAATCCTCTGGAGCTTTTGAGAGGAGCCAACCTTGGAGGATTTTTGATGGGCGCTGATGAAAGACGACACGTGGATCATTGCGCAGCAAGATCAAATCCCAACCGATGACCAATCTCCCTCTTCATCGACGATGTAGGTAGGGGTTGGTTATTTTGATTTAATTCTTCCCCATTCTTCGATTAAATGATGAACACGGATCAACCCACGAACAAGTTGATCTGCAGATCGTACGTTCTTACGGGAGGTTTTTTATTGGGTTGATTTTGGGGAATTAAACCTTGATAGATTATTATTTTTTGGTTGTTTTGGTTCTGATCCATTTGATCCTACTAACGGGGGTGAATCAATGTCATGAAGAATGACGGCGGAGGTCCGTTCCTCGATTTTCCCTTGGATTTCTTCCCCATTTTATTACTTGTGTTCTTCGCATTCTTCGTGGGGTGATGAAAAATGGATCTTTGCGCACCCATTCTGCAATGCAAGGATCCCAAATTTGAGATCCAACATCGTGGCGACCTAGCAGAGGTGCAACGGCGATGGCGGCAGACGAATCGACATGGTTTGGGAGTTCAAATTCTTCGAGCATTCTTCATGTGGGTGAATTGGAACGTGTTTTTAGGGCTGGTCGGAGGCCCGAAACTAGCAGATTCAGCTCCATAAGGTTAGGGCCACCTAAACGCTAGAGTTTTGAGGTGATCAGGTTGTCAGATCTAGGATTGGAGGAGAAACTGGGGCACTGCGGCGATGGGCATCATTTCTAGAATTTTTTGAAGAACACAATGTGTAATCTGAACAAAACGCCATGTGGGACCAGTTTAGTGGCGGTTAGGGTTCCACGATGCATGAAGCGGTGACATAGTGTGTTACTTTAAGAACACGATGTGTGGTTCCTTATGAAGGACTCAGCGTTTATCCCGGGTGATACACAGACATGGGATGGAGTACACCACCATGTACTCCACCACACGGCCAGACCAGGCCAGCTGCATGGGTTACCCCATGTACAAGTCACACGGGATGGCGCACATGAGATAAATCCATGTACGGGCACATGGTCGTGTACACAAAGCCAACCCCAGTTACTCATACAGGGGGTGTGATCTGTACTATATGTCATATACTAACTTTTCTACATGACAAGACCGGCGACACAGGTCGTTGTACACGGGTAGTACCATGGGTCAGACGACAGGGAATGTGACACTTCTACATGCCGAGTACTTTTTAGTACACGGCTTGATCTTCTTGTCCACCGCGTCATGGACATGTTTTATTTGGGATAGTTCTCCTTTTTCTCATTCCACTGAAGGTCAGACATCATTTCCATTTTCAGGAGTATGATCCCTTCAGCAGGACGTTCTAGGATTGAGTCAGGTATCCCTCCAAGAGGCTCGGAGCGAGATCCTCTATCCATTATCGACCCAAGAAAGAGTCAGGTATCGACGTGACTATCCCCATAGGGTGATGATCCTCTACATAGCAGGTGAATCTGGATGAGTCTTGGTATCCTCCAATATAAGGCCCCGAACTTAAACCTCACTTAATATTGAATTAACTAAATAATTCACATTGAGTATCTTTTCATGGTTTAGAGTTTTAGAGATTTAGGACATAACTATTACATCTCAAAATATTACAAAGTAGACACTTCTACTATGTTTCCATAAAATAAAAAATCTTAAAAAGAAACATTTCTAGTTCCATGTTTTAGATTGAATGACCTTCCCTTGATCCCATCCTTGACCCTATTCCACATTAAGTCCTATGAAAAACTTTTCAAAAAAACTTGGGGTGAGCTTAAAAAATCTTAGTAAGGGATACACAAAGAATGAAAACTGTTAGTTTTTTCAAAACAACAAGTAAACCATGTATACTTTATCAAAGTAATACTTTTCACCTTTAAGAAGTAGTAAAAACTCTTCACTGAATAAAAGATAATTACTTACCCTTTTGTAACCAAAAGATTACCATGAAACCCATATAAAGAACACATAACATATAAAGGTAACTTGGGATATAAACATACTTAAATGTAATTACCATACGGTAGACTTCCACACATATCACTTAATGGAATAGCCATATGGCCGACTTCCATACCCAATGCATTGGAGGTTATAACGTAACCACCTGTCCTGGTATTCATGGCACCACCAGTCATATGGTTTATCATGTAACCACCCGTCAAATGTCCAAGTACCATTATAAAATCATAAATATTATAAAGGAAATAAAACATTTCTACATTTAAATCACAATATATCACTTAAATATATTGACATAAAAATCCATTATAAAAACCCTTTCCAATACCAAAATACATAAAAGATTATATGGTATTTATTTCACTTTAAAAACATTATGGCTTGTTGAGGAAGCCAAAGACCAAATAAAACTCTCGACAGCGGAAAATGTCTTTGTCACCGCGTACATTAAAAGAAACATTCTTTTTTGTCTTTTAGTACAACGCTTCGTATAAAAAGATTCTTTTGAATAAAATTAAAAGTCAAATTGGTTTATACACCGTAAAAAAGAAAGTTGTGTATAAAACAAAATATGCCTCAATGAAAGGAGATTGATACGATGTCCCTTACAAAGACTTTTTTTAAATAAAGTAGATCTATTATGTGTATTCACTATATTTACACATAAAGAAAGTATAAATACAAGATATTACATAATAATATCATGACATAATTTGAAAGTAGGAGATTAACCCAAAGAACGGAAATTGGGTTAAGAAGTTCCCTTACCTTGTGTCTGATGTGACTCGATTGCTCTTTAATCTCCTGAATAATAAACTTGATTTAATTTATACTTGCTTAATAAAATTTTTCAAGTTCATTATTCCTTTTATATCACTTATTACCATGTCATGAACACTATGTAATTATTTAAGAAAATAACGGTCTTTTTAACGATCATTGGTACTTGAGTCAAAAATAAACTCTTTATAATTACAAGTTGTTCATGTATCCATTATATCCAGAGTTATATTCATTATTTAGATATCATATATATCATATATATCCAGTATATACATGCATTTATAATATTACATAACATTTAGAGGTAAGAAATGAAATGCACCGTTCATGGAGACGGTAAGCCGTACGTATGCATGAATGCTACTTTCATTTCTATTTCGTATTTTATGGAATGGAATCATAATTAAATAAATATATATTATAATTAAAGTATAATTTCATATATAATATCATTAACTTTATCCTTTATACATCCCACGTATGGCATTAACGAATCAAATCACTTTGAGGGGGCGGTAGTCCGCACTTCCTAAAATGAAATTATCATGTTTACCCACAATAGAAACCATAAAGGTATGCCACAAATGAAAAATAAATAAGAATAAGGAAAACATAAAAATAATATTAATAATATATAAATAGAGTTACATCTTAATGGCCACCATGAATGGTGTTAAAAGAAGATTGAACAATCATCATTTCGTGAGGCAGAAAATCGCCATCCACAGAAATAGTATGTTCTTTAACCATTAGATGAAGGTGTGTGTAGGTTTAGCTCTAATAATTCTCATAAAAACATCCTAGTATATTTAATATACTAGTTTTTTTACAAAATAATGGAATAAAAAGAGTTTAGGGGGTTGGAGAAGAAAAATAAAACATAAGAACACAAGTGAAGACATTACCTTAAAATCGGGTAACTCTTCTTGGTTTGAACCTAAAGGGTTACTTGAAGAGATTTCTGCCCAAGGTAAGGCTTCAAGGATGAGGAGAGGGATGTGGAGAGATAAAATGAGCAGATATTAGACGATCCAAAGGCTTGAGAGGTGTGGGTAAGGAGGTAGACATGGGGGCCTTTTATAAGAGGAGAGGAGGGGCACTCTTGGAAAATTAAGAAAAGATACTTTATTATAAAATGATTTTTGGATACAAAAGGTCCCAAAATTATAAATTTAGAGGATAAGGTGATAAGGGTTAGAAATCCACCCATCCAATAGGTTTTTAACATGTGTATCTCTTAGAGTTTACATTATCTTTTCATTTTATTTAAATCGTTAAATAATGAGGTAGTCGCAGCATCATCATGGTGTCATAAATAATTTAATTTATTTAATGTCTAAAAATTATAAAAAAAATATCATGATGTAGGAAATCATTTTTGATTTAAAATTACTATTTATAGTCAAAATTATGACTTTTATAACCCCAATGTAAAATTGTTTTAGAAAAACAATACATGTTTGTGACATTTTCATTTTAACATTAAATAAAAAGTTATTAATGTCATTTTCCTACCAAAGTGGCTCCATGGGGTCCCCAAGTTGACCCATGGATTTTCTTGGTCGGCCATGACATATACAATAAGGGTAGTACATGTGTAAAGGTCATTTCATATTATTAAAACATTATTTTTTCCTTAAATTACACTAATTACCTCTAATCGTGATTAATAAACTTAAAAGTTACTATTCACCAAAAATTTATTTTAATCCCATTGTACCACATTTTACATCCTAATTACAACTATTTATGTCGAAATTTTTAAAATAAAATCACAGAAGTAGTAAAGTTTCATTTAAATGAAAAATCAGTTTTTTTAACTACCACTTAGTGGTTTCACTATTCATAAAAAATTAAAGTTTTTTAGAAAAATACCAAAAATTCACCCTAAGCTATATTTGATATTCAGAATTCAAAAATGATGTATATTTTAAAAAATTCAAAACATATAAGTTTCATTAATTAATTTAATAATTAATTTCCACTCTCAAAACAAATAGCGTGTTTTTATGAAACAATATATATCAAAAGATTGACACTAGTTTAAGTCCAATTTCAAAGTGAAATTAATTCCAATGACCACTATATGATTAAATGGTAAAAATATATTCTAATTTCACTTTAAAACCAATCAAAATATAATCTAATCATATAAAAAAATTAGATTAATAAGAGTTTTTGAATTAAAATACAACATTTTTCAATATTCATTAAAAAATGAACTTTATCGGAAAAATACCAAAAAATTACACAAAGTAAATTTTGATGTCCCTATTCTAAAGAAGAATTTTATTTGGTCCAATATAATTTATAAGATTGACCAAAACTGTATTTAATGACGGTTCGCCATCAAAAGGCGATAAGTGGACCTTTAGTGAAAATTAGAGTATATATGCCTAAAATTGAATTCTTTTTGTATTTTAAGCCTTTATCCTTTATTGGATAAATGTAAAAACCTTTAACAAACATATATAATCATATTTTAGTTATTTCTATTCATTCCTTCCAATACAATGGCTATGTGTTAACTACCATTTAAAATAATATTATTTTATTACTAGTGTGCAACGTAAGATTTCAAAGAAACTCTTTGTTGCGTATCGGGTACGCTATTAAACATAGAAACCCATTTAAACTGAAATTAATATTTAATTCGTAAATATTAATAAATATGAAAATGTTTTATTCTTTATTTACCTAGTATGTTACATCCTTCCCCACTTTTGGGAATTGTGTCCTCCCAATTTTATTCACTTATCAAAATAAGTGGGGGTATTTATCCCTCATAGAATTTTCAGATTCCCATGTTCCCTCTTCAACCATGTCGTTTTTCCACAAAACCTTTACCTGGTGAATTACCTTATTACGCAACACTTGCTCTCTATGGTCAAGAATCTGGACTGGTTGTTCTTCATAAGAGAGATTCTCTTCCAACTGAACTACCTCGGGGCTCAAAACATGATATGGGTCTGGCATATACTTTCTCAACATTGAAACATGAAAAACATTGTGTACCTGAGATAAAATCAGAGGTAAAGCCACTTGGTAAGAAACTGATCCAACTTTCTCCAGAGTTTCATATGGTCCAATGAACCTTGGACTCAGTTTTCCCTTCTTACCGAATCACATCACACTTTTCCATGGTGAAAATTTGAGAAAAACATGATCACCTACCTCAAAAGATAGATCCTTCCTCCGGTTATCCGCATAACTCTTCTGCCTGCTCTGAGCTATTCTCATGTGTTTCTGAATCAACTGAACTTTTTCTTCCATCTCTTCTACCAATTCTGGTCCCATCAGCTTCTTTTCACCCACTTCATCCGAAAAAGCTGGAGTTCGACACCGTTTACCATATAATTCCTCAAATGGATCCATCTGTATACTAGAATGAAAACTATTATTATATGAAAATTCAACCAAAGAAAGATGTTGGTCCCAACTTCCCTGATAATCCATCGAACAAGAACGTAGCATATCCTCCAAAGTCTGAATCGTTCTTTATGACTGCCCATCTGATTGAGGGTGAAAAGATGTACTAAAATGTAATTCAGTACCCAACGACTTCTGAAGGCCTTTCCAAAATATAGAAGTAAACCTGGGATCATGATTAGATACAATGGATAGCGGAAATCCATGCAACCTGACTATCTCTTTAAGATACAATCGAGAAAGTTGATCTAGAGAGAAAGTATCTCCAATAGGAAGGAAATGAGAAGATTTAGTCAAGCGATCAACAATAACCCAGATTGCATTTTTACCTCGAGATGTCTTCGGTAATCCCACAACAAAGTCCATGGATATATTTTCCCATTTCCACTCTGGCACTGGTAAAGACTGCAACATCCCTTTCGGTAACTGCCGCTCTTCTTTAACCTGCTGACATGTCAAACAATTCACAGTAAAATCGGCAATATCTCTTTTCATTCCATCCCACCAATACTCCCGCAGATCTCTGTACATCTTAGTACTTCCAGGATGAACTGAAAAGGGGGAACTATGAGCCTCACATAACAACTCACCCTTCAACTGTGAATCACAAGGCACACATAATCTCTTCCCAAACCTCAAAACACAATCATTATCAATGTTAAATTCAGGCAACTTACCCTTATGAACCATCTCTACCTTTTTATGCAACTCACTTTCTTGCTTCTGTGCTTGCTTGATTTAGTATGATAGAGAATATTTCACTGATACCTGAAACAAAATAGAAGGGCATCCTGCACCAACAACTTTTATTCCAAA
Source organism: Viscum album (assembly GCA_963277665.1). Lineage (NCBI taxonomy): Eukaryota > Viridiplantae > Streptophyta > Magnoliopsida > Santalales > Viscaceae > Viscum > Viscum album. Next base: position 781,491,842 of record OY728123.1, on the reverse strand, counting down.
TTTCATCAAATCCTTAACCAAAGGATCACGTTCCAAATGCAACATTGTTAATAAAGCATTACTTTTTTGACTCAAAGCATCAGCCACTTTATTTTCTTTTCCCGGATGGTAATGAATTGTACAATCATAATCCTTGATTAATTCTAGCCATCTCCATTGTCTCATGTTCAATTCTTTCTGAGTGAATATATACTTTAAACTTTTTAAATCTGTATATATTTCACCCTTTACTCCGTACAAATGATGCCTCCAAATTTTTAAAGTAAAAACAACAGTAGATAAATCTAAATCATGTGTAGGGTAATTTACCTCATGAGTTTTCAACTGGCGTGAAGCATATGCAATTACCTGGTCATTATGCATAAGGACACAGCCAAGTCCCTTCAACGAAGCATCACTGTATATAACAAACTCACCATTCCTGGAAGTAAGTGCCAAAACTGGATCATTCACTAATCTTCTTTTCCAATCCTGAAAACAATCATCACATTCTTTTGTCCAGATAAACTTAACACCCTTCCGAGTTAGCTTAGTCATTGGACTAGATAACTGTGAAAATTTTTCAACAAACCTTTGTTAATAGCTTGCCAAACCAAGAAAACTACGAATCTCAGTTACATTTGTGGGTCTTGGCCATTCTTTAACAACCTTTGTTTTTGCAGGATCAATAGTTATCCCATATTTAGAAACAATGTGACCAAGGAAAGAAATTTGTTGTAACCAAAACTCACACTTGCTGAATTTTCTATACAGTTTCTTTTCTTTTAAGGCTTTCAAGATAACCCTTAAATGACTTTCATGCTCCTCTTTACTTTTAGAAAACACCAAAATATCATCAATAAAACCAGCCATCATTTTTCACCTGAGTCAACTGAGCAATCACAACAACAAACTATTTAGTTCTGATTCTGACCATCTCAGGATACTGATTTGAAAGGTCATTTCCCTCGGTATGCCTTCCAAGAAAATTGGTTATGTTCCCTCTATGAAAACCCATTCTTAACACAGAAATATCTTAGGAGAAGTAACATGGTAATCTTCAAATGCTATATAATTTCAATCATACCATAAATTAATTTATAATTTCACAATTTTCTAACTCCTAAAGTTGTCTAAACCGACCTTTGAGACCAACTATAAGGCCCCGACCATAAACCTCAGTTAATATTGAATTAACTGAATAATTCACATTGAGGATATTTTCATGGTTTATAGTTTTAGAGAATTAGGACATAACTATTACATCTCAAAATATTACGAAGTAGACACTTCTAATAAGTTTCCATAAAATAAAAACTCTTAAAAAGAAACATGACTAGTTCCATGTTTTAGATAGCATGACTTTCCCTTGATCCCATCCTTGACCCTATTCCACATTAAGTCCTGTGAAAAACATTTCAAAAAAACTTGGGGTTAGAATAAAAAAGCTCAGTAAAGGATACACAAAGAATGAAAACTATTAGTTTTTCAAAACAACAAGTAAACCATGTATACTTTATCAAAGTAATACTTTTCACCTTTAAGAAGTAGTAAAAACTCTTCACTGAATAAAAGATCATTACTTACCCTTTTGTAACCAAAATATTACCATGAAACCCATATAAAGAACACATAACATATAAAGGTAACTTGGGACATAAACATACTTAAATGGAATAACCATACGGTCGAGTTCCACACATATCACTTAATGGAATATCCATACGGCCGACTTCCATACCCAATTCATTGGAGGTTATAACATAACCACCCGTCCTGGTATTCACGGAACCACCCTTCATATGGTTTATCATGTAACCACCCTTCAAATGTCCAAGTACCATTATAAAATCATAAAAATTATAAAGTAAATAAAACATTTCCACATTTCAATCACAATATATCAATTAAATATATTGACATAAAAAATCCATTATAAAAACCCTTTCCAATACCAAAATACATAAAAGAGTACATGGTATTTATTTCATTTTAAAAACATTATGGCTTGTTGGGGAAGCCAAAGACCAAATAATACTCTCAGAGGCAGAAAATGTCGTTATCACCAGGTACGTTAAAAGAAACATTCCTTTTTGTCGTTTAGTAAAACTATTCTTATAAAAATATTCTTTTTGAATAAAATTAAATGTCAAAGGGGTTTATACACCGTATAAAAGAAAGTTGTGTATAAAACAAAATATGCCCCAATGAAAGGAGATTGAGACGAAGTCCCTTACAAAGATTTTTTTTAAAGAAAGTAGATCTATTATGTTTATTCACTATATTTATACATAAAGAAAGTATAAATACAAGATAGTACATAATAATATCATGACATAATTTGAAAGTAGGAGATTAACCCAAAGAATGGAAATTGGGTTAAGAAGTTCCCTTACTTCGTGTCCGACGTGACTTGATTTCTTTTTAATCTCCTGAATAATAAACTTTAGTTAATTTCTACTTGCTTAAGAACCTTTTTCAAGTTCATTATTCCTTTTATATCACTTATTACCATGTCATTAACACTATGTAATTATTTAAGTTAATAACGGTCGTTTTAACGATCATTGGTACTTGAGTAAAAAATAAACTCTTTATAATTACAAGTTGTTCATGTATCCATTATATCCAGAGTTATATTAATTATGTAGATATCCTATATATCATATATATTCTGTATATACATGCATTTATAATATTACATAACATTTAGAGGTAAGAAATGAAATGCACCGTTCATGAAAACGGTAAGTCGTACGTACACATGAACGCTACTTTCATTTCTATTTCGTATTTTATGGAATGGAATTATAATTACAGAAAGGTATATTATAATTCCAGTATAATTTCATATATAATATCATTAACTCCATCTTTTATACATCCCACGTATGGCATTAAAGAATCAAATCACTTTGAGGGGGCGGTAGTCCGCACTTCCTAAAATGAAATTATCGTGTTTACCCACAATGGAAACCCTAAAGGTATGCCACAAATGAAAAATACAGAAGCATAAGGAAAAAATAAACATAATATATATTATATATAAATATAGTGATATCTTAATGGAAAACATCAAAGGTGTTAAAAGAAGATTGAACAATCATCATTTCGTGAGGCAGAAAATCGCCAACCACAGAAACAATATGTTCTTTAACCATTAGACGAAGGTGTGTGTATGTGTAGCTCTAATAATTCTCATAAAAACATCCTAGTATACTGAAGATATGGTTTTGTTACAAAATAATGGAATATAAAGAGTTTAGGGGGTTGGGGAAGCAAAATAAAACATAAGAACACAAGTGAATACATTACCTTAAAATCGGGTAACTCTTCTTGGTTTGAACCAAAAGGGTTCCTTGAAGAGCTTTATGCCCAAGTTAATGGTTAAAGGATGAGGAGAGGGATGTGGAGAGATAAAATGAGCATATCTTGGCCGAACCAAAGGCTTTAGAGGTGTGGGTAAGGAGGTAGAGGTGGGGGCCTTTTATAAGAGGAGAGGAGGGGCACTCTTGGAATGTTAAGAGAAAATACTTTATTATAAAATGATTTTTGGATAAAAAAGGTCCCCCAATTATAAATTTAGAGTATAAGGTGATAAGGGTTCTAAATCCCACCCATCCAATAGGTTTTTGACAAGTTTATCTCTTAGAGTTTACATTATCTTTTCATTTTATTTAAATCGATAAATAATGAGGTAATCGCTGCATCATCATGGTGTCATAAATAATTTAATTTATTTAATGTCTAAAAATTATAAAAAAATATCATCATGTAGGAAATATTTTTATCTTTCCAATGAATATTTATAGTCAAAATTATGACTTGTATAACCCCATGTAAAAATTGTTTTATCAAAACAATACATGTTTGTGACATTTTCATTTTAACATTAAATAAAAAGTTATTAATGTCATTTTCCTACCAAAGTGTCTCCATGGGGACCCCAAGTTGACCCATGTATTTTATTGGTCGGCCATGACACATCCAATAAGGTTATGACATGTTTCAAGGTCATTTCATATTATTAAAACATTATTTTTTCCTTAAATTACACTAATTACCTCTAATCGCGATTAATAAACATAAAAGTTACTATTCACCAAAAATTTATTTTAATCCCATTGTACCACATTTTACATCCTAATGAAAACCATGTATGTAGAAATTTTAAAAATCAAATCACAAAAGTAGTAAAGTTTCATTTAAATGAAAAATCAGTTTTTTTTACTCCAACTTAGTGGTTTCACTATTCGTCAAAAATTGAAGTTTTTCAGAAAAATACCAAAAATTAACCCTAAGATATATTTGATATTCTGAATTTAAAAATGATTTATATTTTAAAAAATTCAAAATATATAAGTTTAATTAATTAATTTAATAATTAATTCCCACTGTCAAAACAAATAGTGTGTTTTTATGAAATAATATATATCAAAAGATTGACACTGGTTTAAGTCCAATTTCAAAGTGAAATTAATTTCAATGACCACTATTGGATTAAATGGTAAAAATATACTCTAATTTCACTTTAAAACCAATAAAAATATAATTTAATCATATAATCAAATTAGATTAAAAAGAGGGTTTGAATTAAAATACAACATTTTTCACTATTCATTAAAAAAATGAACTTTATCGGAAAAATACCAAAAAATTTACACAAAGTAAATTTTGATGTCCCGATTCTAAAGAAGAATTTTATTTGGTCCAATAGAATGTATAAGAGTGACCAAAACTATATTTAATGACAGTTCTCCAACAAAAGGCGATAAGTGGGCCTTTAGTGAAAATTAGAGTATATATAACTAAAATTGAATTCTTTTCGTATTTTAAGCCTTTATCCTTTATTGGATAAATGTAAAAACATTTAAAAAACATATATAATAATATTTTAGTTATTTCTATTCATTACCACCAATACAACGGCTACGTGTTAACTACCATTTAAAATAATATTATTTTATTACTAGTGTGCAATGTAAGATTTCAAAGAAACTCTTTGTTGCGTATCAGGTATGCTATCTAACATAACAACCAATTTAAACTAAAATTAATATTTAATTCGTAAATATTAATAAATATGAAAATGTTTTATTCTTTATTTACCTGGGATGTTACATCCAAGACCCTGGAAGTGATCCTCATCTATGTATCAATATCTTTCCCCACTCAGGAGTGTGTTCTCTTGGAATGAGTGTGTCTATCTCTTGTGACTTTTCCCAACAGATAGTACTTCTTGGACAGATGTCATTAGAGCTATCAGACTCATTGAGTGAGTTCTCCCGGATGAGTGCTTCGTGGAATCTTCAAACTGAATACCTAGCGGGGGTATGCGGTTGCATGACTTGTCTCTAGACTCTGAGTTTGGGTTTTGAGTATATCTGTTTTGTGTTCACCTATTATATGTTCAGTAGACATATACTGTGTACAGCTGACTGTATCTTTTCTTTGTGTATTTCCTTGCGGTTTTTGCAGTCCTCTACTGAGTATTATTATACTCACCCCTGCACGGTCTTTTCCCACATGCATCGTGTCTTTTGCAGACGAGTGGCATTTTGACAGAGTCCAGGGTGGACCAAGATAGGGTCATGATTTCTGAGTTCCCTACAGGCTGAGGTGTTCTTACAGCTACGAGCAGAAGTCCTAGTACCTCTTTGTTTTTATAGGTTGTACTTTTTAGTTTTCAAACTCTTGTTTTTGGTAGGCTTGTATTCTGGTCCAGTTTAATTTTAGTACATTACTTCTTATTGTACTGTGTTGGTTGGGTTTAGTTGTATGCATGCATTCTGTTCCTTAGTGGTTCTTTTACATTTCATCATTTGTGGGCTTGGAGATGTGTATGTGTGTGCAGGTACTTAGGAAATTCCTCCCTTTTTAGTAATATGCCTACTCCGTGCTAGTCACCATCCCCTGGCCTATTAGAGGTGGGCTTGGGGAGTTGTAGTGTGGGACCCATTAGGTTGGGTCATGACACTTTCCCCATAATTTATATTTATCATCTAGTTTTTGAACCGTTTATAGAAATGATATTTGGATAGTGAGTGTAAGGTATTATCTAATATATTTATCATTGTTTTATTCACATTCCATGTGTTCTAGAGTAAATACATAATTTTTTTTTTACAATAATTGAGATATCACATAATTAATGATGAATTAGGAGAAGATGTTGGAAATTTTAACTTCTATTGGTTAAAGGTTGGTGGTTCTAAGAATTATCTCTCATTTTATATGTGTTTCACGTGTTGTGAGATATGTGGTCATGGATTAGTTGGTGTGATGGACCATGAATGGGACAAAATTGGATCAAATTTATGTGAGAAAATAGGTACTCCCTATTAAGAAAATTGCTAATATACTACACATGTTACCTTGAATTTAGATTCACTCTAAAACTACATTGAAATTTTATGACGTGGATGGAATTAAGGAAGGAACAAACATAGGTTGGTTTATGATATTTTGTGACATGGAAGAATGATTATTCTATATTCTTCATTTTTTATGAGGATTTTATATTATTTTTACACTTATTTTTCTCTAGATTATAAATAAATGAAACAATTCTTGGATTTTCATTTATTTTGAAAATAATATCCAAAAGGATTAACCAATGAGTTTTATTTCCATTAATTCATTTATATATAATTAAAAACCTAATCCTACATTAATTCATTTGATATGAAATTTATAATGGAGTTATGGATGATTAAAATACTTTTTGAGGACTTTCATGAGATTATTTTGGGTGGTTGAGGTTTTTCTTGGGATTAAATCAGTCTAGGAGGAGCTACATATGAATGATTCGCTGATTGAACATGTTGTAAAAGATTACCCCCACCTCCAACGAACATATTGTCAGATTAAAATAGCCTAGTTAAGTTACACATAAGATTAAACTTTTTATATCAAAGGGTTTTGAAAGAATACACACTTGATACATAGTTATATCACTACATGTAATTAAACCCAAAGGAACATCACTGCATGAGATTAAATCTACGCCAAAAAATGATATATCAAAATAAGTTTAATAGATCCCCAGTCACCATTCATTATTCAACCCTTGTGTGGGAATAAATTAGCATGGTTGGTAAGTGCTTAAGAATAGATCAAATACTAAGATACTATATAATAAATAACCCAATGCAAACTTTTTATGCTGAATTAACTCACATATTTCTAATCCCATATTACATTGATTTTGAGTGACATAATATTAAAATCAAAACTCCAAGGATAATAAAACTTTTACAGTTAACCTTCATAATAATAACTTGCTTCTAGTCAATATGGGAATTTCATAAGGTGTCTACGATACACTATTTTCAATTTTCAAGGGTCAAATCCCCACAATTCATGAATCAGTGTGCATACAAACATCATATCATTATAGAAACAATAAATTAGTGTTTTGAAACTCAATTCAAGTCTATGATATTATCCATGCACCTAAATTTTATATATATGAGATGATACATGAGAATAACTTCACCTTTTATGGTTTTTCTAAATTTGGTAAAAAGGTAGTGACCCTCCCATGTGGAAATCATCAAACCCATTTGAGGATCATTGGTTGATTCTAGTTATCTGGATCTTAGAGAAACTGGGAGAATTTATTCTCAAAGGTTATAATGTGTTATCATCTCAAACTTTCACACATACATCGGCACTATCCAAGCCTTAGGAATCATTAAAAAAAAATTTTATCTCAACAAAATGAAATTGAAGTTTTTTGTTAGGGTTGAACATTTTCAATTTCATTATAACCTTTCTTGAATCTCTTAGGATTGTATGTTTAGTCCTTTTGTTTAAGATAAGATGACTTCCACAGCCCCTCAATCATGAATTCTAATGAATTGTTGTTATCAATTATCTCTTGTTAAATATCAAGAGTAATGGTTTAATTGCATGAACTAGTTGATGGTGTTCATTATTTTTGTGTGATTTATCATTTATTTTATCTTTTGTGAAAACCTCCCCTTGAATTTTCTTTATTCCCCCTTTAGTTAATATTTTTGATTGTTTTTTAGGAGTGATCAAGGGATATTTATCACTTAGTAAAGGTGAAGGTGTTGTATGTAATGTCACATTCATATCATGTCATGATGGAAATACATAAAGGGAGAATAAGTATTTAAGGTTTTAGTAGTTTAGTGAGATGAAAAAAGATTAATTCATAGATATTAATTATGATAGTGTGATAAGGATGGTGGATTAAACGATGCATGTTTACATCTCCTCTATATATTTTTAAAATACATTTTAAACTTGTTCAAATGAGTAACAGACTTGTGTCCCTCGGTCACTAGTTTCAAAACACAATCCATAATTATCTATATTCTCACACATTGTTTAAAAATAGGAAATTAGTTCCTCTTCATGAGAAAACCCAATTCAAACTAATACATTACATTTCATCTCAGGGTTTAAATTGTATTCTTGACCAACCAGTGGTAGTTGTGTCAGAGACCCAAGAAGGTCTTATGTTATGTTCTATGATATTCCTCTATGGTTGGTGAGTTTTTTTAGGATATATGAAATGGGATTATTATTAATTATAGTGGAGAGGTGAGTTATGGTCTATAATAAATTATCCCAAGTCGACCTATCACATCACCCAAACTGATCTTCCAAAAGGTCTGAAGTGTGTTTTTAATCACTACAGGTTGACAATAAACACCATGGAACCACACAATGACCTAGTTGGAATGGTTTAACGCACAAATTAAAGTAAATAAGAAATTAAAACTGACCAATAATCTATCATAGTGCATCCATACATTGGAATTACAAGTAAATAAAATGAACTTCCCCAAAAAATATAGCCAGCGAAACTGGGAATAATAAACATAAACTTCAAACTAACTATTGGTCAAAGTATATTACTCAAGAGGGGGTGAATTGAGTATCTATAAAAATTTTTGGTTAAAATTTATTATTAAATAGTGTCCATAATAATTTTAAATATAGCCCAATTAATCAAAGTAATACAGTTATAAAGGTTTTACTGTTTAAATTACTTCATAGAAGATTGATTAATTCTCAGTAATCCTAATGTTAGTTATAAATATTACTTTTCAAGTTATTCTACTAAGACAACACAATTATAACTTCTTTCCAAGATTAACAATCAAAGTGAATTTAGTGATTTCTGAATTATTCAGTAAATCAGTAAAACAGAGAAGACTAAATTAAGCAGCACAACGGATATGAAACAAGTTGTTCAGTCTCAAGTCGAGACCTAATCCACTCCACTTGGTGATAACATGCCACCAAGAAGTTTATATAAATAAACTTGATCCATATCCTGGATCAGGGTTAACAACAGTATAGAGGAATGTCTAGGTCACACAGGGACCTCTTCCACAGTTCTTCATGGGTACAAACAACTAGGACACACAGGGAACTCTTCCATACTTATATATGGGTATACACAAGTGTTAAAATATGTTTGAGTAAGGATATCTTGTATCCTTTAGTTTAATGTAGGCGACATAGTGTTTTTTAAAATATATACACACACTACTCGAAAGATAGTAATATAATACACAACAGAGAAGAAATATTGAGATAGTTTTAGAAATTCTCTGAATGTTATTCTTTGCTGCTCTGGACTTATGAGATGAAGAAGATGCAGAAATTAAGTCCTCTAATGGAAAATAGAGTGTCGCAAGTCAGATAGATCTGTCTTGTGTTCTTCGTGATGTTTGACAGTGTGAAGGTGTTCTTGATTCTGGGATTCAATTGTGCTCTGTGTGTTCTCCAGTAGTGTCGAGTTGCATGTGACAATTCTTTCTTAAAATATTCTATGTAAAGACCCGTAAATTTCAAGGAAATTTTTTTCTTCTTAATTTTCTTTGGAATTTTACAAGAGCGCAATTTCTGACGGCACCTGATTCCGAGGCCCGGTGTGCCCGAAATCATTTTCTGAAGTTTGGCTCGGGTACGTTCAGTGAACGGATGAGCGGGTTTTTCTAACTTTTGAACCGGTGCCCAGAATCGAATTCTGAGGGCACCGATGAAATCGCAGCGCCGGTATTCGCTTAGAAACTCCTCTTCCGGAGTTGCGTTTGCTCGGGTGTGGTTTTTAATTTTCGGGCTTAAAGTTAAGAAATAAAATAATTTTGCAACAACTTTATTTTATTTCACTTTAGCCACTTGGAAGCCACTTGAAGCCACTTATTGACGGCTTGAACTGAGTTGAACCGGATAGGATGCTATCCAGAAATATCCTAACCCCTTGGTATGATATTTGTGAGGTGGGGCCCGCACGAGCCCCGCCGTTTCTTTCCGCTAAAAAACGCACCCGCGAAAACTCGTCTTAATGAGAGTCAACTGACGCGTTTCTTAAAATCTTAATAGACCATTTAATTGGGCGGTTTATTTCGTGAATTAAATGGGCTGTTTCTTTCGTTGAATTAATTCAACGAATTAATTCAATCGTTTCTTAACCTGTTTTCGTGTGTTGGCATATTAATAAAATAAGAGCAACCAAAATCTTTTGGGGGATTACTCGTTGAGACAGAATCCTTGTTCCTTCTTCCTCCTTCGTGAAGAACGCGAAGAACGCGAAGAACGCGAAGAACGCGAAGAACGCGAAGAATGCGAAGAACGCGAAGAACGCCGAACCCGGAAATCGACGACGCGGCGCCGTGATCCGCAACGCCGACAACGTTCTTCTGCGACGTCTCTTCCTCCGCGATGGATCTTCGATCGGCTGCTTGAGGTAAGAGTCTCGGACCTTCCTTTTTATCTCCTTCGTGGTTCTTAACCAAAAACACGGATTTAATTAATTTAAATCTGTTGTTTCATGGTGCGTTGAGTTCGCCGACTCAACGCCGGATTCCGCGATGACGCGACGCCTCCCAGCGACGACGCGACAATCCCTCTCTTCCGCGACGAGCTTTTCCGCGAAGAACGCCCGCGCGCGACGATCGACGAGGTAGGGATTTATTTTGGGAATTACCCCTTTTTATTATTCCCGTCAATGTTTCTTTAAAGAAATTAAAGAACCGAATTGTGAACAATTTTAATCTTATTAAAATTGTTGCTTCCTGTGTGGAATAAAATTCCCCCGTTTGTTTATCTCTAACGCGGAGGGTGCGGGCCAAACGAACACGGCCCGACGACCCTCCGCCGTTCTTCGTTTTGTGCGGATTTGAAGGGCGATGACGGAACGTGCCGCAACTGATGTTTGACGATCTCGCAGTGAAGAACGAGTCCCGGGAGGAGCAATGGCGCAGACGAGAAGAGAATCGGACCACCGGAACGATCCCGGCGGCCCGCGGAACTCGCCGGTGGTGCGGGTCGCCGGCGCGGCGGCGCCGGCAGCCGGGAGTGGCGGCGCCCCGGCGCGCCGCCGGACAGGCCATCGCGACTCAGCGTGGCAGCAGCGGCACCCGCGGCCGCACGGGTCCGGTGCCCTCGGACGCGGCTGAAGCCGCGTCCCGACTCAGCGCGGCCCCACAAGGCCGCGGGGGCGGCGCCCCGCGTGCCTCGGCCGAACCGGGCCAGGCCGGTCCGACCGGTCGGGCCATGCCCTGGCTGGACCGGACCGGGTCGGGCCATGCCCTAGCTGGACCGGACCGGGTCGGGTCGACCCGGTTCAGCCGACTCCCGGGGGGGTCGGGCCGGGTCGGCCCGGGCCCGTACCCCCCGTCTTCGGACGGTCTTCGTTCAAATTCTCGTAACTTGAGCTACGGGCCTCCAAACGACTCACGGTCAGCGGCAACACGATCCTTGGATCGAGACGGTCGTTTTGGTATATCGCACTCAAGGTTTCGGAGTACTTTGAGTTCGGCCGGGTTGGTTCGTACACGAAACCAACCGGGCCCTCGGAGCGGAAACACTCATATCTTGAGCTACGGACGTCCGATTGACGTGCCGTCAGCTTTTTTGTTTTCCTCTAAGTGAGACGGATCTTTTGGCATACTCCGTCCGATGTTTGGACGCAGGTAGAGTGCGGTCGGGTTGGTTTTGTCTTAAAAACCAACCGGGCCCCGGGGACGAAAATGCCAATAACTCTCAGACCGGGCGTCCGATTGACGCGCCGTCTGTGACGTTGAGTTCCTGTTGACGATACGAAACTTTTGGATACATCAACTTCGGACTTTGTGTCAGTTGATGTATCAGCCTCTCGGCTCGTGGAGCGGACCCTCTCGAACGAGTTTGCTGTGTGCGGGAACCCTAGGCTGGCTGCGACTACTACTTCGACAGCGACGACTGTGCAGAGATCCTCCGTGGATTCCGACGACGACCATGCAGAGATCCTCAGTGGACTGCGACGACTACTGCACTCAGCGATCCTCCGTGGATCAGTGCTACAGGTCCTGTGTGGGCCCGGTCCTGTGTGGGCCCGATCCTGTGTGGGTCCGATCCTGTGTGGGTCCGCGCTCAGCGGTTCTGTGTGAGCCAGCGCCTACAGGTCCTGTGTGGGCCCGATCCTGTGTGGGTCATTGCGGGGGTTAGTTACCTATCGATCCTTCGTGGGTCCGACGACTTAGATGGACCAGTGATCATCTTTATCGTCATCCGAAGAAGTATACCTGTGTGAGCTGAATCTTGCGTTACTCTCCTTTGTGGATTGTGTTGAGCTATCCTGTGTGGATTTACTGTTTACTCTCCTTTGTGGATTGTGTTGAGCTATCCTGTGTGGACTTACTATTTACTCTCCTTTGTGGATTGTGTTGAGCTATCCTGTGTGGGTGTACGTTTTTCTTTCCTGTGTGGACTGGGTTGTGCTTGGGCTCGGACGTTGGAGCCGAACGGGAATTGATGACTTAGGTATATGTATGGTCATATACCTAAGCCGTGTCAGATGTTACTTCGTGATTGTATCCTTCCTTTCTGGATTATCCTTTGTGGATTTCGGGAGACCTTCGGGGGTATCGGGGTCCCTACTGAGTAGCTTATACTCACCCCTGCACGGGCTTTGCCCGCACTACGTTGTGTTGGTTGCAGACGACGGACAACGCTGATCGTGGTGGAGGCGTGCGGAGCAGGACGGTACCTGGAGGTGGACCACTGGGCGGGACGTACTCGGAGCGGTCAGGTGGACCCGAGGAGCAGTGGAGGCTATCTGTACCCACCCTTCAGGTGGGATTTCCAGAGGACGGCTTGATGCTACAGTTTTCCCTTTCAGTTGTTGTTTTTCCTTTCAGTTGTACTTTACTGTTGGGCTTGTATTTCCGGCCCCTTTTACTTTCAGCACAGCTTGTACAGTTTTTAATTAGTGTTTACTTTTCCGCTTGCTTACTCTGTGGTGCTTGTTTACTTTTCAAAGGCAATGCCTTCCCTTTTTGTTGGGATTTACGCCTTGGTGCTAGTCGCCAGCCCCTGGCCTATGGAAGGCGGGCTATGGGTAGTCACGGCACGGGCCCCGAGGGCGGGTCGTGACATTATATGAGTGAGTTCTTTGTTATTATGCTTATGCTCGTTTTTCCACACTTTCATCTATCATGCCACACTCTTTTTTTGGTCAACACTACTCTTTTATCTTGGAGTGCATGTGTTTGAGCTAACTGGTGGCATGTATTCTGCACCTCATACCTCATACTGTCAAATGACATGTCTACAAGGAAACATTAATTATGTTAGTGCATTTAAAATCATCAAATATGACCGTTAGAGATTAAATTGAAAGATGACAAAACAGATTAAGAAATGGTGTCACAGTATGTTATAGAAACGGTGTCTCATTCATGGTGTCTGGTTCATGGTGTCTGGTTTATGGTGTCCGGTTCACGGTGTCCGGTTCACGGTGTCTCATGGTCATAGTGTCCCATGGTCACTGTGTCTTCTTGTTCGTGGTGTCTCGTGGTAACGGTGTATACATTTTCACGGTGTCTCACGGTAACAGTATCTGCTTGTTCACGGTGTCTCATGGTCACAGTGTCTACTTGTTCATGTTTTCTCATGGTCACAGTGTCTCCTTGTTCACAGTGTCTCATGGTCACAATGTCTCAGACTTAGGAAAGTATCTATATTCAAACATAAGCAGTGATATTTATGGAATGAATCAAACTTAATCATTTGTCAGAAAAAATAATTATAAAGTAAATAAAAAGATAGTGTACAATAACCAAGATGAGTGTATATCACTTAAGAGGTTTGGATAGATTTTACTAAGAAATTGTACATTTGATGTGAGGTAGATTACATAGAGTTAACAAGTTTTATAAACTGAATAGGATTTGTGATCTTTAAAAAACGATTAATACATGAGGAGCCCAAAAATCTCCCCCTTTTTTATGATCACAAATCATGTATATTTAGAGTGAATATCTATTCTAACAACATAGTTCTAATGTGCATATAACATATATAGAGTGAGTGTTCTCCTATAGAGAGTTCCCCCCTTTTGGGATTACCAAAAAGTAGCAAGAAAAAGAAAGACAAAAGAGACAAGAAAAGTGCATAATGTATTAGATAAAAAGATGGGAATTACAAAAAGTAAAACAAATGTAACAAGATTCCTATAAAAAGAGAGTAAGAATTTTCCTTTTTTACAGACTAGTTTTCTCTTTTCCCTTATTAGCAGTAGCAGAAGAGGAAGCCATAGGAGAGGAGGTTGAGGTAGAATAAGGGAGTGAGTTAGTTGAGAGAGAAGCTAAAGGAAGACCTTCAAAGATAGAGGGAGCCAGTGTAGGTGTAGTAAAAGACTGAGGAAGTTGTTGATCAAGGATCACAGGCCTGATCTGACTTAGTGCCTGACTAAAAAACATAGAAGTGGAGGTGAGGGCATAGGTGAATGTAGGAAAACTAGATCTCAGAGGTGCAGCCGCAGGAGCAACAATGGATGTACTTTAGATATGAAGATAGGGCCTCAAAATCTTGATAAAATCAGCAATGATCTCTCCACCATTCTGCGTAGTTTTCTCAAATTCATCCTTGTTTTCCATAAACTTATCCAACAGATGAGTGAAATATGTGAGCTTTTGTACTTGAGTCTCGTATACTTGAGTAATAGGAGGAATCCTCCGATTTTCTATAAGATATTTGAAATGATTGGTCATGTTATTCATTGAGATGATTCATTTGAAGTAGAAATCCACTTTATTGGAAATTTCATGTTGAGCATCATTAGCAATTTTTGAATGGATTTGGACCAGTTCCAGAACTCTTTCACTATTCTTGATAACTTCATATAGAGAATCTTTATTGAAACAACTAATCAGAATCTGAAGTTCTTATTTGACCACTATTTTGAGCATGTCACTATCTAAGGAAGGTTGATATGATTGTCCAGATGGTTTATAAGCAGTGACAACTGAGGTAAGAAATTTTAATTGATTTAGAACTTTTTGAAGGCACCTCATAGACTCATCTGTGAGATTGTTAATATTAACAACAATCTCTCACATCTATTTCACAATTTATTTTCTTATTTCAGCGACATTTTTAGCTGAGGAAGCTAAATGAGGTTGAATCAGATAGGAAATATTATGTGGGGTTTGACGAAAAAATGTCTCCACATGATGGAAAGAAAGCTTTGATCTCGAATTCATCACATTCTGTATATCTTCAATAATACCTCTTAGAGTCTTTACTTCATCACTAAGCAGTCTGTTTTCAACTCTGACTTCCTAAATTTCATGAAGCATTTTGGGTTGAATCTTCCAAATAACGTTTTCCAACAAAAGTGAGGCATCTCTCTCGCTTAGATTTGTTACAGGAGATGGTTGTATATTCTAGAGTTTTTCAACTCCAAACAAAAGGGGAGCCCCATTTTATTTCCGATCAACTTTACTCGCCAAGGATGGTTGTTATGGTGAAGGTTCAAAGATAGGGACTGAGATAGGCTCAGGTTCTTTTTTAGGGGAAATATTAGAGATAAATTTCATTTGGAACATAGTGGAAAGGTCAAGGCCTTTTACTGAGACTTCCAGAGATTTATTCTCATCATAAAAACTGGGGAATTTATTTTGAGTGTCTACGGTTCTTGGATCAATCTGGTTTGGTACTTCAATAGATTCCAAATTTGGGGGTTTCTCCCCCTCAACAGTTGCATCATTCTTAGGCTTGAGAGGCTTAGTGTCTTGATCTATTTCCATGAATTCTTCTCTTAGTTCCTCACCCATTTCTTGTCTAGCCAACTAAAAATCTAGCTGCATCCTTTCCTCAGCCGAAGGAATGACTTCAAGAACAGATTGTTCCACTGGGAGTTTCTTAAGGTCAGCTTCTTTTATAACAAGTAATTCTTATGCTATATGATCTTACATAGCATTATTTTTGGTTTCTTTGGCAACTGATTATCTTTCAAATTCAGTTTGATCTTCCAGATTAGAAACATCTTTAGGAGTAGGGACTTCTTTTTCAATTACTACATGAGGAATAAGAGTATTGTCTTCCTTATCAGAAATATTTTCCATGTGAGGCATAACAACCTCTTCTACATATTCTTCTTAATACTCAATAACTTCATCTGGTTCCAAACCAGCTTCATAAATATCTTTTGGTCTTGAGGGATATTCCATTGGATTGAACTTTTCATAGATCCTATCATTTTCTTCCTCCCATGCCATTTTCCAAGGATTCCAATTGATTTTCATCCTCTTGATAATGAATTTTGAAAGGAATAATTCACAATCCTTGATAGCTTCTTCATTAGGTCAAACCATACCTTTGGCATGAATCATAGCTGAGATAAGCTGAGAATAAAACAGGGAGGTTAACTTGGATGTGGTTTTGATCAGCTCACACATATGGTGTATGACATACTTACAAAGGTAGATCTCATTCCCATTTTTTATAAGATGAATCAGAAACACATCATGATATTTTAGTACAAAAAAATAACCTTTTTTGGGGATAATAAAGTTCTAAATAAAATTAAACAGAAGTCAAGATTCTCCATCTTGTTCAACAGCGATGGCACTCCTCTTGGTTCCATTTCCTGTTAAGCTTTTCAAAGAATCTTCCAAAACAAATAATTCACTAGATGGTGGAGGTCCTCTCTGATATTCCTCACAAATACCTTCATGAGTTATCCCAAGGCATGCATCCCATAACCTCGAAGAGAATATGTAACTCTAGCCATTTATCTAGCTTCTTATAGCATATCCATCACTAGAATCAAAATATAACTGAACATACTGATAAAATTGAGCCACTATCTTAGGGTAGATAGGTCTATCTTCCTTCGAAAACCATTTTAACCAGCCTTTCTATTTTAAAACATTCAAAACCAGAGACTTACTTGACAGAATCCACTTAGGGTATATCTCTTTCTTAGGTACTACTAATCGTTTCACCAGATTTGGATTTAGAGGACCTTCAGGTGCTAGCTTAGGTGCAATCTTCGTCTTCTTTGAGCTAAATTTCTTAGGAGTCGATGACGAAGGGCGTTTCCTCTGAGGAATTCACCAAAGGTTAAAGATAGATAAGGGTTATAGGGTTGAAGAAGGGTTATGAATTGAGTGAATAGAAGAATGATCGAGTGAATAAAAAGTGACACTTCCTTTATTTTATCATTTAGGAATACTAAACATCGCAAAAAATAAAATCTTGGGAAAGTAAAAAAGGTGAAATAAATAATTATCATGATGCAGTTTATAATTTGTAAATAAAATCCATAAGGAATATTTATAGTGAGATCATATCTGGTCTTTACGGTGAGACAGTGAATGAACTTTACTATGAGACAGTGAATAAACTTTATGGTGAGACAGTGACTGAACCTTACAGTGAGACAGTGATTGAACCTTACGGTGAGACAGTGACAGTCAGACAGTAATCACGAAATACTAACTGTGAGACTGTAAACATGGAACAGTAAGATATAAAACAGTAAGACATAAAAATGTAAGATATAAAATAGTAATATATAAAATAGTAATATATAAAATAGTAAGACATTTACTTAATATTTATCATTCCTAGTTCATGTATAATGTAGTCTATTCTTTCAGAATTTAATGGTTTGGTGAATATATCAGCAAGCTGATATTCAGTACCAATTAATTCCAAAGTGATATCACCTTTTTGATAATGATATCTCAAAAAGTTATGTCTTACATCAATATGATTTGTCCTAGAATGTGAAAAAATAATTTTTGAGATGTTAATAACACTTGTGTTGTCACAATTTATAGGTACATGCCTGAATTGATATCCATAATCTAGTATTTTCTGTTTCATCTAAAATATTTGTGCACAACAACTGCTAGGATCTATGTATTCAGCTTCTACAGTAGATAATGCAACGGAATTTTGTTTCTTACTACACCATGATACTAGTGTCTTGACTAAAAAGTGACATGTTATTGAGGTGCTTTTTCTATCTAACTTACATCCACCGAAGTCATCATTAGAATAACTAACTAATTATAATGATTTTCATCTAGGATAGAACATTCCTAGATTTGGTGTATGCTTGAGGCATTTGAAAATTCTCTTTACATCATTTAAATGAGATTCCTTTGGATTTTCTTAAAAATGAGAACACATACACACACTAAACATAATTTCAGGTCAACTAGTAGTTAAGCAGAGTAAACTTCCAATCATTCCTCTATAAGTGGTTTGGTCAACAGATTTTCCATCTTCATCAAGATCCAACTTACAAGTGGTAATTATGGGAGTGTCACTAATTTTAGTGCTATCCAATCCAAAACGTTTTAGAATATCTCTAGTATATTTACTTTGAGTTAAAATAAAACCATCATTACTTTGAAATATTTGAAATCCGAGAAAGAATTTTTGTTCACCCATTAAACTCATTTCAAATTCATTTTGCATCATTTTAGAAAAATAAATACATAAATAATTTTTTGAAGATCCAAAGATAATGTCATCTACATAGATTTGAACAACTAAAACATCATTAAAAATTCATTTTATAAAATGGGTAGGATCATCTATTCCTTCTGTAAAACCTTTGGAAATAAGAAAAGTACTCAACCAATCATACCAGGCTCTTGGATCTTGTTTTAAACCATATAAAGATTTTGATAATTTAAAAATATGATTTGGAAAATTGTGGTTTGTAAAACTATGGGGTTGTTCAAAAAAGACATCTTCAACTATATACCCATTTTATAATGCACTCATAACATCCATTTGGTATAGTTCGAAATTCAGATGTGCAGCATAAGCAGACAAGATTATGATGGCTTCATGTCAAGATTCTGGTGCAAAAGTCTCTTTATAGTCAATTCCTTCTTCTTGACTATATCCTTATGCAACCAATATAGCCTTGTTTCTAAATATTTTACCAGCTTCATCTATCTTATTTCAAAAAACCCATTTACTGCCTATGGTGAATTTTTCCTTGGGTCTTTCAACAAGTTTCCAAACTTTTTTCCTTTCAAACTGATTAAGTTCTCCTTGCATATCCATCACCCAAAATTCATCATTGATAGCATCATTAATGATTTTAGGTTCAAGTTCTGACATGAAGACTTGATGTTCAACCTGATTTCTAAGAGAAGCTCTAGTTTGAGTTCCTTTGTCTTGGTCTCCTAAAATAGCATCTAAGGGATGGTTCTTAAGAGTTCTAACAACTCTAGAAAATGAGGGACTAGTGATTTTAGGTTCATCAATAGGTTCAGGTTCATTGTGACTTGATTCTAAGGATTTTCCAAAATTGGAAGTTTTCACTAATTCTTTCATAGAATGGATTGATGATTTTTAATTAATGTTTATATTTGATACATCATCCTCCAGGTTCTCTAGAATGGTTTTAGGATCATGTGGATTTGTTTCATCAAATTTGACATGGATGGATTATTCCATATATTTAGTTCTTTTATTGAACACTCTATAGGATTTACTATACATGGAATTTATTAAAAAGATGCCTTCATCACTCTTGGATGAAAATTTGTCAAGATTGTCCTTAGTACTAAGGATATAGACTTTGCAACCAAAAACTTTGAAGTAGTTAACCTTGGGTTTTCGATTGTTCCATAACTCATAAGGAGTCTTTTTAAGAATAAGGCTGATCAACACTCTATTGATTATGTAGCATGTTGTATTGATAGCTTCAACCCAAAAATAAATAGGTCGGTCATATTCACTAAGCCTTGTTCTAGAAATCTCTTGCAGGGTTCTATATCTTCTTTCTACAACTCCATTTTTTAGAGGTGTTCTAGGGGCAGAGAAATTGTGACTATAACCATTTTTTGAGGAAAAGGATTCAAACTCTTGATTTTCAAACTCATGGCCATGATCACTTCTTAAGGATTTAATTATAAGTCCACTAATATTTCCCACAGACTTGGCATATTTATTAAAATAAGAGAAATTTTCACTTTTTTGAGTCATAAATAAGGTCCAAGTACATATAGAAAAGTCATCTACAAGAACATAAACATAGTGCTTCTCATTTAAACGAGAAACTCTAGATGGTCCAAAAAAATCCATGTGAACCAGTTCGAGAGGTTGAGAAGTTGACACTTCTTTCTTTGTTTTGAAGGAAATTTTGTGTTGTTTTCCCTTTTGATAGGGATTACACACTTTTTCATTTGGAAACTCAAGTTTCAGTAAGTCTTTAACTATGATTTTTCTAGTAATATTTCTATGGGATTGAATATTATAGTTTCCTAGTATCCTATTCTAGAGCCAAGACTCCTTCTGAAATACACTTATGCATGAAGAATTTTGTGAAGCTAATAAATCTAAGTTAACAGAGTAAATATTTTCATTTCTTAATGCAGAAAACACTAATTCTTCATTAAAATTAAAGACATTGCAAGCATCATTTTCAAATCTAACATGAGATCCATCAACTCATAATTGTGAGATATTGAGTAGATCATATTTTAATCTATCAATAAATAATACTTTAGAAATTAAAACTGAGTTAGAGTTAATGATTTGGTTGAGCCCAATATTCTTTCAATTGGCATTACCAATAAATTTGATATATCCTCCATCTATTTTTATTAGGTTATTAAAGCATGATTAGTATCCTTTCATGTGTCTTGAACATCCACTTTCCAAGTACAACAAACTTTTACAGGAATTCTATAAGCCTCTTTCCAACAAAAAAATTAATCAAAAACAGATTTTGGTACCCCTACTTGTTTGGGTCCTATAATATTAGTAATAAATTCTTTAGGAACCCAAATCTGCCTCTTACATTTCCTATAAGAATTATGTAAAGTATTTGAAAAATTAACTCTATTTTTTCAAAGAAACTTGAAAAAGTATAAAGTGTATCATAAATTGAACTAGTTGATTTTTTACAGAACTGGGAGTGAACCAATATGTCTTAGATTTAGAAACAAAATTTCTTCTACCAAGGTTTCTTTTTCCAAGTTCATAACCAATGCCAGTGTTGTATTTAGGGGAAATTTGTTTACCTAGAATTTGAGTAAGGGTATTTTCCCCATGGGTAATATTTTCTAGGTTATTCTTCTATTGCTCATTATATATTTCTAATTCATTGTTCTCTTTAAGAAGTTGATCATTTTTCTCTTTTTCAGCTGTGAGTTCATATTTAACAGTCACAATAATAGAATATTGTTTCTTCAATGATTTATATTTTTCTTTTAGTTCATTGAATGTTTCTTCAATCATGTGATAGTATTCAAACATTTATTCATTATTTATATTTTCAGAGTCACTCTCATCTCTAGAATAGTATGAATTAGGTACAGGAGAGTCCAGTGTTACGTTAGATGTGTTTGTCATAAAACACATATTGTATTTATTAGATTGTTCATCATGTGATGTTTCTGAGTCGCTTGAACTGTCCTCAAAAGCACTCCGGGTTTCTTTCATTGCCTTTTTATACTTTCTATCCTTGTCCTTATATCTCCTTTTTTACTTGAGATTTGGACAGTCATCTTTGATATGTCATTTGCACTTACATTCATAGAAGACAATTTCATCAGTATTGTCACTTCTTTTCCAATACTTCTTCCAACTTCCTTTTTGGTCATATTTTATCTTGAATTTAGGCTTTCGAAAAACATTATTCTTCTTGGAAAATCTCTTGAATCATCTGGCTAATTGAGTCATCTCCTCATCACTGTCAGGTGATGATTGTTCACTACCAGAACTTTCTACAGAAGCTTCCAATTTCCCTCTATCTTTGTGTTTAGAGGTTGTGGTCTTGAATATAAAATATTTCCTTTTTTGTTTATCCTCCTATTCCATGTTGAATTTAATCTATTCATCATACATAATCATTTTCCCAATGAGTTATTTTATAGGTAGCTTGCTTATGCCACATGATTCTCTAATAGCGAAAAAGGTTCCTCTCTATTTGTCAGGCAGACATCTGAGAATTCTCTTGATTTGTTCCTTGCTAGTGACTTCTCTTCCAAGAGAAATAATTGTGTTGAAAATATCATTGAACCAAAGATACATTTCATAGATAGGCTCATTAGGTTTCATTTTAAAGTTATCATATTTAATAGTATAAGTATTAAGTCTCATTTCTTTTAGACTAGATGTTCCTTCGTGTGATATAGACGGGGTATCCCAAATTTCATGGGTAGTTTTACAATCAGAATTTATATTGAATTATTCATCTCCTAAGGGGATGTATAAAGAATTAATATCTTTGTAATTTTTATTGTAAGAAGTTTTTATAGGTTCAACCCATGTGATTCTATCAGTATCATCAATCTAATATTCATCTACAATGGAAAACAAAATTTCAAAACCCATACTCTCTAAATGCATTTTCATTTTAATTTTCCATTGATCATAGTTGGTTACATTAATTAATGGTTGTATGTTGGTTGCATAACATTATAATATATTATCCGTAATATATATATACTTTGAAATATATATAAATTTAGAATTAATAGAAATTTACAGATCATTAAAGTACAACTACAATCACAGTTGAATAAGGTTAAACAGAGTTTTTTTAACAAACAACCTCTGATACCAAATGTTTTTTAGAGTAGATTACTTAATAGGGGGTGAATTAAGTATCTATAAAAATTTATGGTTAAAATTTATTCTTAAATAATGTCCCTAGTAAGGTTAAATACAGCCCATTTAATCAAAGTAATACGGATATGAAGGTTTGACTGTTTAAATAACTTCTTAGAAGATTGATTAATTCTATGTAATCTTAATGTCAGTTAATAATATTACTTTTGAATAAATTCTACTAAGAAAATAAAATTATAACTTCTTTTCAAGATTAACTTCAAAGTTAATTTAGTGATTTTGAATCATACATTAAATCAGTAAAACAGAGAATACTAAATTAAGCAGTACAGCGGATATGAAACAATTGGTTCAGTATCAAGACGAGACCTAATCCACTCCACTTGGTGATCACCTGCCACCAAGTAGTTTATATAAATAAACTTCATCCACACCCTGGATTGGGGTTAACAACAGTACACAGGATTGTCCAGGACACACAAGTACCTCTTCCACAATTCTTCATGGGTACAAACAACTAGGCCACACAGGGACCTCTTCCACAATTATAAGTGGGTATACACAAGTGTAAAAAGATGTTTGAGTAAGTATATCTTGTATCCTTCATTTTAATGCAGGAGACAGAGTGTGTTGTTATATAGATACACACACTGCTCTAAAGCTAGTAAAATAATACACAAAAAAGCAGAATTATTGAGATAGGTTTAGAAATGATCTGAATGTTAGTCATAGCAGCTATGGACTTATGAGATGAAGAAGATGCAGAAATCAAGTCCTTGTATGGAAAAAAGAGTGTCGCAAGTCAGATAGATCTATCTTGTGTTCTTTGTGATGTTTGATAGTGTTAATATGTTCTTGATTCTGGGATTCAATTTCACTATGTGTGTTCTCCAGCAGTGTTGAGTTGCATGTGACAATTCTTTCTTAAAAACAATTCTCCAAGTGAGTTATTTTTTATTGTTCTTATACCCATTTTCCTTGATTTCATCTATCATGCCACACTCTCTTTTGTTTCTACGCCACACTACTCTTTTATCATGGAGTGCATGTGTTTGAGATGACAGGTTGTATGTATTTTTCACCTCATACCTCGTACTGTCAGAGTACATGTCTACGAAGAAACATTAATTATGTCTATTCATTTAAAATCATCAAATATGACCGTTAGAGATTAAATTGAAAGACGACGAAACAGATTAAGAAATAGTGTCGTTGTATGTCATGGAAATGGTGTCTCATTCATGTTGTCTGGTTTATGGTGTTTGGTTCACGGTGTCTAGTACACAGTGTCTCGTGGTTACGTTTTCTCATGGTCACGGTGTCTGCTTGTTCACGGTGTCTCATAGTCATGGTGTCTGCTTGTTCACAGTGTCTCATAGTCATGGTGTCTGCTTGTTCACAGTGTCTCATGGTTACAGTGTCTCTTTGTTCACAGTGTCTCATGGTCATGTTGTCTCGGACTTAGGAAAATATCTTTATTCAAACTTAAGTAGTTATATTTATGGAATAGATTAAACTTAATCATTTTTCAGATAAATAATTATAAACTAAAACAAAAGATAGTGTACAGTAACCAAGATGAGTGTATAGCACTTAAGATATTTGGATAGCTTTTACTAAACAACTGTACATTTGATGTGAGATAGATTATATAGAGTTATCAAGGTATATAGACTGAATAGGATTTGTGATCATTAAAACATGATTAATACATGATGATAACAATACTAATATTTAACATATATATAGAATCATCCAAAATAAATAACAAGGTTATACAAAAAAGGAAACCAAGAACAAAAATACAAATATATCCAATTTTTAATATATAAAAGCATCCCAAAAATAAATCAACAACCTGAACTACCACTTGAACTTCTCTATATAACCTATGGTCACTCAACACATCCAAAACATCCATTAATAGACTAAAATAATTAAATCCAATAAAAGGACAAAGCCTGGTAACTTGTATGAAATATATGTTCTACACACAAATACATAGGTCTGTAACACCAGAAGATCTTATTATATTATTACCTTTAAATTATTCAATGTTCTTGATATATTTCTCTACACACAATATTGAAGTTAAATGAAAGAGTTATTTATTTATGTTGTTAAAATATCACTATTGAAAAATCAAAAATGAATTAGAGTAACCACATTATGAAATATTTATAGAAATAAAATAAATGAATATTTTAATATGAGTGAAATTCAATTTTCATTGCTAAAATGACTAATACAATTATTTTTATGCATATAAATATATTTTTCTAAATTTTATTTTTGTACCACATGAATTTCTATTTAAATTAACTTATGATTAACAATGATAAATTATGGTTGAAATTAAAATTTGGTAAACACCAATTTAATTGGTAAATGATATGAAATAATAATAAAAACAATCAATATTTGAAAACATCATTTTCCAATAATAGGGGTTTCCATTATATTTTAATATTTTATTAAAAAATTGGAATTATAAATTTTAGAGTTTTCACATGAAAATATGAAAATAATTTACAGATTTATAATAAAAATATTCTCCAAAGATGAATTTTGGGATTTTTTCTAAAATAATTGGTTTATAGGTAGAGTCAAAAATAATGATTTCTCCAAAAACATTCACTTTTATAACATTATTATAATAAAATAATGACATAAATGTTTTAAAATAAATAAATAATATTTCCTATTTATAAGTAAAATTAATCAATTAAAATTAATATGTTTTTGTACAAAACCAATGTATATTACTTTGAATTTATTTGTAATATTTTGTTTTAAAATCTATTTTTATCCACCTATATTAAAAATTTGTTTTCATCATTTCTGTTAATTAAATCAATAAAAAATTATTTCATTTTTTTTATAAATATGATAATTCTATTGGATATCTTAAATTTCCAATTTGGGAATAAAATTAAGATTACTAAGATTAAATCTAATGACCATGATAATGATAAAATTGTTATTTTATAGAATTATTTCATAGAATTGTTTAATTTTTATCTAATAAATTATATTAATATATTTTTAATTATTAATATAATATGACATTTCAACACATATATAATTATATAAACACACATTTAATTGATAACCAATTCTAAATAATATAAGAACACATAGTGGTTGAAACATCATTTTAAAAAAACAATTTTTATATAATAAATATTCTAATTTAAAAGCTAATTTTATGTTATTTTGGAATGGAATTAGAATAAATGAGGATTAAATTTAGGTTCAAAATACCAAAAAAATATATGGGTAGATTTTATTTTTCTTAAAATAAAAATTATTAGTTAAAAACTTGTTACTAAGTTACAAACAAAAAAGGTAAGAGTAAAAAAACTAAGAATAAATAACTTACAACAAGTTTAAAACTTGTGTTGGAATACTAGGTTGAGGATTTATAACATAATATCAACTCACACTCTATTATTTATAACTTTTGGAGTCTTTTACCTTTGAATGGTGTAATGATATCATTTAAAATTAATGGGTGTTCCCAAAAGTTTCCTTTTTCACATAAAAAAGGGGATCACTTCCACCCCTTAAGTTTTACATGTTACAATATAATTTAAATTTTAAATTATCCAAAAATACATATCCTGGAGATAATTTTATTATACTTAATTTTTTTAAAAAAATAGCATAATACCTTCATTTCCAAGGAGATATCTAGGGAAGATCTACTTTCCCACATAAGTATTACCTACTTTTAAATATTTTAATTTTAATATTACACTTCAAAATCTATAATAACCATAAAAATATAATCAAATTAGTATAATTATTATACTAATATGTTATTATATTAATGGAAAAAATCAATATTTATTACTCCCTTCACTAAGAAAAAACAAAAATGCTGTTAGAGCGTATGATTGAACTACTAACTCCACGAAGAAACGTCTTCCATTTTTCATAACCACCTCTCATGGATGGGTTTAATGATGTAATTTTTGAATAAATATGATATATAAAATATTAATATTATTATTAAATTTTAAATTAAAATATACTTTATTTCCCTATCACTCTTTCAAAAATGGAAGTATTAATCTTGTGTATGTGTGGACCACCACCTCCATAAGCAATGAGTTTGATTTTTCATCACCACCCATCATGGATATATTTAGAAATATAATTAATATATAAAAATTATTTTCATAATACCATTAATATTCTGTAAAATATGAAACTATTTTATGATTCTTTTTACCATGGTCAACATACAAAATTAATTAAAGAAAAATTGACCAAGAAACCTCACCAATATATATAATAAAATATATAATAAATCATGATTTTTTGAGACATATTACATGGTATAAACAATGTTTACTTTGTATTGTGTTCTATTTATTTACTATCCTAAAAATTTTCTATACATTATTTCCTATGAATCCATGGGAAAACTAATCCAAATAATTTTTTTTTCTTCAAATCTCTTTTGTCTCATGTTTTACCCCAGTCACAAGAGTTTTTTATAACTCAATCTCCATTCATCGAGTTATGGTCATTCACTGGAATTTATTTCATATAAATTGGGTAAATTATATCCTTAAATTTTATTTTGTCTTATTATATCATTCTTTACAATTTTAAAACATAAACCCATTTTCAAATTTTTTATTTTCCATGGAGTATACAACCCGTAAGGGATATTTATAATTCAAATATCCATTAATTGAGTAATAATGCTTCATCATGAACATTTATTTTCCATGATTGTTATCTAGTACCATAATATTTTATTATATTTTATTGTATAATTATATTTTATAATATAGATCTATAATAAAATTTATTGTCTTTTTACAATTCTTAAAGATTAAGTATTAAACATAGGTGTTCTGTAAATAATAAGACAAGTTTTTTCCTTTCAATTTCACATATTTTTTCATCCTCTCCTTATTTATATAAGATAAATTTTAATATTTTCAAGGATATGTTATTGTATATTATTTTCAAAAGTAATGTTTTGAAAATAATTCACATCACCTTTTCCAAAGTTACCTTTAAAAATGACATGTAAAATTATATTTTACATCAATGTTAAAAAAAAATTCCTAAAAGATCTTTTAAGTTTTTATTTTCATTTTCCATATAATTTTCAAAATTATTTACCTTTATAGGGTATATGTTTCATTATGTATCATCTAATATATATATATATATGATCATTTGGTGGATTTAACTCATGGTATCAATCAACTTTATTCTTGATCCATTCTTTTATAACACAATTCAAATATTTTTTTATGATAGTGTTTTTAATTTACGTTATCACCCTACAATGATTCCATTATTGAACTAGGGAAATGTTTTTTTACAGTTATCCACATTTATTCTCTTAATGACTTGTGATCATGTTATTCCAAGATTGTCTTAGTCATGTATTCATTTCTCTATACGTTGTGTACATCACATTTTATATAATTTATATTGGATTATGTTCACCTAGAATGAATGTTATTATATTAAAATGGGAAAAAATATTGTCATTAAATATGTTTTTTTCAATATGGATGATTATTTTTATGTTTTACCATCCACATTCACTCTTATTATGGGTTGTGATCAAGTTATAACTTGTATTTACATGGGGAAAATCCTTAATTTTTTTTATTAGTGACTACTAACATAGTTTGAACATCTATTGATATTTTTTATCATTAATTATACAGATAGATGTTTTTAATTCAGTGATAGATTCATTAAGTAATGGTATGAAAACGTATTTTTGACTCTTATAGTGAATTCATTAGACTAAATCAAGTATCAGGTGGGCATATAAATTATATATCCCCTTGATGAATTAGTAGGTCTTGTGAGACAAAACATGTTGTGTTTTGGATTATGCATCTTCCCATAATATGATAGTGTCATGGAAAGAGTTCTTGATAATAGGTTTTTGATATATGACATTATGAATTCCATTGGTATGATATCTATATTATTAATACATGTTACATGTTATGAACCAATTTTCATTTCTATGGTGTTATATTAATTTACTTTCCCATTAATTTTCCTTACATTATTTTCATATAATCTATAGGAAAAACTAAGAAAAATAAAGTTATTTTCTTCAAATTTATTTTGACTCTAGTGTTTCCCCTATCATAATAATTTTTGATAACTCAATATTGTATCATTCAGTTATGATTGTTCACTTGAAGTTATTTCATTTGAGTTGAGTACTTTCTCTCCAATGATTTTATTTTGTGGTATTATCTAATTTTATATATTTTTACCACATAAACCACTTTTAAAATGTTTAATACTTCATGAATTATGTTTCCCATAAGGGATATTAACAACTCAATTTTCCTTTCTTTGAGTTATAATGTTTCATCTAGAACATTTATTTTCCATGTTTTTGTTATCCCACCCTAATATTATATTATATGGTATTTTATAATCCTATTTTTGAAATTTATGATTTAATAAAAATTATTGTTTTGTTACTCTTCTTACAAAGTGAGTATTAAAAAATTGTTTTTTGAAAATAATAAAAAGGTTTTTTCATTAAATTTCATAAGTTTTATCTTTCTCTCCTCATTTCACCAAGATAAACTTTATATATTTTAAGGATACATTATTAGAGATTCTTTTTAATAGTAATGGTTTTAAAATTATTTAATGCCAAATTTCAAAAAATTTCCTTTGAATGTGACATGTAAATTTTTTTACGTCAATGTTAAAAATGTTTTATAAAATATATTTTTTGTTTTCACTTCCATTTCCCTTAAAATTTTCAAAATTATTTAACCTAATGGGGTATATGATTCATGATTTATCATCTAATGTTTATATATATTGATAATTTGTGGGATTGAACTCATGGTATCAAAAAAATAATAATTCTTGATCCCTTATTTTGTGATACTGTTAAAATCATTCTTTTGGAAAGGGTGTTTTTCATTTATGTTGACACCCTCTAATGTTTCTATTATGCATTGGGCACATGTTCTTTTTCATGCATCCACTTTAATTTTATGGATATATTGTGTTCAAGCTATTATAGCATTGAAAAAATTAAATACTCATTTATCTACATGGTTTTAACATCACATTTTACATAATTCACATTGTTTGATTTTAAGCAAGAAACATATTATTTTATTAGCATGCGGAAAAATATTTGCATTTTGTATGTTGTTATTCTAATACAGATGATTATTGGAATGTTTTAACAAAAAAATTATTTCTCATGATGGGTTATGATCATGTTATACATTTTATTTACATGGGGAAAAGTATTAACATTATAGATTCTTGTTTACAACTAACACAGGTTGATCATGTATTGATTTTCCATATCATTCATTATATAGATAACTAAGTTTTAATTTAGTAATAGATTCCTTATGTAATTGTATAAAAAGTATTATTGACTCTCATCGTGAATGGATTGGGATTAATCAAGTAATGGGTGGGGCCCAAAATTATATATCCCCTTTATTCATCAACAAACCTCATGATAAAAAATAGGTTGGGTTTTTGTGTATACCTCTTACCATAAAAAGATAGTATCTTAGCCTAAGGCCTTGATATTATGTTTTTGATGTCTAAAATTATACATTCCATCAGTATGATATTTTTATTATTTATAACCATGTTTTTATTTATTAAAAAGAATATATAATTTTTTTGGTTTCAAGTTTAATATGGCTTAATTTTTTTACTTATTTTCTCTATAAGATTTATTCCACGTATATGAACTTTTCTTCATTTATAAATTGGGAAAAAATTATACCCCTTAAATGTTACACATCCTATTCTAATTTCTGCTAAAACTATACCCAAAATAAATATCCTAGAATTAATTTTCTCATCTTTAATTCCTTTGTCTCTTGAAGATATCCTAAGTCCTTCATTTCCATGAAGATCTCTTAGAGAAAATCAAGTCCCTAATGTAAGTATTAACTACATTTTAAAATTTTCTTCCAAATATTCCCCTTATGACCTATTATATCCCGACCAATATAATGAAATTATTATAATTATTATATTGTGATTTTATTATATTAATTAAAAAACCACTATTTATTCCTCTCCATTCACTAAGGAAAAAAAAAGTGTCATTAGAGATTGTGCATGAACTACCGCCTCTGAGGAGCGACATCTTCCATTTTTTATAACCACCACTCATGGTTGATTTTAATTATGTTATTGATGAATAAATATTATATATATAATATAATTATGATTCTTAAATGTAAAATTATCACATACTTTATTTATCCATCATTCATTGAGAAATGGAAACATTAATCATGTGTACGTGTGGACTTCCACCTCCACGAGCGATGAGTTTCATTTTTCATAACCACCCATAATGGATGGATTTAAAATTATAATTAATATAATAGTATTATTTCCATAACAATATTAATATTTTATATCATATGAAACTATTTTAGGAATATTTCTACCATATTCAAAAAATATAAGGAATTACGGAATACTTGACCAAACAACCTCAAGTAACCACTGTAGGCAAGAAAAATATATAATATCTAAGATATGAAAGTAAATTTTATATATTAATAATTTAACTAATAAAATTAATTTTATTATTTTGGAAGTTAGGTGCATGTACATAATGAATCCAGAACAAGGTATGAGTTTTCATCTCAAATTCCTTTCTTTGAGACATTTATGGTATTATTCACCTAATTTCATTTATTTGGTGTATATAATACCTATTGAGATATAATATCATGAATTATATTTTAATAATGGTATTTAATGTCCAATTATAATAGTTTTATTTCAATGGGGTTTGATTAAATTATTACCCAAGAAATAAAGGTTTTCATGGTATTAATTCTGATTCTTTAAAACATCTTACATGTTATGCACCATGATTCTTTGGTATGGTTTTATATTTATTTACTCTACCATGAATTTTTTATAAATTATTTAATTTTAATAAACGGGATAAAATAATCTAAATAAATTTATTTTCATCAAATTTCTTTTCACAAAAGTGTTACCCTAATCATAAGAGTTTTCGATAACTCAGTCTGCATTCATTGAGTTATGATTATTCAATTTAAATTATTTTATATAAGTTAAGTAAATTATATACATAAATTTTATTATTTTATATTCACTCACTATATAAATATTTACCATATAAACCCCTTTTCAAATGTTTCATGCTTCATTGAGTATGTTTCCTATAAAGTAAATTGATAACTCAAATCTCTTTTCTTTGTGTTATAATTATTTCTCTTGAAAATTGATTTTCAATGATTGTGTTCTCCCACCAAAATATTTTATTATATGGTATTTTATAATAATTTTTAGTAAAATTATGCTTCAATAAAAATTATTTATTTTTATTCTTCTATATATTTTATTTTTATACAATTGTATTTTGAAAATAATAAAAAGGGTTTTTCCTTTCACTTTAACAAGTTTTGTCTTACTCTCCTCATTTCTACAAGATAAACATTTTTTATTTTTAAGAACCCATTATTAGAGATTATTTTTAAAATTATAGGTTTTCAAAATCCTTCACATCAATAATTTCAAATTTACCTTTTAAAGTGACATGTACATTTGTCTTTTAAATTAATTTTAAATTTTTTTTCTAAAAGATATTTTAATTTTTTATTTCTATTTCCCATATCATTTTCAAAATGATGCACCAAAACAGTGATAATTTTCCATTATTTATCCTCATATATATATATATATATATATATTATCATTTGGGTTATTTAACTCAGGGTATCAAACAATTCAATTCTTAATCTATTCTTTTATGATACCGCTCAAAACTTTCTCTTTCCAAGGTTTTTTTTGTTTATGCCAATGCCCTATTGTGTTTAATTTTATGAACTAGGGATATATTATTTTTAAAACATGCACTTTCATTCCATAGAAGGATTATTAACATGATATTCCATCATTGACTTATTTTTATACTCATTTCACAATACGGTGTGAACATCACATTTTACTCAATTCAAATTGGATTATGTTCACCTAGAAATAATGTTATTTTATTGATATGGGAAAAACTATTTACATTATTTATGTTATTATTTAGTTGAGGATTATTGTTGGTATGTTTGACTATCCACCATATTTCTCATTATAGGTTATGATCATGTTATCCCTTCTATTTACATGGGAAAAAGTATTGAAATTCTTGATGCTTATTAACTACTAACATGGGTTGATCATGTATTGATAATTTGTATCATTAATTATACAGATTGACATGTTTTAATTTAGTAATAATTTCCTTAGGTAATGGTATAAATGTTCTTGTTGACTATTATCGTGAATGTATTGGACTTAATCAAGTGATGGTTGTGGGATAGAATTATATAGCCCATCTATGAATCAATAGCTATCATGAGACAAAACATGTTGGGTTTTTGTGTATGCCTCTTACCTTAATAGGATGGTGTCATTCCTCAATGCCTTTAATGGTAGTTTTTAATGTTCAACATTGTGTATTCCATCAATATGAGATTAGTATTTTTGATATCCATGTTTTGAATTATTATCATGGATATATAATGCTCTCAATTTCATGTTGAATATGGATTTATATATTTTACTTATTCCTTCAATAATATGTATTCCATGTTTACGCCATAATTTTGTCATTTGTATGTTTTCCATTAATGAGCATTACATATCACGCATTATCATGTTTCCATTTCCACAATTTATAAATAAAATTAGTACATGTGGCATTTTTAAAAGGATAACTGAAGTGAAATAATTTATGGGAGATGTGGAAGACTCATTATGGATTAATTAGTTTCATATATATTTAAAAAAATGTCTTCTCAATTAAAATAACATGGAATTTATTGGTTATTACTTTTTACCAACTTTTCTAAAGATCTAAACCAAAAAATATCCATATGATACAAGAGAAAAAATAATTGTTATTATATTTTTAATTAAGGATGGTTATATCCATACCTTTACGGTTGGTATCTAATTGAGTATGTAAAGTATGCATTTATGTAACATGATCTAGGAGTGCGGGTTCGGGGCATCATAGTTGTATATGCATAGTGTGAGATAAATAGGGCCAGTAGGATTTCAAAAAAGAGATGTTTCAATTCATTTTATAAAAAATTTCATATATTCAAGTTTGGACATCATTTAGAAAATATTTATTCCAAATGAAAATTAAAAAGAGAACAAAATACCATAAATTTATACTTTTTACAAATTTGATGGGAAAACATTTTTGGAAAAGAAGTCATTGTTCATCATAAAAATGATGACTTCAAATGCAAGTGAATAAATTAAACTATCCTTTGAAATAATTATTTTGAATTAATTATTCAAAACTATTATAACCCCCCTCCTTTCAAAAATAAATATGGAATATTAACTAAACTATAAAGATAAATAATGTATAACATGAATCCGAAACCATAATATTAATGAAATGTTAAATAAATAGATAGCAATAATACCAATGGTGACACAAATACATGATGACAGAAATGGGATACAATCAAAGTGTAGTAAAATACCCAAAAATAATATCATCAATAAGGTAACATATATCATGGTCCACCAACTCTAGCCTAATGTGAGATGATCCTTGACAATACTAAAATGGAATAATTTGTCGTCTTGTGTTGCATTACTCAAAAATAACCACCTCAATTACCCACACTAGTCTCATTGGGAGAACTCTCCTAGAATGTGTAAATATATATACAAGGGGAAACTATTTGGTTTATAATATATATTAGTGTAGTATAAAACAAGATCACTCACTTAGTAACCCGGGGTTCCCATGACATAAAAAAAGTGGAGATGGAATAACAAAAAGAATATGGTCACCGTATAAATCGATAATAATACATGAACAATAAACCTCATCTAAACTCAAACACCCTCTTATGAAAATTTAAAATTCAAATTTTCACAAGCACAACATAATAATTTACCTCATCCATAAAGGTAAAAAGTATATACAACACATTATACAAGAGGATCACAAAAACGGTGTCATAATGATCAATAGAAACCAATTTTTATAAGGCTCCAACTAGGCCTTTTAAACAAACTTGTAAAACCATGTTATAAAATATCCTTTTAAGATAACATCATAAAATTAAAAACATTTATTTCCTCTATTAGGAGCCAACAAAAAATTAAATTCCACTTTAATTGAAATCAAGCCCTAAAAGAAACATTTAAATTTTTTGGAAATAAAAATTGGTTCCCAACCATTATTTATCAAAAAATTACTTTGAAATGATCATATGCAAAATTTAAAAAAGAACTTGGAATACATAAAACAATTATTTTTTAAATAGTTAATAAACCCCATGAAAATATTTTATTCTAAGTATAGAAGAATTTGAAATCATTTTAGAATCAAATCATGTGAATGTCATATAGGTAAATATTTATAATAAACATATTCAAGAAATTTAATCATCTCATTAAATTCAAAATATATGGAATTTAAGAAAAACACTTACCTTAATTAGTGGAACAACATACCTTCAATAGAAAAAGAAAAACCTTGAATGTAAAAGACCTCTAAAATCCCTAGATAAAAAATCCATTTTATTAGCTCATATCAAGCACTAGGTTTGACCAGCATGGACATTAGTGTTTTTATGAAAAGAATAGATTAAGTGGAAGTGGAATAAGTAAGATTATTAGCAAGAAATTGAAAATATTACCTTCCAAATACACTATAAATATGATGAAAATGGGCTCAGGTTAAAAGTATTAGAAAGAGTAAAACTCATGGGGATCTCCCTCATGTAAGTTGTGTTAATGATAAGTAATAGGAGGCTAATGGGGTAAAATTTTTAAGAGGGTTAAAAATGTAAATTAATGTTTAAAAATTCTAGGAAGTATAAAAAATTTCACCATTCATTTTAGAAAGCCATACGCTAACCATGAAGCCTTGAATAGAATTGATTTGGAACCCCTTTCTTGGATTTCTCGTATGGTTTCCCAACTCATGATAAAAAAATTGCACAAACCAATGAATAAATGATACATGAATAAAAGTATTCTTCATGGTTACAAATAAAACATTCTTGGTTTACCCAAACAATTCATTAGACATGATCCATAGGGAAACCCATATATAAGAGTCATCTATATGTTTTCCCTAGCCATAAATTATCTATTAACCCTAAAAATAACAACACAGAAGTGCCTTATGAATGGTTTATTATTTATATAAGGTTCATTTTTATAGTTTTTACTAATCATGTAGTGGCCAAGTTGAAATCATGAAATATATAAAACATTAAACAATTAAGGGTTTAAATCCAAAACTCATGAAAATAAAAAAAAATCAAAAGTATATGCTGTTTAATACAAAAATTATGGGGTTTTCATAATTCACACCACAATGCCACTTTAATTTCTCATAAAGTCATTAGAAAATGGTAGAAAATTACGAGAATAAAAAACCATTCGCCTAATCAACGGATCAATGGTATACTAAGAAAATAAATAGTGTAAGTCGATTCAAATGATACATATCAAGAAAGAATATTTTATCCATTTCAAACTTATTGATTTCAATATCAATCTCTTATTACAGCCTTATGCTCTGATATATGAGGTGGGAGGATCAGAGAAACTCAAGGAGGTCTAGTGGGAGAAGGGAATAAGACAACCTCAAAACTCATCAATATCCACAGAATTAATCCAAAATCATTATTATAAATATCCAAGCATTAGCCAAAGTAAAATCAAGAAAAAAATACAAAAGATCATATAGACCTATAATAGGTCTCCCCACCATTTATAATTCATAAAAAATTATATGAAAAATAAATACAAATTCCTATGAGAAATAATACCCAAATAAAGAAAGATTCAAAAAACTAATATGGGAAGCAATAATTCCCCACTAACCATAAATAAACACTCAAGAAAATGGTTTAGAATTAAAAAAAGGAAATATAAACCCAAAAGTGTACTCAAAAAATTAATTGAAAAGGTCCAATATACCATCAGCATCCCATAATATAGGATGTGAAAAGGTATTGAATTAAAAACATGCCTCAACATGGATTATATGGGCTTTAACCTCATATGGAAATGTTAAAAGAATGGTTAACCTAAGACCTCACTCACTGAACATTAGCCCATAGTGAACTAGAAAGAAACCAAAATAGGGGATAATCTCAGCCAGAGGTACTAGCCAGTGCACAATCTTAACTAGTATATCACCCATCCCAATTATTAACTAGCATACCCAAGGGTTCTCATGTGTATCTCATCAAAACAAAATCTCAAAAAGACATAACATATATAAACCTCAAGATTAAAAAATAATCTATGAGGCATGAGTATAAATGCCAATAACCAATATCAAACTCCATCAATCATATATTTAATAAATTCCTCAAAAATGGTAAAATAAGGAAAACATAAAGAAATATACCAATGATTACACTAATCGGTAATAATATCAAAATCCCAAGTTACAATAACCTTATAAATAAAAAATAAAAAGATAAATTATGGTTATCTAGACCAAGATGGACACATTATAGAGAAGTATTTAGATCTCTCATGAAAGTGGGATAAAATTACCAGGGGTTACACACTTGACCCACACAATATGCCTCTTCTTATTATAATAAGTAATAAGGCTATGATAATATTATCGCTCATCAACCCAAAAAAGTTTGAATTAAGGCATCATCCATCAAAAGTTATTTAATATGATTAATATCCTTCGATAAGGCCTTTTTAACTAATTATTTATAAAATTTCTTGATAGATTTAAATAAAAAAATATGAGTTCCAAGTGAAAAACTCTATCAAAGATACAGTATTTTAAAAGTTATTATAAAACTTTTTTGGCTAAAGATAATACCAAATCAAAAAAAATGATCGACATTATCCTACATTTCTCTCTCACCTTGATGGAGACTCATGAGTTTAACAAGTTTATCAAGTTTCACATCCTCAGAATAATTCTAATGACTAAAAAATTATCCTGATGAATTCCTCAAACACATAATTTTACAACTGAGATAGAACAATAGTTATCTACAACACTTTCATTTTTCCTCAATAAACCCAACTATGGATTTCACTTTCAATGATTTAGGTGGTTATAGAGAATTAGAGATTCCCTTAATCCTTTTTAACCACTCAACTACCTCAATGGGATCTTAATCTCCATAAAAATATGATAGATAATGATTTTGAAACTCTTTCATGGGTTATAAGGTAAAATAATATTTTTTCTTCTCCATTATATTCAAATTCTATTCTGAGTTAACAACTAAAAGATTCATACTCATAAAAATATAGGAGTCTCCCAAAGGATCATCCTTAGATAAAAGAATTCCATGTTCCATCAATCCTTTCTATGAGGCATATTAAAAATAACAAAAAACAAGAACCTAGTAAATTAAATATTTGAAACTCAAATAAAACAATACCAATATAACCAAGGGACTAAACAAAAATCACAAATTCCACAAATTAGAATGCATTTTAAACACATTAATTTATTTTAAATTCCCACATTTGAAAAGGAATCTAAAAATACATTTTTAAAAATCATACTCTCTTAGAAAAAAATAACCTTATTTAGAAAACAAGATAAAACCCAAAGATGAAATCCCAACTTCATTCCAACCTCTAAAATAAGGTATATAAACATTTATTCCAATTCCACTTTCCTTTCAAAACACTTCACAAATTTCATTATGAAATCAACCACTTTTTAAAATAATTCTTGCAAATAATAAACCATATTTCAAATAAACCGTAAGACCCAGTTCTAAAACAAAAAAAAATCCCTAAATGTAAAATTTTCTTTTAAAAAAACAACAAAACTGGTTTAAAAATCAAAACATTTTAGGAAATAATCTTTCCACAAAAAAATCATTTTTTAAAACATAAGGCCAAACAACATCGATACATCACAAAACAATTGATCCATCTCTAATAAATTAAAACCACTTTATAATAAATTGGATTTATAAATAAGTATATATAAAAATTTTATTAGGGATATATAGCAATGCATGATTTGGCCTCATGGTTTGGTAAACCATACACTAACCATTCAATAGCCTATATAAATCTTCAAATACCATTTTCAAGGGCTCCACATAGTTTTTCAGGCCATTTTCTCTTGTCATGTAGCTTTTATTTTTCTTAAATTTTCTCACCAAAACATATATAACCCACAAAAGAATCTAATTTATCTCAATGGGATCAACATACTATCATATATCGAAACTAATCATAATAGAATTCAAATTAAACACTCAAATCTTGATTACCTATGGAAACCCAAGTTTCATCACCAAATGTGGTGATCTAGAAACCTATGTTTACCTACCACCTACTATCTAGTCAATCATATATCCTTACTACCATGACATTTCCAAGTAATAAGTGGACAATATAATTCAATTTTATAATGAATTGGATTGGGTCAATATTTCATGTCACCCGAACTGTTCAGTAACAAGGGTTGAAGATTATTCCTAATTACCTTGGGATATTAAAAATCTATAGAGAGTAATAATATAACCAAGTTGTAATGTTTTTTCATTTTAATAATAATAAATAAATATCAGAAACAATCTTAGAATTTAGTAAGGTGAATCTGTTGCATGGACTTCTATTCATATAAAAAAAGAGCTCCAATTAATAAATCCAACCAACTGAGCGTAATCAATATAAATATCCAAACTCAATTTTATAATAAAAATATAATCATCCAAAATACATAACAAGGTTTGGTATAAAGGAAACCATAAATAAAAATAAAAAAATTTCAAATTTTCCAATACATGGATATCTCAAAAATAAATTATCAACCAGAGCTATAACTCGAACATCGCCATCTAACCCATCATCACTCACCACATCCAAGATATCCATCAATGGAATACATGAAAAAAATTTAATATGAGGTCAAAACCATGGAACCTAAAATATGTTTTACACGCATGTGGTTGTAATTAGGGTTGAGATAAATAGTCCCTGAAATATTTCACCAAAGTGTTTATGAAATTATTTTATTAAAAAAATCATA
Source organism: Viscum album (assembly GCA_963277665.1). NCBI lineage: Eukaryota > Viridiplantae > Streptophyta > Magnoliopsida > Santalales > Viscaceae > Viscum > Viscum album. The sequence continues at coordinate 781,451,929 of OY728123.1, read as the reverse complement.
AATACTAGTTTGAACATCATTTTGAAATTAGGTTTCCAAAGTGAATAGTATATATAAAAAATCATAAATTTATCCTCATTACAAATCCAATGGTAAAACATTCTTATAAAACAAAATAATATCTTTCTTGAAAACCATATTTTCAAACACAAGTGATTGAATCAAACTTTCATTTAAAATAATTCTTCTAAATACCATTTTTAAAGCCTTTACCAAAACCTCAATTCTTAAATAATGTTTTAATATAAAGAAAACTATCATTGGAAATATGTTATAACATAAATAGGGAACCATAATATTAATGAAAATTTATATAAATAGGACAAAATAAAACAACTGGTTCCACAATTCCAAGATGAGGCCAAGGGGATATAATAAAAGATCAGTGAAAATCCATAATATAATATCATCAATAGTTTAAAAAGAATCCTTGGAAATTCACTCAATACAAACCTAAGATTATCATTGACAACTATTAGATGGAATCAACATTAAACCTATATTATATTCCTAAAAAATATCCACTAGAAATACTCTCATAGGTTTTATCAAGGAAAATCCCATAGAAAATGTGAAATGTATATTAGGGGACACAATTTAGTAAATAATGTTTGATATTATGGCATAAACATAAATATTTCACTTAGTTACCTCAGGTTATCATGACGAAAATAAAGTGGGGTTAAGGAAAAAACAAGCATATAATCACCATTTAAATCAATAATAAAACATGAACAATAAGAGATTCCTTTCACATTTTAATAAGCATCATATAATAATTCATCATGTCCCTTAAAGGGTAATGGTCTATATGATACGTAACACAAGTGACTCACAACCAAGTTGTAAAAATCATCAAGAGAAACTTAATTTTATTATATTCCAACCGATACATTAAACCCAACTTGAATTTTTTTTTATAAAATATCCTTTGAAAGCCATAAAGGATTATCACATTTAAAAATCACTTTACTCCCTTATGATCCACCTAAAAAGAAATTACCTCTTCAATTAAAATCAAACCCTTAAAATATAGGTTATTTTTTTTGAAATCAAAACATGTCCATAAAAGTTATTTTTTCTAAAATCGAATTGAAAATAGAATCTCGGCCATTTACACAAGCACATGGCATACAAAAAATAGTTGTTTTAGATAATGGGAACTAAAACCCAGGAAAACAATTAATATAAAGTATACAAAACAAGGGAGAATTTTACAAACCTATCATGGGTATCACATATAGGTATATCTTAATAATAAATTAATTTAGGAAGTTAATTCATCTAAAGATGTTCCAAAAAGAATAAATTTCACATAAATACGTATCTCAATCACTAGAAACAAATTCTCTTTCACGGTGAAAGAACAACCTTGAAAGGAAATAGCATCTAAAATCTCTAGACAACCAAATAACTATTATTATCTCATAGAAACTTCAGTTTTGACTAATAAGTTAATTAAGATTCATGTAATAAGAATAAATCAATATTAAGTTCAAGAGAGAATAGAATTAAAGATAAATAGAGGATCTTACCTTCCATATCTAATTGAAATATGAAAGAAAAGAGGATGTATGTAAAGGATGGAAGATCATTTGGATCTACCTTGACTAGACTTTATGAATGAGGAGAAATAAGATTCCAATGGGCTAAAAATTCAAATACTTGGACAAATAGAAATTCAATTTTTAAACTTTTGGGAAAAACTCATGGCTTGGCCACATGGTTTCCCAAACGGTGCACCAACCATGATGCCTCAAATCAAATCAAGCTACACCCCCTTTCAAAGACTTCTCACAAAGTTTCCCAAACCATGATCTATGTGTGTAAAATACACTAAATAAAACACTCATTACTAAAAGTAAATTACATGGGTATTATTAAAACTCACATGGTTTACTCAAACTATGTATTCACTATGTTCCAAAGGAAAACCCATATATAAGAGTATTTTTTATGGTTTTCTTGGCCATGCCTAATCTGTTCACCCCAAAATGAACCATATATAAGTTTCATAAAAAAATACCCTTTATATAAGATTCATTCTCCTTATTTATACTAACCATGTGGTGGTCATGTAGAAAGCATGATATTGAGAAAATCTTCACAAAATCAAATATCAGACCCAGAACTCCAAAAAAATTGAAATAACTCATAATTATATAATATTTAATACCAAAAATGGGGAGTAAAATGGTCCAATGAAATTAGTTTCTTTTATGAAGAAACACATGAGTTAGACTGGGAAAAAATTTGTAGATCTTATTAGGCCAAGCATAATAAAATGGGGGATTGAATAGATGAGGCTTCGGCCCCAACCTTTAAAAAAACGGGGGATTGAATAGAGAGTTGACTAGTTAAGAGAACACATGGTGGAAGACTCACCTTAGCATGTTACTACATGGAAAGGATATAGAGGATGCCTATGGGATATGAAATAATTATGAACCCATTTGAGTAAATGTTAGGAGACAATGTTTGATTTAATACAACAGGGATAAATGCCTTATCTAGAGTAGGATATCACACTTACCATCAGACGATAGGTACATTATAAAACCTTTGGTATGAATATGATAATCCATTACCCATGATCCATTTGTGTATCTAATAGATTTTATTTAAATAGTGGTATATTCTTATGATGGTTTAATTTTGAGAATAGTATATTGGGATATATTGAGTTATGTTTGATGGGTTATTATCCATGGTCTAGAATATCGGTATGTTAGTATTTGTGACACGTGGTATGCAATGGGTTGTTTGTTGGTGATTAGGATGGTTGGCCTTGTTGTTTCATATGAACGTTATTTTTTATCCCATCTTTTCGTTATTGATGTTGTGAATTGGTTAAACCTGAAGAGAGGATAAAATGTTTTATAAACCATTATTCAATGCACATTGACCTAGTTTTTCATAAGTATGTAAACCCATAACCAGAAAGATTTCCTAATAGTTAGATAAATGCATGAAAACTCATCACTCAAGGGAAATTATTGAGAGTTTGATATATAGATTCCAACTCATTATTTATAACAAATTAACTAAGGGAAGTCATGGATATGTGGGATTACTATTTTAAGGATCTTATCCAAGATAGAACCAAACTTTTCACAATTGATGTGATATTTATTCACCCTTTAGTTGGATACCTATATGATGAATCATCTATAGGTTGAGCAATTATTTAATCCATGGGGAAAATTTATCATAGGGGGTGTCACCATAACATTGGGAATGTCATCCCAACTCATAACCTAATAATTCCGCTCCTAACTCAAAAATATAGTATTAAGCATCCCAACTAATCAATACAAGTTGAATCAACTCATATAAATTATATGTTTGGATTTGTAATCATGTGAGGATGCAACTTGGGTACTGTTTGTTTATTGTAATTATATAAATATCATGTGGTACATTAAATCATATATATACTAGCTTATTCTAAAGTTACATTGGTGTTTTTTTATTGATTTTTATACTCACACACTGTACATTCACCATAGTTGATATATAGACCACATGTTTTAGATTCTAGTAAGTGTAGGGGTTCAAGTAAAAGTGATTGAGTTGGAGCAGTATGGGAAAGAATCTCAAGGATGGGATGAAAAATTTTATAGTAGTGTCTCCCTTTTTTATTTCTTTTTTCTATACCATATATTTTATCAACCCATCAAGTGATCACTTTTTTATACATGAATTGTATGACATGAAATGGGTTTATTTGATTTTATATGGTGATATATTTGATATGGTTATCTTTCTACTATGATTCAATTTGTGTACTCTATAAATATTATTATGGTTATTTCTTTACACATTATTATCAATTGTTATATTAATGAGTGTATATTCTTCACATGATATGGATCTCACCCACACAACTAGTCAATATCCTCTAGTATGTGGGAAGGTGTTCTTGGGGTCATATATTGATTTATAAATAATATGGATGGGTAAATGGATTGATATATTTGAATATTCCAAATATTTATCAGCTAAATATCCTTCATCTACATTAACAAAACCATCTTATAAAATACACAATTCTAAATATGGAATGTCTATAATAATGATAACCAATCATCGTTATAGATACAACAATAACAAATGCATATGAGAAATACATAATTACAATAGAACCAACCATATAATAGTATAGATACAATAAAAATAACGTAATTTATTTTAATGATTTTCCCTAAATGATATAAAGTGTCATGTTCCTTAGGTGTTCCCCCACATATTCTAGAGCGCACCAAATAGTGGTAAGGGTTGATGATCAATATTAGGGAAACAATATCTTATATATATTAGGTATAGAATAATAGATAATTAACATAAACATCCATAAATGAACATTAGATTTAATATATATTATTTTATAATGGAAGTACAACCAAGTAAATAAATAATCCCAATGCACTGCTATATCATTCAAACAAAATGAGAAGGATCACCCAATAGGTTGTTCATATATAGATATAAAAAAATAAAAAAAATACGAGGAAATAATATATAATATTAAGACTTTACTTAGTAATATATACATTACAACACCTAGCTACTCAATCCTATTCATAGATACAATAGGCCTTATCCTCACTAATGTTCAAAACATATGGTATGCTCATTCACCAAGGTTCAAATATAGGGTATGGGTACAAAATTTGGTAGGTTACCACCATCTAGTACCCTAATATACATCATAATATACCATTTGAGTATATTCATGATAAAGTAAAAACATCAATACTCAACATAAAATTCATCATGTCAAGTTATAATGTTATTACTAAACAACAATAATGTCCAACCCTACCTACTTCAATTAGTGTTAGGCAATCATACCAATCAAACCAGAACACCCATAACCTAGTAGTACCTTAGCATTAAAGAAATCCCACCCACTATGGATTATCATATAAATCTTGGGTAGTGTCATAACATATCAAATCCCATAAGAATATTTCATTGTGTAATTTAGTCAACCACTTAATTTTGTAACTGAGACATAAAATGACAAAAAGATAGCTAACTCCCCCAAAAGAGTTGAGTTTGTGGCATAACATTTCCTTATTATTAAAAGTTACTCTAGATCATTAATACTAGTGTTACAAATCCAATCCCTCAGTAAGATAAATAAAAACTATATGTATCATGGTAAACATTCCATTTCTCAACAATTTGAATCAATAGATAAAGAAACAAAAGGTAGGGTAACATAGCCCATTTTCATCCCCAAGAATCTGAACAATTTCCAAAATAGAAGAACAAGGTTATAACATTATATAGTTAATATTACTAAAATAGATTCAACAATTTGTATAAACAACCCTTTATTAGATCTAAGACGGTATCCTACATATTCCTAGGACTCAACTAGTAAAAAACCAAACTAGAACATCTCTCACATTAACTAAAAAATCTCAAGGATCAAATGACTTAGTTAGAACCCATTATACCAATCATCACCTCTCAATAATAGTTATACATGTAGTTCATATTTATTAAACCCATAACTACCTCACATGTCTTTTAAGACTAACCCAATCAACTGTCTCATATCATATACGGTAAAACATATCATTCGATCTCCTGGGACCTATCCCACAAATTCACTTTTCATTACCAAACAAACCAATCATCTCCATATAGATTTCATAGCCAAAGGAACTGCTCATTCTATATATACATGAATCAACTTGGGTGAACTCATCATCGATTTTCAATCAAATCATTTGAAGCAAATCAACAATTTTCCCTCAAAGGCAGATTTGAAAGACATTAGGACATACCCACTTCCTTACTGGTAATTTATAAGGTGAACAACACAACAAACCCTTCATAGGGAACATAAAACCACCACCTTATCCCTAATAGGTTTACTTAGTAAACCAATTCATTATAAACCACACATCCCTCTAATATAAAATTCCATAATATATAGACCAAATTAACCCATACATTAACCTAACAATGCGTTGACCATCAAAATAACTTCCCATTTGAGACGTTTCTAAATATCCCATGGGAACCCACCCTAGGCTAATCATTGTTTATCTCATTCTCAGAGACCCAATCAGGGTCCGTTGAACAAAAATTGTATATCCACCCCATGTAAACATAGTATCCATGTTATCCTAAAGTCACCCAACCTAGCGTAGAATGTTCTTTCTTATTCTAATAGGATTTATCTACATTCTCTCATAATTTCAAACCCTTTTAGTCCTCATTAAGGTCTTTTTGTCCAAAACACCCCAGAACACATACCATATTACACTAAAACAATGAAATAAATCACTTAATATGTTAAGGAAGGAAAACCTTATTGAATTATAAGTTGTACCATCCAAAATTATCAATATATTTTCCTCAATAAATAAATATCAAATAATTTATCATAAAGGCTAAAATTATAGAATTGTAGAAGATCATTTATTATTAAAAAAAGAAACCATGAATATATTCCTATGCGGGGTTATTTTTATCGATAGAAGACCATCATTATAGATTACTCATAAATTGAGTGATGAATATAGATATGAAAACATAGAGAAGGAAGGGGAGAGGGAGGTCTTGGTTGATGGGTTGTGAAGGTCGAAGGGAGTGAGGAGGAAAGGGATTTTATGACTTTTAAAAAAAATTAAAATTAAAAAAAAAGTATACTTGGTACCTCAATAATTTCAACTATAATCTTATACATTTATCAGTAATACCCAACAACACATCGAGTACTTGGTACACCTCCACCTTGGTATTCATTTCATATACTCTAATTTTCAGCAGATCATACCTCATCAATCCTTTTCCCAATCTTTGAAAAATATACTAAAACCTAAAAAATACTATAAAATTATCATCAAACAAGTAACCCTGACCCAAAAAATTAAATATGAATATCAAAATATGAAACTGCCCCATTTCTAGTTCCACCAAAGTCTAGTTTCTCTTAATTACACTACACTTTAATGTTGGGGTTCATTATGATCTACTCACCATATATCCTATCATCCTCAAGAAGCACCCTTTTGTCTCACCAATGAAATATAATATCAATAATGATTTTAATATTTTATCTCATTATTAATTCTATACTCGTTAATTTGATTTTTTCTACACACTTGATCTAGGAAAATTGTATTTTTTCTAAAATCTCTCACTCCATCCAATAATATACACCCATAATTTTATAATCAATTTTTTTGTCATTTAAACCTTTACTTGAGAATAAAATAACAATCCAAACATAATTTCCATACTTAGAGAGAACACATTTCACTATATTTTCTCTCAATCCATTAATTATATCATCATACTCTGTGTGAGTACAAACATTTCAACTAATTCAAGGAACACTTGGACCATCCATCAAATTCCACTATGAATTAATAGTTAAATACACTTACCCAGACCAAAAACTCAAAGATTGATTCCCAAATATGGTTTTTCCTTTTAAAACAGATAAAATCTATCTTCCCCAATCCATCATTTAAAGGATACCTTCAAAAATAGAGGATAGAAGTGTTATACACCCTACCCTTTACATTCACTATGATCCACCCTATAAAAGGGTCACACTAACAAGATATAAATATGATGTTAATTATTATCAGATGATATATATATTTTTAACCCTATAGACCAACATATAACTGATAAAATAACTTAAAAATCACTACTTCAGATAATGGATAAACATAACCTAAAAATATCATCCTGCAAGACCTACTCTTGGGTTTAAGAATACTATGGTCCTTGAAGCCACCATTATTTAACCCAAAATCCACTCTTCATTAAAATAACACCAAGTTACTATGTACATGTCACATCCTATATAAAAAACCCAAATCATAAGTATCATATAATTAACTTTAAATACCCAAATAACTAAAATCATTTAAGGCATACCTCAAAATGATAATTTCCCATAACTACCATGAAATATCTATGATCAAACCTAACAACTACACATAATTCAATGATAATACCTACCAAACCTCAATAGATACCCAATATAAATATAGTTGAGATTCTAATTCACACTTTTCTTTTGCCTTTATAATCCCTTCAAAATCTATTTTACTATATATTGGGTATTCTAATTAAATTTCGAGCATCCAATAATGCATCCAAGATTTGGTATGGATGCTTTAGAATTCTGTAAAAAAATTGGATCATAGTTCCTTTGAACCTTCAACTTCAAGATTCATTTCATCCTAATTGTTTTAACATAACATTAATATTACAATTTTAATTTCCTTAAATTATATAATTCTTAATCCCTGAAACCCAACCTCGATACTATATTCCAACCATACTACACACTAACACACCATACATGAATTCATAATCTCAATCTATCACCCTTGTATCCAGTAATCATTCCACAAAACTATCTCTACTTTTCTATTTGTAAACACATTCTAATCCACATACCCTATACTATTTTCAAACTCTTATTATAAAATTATAATTACAAAGAATAATGTCACATAGTCAATCTAAAATCACAACATTCAATACATCATGTATGATAATTCAACACACACACTCTTTCCTACAAAGTGATATAGAATATATAAATATAATCCTTATAAAAAAATATAAAACCAATATATGCACCTAATATTATATCAGAAAAATCAATATCTTACCCCTTGGAAAGAGATAAACCATTATTCACATATCCTAACAATCCATAACCATAATTATAATTACTATGTTACATGAATATACATTAAATTTCCTCCATGAAAATTATAAACCAACTGACCTATAAAAACTCAAAGGCATCATGTCTTATAGATGGAAAGTACAGGACCCGGTGAAACTCTATTGGAATTCATAAACCATGCTCCCATGATTCTAATATAACTAACGATACACACTCACCTAGTCAGAATATCTTGGAATATAACCAATCCCACACTATAAACATGAACACACACCTCAAAAAGAACTATTTATGAATTTGATTATAGATGCAATCAAGATCATTATCCCACCTACCCCTACCCACAAATGATTTTTCAGACTATATATCCATCCCATGTATCTACCAAACCAAAACCCATATATATTATGTTAATATTAATTCATACCTAGTTCATCTAATTATTTTAATAACCCACTCAAGGATTATCATCAATCATATATGCATATTAAAGAAATCATCATATCAAAGTGGTAAATAGTAAAAAATATTCATTTTTGGTTTAAACAAATCATCACTACCCTAATTTAGGTGAAAAAAAATTATTTTTTATTGAGCTTTAAATTGATCAAAACACTATTCAAATCATCTTTAAAAAACATTAACTTTTCCAAAAAATATATTTACAAACCCATTTTTAATAATTCATTGGTCAATCAAAAAATTATTCACAAGTTAGGTAAACCTATTTTTTTGATAGGATGTGTGTACTCTCACCCACTTACTAACATGAGCCTAGAGTAAAATAATAAATCATAATATATAACACTATACTTTATCAAATAAGTGAAATTATAAGAGGATATATTAATAGAAAAAATTACATAACCCAATTAACATAGAATTTCAATATGTAGGTGATAACTAAGTGTATCATAGTATCCATTCCATTTTCTAACCAAACATATAACCACATAGAAAGTCCAGAAATAATAAGATTAAATAAATAATGTTTTGATGCTATTTTTTGAGGTACTGGACCAGTATTCCTTGACTGTGAAAAAGTGAAATATACCTCACTGTAACCTCCCCATATGCTAGAGGTTTCAGTCTAGTGATAAGTGTCGATAATCAATATTAGGTAGTATATACCCATGATATCTAAACTAAAAAATAACTAATAAAAAATATAATCATATTTACCTAAACATCATAGTAACCATATTAAATCTTATAGTGTAAGGCTAATAATAAAAATAATATACCCACATGTTATAGAAAAATAAACCCAATACATGACATTGTGATTTATACAAAAAGAGAATGATTTCCAAATGGGTCGATCATATATAGGTATTTCTTAAATAAACCAAAATAAATACATTGAAGATCTAATATGTAATTCTTATTTGTTTTGTATTTTCTGTATATTCATTCCAAGTTACTCTATCTTGTTCACTTATACAATAGTACCTAACCCATTATATTCCAGTCACAAGTTATGTATGTCCACTAGGGTGCATGTGATGGGTGTGAGTATAAAAATTAACATGAATCCCATAAAAGGGATCCTAAGATATATTATAATATATCTTCTAGGTGTATGTGTGAAATTGTAAAAACATAAATACTCGATGTAAAATTAATCAATCAAAGTCACCATGAAGGCCACTATGATGTTGGATCCTACCTACTTAGACCAACAATGTTGAATAATACCAATCATACTAGAATATACCTATCCCAATAGTTAAAAAAAATTCAATTTGATAAACCCACTGGAGATAATCATTAAAAATCATGGTTTGTGGTGTAATATATCCAATAACTCTGGCAGTGTCAAGGTCTCAGTTTGAAATATCTAGCCTTTTAATTATTTCATTGAGTAGTGAAAGGGGTGTAACATAGTTATTTCCCATGGTAAGGGTCCAATTCAGGGATTAACATAGTCAATCCCTACGTAATGCATTTGAATCATGGGTATTGGTGTAAGATAGGAAAACCCTCAGGAATAAAATTCAATATAAAAGTCATCAAATCATAAGGTTCATTTTTCCAACATCTAAAATAATCAGTAAAAAATACCATGTTGGAAAAAATGACCGACTATCATCCCTTAACATCCAAAAAACTATTGAAAAATAATGGTTTCCACAGAATCATACTAAATCACAATATGGTTATGATAAAGAAAATAGAAACAACACATGATATATAGTTCCCATTATTAGATCTCATCTATCCACAAACACAATCATGGATCTCTTCTAGAGATAACCCCAATTAGAAATTCACACATTCTAAATTCCCACACCGTAACTAACACTACATGAGCCTCAGATATATTAGTATTATACTATTATAATAATATTCAACACTCAAAAATAATTAATTCCAATGATCTTAGCACATTAATTCATAACCTCCCCATATGTTTTCTCAAGATGAACTGATCAGTCATCTCATATCCCATATGAAAAATTATTCCACTTAGTCTCCTCGGACCTATCTCATAACCTTATTTTCATTATAAACCAGAAAACATAACCTATATATTGATTTTATAGTTCAAATATCTACTCATAGCAAACAAGAATAAACCACCCTAGGAAAACAAATCATTTGTTGTTATCCTATCATCTAATAATAGAAAGGATTCCTTCCTAATATAGTTCATTGTATAAGGATTCCCACTATAGAACCATGCATCACTACACATAAATTCCATTTCAAAAGAGAACCCAGGGTCCTGTGACCTTTTTTACTCACTCACTTCTTAGGTTTGGATAAGGAACAACTATTATAGAATACCCACATAAAATCCTACACAAAATAAATCTCAAAACCATGATACACCTGGGTTCAAAATGATTGAAACACAAAATGGAACCCAAAGACATAATTATCCCTAAAATTAATATTACAAGGATACTAGGAAATAATATCTTCCTAATTGATAACTCATTAAGTGATCCACTTACCAAACCCATCACTGAGTTCTTTTCATCCATTTCCTTATCCCTATAAGGATTCCTTAGTTAACTTATTCCTTAAATGTATTACATACCTCAAATAAAAAAATTATAGTCTATAGACCATGTTCAACAGAAAACTAATGTTACCAAACTCAAACCTATCAATGAACCAACCCTTTAATGTCCTACCCAAAAAATACCCTTATAAATATCCCATGACAGCCTACCCTGGGCCACTCATCCATTATCTTATACCCATAGACTCTTTTGAGATCTATTTTATGATATCGGTCTATAATTCACATGGTGACAGGGTAACCATTATATCCTAAAATATCCTAACCAATTATGGAACATTAATTATAATAATAATAATCCATGATTTTTTTTTAAATTTAAAACCTTATCGATCCAAATTCGGTTATTCTAAATTAGAACCCTAATGATTTCATATCACATATTATATAAACCATGAAATGAATTCCGTAATATGTTTGGGAATACCAAACTTAATTAAATAGGAGTTATCCCATCCCAAATAGTCTCTTGATTCATACTCTGTTAAAAAAATGAAGAATCTATCAAAAATACCCAAATTAAAAGATTAGGGTGGAGCATCGCTAAACAGTGAAAGTAAATAAAAATAAAGGATTGTAAATAAAAATAAGAGTATCTTCATAGATGGATAAATAATAAGTTAATGAACTGGGATTTGGAATCTTATATAAGGAAGGGGATTGGGGGGCTCAACTTTTGTTTCATGCAAGTCTATGGAAGTGAAGGGGGAGGGTGTTATAACATTTGTAAATTTTTATCAAATTAAAATTAACAAAATAGGCTAGTGAGTCACAAATTACCTGTTGGATTTCCACTACCTACTCAGTGGTCATTATACAGTATTTTTCACCACTTTGGATAACCCTACATTTATCTATTAAAATTCTCTTGGGTGCCCAGTGCTATCTAAAAATTTAATAGAAGTACCCTGTAATAGATCGATTAATTAGTATACCTCCATCAGATATCTTGATTGTTTCTGCTTGAGATTGTCGCAACTCCCACCACACCTTTCCTTCAACCATACTTCAATATTCTATCAAAACCTCCAAACCCCTATGAAATCATCCTCAAAAAAATACTCAGGTATAAAAAATCAAATCTATATATATCAATTCAAGACTAACCCAACTCTAGTTCCATAGAAATTTGGTTTCTCTTGATTCCACTAACCATTATTTACACATGTCATTATAAACAATGATAACTATGTTTGGAATAAAACTTCCACTAAGGAATATAGTATCCCCTTATACTACATATTCTATTTGTAATGTAACATTTCTCCATAACATATCAGTTTTATATAATAATTACAATATCACAGTTCACTGTAATTTCACAAAAACATATAAATAAAATGAATTTATCAAATCAAAATTTCAATAAATTCATCAAAATAAATTTTATATCTTATAAATCTCATAGAACATCACCTCCACATCAATAATATATTTAAGAAATATAAATAAATCATTCATCACTAATAAATATTATTAATTATATTTTATTTAAAATTTTAACAAATGAATTTACTTGGGAAACCTGTAATAACAATTCATATATTTAACCACATCTCCCCTCTCATTAATCTTCTAATAGTATAATGAAAAAACATATCCATTTCTTGGATATCCTATTATCATTTTTCAACAACTTTGACACTTTATATAACATTAAAAATAGAATAATCTAATTAAATTCTATATTTATTATCTCTTCATGAGTAAATCAAAATCAATTAAATCAAACCAAATAAAATTAATTGTTAATAAAAAAAATCTTATTTCCAAATTTTTATTTTTTCAAAGTCTAGGATAATAGATTTTAGATAAAAAATTCTAAAATTATGAAAAATATAATAAAAAATAATTTTATTCATCAATAAATATTAATTCATAGACATTAATCTCATTAATCTTATTATGTAAACATTACCCATATTCATTAATTTATAAAATCATTCCATAGGTAATCTATCAAAACATATTTACTATTATCATATCCCATAATATTATAACACTTATAGATCACCTTGTCTATTAAATTATACAAATTCACACAACATGTAGATAAAAATGTTAGAATACCTTTCCTCATTATGATTGGAATCACCCATGAACTAATTCTCATTGATCTTGCTCTTTTATTCTTCAATTACCTATTCATGATAACCAAACCCTAAATACCATTCATACAACTAAATTTCAATGACCAATTCTAAATTTAAAGAAAAATTATTTTAATTCAATGATCAATTTCTAGTAAAAAAAAGGTATTTCCATTACCATCGACATGTGGGTCAGTCCACTCAATACCGTGAAACTAATTATCAAATAATCTTGAATCAACATAACAATCATTCTAATTTCACCCTAATATTCGTTCCATGGGTCAAGGAGGAGTTAGGAGTGTTTAACATGGAGTTTTATGTTGTTTAAAAATAGAATTGTGTATTTTTATGAAATTTTAATGATTATCACACATGGTCTCCCAAACTATGCACCTAACCCCCAAAATCATGGTTAAGATATATACTCAAGCTTTAAACCTTGATTTATCCACTACCTTAAAATAAACTGTGTCTGGTTAGCTTAAAAAATCCATTAAACTGCATGTTGAGCCATGTATTCATCAATTTCACAAAAACAGTAATTCACATTTATCCTATATTATCTCACAAGATATAACCCTAATAATATATCAATTACAAAATCCTTTAATCATTAATTTTCATCAAAGATTAAGAAACCCATTAGGTATCAATTCTATAATAGTTAAGATATCTTTTTTCCTAAAAAATACCTAATTACATAATAAATCTTTCTTAAAAAATACATAAAAACATAAACTTGGAGATATTGTTTTGTGTAAATACATTTAAGATTTTAGTTCAGGAAACTAGCTTAACAGTGCATGGGGGATTTAAGTTTATCCTATTAGGAAAGGGAGACTAATATTAGGGTGTGGTGATTTAAAACTTTCTATACAGGGTCACTGATAATCTAATAACTAAATAGAGTACTTAAACTACTATTTATAAGGAATAGTTAAGTTGATATATGAATCATATGTTTATTATATCATAATAGATATGTATGATTTCTTATGATAATAGAGTTATTCTAGGGAAGAGTGTTGTGAACTTATAATCAAGATTTTTGGAATTAAATCTTCATTATGATAAGAATCAAGAATAAATTATAAAATTATATTGGAATGTGATATATTAAAATATATTTCTTCATTATTAAGTTATAACCCATGAATTATTGGTTCTACACCAATAAACATTCTATCTATGGTAAATCATGAGGATGACAAGCTCTTCATTTAGGGACTCCTGCATGAGATATCTACACCAACATCCATATGAATGATATATTCATTATAGATAATGATAAAACTGATGAAATGGATATGATGAATGAATTTATATTCTTCATTCTACCTATATTTTAGGTTGATCATGATGTAAGATGAAAAATTCATTGTTTATATGATATTGGTGAAATTATCCATTTAATGAAATCATTTATTTCTTTGAGATTGAATTTTATGAAGATATTATTTCTCAGTTAGAAAGAAGGTGGTGGATGATGAAATTTTGTCTTAAGAGAATAGAAACATTGATTTTTAGAGTTTCTAATTTTCCATGTGAGAGTATTTTTTTCCTAACCACTAATGGTAAAAAATTTATAGGAGCTAGAAAATTTATGGCACCACTCCATGACTAGTATGGATAAAACCCTCTCAATTTAACTACCTATTCAATTTACTTGATATGTTTTGAAAGATTAAATTTTAAGGCCTCATTAGTGTAAGAATTCATTTCATGGGGAGATTCTGATATATACTTTATCTTGAACTCTTAACTAATTATCATGTATTATGATGAGTGATTTGCATAGATTTTTGGTCAGAAAATGTGAATAAATAAGAGGAGGTGAATTGTGTACTTTTAAAAACACTTGGATAATTTTAAAATTAATCGCCCTTTTTGATTTGGAAAGAGATGTAGTAATATTTTCTTCAGTTAGGTTAATAAATAGATAAAAATTTATAAAACCCCAAACTGAACCATCGGGTTTGAGCTGTAAGGTTACATGACCTAATGAAAACCTACCCATATACAAGAGGTTTTTTACTAGTATCATGGGGCAAGAGGATTTCGACTAGTATCAAGGGTCTGAGTCTGTTAGTGGAAAGACTATACCCAATGTATCATGTCATAAAATCAATAATAAATAATAAATAATAGAATAAATTATCATAGTAAACATGTAAAAAATTTAATATATTGCGTACATATCATATAAATAAATTATATCCCATTTCATATGCATGTCCAGTGTAATAATAAGAAATAAATAAATAAACAATATCACTGTAGGGGTCCTCTAGATTATGTCTTAGTCTTCCACTTTCTCCATGATCATCTACTCATCCATCCACTATACGGTCCTTGGGCTTCGCTGGATCCCTCCATAAATTTATAAGAACATTGAAATTCTCAAGTAGGTTGTGAGTAGAAGAATTAGTAGGACACCACCAATTCATCTTTAAGATGATGTGATCAAGTAGAAATGTTCCTTCTATAATAATAAAAAATATGAAACATTTATAAACATAAAATACAAAATCAAGTAGTAGTATACTAACCACCCCACCAAAAACCCATAGCTGTACCTACATCAATTCCATATCAAAAGATAATGGAATAAGATAGAAGAAGAAAATCAGACCTTGTATGGAATCCTCATGGTGTCGGGGAGAAGATACCTAATGTCATCTATCCATTAAAAGGATCATGTCATCTAGAACCAATGGATGAGAATATCTAGTACTCAAATTAACCAAGCTATCATGTGGTGAATGGAACTTGGAAAATCAAGGCTACTGTTAGCACACCCTCGACATGACACCATGGCTACCTCATACCTCCACCATGTTCTCAGGTCCATCGTCACTATCTTCACAATCAACCACACTCCCCCTCTTTAGGATAATCTATCATGAAATTACACCTCTCTCAAGTACCAATCGTAAACTCTAAGACGATAGTAACACATTGATAGGGTGAGAAATCAAGTAGACATAACATATCCTCATGAGTATATAGAAGCATACATAATAACATGTGACCGAAATTAATCTTGGGAAAAAGTACACTAGTATCCCTCATGGGATCAAAAATAAATAACCGGTCTCACTATCTACACACGCTCACACGCCAACAGGTGATCATAATCAATCACATTCATCAAAACACTAACAAATATAGTCATTATGGAAACAAGTTTATATGCAAGACCAAAATGGTAAGGAACTTCCTATCTCAAATTATTTTATATCAACAACAAGAATAAACCACCCTACGTGGTTCAAAAGATGGAGTAGAAACATCAAAATTCAAGAACACCTCCTCATGGGTCATATTATCATTGTTATCAATATGTCAGTTCTTTAGGTATGTCAAGGTTTCATAGAAAAAAACTAGCTATTTTATTTCAAAAATAAATAAAATATCACATATGGTAATACTTTCTATCTCTAAGATAATTTCCAAAAAAAATTGTCAACGCATCGACACTCAATATTATCCTTGATAATAATTATCTTTTTTAAATTTATAATAAATTATCCTTTAATAATTATATCTTCATAATTTATTATGAATTATCCTTCAATAATTATCTCTTGATAATTTATTATAAAATATCCTCTTATAAATATCATTTGATAATTTATTATAAGTTATCCTTTTATAATTACCTTTCCATGGATGTTTTGATAAATTATCTATTTATAATTATTTATAATTATCTTTGATAATTTTTTATAATGAACATTTGATAATTCATGCAATTTTCCTTTCACAAAGAAAACTCATCCTATGATTGTTTTTTATGCTTTCACTGGGGTGCGCATCCATCTCTCGTTCGGAGGAGGACATGCAGCTGTTGCCCCGCATTATTTCTTTCCAAAGGTGGGTGGAATCTGTCACTTTTTCAGGGAATTTTTCTCCTTGATCGAAATGGGACGATGGGATGTTAGTTCCTCCTTCTATAGATTCCTCCTCAGAACTCGCCACCTAGTTTGGGTCTCCCTCATAGACTTAAGATGTTGTTTTTTAAACTCTTCCCAATGTCATGTCTTCATGAGCACTGGTTAATTATGCTGCTTCTGTTAGGACATTCCAAGTGTTCCAGCTAGGGTAGCAACCTTTAGTCGGGGGAGTAGCCAAGGTGGACATCGCTGGCATGTCTGGACATTGGAACACTGGTGTGTTTGGGTTTCTACCCCTTATGATAAGGCTTCTCAAGGGCTCGGAAGCTTGAGGAATCCCACATCGAGTGCGGAGAATTATATTTCATAGGCATGTCTCTGAGTTTTTTCCTCGTCTTCCCATGTTTAACACAGGTTATGTCGTGAGTTTAACGTCTAATGGAGATGAATCGGACTGATCAGGACACTGATGGGAGTGGATTATATGGGTGCAACATCATGGAGGGAACACTAATGTTGGGGCTATCGTGTGGTTAGTAGACTAATAGATTCTAGGATAAGTGATAAAGTGAGTGATATGATCTCACTGGGATGTGGAAGCCCGGGAAAGAATCAGGTTAGATATGGATTTTTGATAGTGAGTGGAGAGTGAGATGGAGCTTAGGCGAGGGCGACTGTGATGTTGGGATTGAGCCTCAAATTGAATTCCTACGCATTCTCGTGGTAAGGAATCAAAGTCCTCATAGTTCGGCGGGGCGATGGGACACCTGAGGAGGTGGCTCGTGAGAATGGACGAATGGATGGGATCCAGAGGAATTGGAACCTCTGGGTAGGGATATGACCTTCCCGAAACACATAGGCTTAATGGGGGACCCGGATGAGACATGGGCGGTGGGTTTGAACTGCTAAGAGGCTTCTTACGTATCCTCAAGGTGGAGAATCAAAGTCCACATAGTTCAGGATGGGGGGTATATAATTGAGGTGTGCGCAAAGGACTGCGACCTGACGATATACTGGGGTTCATACGTGGTTAGTAGCCCGTTTTGGTCTGATGCTCAATGGGCAGACCAAATATGTGGGTCCCAATAGGTGGAATGCCAAAGTTTACCATTTTTTGGGGTTTAACCTCAGGGAGGCTTCCTACATACCCTATCTAGGAGACATGGTCCAAACCCATGTAGTTCATATTAAAATAGATTACTATCATGTGGGGCTGACAATGGATTACCACTGTTTGGGGATCACAACAGCTACAATGGATTACCATCATGTGGGGATGACAACAACTTACCACTAGTTGGAGATCAGAACGGATTACAGCTAATTGAGGTACAATGGCATACCGTTGATTGGGGAACAATGGGTTACTGATAATTGGGATTGAAACTCAGTAAGGCATCCTACGTACCCTACCTAGGAGATAGGGATCAAACCCACATAGTTCTAAAGTATAATGTTTAGCATAATTCTGGATGAAAAGGGGGATGTACCATTTAACATCATGCAAGACGAGGGTGGACCGACGTGGCACAGTTGGGATCGATGGGTGAGGGGCTTCAAGCTCAGGGAGGCTTCCTACATACCCTGCCTAGGAGACAGAGATCAAATTCCATGTAGTATAGAATGGGGATACTGTTTAACACCATGCGGGGTGAAGGATAACTAATGTGAAGTGGTCGGGACAAGTATGTGTTGGTCTTGAACCTCAAGGAGGCTTCCTACGTACCTTTCCTTGGCAAGGATCAAAGTCCACATAGTTCAGGAGGAGGGATACAGTTTAATATCATGCAGGATGAAGGTGAACCGACATGAAGGGGTCAGAACCAATGGAGGTGTTGGTCTTGAACCTCAGGGAGGCTTCCTATGTACCTTGTCTTGGTAAGGATGGAAGTCCACGTAGTTCATAATGATGGATTGGGGCTTACGATCTATGGCAGCCCAGGGAGGATGTCATGGTCGATGCTTACTCTAAGCCCACGTGAGTCATGCTCAGTGTGAGAAACAAGAGGCAACAAAGACCTGACGATCACATTGATAAAGGTGAGTCTGTGGAAAATGGAATGGGTCTTACATGTGATAGTGGCCCAAAGAGAAAACAGGGTCTTATGCATGGTTAGAAGCCCAGGGATTTGGAGATTAGGACTTACTTTAGAATGGAGGCCCGATGGCGACAAAGCCCAAAGGAAGAGGGATGGGATAACGAAGGTCCTGGTTCCCATCTCTCCTTCAATATTTGGCATAGAATAGAGGAGGGGGGAGTATAGATGATTCCTCCCACAAGAAATTCTAAGGGCTTACACCTAGATGGTTTCCCTTCCCCAAGAATAGGTGCCGCTCCAACAAAGTGGAACTTATTCCATGTGAGGAGGAACTCACTCTCATGGAGGAGAGTAGGTGTAGAGAATGTCTGATATGGGGCACCCCGTGTATGATGCAAGGGGTGAGGCTACAGTTTAATGTCATGTGTGGAGAACGATGGTGCTTTGGCAATTTAATGTCATGTAGCTTAGACGATGCGAGTTCACTCCTCACCCTTAGGACTTACATAACTGGAACGCTTTAACCCTTAGTGAAGGGAAGGCACTAGAAATGTCATGGTGAGGGTGTGTTGTGGAGTGATCCATTGAGGGTCTCACATTAGCGTGGCTATGAGAAGAAGAAATAGTCATTAGTGTACCTATTAGAAGAACAATAAGGCTAAGCAACGTAGCATTAAACACCACATAAGGGAACTTGAAATCACTTCGTATGAATTGGGAGGGTTGTACGAGAAAAGGATTTTCATAGCAAAGGGGTTCACAGGAAGAGGCCTCGTGAATCTCTGGTGCTCCATTTAGTGGAGTGGCTTCATGAAGGGTTATGATAAACAATGTGAGGTGGCCTAGCCTAGGCATAGGACATAAGTTCACATGGATGGTTATTCGTAGAGCATAAAGGCTCTCACGGAGTATGGCTTCATGAAGCAAGGGTTCCCTTAAAAGCATAGAACTATGGATCAGTATGACTTGTGAAGCATAGTGACCCTACCTTATCATTTTTTTCGCATGTTCATGAGAGGCACTTCTCCAACAAGAGTGCTTTGTGAAGACCCAAGCCCCCATAGAGGTCTCCTTCCTTTGCGAAGGCTCGTGGGCTTCGCGAAGGGCATCCTTGCGTGAAGAGGGCTTGTATTTAAGCCAAGGGAGGGGCACTTCACAATGCTCAAGTACCTCAAAGGGCTCATCTTTTCATATATAAGAACATGCATCATGATTCAAGGGCTAAGAATGCGAAAGGCTGGAGTATCCTTCCTTTGGTCTCGAGGGGAGCCCGGTATTTATAGGCAAGAGGTGGCGTAAAGCAAGGATTTCTCAACGCGAAGCAACATGGCGCTTTTTTGTAATTGTGGAGCCTCCCACATCCATGATCCATGGTGGATTTGAAAACATATTTCGGATAACGGATCCTCTTTCCTCATTGCTCCACAGTGGCTTCACAAATGTCTTTCAGATCACGGAGCCTCCCACCTCGTTTCTCCGCGGCGGTTTCACAAATGTATTTCAGATCGTGGAGCCACACACCTAATTGCTCCATGGTTTCTTCATAAATGTTTTTAGGATCACAGATCCTCCCACCTCATTCCTCCATAGTGGCTTCGCAAAGGAGGCAGCTTCACGCCACCCACAGTGCTACAGGGATCTGCGAACAGCACGGTGTTCAAGTGCTCCGCGAATAGGCTTCGTGAGACAGCCTCTTGGGAGTTGATTTCCTATTTTCATTGTCTTTTCCTCTGTACATATTTTGGTGATAAAAATCCCCCCCCCCTCCTCAAACTTGGATCCAAGTAGAAAATGAGTGTCTAAGTATAACGGTCAATCTCCAAAACTTTTTGGTCAATCGCCAAGAAGGCTCACGAAGGAGGGTCGCGATGCGGAGAGGAGATGCATGGGTTGAGATAATCGTAAAGATCTCCATGACTAGATGCACCGTAAAGCACAAGGGTCCATTGCCTATAAAAAGGGGAGGCTGAACTCTCTTTTTTCCTTTCTCAACTCGTCATTTTGGTGATAGTGCTCTTGATTCGTGAAGCTCTGCGCACTTCGTCATTGCTCTTAGTGAATCGGTATTTCTCCTTCACGGTGCACAATGAGTAATTTGTCTCTATGAGGGTGTGCTTCATAGCTTGTTTATTCTAGGTAAGGGGAAGGGCTCCGTGATTTCTTGCTGGGTCCGAGCTTCGCAAAAAATCTCTATAATCAAGCTTTATGGATGAGCTTCGTGAACCCGAACAAAAAGGGTCCAAATTCTAAAAACTGAATGGATCACACATATGCTTCTAGGAGGGTCCTTGCAGTTGCTACCTATAGGGAAGAGATGGAAAATAGATCGGTTATCATGGAATTCATTCGAAGCCATTCGGATCATGATTCGCTGGTAGTGATTCTATCAAAGAGTAAGAAGAATTACTCACTTTGAAAAAGGATTCCTCTCTACGGCTTTGGTCTATGGGATGATGTCTTCATTCTGGAAGAGAATAGGGATGAGCCGTCTTACTGGTTTAAGAGCACGTCATGCCAGTGCCAGTGGTTCAGGGTGGTCAGCGGCCATACATGGGATGATTTCACACCTGTCAAGGTTGATTGCCTGTACAAGCAAATGAATGATGTTGACGGGATGGTGATGCAGCTAGAGACATCATCCCCACTGTACCACACCATTCTGAAGGCGGACCTAGGGAACTCAGAAAATGGGTGGAACGGTGAGTGGGATATATGCTAGGGAGGAAATTTCACAGATGATTGGGCCTGGGCCTACTGGATATGTGCCTCATGCAAGGAGTTCTGGGTAGAGCTGAGGCATGTGGGAATGTATGAGGTAGCATGGGCCTCTCAATTCCATATCTACCCGCTGAAGCAGTTTATTCCTGAGCTACTGAGAAGATGGTCATCGAGGACCAACACTTTCCATTTGCACCATGGAGAGATCGACATCAGCCTATGGGACCTGCACCAGATATCAGGGGTCCCAATACTGGGGGGAGATGTTTGATGAGGTCCTCCCTATTATAAATTCAAGGGAGGACCTGGAGCAAATGACACCATTGGAAAGCGCATTGATGGACCTCGTGATGGGGGAGGACAAACAATCAGTGAGGGATGTCCATTTCAAAAGGTGGTTCAAGTAGTTTTTGAATTTCCTGGAAGATGGGAAGTTCCCTGTGAGGCCTCGGAATTTCCCGAAGGGGGTTCAATGAGGCAAAGAGTGCTCTTAATGTTGGATCTTAGAGGATATCTAGTGGAAAACTTGGGGATTCAGTGTCAATTCTGAGAATAAACTGTTGGTTAGGTTAGCTGCATTCATCATGGTGCTTATCTGTGGTTAGATCCTTCCAATGAGGGACACAAACATGGGCTTGTGACTGAGCATGTTTATTATGGCATCCATGTTGGAAACAGGGGTACGGGTCAACCTCGGGATCCTAATGATCACCAAGTTGTATAATATGTTGTGTCATATCAATGAGGGGAATATCATCAGTCCTAATGATGTCCAGGGAATGGAAGAGCATCAGTCCTAGCTCCTGGCCTTTCGATAGGAGTCCTAGTGGTGCGAGTTGACCACGAGTCTCTCTAGGATCTGTACACCCCACACCATTTCGTGAGGTAGTTTTGGTGTATGTAGTGGCTACCCCCGCGGGTCTACTTTGGGGTGCTCTATGAGGATCACCCATGTGTAATGAGGCAGTTGTGGCTCATGTTCACGCAGGAGTATGGGAAGATGCGGAATGAGCTGCCTCCACCCACAGCCATCTTCGGGATAGTAAAATAGTATGTTAAGAGATGGGAAGCGGCCTACCTGAGGAAGATGCTGAAGCAACAAACTGTCTGGGCTAGTGACAGGGTGCCTCACCAACCTCAATGCTGAGGCCGGAAGGCGGCAGGGACATCTTGTGGTGGCGGGGCTGTAGCGGCGGTGAGGCCCACACTGGTCAAAAGGGAGGTAGTAGCAGCGGATCCAGCAGTCCCAAAGGGACAGAGTTATCCAAAGGAGAGGCCGCCCATGGGGGTTCCGTAGGATATCCACCCAGGCTCCGAGAAAGCGGTTGTGCCATATTGACATGCCATAGAATGTTGTTTTCCTGGAGGCTTGGGAATCTAGGATATCAAAAGGAAATTCCTCAACCAGTCTAAGAGGTGGAAACACCTAAACCATCTAGTGAAGGATTTTTTAGGGATCAGCACTATCAGGGCCAGCTCTACAGTATCCCAGGTGATGGAGGAGCAATACTTGGCCGAGATGGAGGACTTTGGGCACTCCTAGGGTGCTCCATGTCTGATGAAGGATCGGGATAAAGGTGTTTCTGAATCGAACGGCCCATCTGTAGTTTTTGTATGCTGAATTAATAGAGCGCTTCATTTTTTCAAATGAATCAGATGAGTCCTTCTAGGGGGAGGCCTGTATAGGGATTCCTCTAGAGGAGGGTGAGGTCGGTGATTTAGACCCATATCTTGAAGAGTTTTGAGAGGCTCCTGAGGTAAAACCCTAGACCACTTCCCCCAAAGTCTTCAACCAGGTCATTTAGGAATTATTACTAACATTTGAACGTTTCAGGAGGGCCTCATACATAAAACCCGCTCCTGTCCAATAGTAGATGCAACTGTGGGATCTTCGAGATCTGAGCCTGTGACAACAGTGATTACCGCACTTAGCGGGGCTGCAAAACCTAGGGTGTTTCTTCTAGATTTTTCAGACCTCCCAATAGTATATAGAGGGCCATGCCTCAGGGTACCAATGGAAACAAACCAAGATCAAGACTGACTATTTCATCTTTGTAAGTCACCTTTATGAAATTTGTAACTGTCCTCCATTGATCAGGTCAGCTTACTTCTGTGCACTTTCTTTATGCACAATTCTTCAAATGGAGTGGACCGCATTAGAAAGGTTTGCTGGAGCTCCAAGTGGAACCTTTACCAGGGGGATTCCAGTGGTTATGGAAAAGAACGCCCAGACCGAACACGCTACAGTGCTCCCAATCATAGGAGGGACCGTTAGTAGGGCCGCACATGAAGTCGTTGAGGTGGAATATGATTACGAGGATCAATCAGATGACATGGGTCATGACCTACCCAATCAGACACCCGATGAAGACCCTGTTGACAAGTTCCTTGGGGAGTTCCCTGAATATGAACCTGGAGACCCTGTAGATTTGGTCAGGACAACCTCTGATGAGGAGGATAGAAAAATTGCCTGTTGTCGGTCATGGAAGTTGAGCAAGCACTTCATCGATGAGAACCCTCAAGAACAGTGGATAAACCATATAGGGACGCTTCGGTCTTGGTTGTGTGAACTATGTGCTAGGGCAGTGGATGCCTAGCATCCTCACATGCTCGTCTGAGATCTCATGGCAGAGAAGATTCGTGAATAAGACTGTGGCCTAAGTGTGAGTTGGCAGCGGAGAAAAGCAATGAACTTCAAGAGGCTCTAGGAGGCTGAAAATGAGATTCAATGGCTATAGGTCTGGGTAGATGAGAATCTTGTTTTCCTCAATGCACAATTAGAGGTTATATCTTGTCTGAATGCCCAGCTGGAAGAGGCTGAAGAATGGATGACGCAAGCCTTCGAGGAGATGGATATCATCCGGATTGGCGAGGAGTGTGCCTGGATTGCAGCTAATGAACTATTCCCCATTGCTACTGAGGAGGACCATGAACTAAATAGGCGATAGATAATCTATAATTCCACAAGATAGATAGTGGTAGAGCTATAATGCTCATTTTAAGGGGTCAACCCATCCATGGGAGAGGTCGATCCTTGGGTGTTTTAATTCTTATAAACCATCAAATGTACTTACATGATTTAATTGTTTATGCAAGATTAAATCATGATTTTCTTTATTTGTTTCGACTTAATGCATGTTTGTCACATTCGTGAAACATTTATAGATCAATCCCTAAGCTCACGTGGGTCAGGACTGATGTAATAAATAAGGGATGACCACCTTGTTATTCCACCAGAATATGAGAGTGTCGACCAATCTTCGGGAATCCAAGGTTTGAACAACCATTCCATATTTCTAGGAAGAAATAGGAAAACCAAACTAGAGAAAAAAGGTCTCAGAATAGTCAAATTTCTATTTTCCCAATGTTCTCTAGTGCATGAGCGGGGAAACACCTGGGGCATTAGAATCAATCTGAACATAGGGCAGTTGAAAGTGTGAATCACGATACCAAAAATTCAGAATGTTGTGAGGGTGGCATGACAATGAAGGATAACTGTTGACCATGTTCGAAACACAACATCTCTATTGCGTTATCCTAGCATGGGGGCAACAAATGAGGGATGAATAGTGACCATGTTCGAAACACGGGGCCTGACTCGAAATGTTATCCATTTCTTTTCTGTATTGTTAGCCCAGGATAGTAGTCGAGCCATGGGTCGAGCATCAATACTGTTAGAGGGATCCTTCGAACATAAAATAGGTTGAGGGTCTGAATAAATGGCATGCAAATCTCAGAGGGTGGAGTGATGGGTCATTTGAATGGATTCCAACACTCTTGAAATTATGCCCCTATGGTGAAAACACATTAGGTTGGTGTGTTAGACTGATCAGAGATCAAACTCTCTTAAAAACATGACCTCTCTATTGAGGACCTAGAATGACTCATAGATGATAGACATGTATTTTAGCATCGTACAGTGTG
Source organism: Viscum album (assembly GCA_963277665.1). Lineage (NCBI taxonomy): Eukaryota > Viridiplantae > Streptophyta > Magnoliopsida > Santalales > Viscaceae > Viscum > Viscum album. Next base: position 781,425,548 of record OY728123.1, on the reverse strand, counting down.
GATGGGGCACATAGTTTTAAGGTAATACTACTTTGATCGTGATTGGGGCCTAGGGTCAAGAAGGGTTAATGACCTTGACGCTGGGCCCATGGTGAAATTCATGGGTGTCATTACGTATCTCATATAGATGAGAATCAATCCAAATGTAGTTCTAATCATGGCGTGGTCATAGACCAATGCTGGTAAGGGAAATCCCCTCTGGTGAGGAAACTGATGCTTCCCATATTTTTTATGGGGCATCCTGAACTTTTTTAGGGTATAGATGTTGTTACATGGTTACCCAGAATGGGAACGTGCGGAGCGGTACATATCCCAACGTGAATGAGAGACCAAGAGGCACCTTTCACATGTTCTCAAAAGAGTTTGGACCAATGGGATGGAAAATTGGGGGCAAGATTTAAGATTCCTAGGGCTGGACTCACAGACGAAATGTCTGGGCATTCCTACGTATGCCATGATGATGGGAATCAAGCCATACATAGTTCTAGGAATTTCATCTTTACACCTTGTAGATAGAACATAGAAAGACATCTTAGTTTAAGGTCTTATATATCAGACATATATAGAAATAAATGAGGGAGACATGTGGTTTTGTAGTTATAAAACCCAACATGAATGAGGACATGGAGTCCATATCACACCATGCACTTCCCAGGGAGGTTTTAGGTCAAGCGACCGAAAATGAAAGTTGTATTGTGCCTGAGGCAAAGTGCCTGGAAATTCCAATGTACCCCATTATGATGGTAATAAATCCATATGTAGTTCTATAAGTGGAATAGTAGCGTACCAATGTTGGGGAAAATACTATTGTGAAGGTCTCACACAGGCACCAAAAGAAGCGGCATTTGATGGATCGTGTTTGTTCTTTAAGATGGATGTGTTTTTTTTGTGAAGCAATACACCTAGGACAGGGAATCCAGATGTCACTATAAGAATACGACCACATATAGGAATTTAAAAATGGAATGGTGGATGACCAATACCCAACATGATGCCCCCTCGATTGAGGGCATCATAATGCAGTTCTGTTTTTCATCGTACGACTAGGACGATAATGCCATAGTTTAGGGTCATATGGTAGGACCACCCAATGAATTTTAATGTCATGAAACAAATATACAACAGTTTAAAGTCATGTGGGATCAGGTGGCATAGTTTAACGTCATATGTCATGGACACATACAGAAGAAATGAGGTTTTAGGGGAATGCGCATGGCATGATAAAGTGCACCTGACATGAATGAGGACGAGATTCACACTACACCATGCGCAATTCCACGAAAGAGACCTCAGTATGAGGGGATAGAAAAGGTCAAAAAGTATGAGGCTAGACTTGTGGATGAAACTTCTAGGTGTTCCTATGTATCCCATGAATATGGGATTCATGCCATACATAGTTCTAAGGGTGTAGTTTAACATCCTGCGGGATGAGGGGCATGAGAGACTAGCACCTAGAAGGAAAGAATGTGGTGCATCTATTGCAAACCCAACATGAATGAGGACATAATTCCTATGCCACACAACACAACTTCAGTAAATTAAGGTCCAAGAGGCTTAATAGAAGTGGAAATTAGTGGAACCTGAGCTGGACCCAAAGACGAGATGTCTAGGCCTTCCTACGTATCCCATTAGCATGGGAATAAAGATATACAAAGTTTTGAGAGTTATGATTCTTATGCCTTATGGAAAGGACTTAGAATGAGATCTTAGTTTAGTTTCTTAGATATTGGACCATAGAGAAAGAAAACTCTTCTAAGTGAGCACAGACCTTGATCCGATTCCTAAGCCCACGTGAGCTACTCTCGATGTGGGAAACAAGGGCAGAGAAGGTCTTTGCAACGTGTGGAATACATGAAAGGGGAAATCGATGTGGAGATCTGAATGACACCTTACTATGGCTTTTTCCTCCTAACATGAAAATTCACATTGAGGGATAATACCAAGAGTGTCAAAATTATACTTGGACATAAGGGAGTGGAAAATGTTGTGAATAATGAAACCAACATTTAGGGCTTGATGGGGTTGGCATGACGATGGAGGATAACTATTGACTATATTTGAAACACAACATCAATATCATGTGACCTGAAATGGGAATAAAAAATGAGCATCAACAGCTGACCATATTCACAACGTGGGACTTGTATCAAATTTTCATTCGAAATCCTTGAGGATGTTAGCCTGAAATGGTAGGACAGCCCTTGGGCTAAGCATACAAGCCATTTGGGGGTCCTTTTGGATGTGGAAGCTGATGAAAGCCCAAACAAAGGGGAACATGAAGCCTAAAAAATGATCTATAGCATGTCTAGGTAGAATTTGACACTAGGTCCTTTACCAGAGTGCTCTTGGGAACATTGTTGAACTTCTAATAAGGGTTGAGGGGCCTAACTCAAGAGCAGCCGACTCAAAAAGATGAGTGTAGAATAAGAGGATGAAGAGCTCTTAGAAGAGAGAGGTACTGGGCGTGGTTGTTACAAATCTGACTTGAATAAGGACATAAGAAAATACTATGTTGCATGCCCCTATCCTAAGAGAACTCATACCAAGGGGCTAGGAAGATAATGAGGTTCCAAAGAAATGGGGATGGACCCGAAGACTAAATGTTCGGGCTATCCTACGTATCCTATAAGGATGGGAATCAAGCCACACATAATTTTGGAGATGAATTTTAACATCTTGCGGGACAATGATGGAAGGAATGTGTATGGAATGGATAGTTACCCAACGTGAATGAGGACATAAGCCCACAAACTCCATTCCATTCATATTCCTAGAGATAATTCAGACTAGGTGTCTAAGAGAAAGGGGAGATAAACCCGATCTTGACACGTGGAAAAAACATCCTAGTTTTCCTACATGTCCCATGAAGATGGGAATCATGATACACATAGTTTTGGATATGACATGCAATTTACCATCATGTGTTAAGGACGTTATAGATCTTAGTTTACGGTTATAGATCTTGGACCGTAGATGCTGTGTTTAATGTCATGCGCAAGGGATAGATGGGTGGAAAGGGTGAATCATCACTCTAGCTATGTTGGAGACCACATGATGGAATCATTGATTGAGGATAACTATTGACCATGTTCACAACTAAGTATCCATATTATGTGACTAGGTATGGGGGAAAACAATTAAGCGTTGACTATTGACCGCATTCGCAACAAGGTACTTGTATAAACTTTTCGCTCGACATCCTTGGGAACTTTGGCCTGAAATGGTAGGAGATCCCTTAGAATAATTATCCATATCATTCAGGGGTCCTTTTAGATGTGCATGATGATGGGGAGAAAATTTATGGGATACACAAGGAAGAGAGGGGAATGTGCAGTTTAACGTCTTGCAGTGAGGATGAATATGGAGGGGCGTCTCAAAGGGATGTATGCGGTGTGTAAAAAATATCCCAATTCAGACAAAGAAAAAGTGTCCACACCACACTACACAATCCAAAATAAGAACTTGGTCCAGGGGCTCATAAAGGCTGAGGGATCTAAGACTGGAAGTCCCAGCTAGTTCGTAGGTTAACCTCTTGCAATGAGGATGATGGTGATCTTAGTTTAAGGTCATAGAGCTCAGACCGTAGACACATGACCCTTTATGTAGATATTTCTTTATAAAAATTCATATTCCCACCTGAGAAATTCTCAGTGTGGGAAACATGGAATGATATCTGGATCTCCCCAACATATAAGGGTACAGTATCCGAACTAACACCCCTGACCAAGGTAGATTGATGTTTGAAGGGATAACAGGACAAAATAAATCACTACACCCAATTCTTGGGACATATGGGTGTGGTGACAATTATGAAGGATATTTGTTGACCATGTTAAAAACACAACATACATATCAAGTGATTTGAAATGGAAACAACAAACGAGTGTCTACCACGGACCATATCTGTAATGCGGGACTTGTATTAATTTTGTCGTTTGAGGTCCTTGAGGATGTTGACCCAAAATGATAGGAGAAACCTTGGGCTAAGTATCTATACCGTTCAGGGGACCTTTTGGATGTGAAATATGATGGAGTCCCAAAATAAAGGGAGTGCATGAAACATAAATGTGACCAGGAATTTTAATGTCAAGAAGGACGATGAGGAAAACATCTCCAGGGAGAGGGATACATGGTGTGTTCATGATGAACTTGATGGGAAAGAGGAAAAAATCCTGCACCACACCATGTATTTTGACCCAAGGGGAGATCTTGAATTTGGGGTTGGGCCTATGGATGAAATTTTCGGGCATTCCAATATATTCCATAAGGATGGTAATCAATACATACATAGTTCTAAAATGGTCATGTAGTTTAGCATCATGTGGTCAGGACGTGGGAGAATAAAAGAATGAGGAATCGAACATAGTGTGATCATTATAATCATGACATGAGTGGGGTCAAGGAATCCTACACTATAACGACCCATACTTTACATACATTGTTAATACTTAAAAATTTAAATACACTTATTACAACATATAACAAAACCATGAAAGGACCGTATAGGTATAGTGTCTTTAGAAACTGGGAAACATAAACAACTGGTTCATAAATCATCTACGTTGTCTCCTATTTATTTCATCGTATCTAGAGTCCCTTTTGGCATATTCTACTTAATACCCTTCATTCAGACTTGGGGAAAAGAAAAAATACAAAAGGGTGAGCTCAAATGCTCAGTAAGGGTAAACAAAATAAATATCAATCATATCATATTCATAAGAACAAAACATTTTGAAAATCTTAACCTGTAAAAGAGATCATAATATCATGTCATGGGATAAATCATAGTAATGAAAAGTAATCCCAAATAATCATAACAAAAAACACGAAACTTTGTGGAATACACACATAATCATAGAAAATCATTTCATATTAGTTAAGGCTCATTCCCAAGACCATCATAGAGGACAAAGTCCATTACTGAACCGAGTTCACTCCTCGTTCCAGTCCTGTATTACTGAACCGGTTTAACTTTCTGTTCCAGTCATGTCTATTTCATGAGATATAAATATTTACCCAATTCATTGGAGGGAGATATAGGTCCCACCCATCTCATAGTGAAACCATTATTATGTGTGCCACAAAATCATAAATCATACATCATAGCATAACCCATGCAATAAAAATGGGATTCTTAAACATCATGCCATCATAACATAATCCATATAAGATAAAAGGACATCATAAAATTAATTCCATCATAAAACAATCAAATAAATGTAAAAAATAGGGATATAAACAGAACCCTATTTTATCTTAGATGGAAAATAATTTTTATAAAACACTTGAACTCCATTCTTGAGTAAAATATCCTTTCTACTTCAAAAACATTTTTCCTTTCTTAAAATGTCCTAAAATTTTTAAACTAAAAGAATTTGATAAAAAATAAACTTGAAAACAATTAAAGTAAGCTTCTTGGAAATAATTTTCTAAAAATCCATTCATTCCATATAAGTTAAAAAACATTCTTCTCGTACTTTGGCCATAAAAGTCAAAAAGTACCTCGTACTAAAAATGACAAAAGATTCCTTTCATATCTTTTACTAAAAACTCACCTAAGGGTAAAATTGGAGTTAAAAATTGTAGGAGGATAGAAATAATATTACATATTGAGGAAACATGGATGTGGATGATAAATATTCCCCAGTAATTTCTGAAGTATAAACAATCTCAGATAAAAATGAGATTGCGATATTTTCCCTTACCTTAGGTCCGATATGCTTTGTACGTGTCTGAACCGCCTGTATAAGGATTTAAATAATGTCATTGACTTATTCCATAATCCTACTCATTTTTATGATATCATATATGGTCATATTCTTAGCTTCTTATTAGTAATATTTCATTGCTACTTGTTATTCGGGTGTTTATTTCTTTATGTTCTTATGTGTATTTTGTCGAATAAATTCTTATTCTTCTTTTTATATTATAGATACCTCATTTCCATATTGGTATTAGTGTAATATATATCATATTTATTCATTCAATTCATTTATATAATCAATATTCAATTAATATCATGTAGAAATAGTCGCATCACATCGTGGAGACAGTAGGCCGTACGTACGCACGAGTGATGATATCGTTCCCATGATCATGGAATTGTACTGAAGTGTATGTATACTATTTAAGAATAAATATAACTTTACAATAATCATATATAGTTATTATTTACACTATTATACCCATCCAACTAAGGTGGTGGTGAAAAACAGATTACACCATGGTGTGGAGACGGTATTCCGTACATACGCACGTGCGGTGATTTCGTTTTTCGTAGGATGGATAGAAGGTGAAATAGGGTTGTTTCGTATTTATAATAACATATAATTATATGAGTGATTCTAATGTTATTACTTCATAATGATAAAAATAAAGAAGAATAAGTAGAAGAATAAATAAATTTGAATGAATTGGTAACAGATATTACCTCTTCTTCAACACACCTCTTTGAAACCTCCTCTTAGGGCACTAAGATTGGTATTTTAAGTAGACCAGGACCTCTAGGATGTTTCTATAGAAGTGTAGAAGATATATTGGCAGGGGTTGGCCAAGCTGGAAGGCTCAAAGTGGTGTTAGCAGGAGAGGGACGAGGTGCCCTTTTATAAGGGAGGAGAGGGGCACATTTGGAAAGTGTGAAAATATTATTTTATTATAAACTTATCTTCGGTTTCAAAAGGTCAAAAAATCATTAAAGATGAAGATAAGATGACTCATGGTCGAAATAAAATAATTTAATAAGAATTGGACATGTTTTGAAGAATATTTTAATCATTATAATCTTATTTATTCATATCATTTATTAATGAGGTAAATACTGCATCATTATTGTGTCATAAATAATGTAATTTATTTGATGTCTAAAAATTATAAAAAAAATATCATCATGTAGGAAATATTTCTATCTTTCCAATGAATATTTATAGTCGAAAATATAATTTATATAACCCCTTATAAAAATTAATTACTAAACAATTTTTGTTAATGTCAATTTTGTTTTTACATTAAATTAATTAATCCAAATTGTCATTATCACTACCAAGTGGCTCAATGGGGTCCCCAAATCTACCCAAGGATGCCCATGGGCGTCCACTACTCACCCAATAAGTTTAGGACAAGTTTCAAGGTAATTATGTATTATTATAATATTCTTTTAACCTTGAATTACCCTATTTACCTTTAACCGCAATAAATAAAAATTACCGTAGTTACTATTCATAATATCAAAAAACTAAAAGTAAAATATTAACATAATTTGGACCCACTGATTCCAAATATGGAATCCATTTTTAAAAATTAAAAACATAAAAGTTTTAGTAATTAATTTAAAATTAATCTCGTTGTTAAGCAAACGGGTTTTAAAAGATAAAACATTGGCAAAGAATGGAATGTTTTTACCTATGAATTCAATGTAAAATTAATGCTACTAAAATAAATTATATTAAATGGTAAAAATATATTCTATTTATACTTTAAAACCATTAAATATTATAATTTAACCATATAAATTATTGTGATGAAAAAAGTTGTTTTTAATTAAAATATAGCTTGTTTTTACTATTCTTCAAAATATGAAAGTTCCCAGAATAATATGAAAATTTTATCCAAAGTAAATTTTTATTTCATAATTCCAAATAAGAATTTTATTTTGTCAAATTGAACTTATAAACATGTCAAAAACTAGATTTAAAATGGGTGCGCCATCAACAGGCGGTAAAACTCCATTTTTTGAAAAATACTTCTTTTATCCGAAAAACTGATTTTGTTTTCATACCTCATTCTAGAAACTGTGTAAGATGAATTATAATGTTATAAAATTAAAAATTCAGTTAATACTATTCATAATGGCTAGTTTATAATATTATAATAATATATCGTTGTTTAGTGAAACTCGGTATTGCATACTACACACGCTATCGAGGAAGGTCGTGATTACGTGTAACGCAAGCCAAGATAGTGTTGTGTACAATGAAAGATTCCTTTGTGTATAACATAAGAAATAAAAAAAATTCATAAAATCTTCAGGTGTTACATTCTACCCCCCTTAAAAAGAATTTCACCCTCGAAATTCATCACTTCTTAACAAACAAATGAGGATACCTCTCCCTCATCATCTCCTAAAGTTCCCTTGTAGCTTCTTCTAATTGGTGGTTCCTCCATAAAACATTAACCAAGAAAGTGGTCTTGTTTCGTAGAACTTTTTCGATATGATCCAGAATATCTATCGACTATTATTCATAAGAAAGATCTTGCTCTAGCGGTACAACTTTTGAGCATAGTACATGTGAAGGATCAGGCATGTACTTTCTCAGGAGAGATACATGGAACACATCATGAAATTGAGTGAGATTCGGTGGAAGATCCGATCAGTAAGCTACCTTCCCAACATGATCCAGTATTTTGAAAGGACTGATATACCTAGGGCTCAGCTTTCCCTACTTCCCAAATCTCATTACTCTCTTCCAGGGAGATATTTGTAAGAACACTTTGTCACCCACTTGAAACTCTAGGACATTTATTCGGTTGTCGACATAACTTTTTTATCGACTCTGAGTTGCTCTTATGTGTTGTTGAATTGATCGGACTTTTTCTTCCATCTCATCAACAAGATCAGGTCCTAATATCTTTCTTTCCCCAACTCCATTCCAGCAAGTTTGAGTTCTGCATTTCTTCCCATAGAGAGCTTCATAAGGAGCCATCTGAATACTGGAGTGAAAGCTATTATTATAGGAAAATTCCACCAAAGGTAGGTGTTGATCCCAACCACCTTTGAAATCCATAGAGAAAGCTCTTAACATGTCTTCTAGAGTTTGAATTGTCCTCTCAGACTAACAGTCTGTTTGAGGATGATAAGTAGTGTTGAAACTCAACTCTGTATCTAGAGTATGCGGAAGACTTCTCCAGAAATTCGAGGTAAACCTCGGATCCTGATCAGATATAATGAAAAGTGGTACTCCATGAAATCTTACCACTTCCTTTACATATATCCTGGCAAGTTGATCTAGAGAGAAATCTTCCCTAATAGCAATAAAGTGTGTCGACTTCGTAAGACGATCAACTATAACCCAGATAACATTATTGCCTTTGGATGTTTTAGGAAGTCCAGTGACAAAGTCCATAGTGATGTTTTCCCATTTCCATTCTGTTATTGGTAATGGTTGTAACATCCCTTTAGAATTATGTCTCTCAGATTTAACTTGCTGATAAACCGAGCATCAAGAGACATATTCAGCAACATTTCTTTTTATTCCATCCCACCAGAAGTACTCTTTCAGGTCCCTATACATCTTCGTGCTTCCAAGATTAATTGAGAATGAAGAACTATGAGCCTCATCCATTATCTCCTTCTTTAATTCTGGGATGGGAGGAACACAAACCCGATTCCTGAACCTTATTATCCCATCACAATCAAGGTTGAATTCAGGAACATCTCTCACCTTCTTTTGTAACTCAACATCTTCTTTTTGTGCCTCTTTAGTCTTCACATGTATAGATGGTTGAAAATTAATTTGAGAAAGATAAGATTTTCCCCTTACATTATAATTCCAAGATCCATCCTTTGTAAATCAATAAATATTGGATCTTTTGAGATCCTCATCATGGATAAGCTAGCATGGTCTTGTCGACTTAATGCATCTGCCACCTTGTTTGCTTTCCCAGGGTGATAATGAATTGAGGATTCGTAATCCTTAACCAGCTCTAAACATCTTATTTTGCACATATTCAGCTCCTATTGTGTGAAAATGTACTTTAAACTTTTATGATCAGTATAAATATCACACCTTTCACCATAAAGATAATGCCTCCAAATCTTTAATGCAAAGATTACCACAGCTAACTCCAAATCATGAGTTGGGTAATTTTGCTCGTGGATTTTCAATTGTTGTGAGGCATAAGATATCACCATATCATTTTGCATGAGAACACACCCCAATCCCTTCTTGGATGCATCACTGTAGATCACAAACCTTTCTCCACTACAAGGCTGTGTGAGCACAGGTGCACTGGATAACCTTCTTTTCAACTCCATGAAATTCTCTTCACACTCCTCTATCCACACGAACTTAACTCTTTTTCGAGTCAACCTGGTGAGTAGATTTGATAATCCGGAAAAATCATTCACAAAACATCGATAATATCCATCCAAACCAAGAAAAATTTGGATCTCAGTTATTGTTGTTGGTCTTGACCATCTTTCGATAACCTCTATTTTTGCTGGATCCAAAGATATCCCCTATTTTGAGATTATGTGACCCAAAAATGCAAATTTTTGAAGCCAAAATTCACACTTGGTAAATTTGGCATAAAGCTTCTCCTTTCTCAGGGTCTTCAATACAATTCTCAAGTGATCTTCATGTTCTTCCTTTCCCTTTGAATAGACAAGAATATCGTCTATAAAGACTACCACAAACTGATCAAGATAGTCTCTAAAGACTCTATTCATTAGTTCTATGAAGATAGCAGGGGCATTAGTAACACCGAATGGCATCACTATAAATTCATAGTGTCCATACCTTGTATGAAACGCTGTATTTGGTATATCCTCCCTTTTGACCCTTAATTGAAGATACCCTGAACGAAGATCAATCTTGGAAAAGTATTGAGATCCGCGTAGTTGATCAAATAATTCATCAATGCGTGGGAGACGATATTTTTTCTTGATAGTGATCTTGTTAAGTTCTTGATAATCAATGCAGATTCGCATTGATCCATCTTTATTCTTAACAAACAAAATAGGTGCTCCCCAAGGTGATACACTAGGGCATATGAATCCTTTATCAAGATTCTCTAGGAGTTTCTTCTTCAATTCCTTCAACTCAACTGGTGCCATTCTATAAGGTGTCTTTGAAATGGGAACAGCACCCGGTATGAGTTCTATTGAAAACTCAACTTCACGATTTGGTGGAAGACCTGGCAGTTCCTCTAGAAAGACATCATCAAACTCCAGTACAATGGGAATATTCTTAATCGTGAGTTTCTCTCCAACCATTTGAGATAAATAACCTTCATTTATTGGAATCAAGACCCAAAAGATGGAAGAAATTTCCACTGGAAGGTTATATTCATCCTTACATCAATAGATGATCATAGATTGATCAGGAAAATGAAATGTGACTTCCATTCTTTTTCAATAGATATGAGCTCCGTATAAAGAAAGGCAATCCATTCCAAGAATCGCATAAAATTCCACTATAGGGAGGATCACAAGATTTTCCAGAAGCACTTTCCCACAAACGTCAATTGGAGAAGAATTGTAAACTTTTGATGTGACCATTGTGACATTAGGAGTTGTCACAGCTAACTCAATATCTAATTGTTGAGGTAATATGTAAATACCCTTAGAAAATTCTTCAGAAATAAAAGAGTGGGTGGATCCATAATCAAATAAAAAAATTTCTACTTTAGAGTGGATGGTAAGTGTACCTTTCACCACTTTGTTATCGTACTCCACATCGCTGATAGTAATTGCATGTGACTTTCCTTTGTCTTTGGCCTTAAGAGTTTGTTGACATATATCATCATAAAAAACCCTTAGATTATGGCATTGATTAGCATAATTCCCCATTTCATTGCACTTGAAACACTGAAGTGTTGGAGGTGCATTCTATGTATCCCTTTCTTTGTTCGCATCATTAGACATCTTATTCCCATTATTTCAACATTAAATTGCCCGATGACCTTCTTTTCCACACCTAAAACATTTGATAGTACCTTTAAGACAATTCCCTCCATGTTTCTTTCCACAATTTGAGCATAAAGGAAAACTCGTCTTCTTTTCAGTGTGGTCTTTATATTTCCCTTTGAATTCCATTTTCATCTTCTTATCAAACTCATATGACTGATGGGTTACTCCAATCTCCATATCAACCTTGAGAGAACATCAAACAATTTCCTCGTTGCTATTGAAGTCCCTTATGGATAATGCCCTTCGAAGACTTGGTTTTAAGCCACAAAAGAATCAATCAATCTTACCCTCAGGTTGGATAATAATCCCAGAAGCATACCTTGCAAGCCTTGTAAAATTTTCTTCTTATATACCAACAGATTCATCATCCTTTTTCTTTAGTTCAATAAAATCCTTCTCCATCTTTGTTCGAATAATATGAGGGAAATACTTATTGAAAAATAAGTTCTTGAACTCGTCCCATTCCATGGACTCAATTTCATCCCTTTGCCTCGTATTCTTAATAAGATTCCATCATTGATCAGCTTCACCTTCCAAACGATGTACTGCTAAGATGACTTTATCATGTTCAGAACATTATAGAACTGAAAATATCTTTTCAGTGGTACTAATCCATTTTCAGCCACTAATGGATCAGAAGACCCGCTAAATGAAGGTGGACGCTGCCTCATGAAGGATTCAATAGAATGTTTCTCCTTCCTTTGCTCATTTGGAAGTCCTGCATGGTTCATAGCTTGAGAAAGTTGTGTGAGCATGGCTACAAGATTTTTCATTCCATCTCCCATAATGTTTGGTTGCTAATGGGTACAATCATTGCATTGCCTGTCACATTCTGCATTAACACGGTTCCTTTGGGTTCCAGTCATTGACTAAAACCAAGAAGAATAGTGTGAGCAACACTAATCATAATAGGAAAACCACATAATCAAGAATAAAATTTCACACTTAAGGTCTTATCATAGGTTTTTCATGGCCATTTCTAAAACACTAATATTGTGTTCTATGCTTAGACATATCCTTAGGGTTCTTACTTGGGTTTTCACATCCTAGTTTCCAAATGTTGACTACAACTTTCCTCTGATACCAACTATAACGACCCATACTTTATATACATTGTTAATACTTCAAAATTTAAATACACTTATTACAACATATAACAAAACCATGAAAGGACCGTATAGGTATAGTGTCTTTAGAAACTGGGAAACATAAGCAACTGGTTCATAAATCATCTACATTGTCTCCCATTTATTTCATCATATCTAGAGTCCATTTTGGCATATTCTACTTAATACCCTTCATTCAGACCTGGGGAAAAGAAAACATACAAAAGGGTGAGCTCAAATGATCAGTAAGGGTAAACAAAAGAAATATCAATCATATCATATTCATAAGAACAAAACATTTTGAAAATCTTAACCTACAAAAGAGATAATAATATCATGTCATGGGGAAAATCATAGTAATGAAAAGTAATCCCAAATAATCATAACAAAAAACATGAAACTATGTGTAATACACACATAATCATAGAAAATCATTTCATATTAGTCAAGGCTCATTTCCAAGACCATCATAGAGGAAAAAGTCCATTACTAAACCGAGTTCACTCCTCGTTCCAGTCCTGTATTACTGAACCGGTTTAACTTACCATTCCAGCCAAGTCTATCTCATGAGATATAAATCTTTACCCTATGCATTGGAGGGATATATAGGCCCCACCCATCTCATAATGAAACCATTATTATGTGTGCCACAAAATCATAAATCATACATCATAGCATAACCCATGCAATAAAAATGGGATTCTTAAACATCATGTCATCATAACATAATCCATATAAGATAAAAGGACATCATAAAATTAATTCAATCATAAAACAATCAAATCAATGTAAAAAATAGGGATAGAAACATAACCCTATTTTATCTTAGATGGAAAATAATTTTGATAAAACACTTGAACTCCATTCTTGAGGAAAATATCCTTTCTACTTCAAAAACATTTTTTCCTTTCTTAACATGTCCTACAATTTTTAAACTAAAAGAATTTGATTAAAAATAAAATTGAAAACTTGTAAAGTAATCTTCTTGGAAATAATGTTCTAAAAATCCATTCATGCATTATAAGTTTAAAAAAAAAATCTTCTTGTACTTTGGCCGGAAAAGCCAAAAAGTACCTCGTACTAAAAATGACAAAATATTCCTTTCATATATTTTACTAAAAACTCACTAAAGGGTAAAATTGGATTTAAAAAATTGGGTGAGGATAGAAATAATATTAAATATTTAGGAAACATGGATGTGGATGATAAATATTCCCCAGTAATTTCTGATGTATAAACAATCTCGGATAAAAATGAGATTGCGAGATTTTCCCTTACCTTAGGTCTGATATGCTTTGTACGTGTCCTAACCTCATGTATAAGGATTTAAATAATGTCATTGACTTATTATAGAATCATACTCATTGTTATGATATCATATATGGTCATATTATTAGCTTCTTATTAGTAATATTTCATTGCCACTTGTTATTCGGGTGTTTATTGTTTTATGTTCTTATGTGTGTTTTGTCAAATAAATACTTATTCTTCTTTTTAGGTTATAGATACCTCATTTCCAGAATGGTATTAGTGTAATATATATCATATTTATTCATTTAATTCATTTATATAATTATTATCCAATGAAGATCATGTAGAACGAGTCGCATCAGATCTAGGAGATGGTAGGCCGTACGTATGCACGAGTGATGATATCGTTCCCATAATCGTGGAATTATATTGAAGTGTATGTATACTATTTCAGAATAAATATATCTTTACAATAATCATATATATTTATTATTTACACCATTATACCCATCCAATTAAGGTGGTGGTGAAAAACATATTACACCACGGCGTGGAGACGGTATTCTGTACGTACGCACGCGCGGTGATTTCATTTTCCGTAGGTTGGATAAAAGTTGAAATAAGGTTGTTTCATATTTATAATAATATATAAGTATATGAGTGATACTTATTTTATTAATTCATAATGAAACAACTAAATAAGAATAAGTAGAAGAAGAAATAAATTTGAAAGAATTGGTAACGGATATTACCTCTTCTTCGACACGCCTCTTTGAAACCTCCTCTTAGGGTACTAAGATTGGTCTTTGAAGTAGAATAGGACCTCGAGGATGTTTTTAGGGAAGTTGAGAAGATATATTGGCAAGGGTTGTCCGAGATTTAAGGCTCAAAGTGGTGTGAGGAGGAGAGGGAGGATGTGCCCTTTTATAAGGGAGGAGAGGGGCACCTTTGGAAAGTGTGAAAATATTATTTTATTATAAACTTATCTTCGGTTTAAAAAGGTCCAAAAATCATTAAGGATGAATATAAGATGACTCATGGTCGAAATAAAATCATCCAATCTTAATTGGACATGTTTTGAAAAATATTTTAATCATTATAATCTTATTTATTTAAATCATTTATTAATGAGGTAAATACTGCAAAATTATTGTGTCATAAATAATGTAATTTATTTGATGTCTAAAAATTATAAAAAAATATCATCATATATGAAATATTTTTATCTTTCCAATGAATATTTATAGTCAAAAATATAATTTATATAACCCCTTAAAAAAATTAATTACTAAAAGATTTTTGTTAATGTCAATTTTGTCTTTACATTAAATTAATTAATCCAAATTGTCATTATCACTACCAAGTGGCTCAATGGGGTCCCAAAATCGACCCAAGGATGTCCATGGTCGGCCAATACTCACCCAATAAGGTTAGGGCAAGTTTCAAGGTAATATTGAATTATTATAATATTCTTTTAACCTTGAATTACCCTATTTACATTTAACCGCAGTAAATAAAAATTATTGTAGTTACTATTCATAATATCAACAAAATTAAAGTAACCCATTAAAATAATTTGGACCCACTGATTACAAATATGGAATCCATTTTTCAAAATTCAAAACACATAAGTTGCAGTAATTAATTTTAAATTAATCCCGTTGTTAAGAAAATGGGTTTTAAAAGTTAAAACATTGCCAAAGATTGAAATGTTTTTTCCTATGAATTCAATGTAAAATTAATTATACTGACATAAATTATATTAAATGGTAAAAATATATTCTATTTATACTTTAAAACCATTCAATATTATAATTTAACCACATAAATTGTTGCGATGAAAAAATTTGTTTTTAATTAAAATATAGCGTGTTTTTTCTATTCATCAAAATATGAAAGTTACCAGAATAATATGAAAAATTGATCCAAAGTAAATTTTTATTTCCTGATTCCAAAAAAGAATTTTATTTTGTCAAATTGAACTTATAAACTTCTCAAAAACTATATTTAAAATGGGTACGCCATCAACAGGCGGTAAAACTGCATTTTTTGAAAAATACTTCTTTTATACGAAAAACTGATTTTGTTTTCATACCTCATTCTCAAAAATGTGTAATAAGAATTATAATGTTATAAAATTCAAAATACAGTTAAGAATATTCATAACGGCTAGTTTATAATATTATAATAATATATCGTTGTTTAGTGAAACTTGGTATTGCGTACTACACACGCTATCGAGGAAGGTCGTGATTGCATGTAACGCAAGCAAAGCTAGTGTTGTGTGCTGTGAAAGATTCATTTGCGTATAACATAAGAAATAAAAAAAAAATTCTCATGAAATCTCCGGGTGTTACATATACTACACCATGTGCGATCCTCCGAGAGAACTACACCTAGGAGGGGTAGTCAAAGAGAAGAGTTTGGTGGTTAAACTTAAGAAAAGGTGTATGAGCATTCCTACGTATCCCATGAGGGTGGGAATCAATCCATACATAGTTCTTGAAATTAAGTTTAATGTCTTGTGGGATGACATACATTTTAATTTCATTCGGGACAAAGTAGTTTTAAGGTCATGTAGGACCTGATACAGTTTAATGTCCTGCGGGATGACAGACAGTTTAATGTTGTGTGGGACATAACAATTTAAGGTCAAGTAACACCATATAGATATTATTTTATAGTCATAGAGCCCGAACCATCCTATAGTTTATCATCACGTGGGATGAAAATATAGTTTAATTTCATAGCGGACATAACAGTTTAAGGTCATGTAGGACCCCATTTTCTCAAGAAAAGTATTTCTTGAGAAACATGGCATTGGTGGGAGGAGTTATAAGCTCACCATTAATGGTAACCTGGGAGTACGTGCCATTGGGGTAAACCTTGTGAATAATGTATGATCCTTCTCATTTGGGCTCTATCTTAGGTGGTTTCCAACTAGGTATCATTGTTGTTTTCAAAGACAAAACCAGGTCTCCTTGCAAGAAAGAGAGTAGGAAAACTTTCTTGTTTAAATCTCTGGATATCTTATTCTAATGCCTTTCCAGATTGTGCAGGGCATGAAGCATGTTCTTGTTGAGTGCTTCCAATTCATCCAAATGGATTTTAGCTACTTTATCTGGTTCTTTCTGATCATAGATAGTTGTTTGTAATGAAGGAAACTGAATCTCATTGGGCAGGACAACCTCTGTTCCATACACCATGGAATATGGAGTCACCTGTTTGGAATTGAGACTCGTCATCAAATAAGCCCAAAGGGAATTGGGGAGCTTGTCTGGACGACTCTTCTTGTTTTGACCAACCATTTTTTTCAGAATGTTAGAGAGGGTTTTGTTGAATGCCTCAATCTGATCATTTTCTTGCACGTGATAGTAGTAGGTATGGTTATAATGGATGTTTTATTTGGCATAAAATTTCTTTAAGTTGGGTGCCCAGAAGTTGGTGTTGTTATTGGTGAGGATGGCGTGAGGGATTCCAAACAAGTAGATAATGTTTGAGCTCAAAAAGTCAACAATAGAATGGGCATTAACCTCCTTGATTAGAACTACCTCTTCCCACTTGGAGAAGAAATATGTAGCAGTCATAATGAACATGCATTGGTGAGATATCACTAGTGGATATGGTCCCACGACATCGTGTACCCATATCGCAAAGGGACAAGAGTACTTGGTAGTGTGGAGAGGCTCTGGTGGCCTATGCACAAAGTTTGCATGAATTTGGTACACATGGAACCTCATGGAAACTCCATACAGTCACAGATCATAGAGAGCCAAAAATACCCAAGTCTCTGGATCTAGTGAGATAGTTTCAGCCCAGTCAGATGAGCCCCATAGGAACCGGCATAAACCTCCTGCATTACTTGATAAATCTCAACTCCTTGAATGCAACGGAGGATAACCCCATCAAACCCTCACTTTTAGAGGATTCTCTTAAGATTGGGACCACTCTAGAGAGTAAACAGCAATGCACAGGGTTGGATTAGCTTGCGCTCAACTCGATCTTCCATGAGATTATCGTGCTGGAGGTACTTGATAAAGGGGGTCCCCCAATCGGGATTTTGTTCCAACACTACGTCAGGGGAACCTGAGGGTCCTGACTTGGAGGCTCTTGCGGTAAGGTGTCTTACCTATGAGCTATCATCGTCATCTGGAGTGATGGGGATGATTACTCTCCAATGTGACACATGGATAATCGAATCATTATATTCAGGCTCTGAAAGTGATACAAGTAGGCTGGTCAAGGCGTCAGCTCAATCGTTTTGGGATCGAGGGACATGAGTAACTTCTGGTTGAGATGGGAACTAGGCCATCGGTTAGAGGGTGTGTTTCAACAGTGGTACGAGCTCTGGATTTCTAACGATATAATCAAATTTCATCTACCTGATGATGAGTTCAGAGTCCCCCTTCACATGAATGTGGGGAACTTCAATCTTAAGGTCCATCTCGAGTCCAGTAATGAGATCCTGACTTTCCTCCTCATTATTGGTATAGCCCTCTTACAGTAGGAATGAATATGGAAAAACAACTTGTGCTGGAGTGATGAAGACGATACCCAAGCCTACTCTGTTGAGTCTGGGGTCATTGATCCTTCTACTGGTAGGGCTTCGAGAAGCTCAATCGAAGTGCATTTGCCAACATGAAACATTTTCTTATACTGAGAGGATTGCCTGATGAGGAAAATCAAGGTCCATATACTGGTCAACAGGAGCTGGATAGGTGGAAAGGAAATCTACCAATGCCTACCCCTTGATATACTTCTGAGGGACAAACCAGATGTCAAACTACTGGAGGATCACTTACCACTAAGCTTGACGGCCCTATCAACATGGGGCGGTTCAAGATGTACTTCAGCAGATCCACTTGGGACACCAGCTGTACCTCATGGTGTTGCAAGTAATCTCGAAATTTCTATTCTACGAATACCAGTTCAAGAAAACTCTTCTCAATAGGATAGTATCTAGTCTCCTTATTGAGGAGCATGAAAATGATATAGTAGATATTGTTCTCAGTTCCCTCATTGTTCTTCTAGGCGTGAAGGGTGATGAGAGATCATTCAAGGCTGGTCACATAAAGGACCAATGACTTTCTAGAAATGGGTGTCATCAGGACCGGAGACTGGAATAAATACCACTTTATTTTCTCAAAAGCAGTCTGAAATTATTCATCCCACTGATAGAAAGTACCTTTATTCATGAGATGATAAAATGGCTTACACTTTCTGGCTAAATTTGTGATGAATTGGCATATGTAGGCCAAGTGGCCTGGAAATCCTTGAAGATCCCAAATTTTTCTTTGGGGAGACATCTGGATGATGGACTTAATCTTTTTGGGTCGATCTCGATGCCCTTGTATCAAATAACGAAGCTGAGAAACTTTCCAGAGGTGACCCCGAAGTCACACTTCAATGGGTTCATCTTCAGGTGGTGAGAACGGAGGAAGCCGAACACTTTCTCAAGGTCTTTGAGATGGTCCTGACATTGGTGATATTTGACCACTAAATTTTCCACTTAGCATTCCACCAATATCCCAAGGATCAGATTAAATATGAAATGCATAGCCCACTGATAGGTGGCACCCGCATTTATTAGGCCGAAGGGTGTTACCTAGTAATAGAAAGTACCTTGTGGTGCCCTGAAGGCTGTAGACTCCTCCTCCTCAGGATACATTTAGATCTAGTTATACCTGGGGTACTCATCCATGAAGAAGAGGTCATGGAACCCATCTAAGCATCGATCAACAATTCTGTCACAAGATTGGGAAATTATCCTTTGGACAACGACGGTTGAGATCTTGGAAGTCGATGCAGACTCTGATTTGTCTGTTATTCTTCCTAACTGGAACAATTTTGTCTAGCCACCAGGGTTACGAGACTTCCCTAAAGAATTTGGCTCTGATGATCTTATGAACTTTGACCTCAACCATGGAACTGTGAAAAGGGTTTACATTTCTAGTAGGATGCTTAAACCCATGGTGATTTTCTGGGAGAATGAGGTGGTGGACGGCTACCTAGGAATATAGTCCCAACATTTCCTCATAACTATAGGAAAATAGATCACGATGTTGCTTTAGGAAGTCTATGTACTATTGTTTCTTTTTGATAGGAATAGAGGCACTGATCAATGTGGGTTTCAGATCTATCTCTCTATTGAGGTTTACATGTACCAGTTCATCAACTGTGGTGGAGACTCCCTTTTCAATGGTGGAAGGAGAATCCACTAAATCATTTTCTTTAATTATAGAGGAGGGATCCTCAGTGGGAGGAGTTTCCTCTGAGTCAACATATCCCTATGGAAGACTGGTACCAGCCTGAGTGGCGGTAGACACTGCATCGAGGGACTCATGTGCTGCCGAAACCATGGCAATGAAAGTTGTTGATATGATCACATGTGGTCTTCGACCCAAGGGTCCATGCTTAATGATATTGAAGCAATAATAGCACGTAATCTTGATTCGTTTATCCCAACCTATCGAAACAAACATTAATGGTGTATTTCTCTTTCCAAGGGGCGGACATCCTGATATCTTATGGGTGTAGGGAGCTCTGGGATCACCCGAGCCTAATTCGTGTAGGAATATGAGGTGATCCTCCAGCGTCGCTTAGACTTGGGAATGTTATCCCCCATAGTTCTAGAAAAAATGAATCATTTTCCCATATCTAGGGTCTTAGTCTCCAATCAGTGGATTGGAAAGATGTAGGAATCATCCCGATCTACCCACGGGTCAGTCACAGCCGTAGCATGTTCAACCTTGTTAACCTGAATCTTATTTCCCTTTCTCTACTAATATTCAGCATCCATATAGCAGGATTAAAAATAGGAAAAGGTAGACATGTCACCTTTTAGTACACCCACTTGACCATTAATGGATTACTTAAGGCAATGTTGATATGATGAAGGGACTACCGCACGAAGGTGCAGCCATGGCCTACCCGTCAACACGATGTAAGTAGTGTCCTGTGAGACAACCATGAACCTGGTGCTGGATACCAAACCACCAAACTGGGTCTTCAGGTGGATATTTACAACCAAAGTCTATTCTATCCTATCATAACCTTGTATTTTTAAGTCATAGGGACTCATATCGTCCTCAGATAGGCCAATTTTTTGATGTGTCTGGGTTGGGATTTATTTGATCCCAAACCCTATGATGACAATGCAGGGATGAACCTCCACTCCATTGAAATGGTTGGTGATTTACAATGGGCATATGTTCCATTATATGGGATATCCTTCACCTTCTCGGGAGAATGAGATAGTGGCCTAGAATTCAGCATGCTCTACTGCCTTATTATGGAAGGCTTATGCATCTTCTGCCTCCATCTCAAACTGGAGGGGGCTTCTTAAAGCCTCAGCGAGGGCTTCACACATATCTAGTGATAGGAGAAGACCCTAGAGGTTAGAGAGCCTTACATGAATGTTGTACATATGATTAAGGACATCATACTTTCATGCCAAGATTTAACTTCTGCTAACAGGAGTACGATCTATGGAAGGAGGTATGGAGGTCCAGGCCGGCTGGACTGGCGGCTAATTGGTGCTGGGAATATCCCACTGCTCATTAGTCAAAGCCTATGGAGTGACTACCAAATGATTTCCAAATGACTGATATTGTTTTGTAATATAACGTGGCTGATCATGTCATGGTTGGCATGGATCTTCCTGATCTAGTAGCACAAACGACAGCATAGGTAGACCTGATGACATCAGATGAGAAGGTTGTGCATGTTGAGCTTTGTGCTGGGCCTACTATCTAGTTTTGGTGGCATTCACAGCTTGTCTAGAAGTGCAGACTGAGGCACTTTTATGACCCATATATTCATAGCTCCATCGACACTGGTGATGGTTGGGGATGTTGAGGGGATCCATCTGCGACTCCTCGCCGCCGGGAATCGTGTAGGGGTTTACCAGCTCCACGGTGTTAACCGAGGCATACCCTTGACTGTCACTTGAAAGATCATCCACCAATAGAATGATTCTAGGGGGATCTCTATCTCTAGGGGAATGAAGTCTCTAAGATTATGAGATAATGATGGAATCGGTGGGGGAATTTTTTTTCCATTGTGTCGCCGATGCATTCTCTTCTGGGAAGAGGAAGGGTGAGCCCTTGACGTTGAGGTACTAGATATAGGTGACATGGTGTCTTCTAAAGACTCAGATCGATTGAGGAATAGAATATTGATACCATAGGAATATGTGACTGCCTTACGAGCCATCCTATCATCATACTTCTGGGACCTTTGGTTAGAAACATGGGGCCACTCAAATTTGATGTCACTGTTGTTGTCTGGCTTCACGAAGACACATGCCACCTATTCCAAAGCTAGGCCTAGCCTAAATATTTTGTTATCAACCTGGTCTTGAAGACGGTCTTTAAACACATATCGTTATTTGAGGGTGTTCCCCAAGATCCAGTGATAGGGGTAGTAGTTGGGGAGATCAAAAAGATCTTCCTCTTCTGGCCTCCTACATTCAGAAAAACGTAGAAGTACCTATTCCAAGGCACTTCAAAAATAATCGGGGACCTGAGCCTCGTTGAATGAGTAGGTCCAATTTCTCATGTTCAAAAAGGGTGATCTGGGAGCCTGACCCTAACGAGGGGTTGTAGGAGCCTATCAAGGTGTTGGAGCCTGGTTATCTTGCCTGGGTGGTGGCAGCGCATTACACGGGGGCGCATGCCGATTCTGATGTGGGAACTGCGGGGCTAGAGGCTATGCTTGAGGTGGAGGGCCCCTATGGGAATATCGAGGTGGATCCACTTATTATAGCTTCATTTTCTTATGGGCCTCCATTTGGTCCACGAAGGTGGGCTCAAACTTAGCATCCCTTCTCATGGGAATTGCAGGAGGCAACAGAAGTTCCTTTTTGGCCTACTAAAAGGATTCCTCTAGAAGCTGGGCCTTATCAATGAAGTCAAGAAATCCTTTGGGATAATTCTGGGTAATGAAAGAGGGGACTAGTTCGGTGTTGACATTCCCCACACACATTGTCACTAGTTGTTCCTAAGTCAACTGAATATCAAAGGAGTAGGTAAGGCCTTCTCACCAGGGTGACAAAGTCTTCGACGCACTCATCAGGCCTCTTCTTTCACTTGAAGAGGTCTGCAATACTCATCTTTCAGGTTGTAGAGCTAAACTGGTAGATAAACTACCTACGGAGATCTTCCCAGCTGGTGATGAACCTAATGGGGATCTAGTTTTACATTACAATGTAGGTCCTTCCAATGTCTGTATGAAACATCATAGTTTGGAGGCCTCCTGTTGTGCTGGAGTTCCCAGCATGGGTCTGCACCTTGAGATTAAGTGTCCCAGATGATGCAACAGATCTCCCATCCCATTAAAGGGTAAAATGGTGGGATTTAACCCATGGGCATTGGCATATCATCCACCCACGCTGGATACAGCTTTCTATCAGGTGGTATTTCCACATGTTGAGTCTCCAACACCTCCAGGTGGGCAATGACTACCGCCATTGGATCATCCGGGTGGGGGTTCCTATCTTGATGAGGATCCTTGAACACCATTGTGTTTGTAGGTTCTTCAACATGATAAGTAGGTCTGAAGGCTCATGGAGTAGCTGTTGGGATGACATGCGGAGCAGTTGGGGGAACCTGAGCTGGGTCCCGAGAATTATCACGCTGCTCGGGTGGATTTGGCGAGACATACCGCACCCTCTTTCCATAAGTCATGTCCTCTATCTTGTCTACATGGGCAGGATGGTTAGGGTCACTTGGAGGCAATTCACCAAGGGGAATTTTTTCCTTCCCCTACTTCCCTAGCTGAGGATTAGCGTAGTCCGGTCCTTAGTCCATAGCGTTTTCATCAAGGAGTTCATCGACCATCTTCTTATGCTCTACGAGATGCTGAGGCAACATAGATTTTTCGGGATCATCCTCCATCTTTTTCACAAAGCCAGATGGGTCAGAGGGTTGGATGGCTTTGAGGTGTTCTTTTCCCTTATTGGGATTCTGACTGAGGGATAATGGTTTAGTAGGTATAGGAAGACCCAATAAATTTTTTTCTAGAGAGTGATCCTTCCCAATAGATCCAATAGGTGTGATACTCCATTTGGGGGTATGTCCTCTCCGAGTATCTCTAGCTCATTCTCTCATCATGGTAGGTCGGCCATGTTAACCACGACTCTTCCTAGAGGTATATACTCAATATATCCTAGAAAATCGGGCTAGCACTAGATAGAACTAAAATGGAAGGTAGAATACTACCCCCAACCATGGACCTCAACATGGGGAAAAGCCTCTTTGATTATCTTGTGGATCACTTTAAAGCTCTGAACACATCGTTGTTGGAGGGTCCTATGGTGTCCTGGTGACTCAGGGTGTTGGGCTATAGAGAGTGAGGAAAAATCAACCAAACAACACTATTAACCAAGGTATTCAAGGTGTTTCTGAATCATGGGGTAATCCACTCGCCGATGAAGAAGACGAAAGTGCATCACCCGGAGGGTTTAGTGAAAGCATCAAACTTCCTCTTGGGTAAGTGATTCTGGTGCAGTAAAATTCGGTGCCACAACTAGGAAAAACATTTCCAAGAAATGTATTGTTGTGAGAATGTACCACAAGATCCTCGGTTAAGACTAATGGTATGGCCCTTGGTTACCCAACTCATAAACTAGAGGCAGCTAGGGAATTAGTAGTGGTACTAAAACAGATCACTGAGATGGTAGGTTGGCTAGTGGAGAATACAGTGAGCGGGATGACTAGTCACCGCATCTTGGGCTATCCTCCAAAGAGTGCAGGGACTTAGCCACCACATAATAATAAGATGGGCTAGCGACCACAGTTTCTGTTGCATGAACTATGGCTACTGAGAGTGGACCATGTTGCTGCTCATCCGCCATCAGTCCCAAAAATGACTCTCTATGATCTCTGGTTGAAGTAGAGAGTGCTCCTAGTGATGATGGTGGCGATTTATTGGACAGACCCTATGGGGATGCCAAATATTCATCCTCCAAGATGTATCTATGAAGGGAGGCATGAATCCGGTGGACCTCACATTCCAGAATGATGAGGATGATGCGCCTCATTCCTTCCCTGGTCCTTGACACGGAGGATCGAGGTGAGGGTTCAATTGTTGAGTCTCATTCTGCCTCATAATCTAAGAATAAGACATGTTTAATTGTGGTCTGAACCATCTCAATATTATTTTTATGGTTGCGACGACTTACCCTCCTACCTCGGGATGCTCTTCAGGGTAGGGTAGATTTTTGGCTTGAGGAGGTCCTTCGTTAGAACTTGTTCTAGGGCAGAGAGGACTTATTCCTGGGTGATCTAGGTTGTGAGGATCACCTAGAAATATGTTAAAGGGAACATGGGGAGGACCTTTCTATCCACTGTCTGACGCATGGAGGGAATCTCCATGGGAAGTGCTGGAGCAGGTAGGACCTCCGCTGGAGCTGGTGGAACCATGGGTAGGGCCTCCATGCTTATTTCCTCTGGAAACATCAGTATGAGGAGGTTCCTCATACCGATTGAGAAGAACACAGGTAGGACCTATATGTTGGGTTTTTATAAAGTGAGGAAAACCTCCACCTCTCTGGTTGTTGGGATGAGGAGGAACTTCGTGAGCTGCAGTATGGTCATTGGAAAGACCCCCACACTAAAGGTTGACCGGATGTGTAGTATCATCACAATAGAGACCTGTAACAGGAGGAATGGATCCATTCCTGAGTTCATGGGTGTGGAGGAGGATTCCGTACTGAGTTCCAATGCAGCTGGGAGGACCCTCATTCAAATTGAAGGTGGCATGGTGAGGACCTCCACACCGAACTTTAGATAGGGACATACCTGTTCATTCATTGGTGATGGTATGGGGAGGACCTTCGTACTGGGTGTAATTTCCATGGGTCGGCCTGCGGCGGGCTCCACCTATATCGGTGACCAAGAGAGTTAACCCAACCTACCCATGGGGCGGTTGGGGCCTCAATCCAGGTCGAGTGTCTGTATTCCCCTACTCAGCATAGATAGGGAACTGATGGTATGCGTCAGCAGTGTCATGGGCCATGGTAGTCATTGACATTGACACCCCTTGGAAGCCATCCTCCTCATCCTGTTTCTGACACTGGTGTTGGGTTAACTGGACTAGGGCCGGTGGTCTAGATGCATAGCTTACCTGCTCTTCAACTCATGGGGCTGGGTGACAGTGTGGATGTAGCATAGTGGGAGTCCTCCTTGGGAGCCCCTAAAATGGGATCTAGGTCGAGTTGTCCCGAACATCCTTCATCTCATCAGTGTAGGGGAGGGATTCATCGAAGATTTCTAGGGTGACACTCCCAAAATGGTTATGTGTTGAAGTGGGGAGCAGTGGCTCCATGTATGTCCCTTGGGGGTGGCGGTGATGAAGAAGCACAAAAGCCTCAATGTCTTGATGGGCCATATCCCTGGTTGGGATAATCCCCTCCTCCTCGTATCGCTGAACAAGTTCATTTATCACCCTTCATTTAATGATTTCAGAAGAGGATATGGGGCGTGGGCACCCAAAAATTTAGGGTGTGGAATCTATCGCAAAAGCGATGGGGCCACACGGGATTTCCTCATTGATGTTTCCCCTGCCTCTACATCAGTGGGTGGATGGTGATCGATTTCATGTCATAGAAACTTGGGTCCTGCTAAGCCAGGTGATTTAACCATTAGTGCTTAAAGAAGGAAAGTGGCATCCAGTGCCCTAACAATATTCCATCTCCCATTGTTGGTTAGAAGGATCCAAGCTGACAATGTCATAGACCGAGATGTCCAACATTCAACTATGCCAAATTCTAGGGAGTGTCATGCTAGGCCCACCATTTTCATGGTGGGACCAAGTGCCTAAAACTTGGATCCGGTGACACTTCAATCCACTAATTTCTCGAAAACTACTAATCTCCACATTGAGGAGAATAATTTCAGGTCAGGTTCACCATTTCTATTTCTGACTCTTTTGTCGGGGCATGCATCCATCTCTCGTTCAGAGGAGGATGCATAGATGTTTCCCCGCATTCCCACTTTCCAATGGTGGGTGGCATCTTCCCTTATTCAGGGTTGTTTTCTCCTTGATCAAAATTGGATGATGGGATGTTGGTTCCTCCTTCCATAGATTCCTCCTCAGAACTCTTCTACTAGTTTGGGTCTCCCTCATAGACTTAATACATTGTTTGTAAAACTCTTCCCAATTCCATGTCTTCATGGATGGTGGTTAATTATGTTTCTTCTGTCATGACATTCCAAGGGGTCCATCTAGGTCAAAAACCTTCAGTTGGGGTAGTAGTCACGTTGGACATCATTGGTGTGTATGAACGTTGGAACACTGGTGTGTTTGGGTTTCTTTTCCTTATTATAGGGCTTATTAAGGGTGCATAATTTTGAGGCATCCCACATTGAGTGTGGGGAATTATATTCCATAGTCATGTCTATGAGGTTTTCCTTAGCTTCCTAAGTTTAACATAGGGTATACCGCGAGTTTAACATCTTGTAGAGAAAGACCAGACTGATCAAAAAACTAACGAGATTGGATCGTGTGGGTGTAACTCCATGAGAGGACACTGATGTTGGGGCCAACACATCATTAGTAGCCTGATTGTTACTAGGAGAAGTAAGAAAGTGAGTGACATGATCTCACTAGGATGTGGCATCCTGGGTAAGAATGAATATAGATATAGATTATTGAGAGTGGATGGATAGATAGATGGAGCTAACATGAGGGCGATGGTGATGTTGGACTTGAGCATCGAAGATACTTCCTACGTATCTCTGTGGTAGGTAATCAAAGTCTGTGTAGTTTGGTGGGGTTATGGGACACTTGAGGAGGTGGCCCGTGAGAATGGATGCACGGATGGGACCCGGAGGAAGTGAAAACTCTGGGTTGGGATATGACCTTCCCAAAACACATGGGCTCCAGGGAGAGACTAGGATGAGACATGGGCGGTGTGCATGAACCTCATAGAGGCTTCATACGTATCCCCGAGGTGGGGAATCAAAATCCACGTAGTTCAGGATGGGGGTATAGAATTGAGGTGTGTGTAGAGGACAGTGATCTGATGACATACTGGGGCTTATGTGTGGTTAGCATCTCAGGTTGATCTGACACTCAAGGGGTAGACTAGATATGTGGATCCAAATAGGGGGGAACACCAAAGTTTACCAGTGTTTGTGTTTGAACCTCAAGGAGGATTCCTACGCACCTTGTCTAGGAGACATGGATCAAACTTACGTACTTCATATTACAATGGATTAACGTTGTGTCGGGATGAAAACAGATTAATATTGGTTGGGGATCACAACAACTAAAATGTCTTACAATCATGTGGGGATGACAATAGTTTACCACTGGTTGGGGATCACAATGGTTTACTTCTGATTGGGGTACAATGGCTCACTGCTGATTGGGGTAAAACGGCTTACTAGTGATTGGGATTGAACCTAAAGAAGGCTTCCTACATACCCTACCTAGGAGAAAAGGATCAAGCCCACATAGTTTTAAAGTATACGGTTTATTTTCATGCTAGATGAAAAGGGGGCGTACAGTTTAATGTCATGTAGGATGACGGTGGTCCGACGTGGAGTGGTCAGGACTGATGGGTGTGGGGCTAAAACCTGAGGGAGGTTTCCAACATACCCTACCTAGGATACAGGGATCAAATTCCATGTATTTCGGAATGGGGATATAGTTTAACATCATACGGGATGTAGGTGAACTGGCATGAAGGGGTCGGGACAAGTAGATGTTGGTCTTGAACCTCAGGGAGGCTTCCTACATACCTTGCCTTGGAAAGGATCAAAATCCATGTAGTTCGGGATGAGGGATACAGTTTAACATCATGTGGGAAGAAGATGAATCGACATTAAGGGGTTAGAACCGATGGAGGTGTTGGGATTGAACCTCAAGGAGGCTTTCTATGTATCTTGCATTATCAAGGATCATGGTCCACATAGTTAGGAATGATGGATTGTGGCTTACGCTCTGGGATGGACCAGGGAGGATTTCATGGTCGATGTTTACTCTAATCCCATGCGAGTCATGTTTAGTGTGAGAAAAAAGATATAACAAAACCTGACTATCACGTTATGAAAGGTGCGTTCTTGGAAAATGGAACGGGTCTTACATGTGGTTAGCATACCAAAGAGGTAACAGGGGCTTATGCATGGTTATCAGCCCAGAGAGATAGATATTGGGACTTACTCCAGGATGGAGGCCCGGGGGAGAAAATCCCAGAGGGAGAGGGATGGGATAATGAAGGTTCTAGTGCCTATCGCTTCTTCAGTATTTGGAAAAAAAAGAGAGGAGGGGGAGAAGATATGTTTCCTCCTGCAAAAAAAGGATAGGGGCTTACACCAAGATAGTTGACCTTCCCCAAAAACAGGTGCCCCTCCAGAAAATAATATCTCATTCCATGTGAGTAAGATATCATTTACGTGGACACTAGCGGGCATAGAGATTGTCTGATATGGGTTACCCCATGTATGATTCATGGGCAGAGGCTATAGTTTAATGTCATGTGCTGAGGAAGATGGTGCTTTGAATTTTAACGTCCTGTAGCTCAAAGAATGTGGGTTCACTCTTCACCCCTTGGACTTACATAACTCACACTCTATAACCCTTGGTGAAGGGAAGACACCAATAATTCCATGGTGAGGGGGTGTTGTGGAGTGATCCATTGAGTGGCCCATGTTTGCATGGCTATGAGATGAAGAAATAGTTGTTAGCGTGCCTATGCGAAGAAGCATAAGTCCAAGAAAAGCAGCGTGAAGAACCACCCAAAGACCTTGAAATCACTTCTTATGAACCTCGAGGGTCATACGAGAACATGTTTTGTAGAGCAAAGGGGTTCATAGGAAGAGACCTCGTGAAGTTCTGGTTCTCCATGTAATGGAGGGGCTTCGTGAAGGGGTATGCTTCATGAAGTGAGGTGGCCTAGAATAGGAATAGGTAATAGGTGCACATGGAAGGTGCTTCATGAAGTATAAAGGATCTCGTGGAGTAGGGCTTCAAGAAGAAAGGGTTCCCTGTAAAGCATAGCACCGAGAAGCAGTGTACCTCGCGAAGAATAGTAACCATGCCTTAGCATGTGGTTCTCATGTTCATGGGAGGTACTTCATGAAGAATGAGTGATTTTCAAAGACCCAAGTCCCCTTAAGGATATTCTTCCTTTGTGAAGGCCCATGGGCTTCACGAATGGAATCCCTGCTTAAAGAGGGGTTGTATTTAATCCAAGGGAGAGGCACATCACAATTCTCAAGTACCTCTAAGGGATCATGTTTTACATAGAGTAACATGCTTCACGATTCGAGAGATGAGAAGGAGAAAGGTCAGAGTATTCATCTTTTGGTCTCGAGGGGAGCCTGGTATTTATAAGAAAGAGGTGGAGTGAAGTAGGGATCACTCGACGCGAATCCACATGGTTCTTTGTCATAACTACAGCACCTCCCACCTCCATGCTCTGCAGCGGCTTCACAAACATATTTTGGATCATGGAGCCTCCCACCTCGTCGATCCATAGCGGCTTTGAAAACTTATTTCAGATCACGGAGCCTCGTGCATCATTTCTCTATGGTGTCTTTGCAAAGGAGGTGGCTTCGTGCCCACCGTGGTACTGCAGGGCTTCACGAACTACATGGTGTTCAGGGGCTCCATGAATATGATTCACGAGGTAGCCTCTTGGGAGTTGATTTCCTCTTTCCATTGTATTTTCCTCTATACATATTTTGGAACCAATAATGATCAATTCCATAAATTACCTATTGATAATTTTCTTATAATAACTTCTTATAAGTTATCATTTGATAATTCTATATTACTATCTTTTGATAATATCTAATAATTAACTTTTTATAATTCATTATAAAAATCATTTAATAATTATGGAACATTTTATTTTGTTAAAATTTCACAATATAATTTGATCATTTTTACACAATTATCCTTTCTAAAACAACATATTTATCACTTTATAAATTTAATAATTTATCTTTTGATAAATTTTATCGATTATCCTTTGATAATTTTATGGAATTATCCCTCAACAATCATGGACCTATCATATTTTATTTAAATCTACCATTTTTTCAAACTTTTAGAATAAATTTATAAATGGAATTAAAAAAAACTCACCTTTCTTTCTCCTTGCACAACTCCAAGGGAAAATATGGAAGATGGCGCATGCATTGGGAAGAAATTATCACATAAAATGGAGAAAAAATGATTTAAGGAGCCTTTACAAATTGTGTAATAAGAGTTTTTGGATCCCTCAGGACTGATGAATCAACAAATGAAGAACACTGGTTCATTTAGCTATTTACAACCCTAAATACATACACCTTTGGAAAAAATCAATACCCCCAAATAATCTTCTATTTCATATGTATCTTGCTGATATAGTCATTAATTTAACCCCATTAATGGGTTTTTGAATCAATCAAGTCAAAAATGTGTGAAATCCAATATTTTTAATTTAATTAGGAAAAAAATGGAGGTTACACATTGATGAAGAATATGGGTTAATAAAAAATATAATTTAATATATAGATTAATAACAAGATAATAAATGGGGATAAAATACATTACTCTCATATTAGATGTTACCAAACACCTAACATGGTCAAGGGTTATGTCATGCCTAGGGTAAAACCTACATTTCGGACCTAACGGTGGTCTTATATTTATCATATGATACACAATTTGGGAGATAATTCAATTTTATTGTAAAAAATTATAATAATAATATTAAATAAATTACCCTTTCATGTGATGTTACCAAACACTCTATGCAAGAAATGTTTATGTTGTGCCTTGGATAAATCCCACATTATGGATTTAATAGATGTCTCAAATTTCCTATGTGAGACATGAATTAGGAGATATTCTATAATTTAAGAAAAATCCCATGTGGGTAATGTAATATATTTAATTTTTTTAATTTATCAATAATGAAGCTCTACAGGCCTCGGAATCTCATGCTAACTTAGTACCTAACTATGAAGATATTCTATAGAATATACCAAGGTGCTAACTTGTATTTTACCCATAAACAAATCCTCTAAATCATTTATTAAGTTATTTTTATTGAAAATTTTCATTTTCACATAATAATACTCAAAATTTATTATAAAATAAGGTTCTTATTATCATTGAAATTTGAGGGTATTCTAATTTTTTCCCACTATTGCCTTATCATCACATAGAAGTAACACTAGAGGTCTTGATCGAATAACTTAGACCACTATGCTTAAACATAAAATGAGTTCTCACATTTATACTCCTTGATCCATTCATGTTGCCACCGAATATGGACAAGTCATACCATGTTCCCTTATAGTACCTTCTCACTCTGTTGTATATTCTTCATTGTATAATCCTCATAAGATGTCTCAAGCTCCATCTCAGCATCCTCATAGTCAATGACATGCGCAGGATAGGGTATGTACCTCTAGCTTTGAGACTCATGAAAAAAATCACACATACCTCGATGATGTGGAGGAAGAACTAAAAAACAAACCATTTTCCCCATCCATTCAATGATCATGAATGTTCTAACAAACCATGGTGCAAGATTACCTTTCTTCCTCAGAAGTTGATGGCCTAACCGAAGATTCATACTCAATAAAACCTAATCACCCACAGAAAACACTAAAGTTCTCCTCATATAGACAACATGTGACATCTTTTTAATCTAAGTGGTGATAACCTATTCTGAAATAGATTTACCCTCTCAAATGTTTCCTAAACCAAACTAGTCCTCACAGCTTCTGTATCGCCAGCCTCATGCCAATAGTGATTTGATTGACACATCATTTTATTAAGATCCTCATAAAGTGACATATAAATTTAATCCCAACAAATATTGTTTTACATGAACCCAGACAAGGAAAGGTGATCATCCCAAGAACCACTAAAATCTAAAGAGAAAGCTCAAAACTATCCTCTGGTATGCATATCCTTCTCTTAGAATGATTTTCTGTATGAGGATGGTACACTATGAGAAATCTTAGAAAAGTCCATAGGGCCTTCTATAAGACCTTACAAAATTTCAATGTAAAGAATTCATCTCCATATTAAATAATTCTCAGGGTTACTCCACTTAAGAATATAATCTCACAAACATAGATCTTACCCATCTCATCCACTGAGTGAGTCTCTCATATTGGTAAAATGTGTGAAACCTTTTTTGACTGGTCAAAAATCACTAAGATTTCATCACAGATACTGAGGGTCATAGGTAACCCTATCAAAAATCCCATTATGAAATTCTCCAACTTCCATATGGTCATTATAATTTTATGAATTAACCCACCTGGATGTTGTTTCTCAACCTTTACCCTCTGGAAGGTAAGTCATCAGAATACAAACCCTGTAATGTCCCTCTTCATCTCTAGCTACAAGAACTGTCACCTAAATTCATCGTACATATTCATCACACCAAGATGTACTTCCCATCTCGAGTTATGTAAAAATCTCAATGTCTCCTTTTTTATAAAAGTAGGAACTACTAGTCCCCCATATAACATGATCACTTCTTCATTTTCCATTGACCATCTAGGTATCAAGTCAGCTCCATACAGTTGTTCCCTCAACATAACACACTCTAGGTATCACTACTATCAAGACTTTACATAGTCCAAAAGTAAACTTATTATAAACAATGTGCACTTATTCAAATTATATATTAATATATTATAATTATTAAATAATAACTCAATCAATCATCATAATTAACCATAGATAATTGATCAAGCATGTTAGCCAATTCCATCAAGTGAATCCATAAAAATTATCCAAGCATCAGTACTTCTCATATTCAAATAGTAACCAAAAATTCAATACTTTGGATCAAAAATTACTGAATGTGGATTTCACAAGATTTAGTGGTTTCTTTGTGTTCATAGTGATATCATTTGCTGTGTTGAATTACACAACAATTTTTTTGAGACTTATTAACTGGATCCTTAACCCTTTTCTGGATCAGTATGAGATAGTCTTCTGTGATGACATACTTATGTACTTATAATTAGAGGTGGAGCACATGAAAGACATGGGGATTTCTTGAGATATTCTCCATGGTTTTTATCTTTATGGTGAGATTATATAAAGACATTCCTAGATTCAAGAGGTCCACTTATTATGATATGTCATCTCAAACATGGGAGTGATAGTGGACCCATCCAAGGTGGAGGCAGTTTTAGCTTGACATCCACCCAAGGTCATGGTTGTGTAAGTATATGCTCATAATAAATTTTCTTGTTCACTATTATTGAGTAACATAATAGATCACTACACCTCTTTGTAGTCAGTCCTCGAGGGTAAGGATAGTTTAGCATGCTTGTACCCCACCACTTTTATAATGATTTAGGGAGGCTCAACTTAGAGATACCTCTTGTTAGATCTTTCATGACCATATATCCACTAGATATGATCCTGATAGATTTTATAAAGTTGGGGATCACATCATCCTTGTTTGAGGATGGATGATGATAATAGTCATGTTGTGAGGGGAGATGCTGAGGAGGTTTCTCTCCCATAATATTACACCTGGGAGTGGTGTGGTTATACTATGATCCATTGGAATTATTATTAGTTTATAAGGATATTGTAGATTGTTTTTCAGTTTAACACTTGATGTCTCACATACCAGTACGTGGGAACTATAGTGATCATAAGGATGTAAAAATGAGATGGTATCTTTATGGTTTTCATTATGGTGGATTCAAAAACCTCAAAAAAGCCATGATGATATCTAAGTAATAATATATAAGCTTTCCAAGTTATCCCAGTACTTAACCATCCAATGGTAGAGCTTAGTAGAAAGTTTAGCATGCCTGTACAAGCATAAGACTGTCCATTATTGTGTAAATTCCCTTGAAGATCACTACAAACTAAGATTCTCACTTCATGTCATGATTATGGAGAGGATTCAGGATTCCTTTGGGAGTTATTTGTGCTTCATCATATTTTTTCTACCCCAGAAATATTTCAAGGTAATTAGACCATTCAAATTTTGATTCACATGTTTTATTTTTTCATATTGGTTCTGGGTTTTGTTGGGAAGGTTCATCTACCATTGGTGGAGTTTGAGGATCATATCAACTACCACTCCGACATTGATGTATCACAATTTTAGGTCATATATATGAGACATTATAGGCCACCGTGGTACTGGTCAAAGCATGTGGGAGAAAATTCTTTTGGGACTATAGTTGGTGCTCGCAATGGTTGTGAAGGGTAAAGTTCATCCAAGTGTGGATGAGGATTTCCCATAGATGTTTGAGTCCTATGTGAACTGATGATGGTAGCCTTTGTAGTTCAGAAAGGAGATTATGTGTTTTGAGCGACAAAACCTCATTTAGAGTCATGGGGATTGGCTAGGATGGAAGGATATATTTTAGTTTCATAGAACCTTATTCAATTACTACGTTGTGTTAGTGAGGTGGCATCTCTCTTAGCCAAATTATCATATTTATACCAAATGCACAATTTATTCCATGTGTCGCAGTTGAGGAGATATGTGTATGACTCATTGTATGATTTAGACCAGGATAAGATGGACATTGAAAGTGGATTTACCTTCTTAGTATCCCAATGGAATTTATGAACTGATAGTATAATACCCGTAATTTTAAATTATTTCCCATGGTTTCATGTTTATTAATAGTATGGGAACCTTTATAAGAGCTTGTGGGAGTGGGAAACCCAGTTTCAACTCAGTAACCTCACTTGTCTAAGTAGGTTTTTGGTTTTTGAGATGAAAATCATTGAATTTTTGGAGACTGTAATGAATCTATTTTTTATTTATAAGAATTTGGAATATTTCTAAGAATATTTTTAGATCCATTAGCTAAGTCGATGTGAGATTTTGGGGCCCATTGATGCTCAGTTTGATATATTAAAAATGTTATATTTATTATGTCACACACACGTAGTTTTTGAAAAAATAATGGAATATCTTCTGAACAAAGTCTTGGATTGGAAATCCAAGACCATGGTTGATTCTGGAATGTGAGGTTTACCCTAGGTGAGACATAAAGTTGTTTGGATATAGTTTTTTGGTAGAGGGAAGTCATTAGCATGTGCATTAAGTGAATTAATTAATTTAATTTATGTATTTATTTTATGAACTAAAATTAATTATATATCTATTTAAAATAATTTATAGAAATATTTTAGCATTAGCGGCATAACCCTTTGAGATTATAGAGGAGGGGGAGGAGATATTATTTTGAAGTGATAAACTTAGAATGTGGATAGATGATATCGATCGAGGAAAATCATGATATGGATGATGAACATAGCAGGATATTCAAAAACATCACTAGTGAGTGTGTTCTTCATCAATGATCAATCAGTTCTCTAGGTAAGATGTTTTATTTTTTTTGTTTTAATCCAAATATATAGTTTTAAATGAAAAAAAAAATAATTCCTCCTAAATTAATTCATGAATCTCTTTTCATTAATTATTTAATTATTTTTTTTATCTTCCCAGATGTAGAAATTTCATATGAATTTATCCTCATTGTTTTTAACTGCATTGTTAATCCACATTTGTTAGATACTATTGGTGACAAATAAACTAACATGGAAATAAATCTATAATTATTTTATGTCTTATGAATTTCTCCATCCTTTCTTGGTGTTTATCATTGGTATTTTGGTTGGCTGGTGATTTGATGATATTTGGTAAAACAAATCATTTTTCATTCATACTTTTCCAAAAAAGATCATATTTATAGTTTTTGTTTTAAATTTTAAAGTCACTAAGTAGGTGAAAAATGATGATAAGAATCCAATGATAGGTCGAGTAAAGGTGGATCTATGAGCTGGATTGAATGGATCTCTCTAGGGACATAGTAGAGGATGATACCAGGGAAAGGGTGGTTAGAATACAGTAACTAGATACAATAGATGTCTGATAAGTCATGTGAGATAGTGATCATGTGGGTTGGTTAATGTGGTAGTTTGGGATGAAATGTCGAGGTGATAGTATCTGGTTATGTTGAGGGGGTGGTGGTGGTTGGTGGTGCAGGGTGCGACGGTGGTTGTCGATGATGTAGGTTGTGGTGGCAGTGGCCATCGTTGGGGATGAAAATCTCATTTTATGGGAAGAAGTGTGAAACTCCCCCCCATACATAATTTGGAGAATAAAGGGGGGTATAAGATGTTATAAAAACAATAATAATTATATTATTACTGTTAGATCTATTTTATGATGTAACTCCTTCATTTGACATCTATTTGATGAGACATCAATGGAATTGTGATAGTGATATTGAGGTGGTTGATTCAAGACTAATGGTGGGTGCCTAATTTGGACTCATATCTTGGACCCATGAAGTTCCATTTGTATGTGATATGTTAAAATGAATTTTCTCACCAGGTGTCTATTTTGGGAAATTAAATAGCATATCCTGAGTTATTTTACAATAGGGATAAAAAAGAAAAGATATTTGTGCCCATTTATAGCTATTTGCAGTGAAATATTAGTGGATTTACTTTTTTCTAATGGGCTGATGACAACCCACATTCTCTCATCAGGATTTTTACAAACTCATATTTTGGCCCATGAGCATCCTATCTAGAGTAGTTTTCTATGAAGAACATAATGGTGTCCTTCATTTTTGAATGAGAGTTATGATGTGAGCTGTTATGTGCATGAAGATTATTTCAGTGATTTTTGACTATTGAAACTAATTGGGTGTGCTCAGAGAGATTCCAAAATCGATACTCCCTTGTCACACCAGTTAAAGGGTCCCTAATTCTATTTAAATAGTTATAATTAATACTCCCCCATACTATACTAGGGTTTGGGTCCTCTATATATGGATTGGTAATCCCCTGTATTCAAGATCCAATGGGGAATCAATCTTTCACTGCAGTTGTGGCTCCCTCGACTATGGATCATAGTGGAAAGGTGTGGGTCCCTTCACATATATTATGGTGTGGTTTAGTGGAATTCTTGACTAGATATGTGGATACCTCAACTACGGATTATAGTGGAAAGTTTTGGGGGCTTCCACATGTATTATTTTACGGTTCAACATCATACTAGGCATCAGAGATGGATCTTTGGAGCTATAGTCATACTCATCATTATTATCTAGATTGTGGAGATGTAGATCCCCATTCTCTCTTCATTTGAGCTTCTTGTTGAGAATATATATTATATTTATTTTCTAGTTATTATGGTTGTTGTATCATATTATTATTGGAATTCCCTTATGGTGATTATCTGACTACTCTCTCTTAATAGATTGTAATTGGTGATTTTGGGGTATCCTACATGGTATACATATACTCACCTCTTCATGGTATTTTCCCACACATGTTGTGTCTTATGAAAACAATATACATATTATTAGTGACTATGGTGAACCAATTATTAGTGTATCTTAGTAGTATGTAGTTAATTTGAAGGATTTCGGTGATCGGAGTTTGGGTTCTGGAATTGAGCTCTCCCCTTCTCTACTCTTTACAGATATAATCAGTTTGGGTTCCCCCCTATATTTATGATTGGGAATTTATTTTTCCTTTTTTTAATTTTATTATGATGTTATTATATGATATATTTATTTACAATAGGTTTTTTCATACATGGTTTACACCCTATATGAATCTATTTTTTATGATATATTTGCATTGTTTCATGGAGCTAGTAGTGTGCATGCATACATGTATTTAGGCTAAGGCCTCCCATTTTATTATTTCCTACTTGGTAATTTTCACTAGAACCTAGCCTATTGGAGGAGTGATTGGGGTGGTCTGGGCTCATACTTTCCTGACTAGGAGGGCACAATGGGTTATGTCATGACAAGGGTAGAGAAAATATAGGACAATTAGGACTTGGGTAGGGGAACTATGATAGTTCATGGTGTAAAGCCGCGAACTTTTCGAGATATTTTTATACTCCTATATAGGTACTGTTTTTTGGTTGAGTACTTTTTAATTTGGTTTTTATCTTGGGGTGAGTTTGGGTGAAATTTTGAGAAAAATAAAAGAAATTGGGCAGTTCATGGTTGGGGCACAGTTTTCCATAACTGTGCACCGTGGCTTGACAAACACTACAACCTTGGGTAGTGGGGTTTTTCATGTATAGCATACAGTTTTTCTAATCATCCACCCTATTAGTAGAAACCATTCAACCCCCTCTAAGAGGCACACAGTTAATGTGCATGGTTGGCAGAAATCGTGTGCCCCAAGCAGCAAACTGTTCATACATGATTTAACTCCCCCCAAAAATATTAAAATGTTTCCAAATCCATCATATAATAACCCTGAATGATCTAGATCAACCCATAACCAATTTTTATTGATTACAAAGCCACTAGGAGGGATTTCAAGGTTGTATAACATCTATTTTTCAGGATTCGAATCCTAGATTGAAGATCTACAACCCTCCTAATAAGTGAATCTAACCCTTCTTGGTTTCTCATTCCTTTTCCTTTCTTCTACCATACTAAAAAAGGTTTTACTCTTATTTTGATTAGATCTAGATCTAGGATTGTGGATCTAGATATATAATTAAAGGATCTTTATTTTTTTTATATTGATTTAGGGGTTTATATCGGGATCTCATACTACGTTGTTGTGCCGCTAAAATTTTGGGGATTTCTATTGGGCGATTGTTTGTCAAAAAATAAAGGTAGGTTGTCTATAATTAAAATCCCATAGTCTTGATTGAAATTATGTATATGTAATTGCAGAATTTATATTTGATTTTTATAAATTGATTTCTTGATGGAATTAATTAATTTGGTGAATTAATTATCTGAGGGATATGTGATATTGGGGATAGTTGAGATTATAGATTTAAGATAATTAATTGACTAATTAATTATGATATCTTGAGATAGTTTATTTTAGATAGTTAATTGATTAATTAATTATGATATATTTAGAACTAAAAATTGAGATAATTAATTGATGTATTAATTATGAGATATTGAGATGGGGAATTGAGATAATTAGTTGTTGAATTAATTATAGGTTAGTGATTGATTAATTGTTGAGTTAATTAAAGGATTTGTTGTGATTAATTGATTGGGTAATTAATTAAGGGGAATTATGTGATGACTAATTGTTGAATTATTAATGAGATTGAGATGACTAATTAACTGATGAATTAATTAATGGGATAGATATGATTAATTAATTTTAAATTAATTAATGAGATAATCGTGTGTGGGACATGGTCTGCTTCATCAAAAACCCATAGTATGAAATGATATAATTAATGGTATCATGAAAATTTAAATGAGAAATAAGATAATGAATGGTAACATGGAAATTAAAATGTCAAATTAGATAATGAATGGTAACATAGAAATTCAAATGTGAAATGAGATGATGAATGGTAACGTAGAAATTCAAGTGTGAAATGTCATGGGGAATGGTAACATGGGCATTAAAATGTGAATTGTGAGGATGAATGGTAACATGGACATTAAAATGTGAATTGTGATGATGAATGGTAACATGGGATTTCAAATATGAATTGTAATAATGAATGGTAACATGGACATTAAGAATTGTGATATCCCATGGGATTTTTTCATACTCTAGCATGGGATGAATCATGTATTGAGATATGGGTGTCCATAGAAACCTGAGGGTTTATGTGGTTAAATAGATATTAATTGATAATGTGACAACTTTTTAATTATTCATTGTAATTAATTATTTATACAACTTCATACACTATAATTTGACTGGATATTGTTTTGTACACCGTTATTGGTGGCCTACAGAGTTGTACTCACACCCTATGTAGGCTTCCTGATCAGTACCTAAATATATTTCATGGTTGAAAGATAGGATAACGGTAAGGGCTAGTGTTAGAGGGCTGAGTCAGGATAAAACATGGATGAAGGAACTATATGTGGATCGGGACCCACTTTAAAGTCATTAGTGTCTTTACTTTTGATTTTTCATATTGAAACTTGGAACATACATTATTATGACATATTTCATGTTCAGTTTGATAGTGTATCTCCAGTTTTTGTCATCATATGATATTGGAATCCTTCTACTTTTTATATATATTTGGTTATTGATTAGTTATTTTATACTGGTGTTTTACTCTAACAAAGATTTTATAGTATCCCCATGACTGATATTAGACCCTTATTGCTAGTTTCAACCTCTAGCATATGGGGAGTCATGCTTGAGGTCATGTGACCGACTAGCTTGGGACACTCTTGTGTGGCACCCAGGCCTGGATGTTACAAAGTGGTATCATAGTCTAGTTTTGTTTTCTTTTTTGTTTTTTCTTATTATTTAGGAAAGGTGCATAAGAGACTAGGAAGAGTCAGACCTTGGTTATGATCTCATGAATGGGAGTAGCTACCCCATGTATGTGAGATAACCAAGTACCTAGAGTGGGATTGTTGTTATTGATGTTTTCTATCATATTTGAATATTATTTCACCTTCGGTGACACACTTTTTGTGTGATGCGATTATTATTTCAAAGATATTTTGATATTTGAATCATGTCCTGGTAAGTCCTGAGAGTTGATTATTCATGCATAATTCTAAGAACTCCAGGTTATTTCACAACATGCATCATTTTTTACGCACACACAGAAAAACGGGTTAGGGGTAAGCTGTTGAACTTGAACTATTTTTCCTTTCTTTTGAAATTGAA
This sequence comes from Viscum album, assembly GCA_963277665.1. Taxonomy (NCBI): domain Eukaryota; kingdom Viridiplantae; phylum Streptophyta; class Magnoliopsida; order Santalales; family Viscaceae; genus Viscum; species Viscum album. The sequence continues at coordinate 781,383,890 of OY728123.1, read as the reverse complement.
TTAAAAAAGGTTCCTAACGTAAAATCGAGAAATATTTTCAAATGGTTCAAGATGAAAATAAATGGGTGTATAAATGAGAAACTTAAATAGTGATAATTTTTTTACCCTTGTTGATTATTCACTGAAAGTGGCTAATATTAATTTTTAATATCTTTAAATTAATTGTTACAGAGTCCATAAACATTGTTTTTAGTGCATTACATAAATAGAACTTCATTTCTCATCTAAAATTCAATTCTTGTTTAAAATGAAAATTTGGTCCCAATCATTCATTTGTTTGGGTACAACATTATATTCATTTTCTGAATTTGAAATTTTGGTATATGATTTATCACTTTATTTGGAACATTTTATCTTTTAGGTCCGATGGATGTATCCCAAGGGAAGATGGATAAGTTTTCACCCGAATGCAGAAATTTGTGGAGAAAGCATAATGGGCCTAAGGCCCATCAAACAAATGTGGGGCTCACAAAAAAAACCAAATGAAGCCCAAATTTAAAAATTAAAAAGATAAAAATATGAGGATCATTTTATTCAACTGTGTCTGGAACTAATTCTGAAGTTTTCATGATGATAAAGGGATCTGAAGCTGAGATTTAAATGGTGGACCCGACATTAATGCACATGAAGTCGTCCCACCATTTCGACCATAACATTTAAACGACTGAGTCAAATGTCCTTAACATTGTACATCGTATATAGGACACATGGAAGAAGATATTTGTCTTCTACGACCCCTCAATATTCGGCCTCCATCAATTAAATATTTGAACGTCAAAATGGTGGACAAATCTGGACAGTTTTCTGGGTCAACTTCGAAACGTCAGTTTCCTTGATTATTCACCCTCGTTTTGACTCTATTAATTATTGGGGGTGAATTAATTGTGGGGGGTGGACCTAAGGCTCCTAATATGCCTATATAAAGAGATGTTAATGAAGGGAATTATCATCTAACATTTTTCTTTGAATCCAATTTTTTCTTTCAATTGTAATTTCCCGCTTTTGTTTTGTAATGGCATCGTCAATTTCTCTAATGTAAGTTTTTCATTCACATTCAGTATTTTAATAAAATTTATTCTTCCTAATTTTTATCTTCCTTTTCTTCACACATTGATACCGTTGAATCAAGGTGTGAAATTATTCACACCAGCACTTGTGATTTCAATCACACAATGGTGGAGTGTTCGTTCTTTTAATAATTTTCTTCTTCTTCAATTCCACCCCCATAAGTCTACATCCTACTTCCATTGGTAGAATATCATCAATGGAGGGATAACCTCTTAAGGTTTGATCTAAGTGAGTATCAAGGTCAGGGATTGAATGTTATTTCATGTACTTAATATTTATATCTATTCGTTATTTTAGGATTTCCGTTTGATGAGTTACATTCTTTCTCATCTTTTACAACTTTAACGATGACACATTATGAGTGCTAGTACGATCTATTTCCTTTGAGTGATAATTAAAGTGATCCTCAAATTGAATTGGTTATTGGCCATGGAATTTTTTAGGTATTAAATTGGTGAATGATTTGGAATAATTATCCCATTGTTTGGATATGTCTTGAATTAATGACATGAAATTTTCAAAGAAAAGAAATTCATCCAATCCACCCCAAGGAAAACCCTAAGATCAACCCTCCTTCAATAATTGTTTAGTTCACATAATTTTTTTATTATATGTTATTTAAATTATATCTTTAGTTATACAATTAAAATCTACCTCAAATTTGGCCACTTCATAGGCAATCCATCAACAAATCATAGTGTCTCAAGGTTTCTTCTTCGGTCCCTATGGATTCGATCCCTACTTGTACTTCAACGACCGCTTTTACCAGTAGGGTAAATTTGGGTGCAACCAAATTCTGGAGCTATTTCCGGGGACCCAAGTAAGTACCTTAGACACTCATCTTCTTTTCTCACCCCAATTTCTCTATTCTCATCTCTGTTTCTCTTCTCTTTTCCCCTTTCTATTTTTTTTTGTTTCTGAAAATCACAATTCCAAATTTCCAAATAAATACAATGGAGTTTAATCAACAATATCCTTTCAAAAACTCAGGATGGAATCAGTTAGATAATCCACATTGGGAATCACCAATATTTTTTAATTACTTTGATAAACCTTTGAATGAATACCCCATACCCGATAACATGAACAATCAATGGGATGTTGATTATTTAAAGGATCAATTTCCATAACTCTCAAGGATAATTGAAGAGATCAAAATTAATGAAATGCATGACATCCAAACATCTATCAATCCTAATCCTGAAAAAATTCTGGAACATTTGTGTGAAAAAATGGTTAAAATGAATTCAGAAGTTTTATCCATGAGAGTAGAACTACAAAGCATTGAATCATTTTTGGATCCCACTCTAACTCAGGTTGTCACTTCCACATCACTTATAGAAGAATCTTGTTTCCCACATAACTCATTTGAATTTAGTGAAGAACCCACTTTAAAATATGGGAAAATAGAGTTGGATAATGAAGATAATTGGTCTGGTAATGTTGAAAGTCATGCCAACGAACATGAGGGAATTGTTAATGAGTATTTAAATCAGGATGAAATTGATTTCATGAATTCACAAGAGGGAAATTTTTCTTCATGGATTGAATGCTCGGAATATTTCTCCAATGATAATTTTATAGAAACACCAATCACTGAACCATTAGGAGAAATAACAAACATCAAATATATACCCATTCATGAAACTCATCTAGAAAACATTGAGGTTAAATCTTCAATTAAAATGGAACCAATTGTGTTGGTAAATGCTGAAAATGAAATTGATTTTGATTCTAATTCCTTATCTGTGTTTGAATGTCCTATCCAACCTGAACTCAAAATCAATGTCCTTACTTCCCCACCGAGGCATCCCATCATAGGTGATAACCAAGACTATTCAATTATCATCAATTTTCGTCAAGAATCTCACCAAGTAGGAATGAACCTTGAAATCTTAAGAAATACTCCAAATAGAACACGATCAACCATTTTAGACATTCGTTGGATTTTACCAATCATTGTAGAAAATAGAATTTCATACGAAACAAATTTCAAAAAAAAATCAATTTCAATCTTGTTGAAGAGGAGAAAGATGGGTTAATTAAAATTTTGAAAGTTGTAATTGGATAAGTTAGGGGTTCAATTCGAGCTAACAACGTTAAACAAAAGCACTACATGGGAGGCAACCCATGGTTTTCATGTTTCTAATAATTTTGAAGCATTTTTTTTCATATAATAAATTACCATAGACTGTTGACCTGTTCTTCTTTTATGAGTAAGGATGGGTATGAAAGGGGAGCTCCATATTCATCCATGTCACGTGGCGTGATCTCTGAGTAATAACTTACCTAGAAAACTAAAAAGAAGACAATGTATCATCAGTTTATTTTGTTTTGTTTATTTTTATGTTTTTATAGGTTAAAAAAATAAAAGGACATTTCATAAGTCATAAGGAAAATCCATTCACCACCATCCAAGCCACTGAGACTCAAATCCAGGATTGATGGGAGACTATAGCATGCACTATCATCATCAACCACTAGGTGACTTCATTCCATGATTATCATTTTAAATTTCTTCTTTGAACTCCTCTCCTACCCCCCTTCTAACTTTTCTTTTCTTTAAACACTGGGGACAGTGTTATTCTATGTTGGGGGGAGGTGAAAATAAAAAATGATTTTTTTTCAATAAGAACATGCATGGAAAGAAAAAAATTCCATTAACCTTGACCATGATAACACACATTGCAAACTATGAAATTGGATATTGAAAAATTTGGATGCTTTGATTCTGATTTTAATGCAAGTTTAAATTCATGAGCATAGTTTTTGGAAAGTACGATTGTCTAATGTGATTTTTCAAAGTTTACATTTTCATCCTCTTAATAAAAATGCTACAATGCACGTCTACTAGATCGTGGGTGTAAATTTGAGTTCATGGGTCCCTTTTATTATAGCTTAGGGTTCTGGGGTCACTTTTAGTTTAATTTGAGTATTCAAAAAAACAAAAAAAATTATAAAAAAAATAATGACCACATAGTGAAATGTTTTGTCCAAATTTGTGGCGTCCGACACTTGGGGAACGTGACTCTATAGTTGTCTTTCCCAGAGTTAGGCTTTATATCTCTATTGTAGAGAATGGAATTGACAATATGTGTGGCGTCCGACACTTGGGGATCGTGACTCCATAGTTTTCTTTCCCAGAGTTAGTCTTTTCATATCTATTGTGGATAAAAAAATCATCAAAAAAAATGCATACTCATATTAAGGTTTAATGTTATTCCCACCTAGCGATTCCATTTTTCCCCTTGAACAATAAAATGGTCCCCATATCTTTTGTGATGTACAACACTTTATCATGCTTAATTAAAATTGGATGAAATGTGGCGATGAATTTGAACAAAGGAATGGGCTTGGGCTTGGGATATTCTTATGGACCTAGCTTGTTTTAAATTATTTTGATGGGTTCCATAATTTTTTTGGTATGAGGTCTTTGGGTGAGTAATGTGTATTAAAATGTTTTTGGAAAAGGGGATTTGAATTTCATATTTGTAATTTATTTTTCTCGGGACTAGAAAAACTCAAGTTGGGGGTGAGATTAGTCACTGAAAGTGGCTAATATTTATTGTTAATATCTTTAAATTAATTTTTACAAAGTCCATAAACATTGTTTTTAGTGCATTACATAAATAGAACTTCATTTCTCATCTAAAATGCAATTCTTGTTTAAAATTCAAATTTGGGCCCAATCATTCATTTATTTGTGTATAAAATTATATTCATTTTATGAATTTGAAATTTTGGTATATTATTTATAACTTTATTTGAAACATTTTATCTTTTAGGTCTGATGGATGAATCCCAATGGATGATGGATAATTTTGCATTCGAATGTAGAAATTTGCTGGAGAAAGCATAATGGGCCTAAGGCCCATAAAAAAAATGTGGGGCTCACAAAACAAGCCCAATGAAACTCAAATTTATAAATTAGAAAGATAAAAATATTAGGATCATTTTATTCAACTATGGTTTGAACTAATTCTGAAGTTTTCATGATGATAAATGGATCTGAATCTGAGATTTAAATGGTGGACCCGACATTAATGCACATGAAGTCATCCCACTATTTCGACCGTAACATCCAAACGGATGAGCCAAATGTCCTGAAAGTTTTACATAGGATAGAGGACACATGTAAGAAGATATTTGTATTATATGACCCCTCAATATTCGGCTTCCATAAATTAAATATTCGAACTTCAAAATGGTGGATGAATCTGGACAGTTTTCTGGGTCAACTTCGAAACGTCAATTTCCTTGATTATTCACCCTCTTTTTGACTCTATTAATTGTTGGGGGGTGAATTGATTGTGGGGGGTGGACCTAAGGCTCCTAATATTCCTATATAAGGAGATGGTGGTGAAGGTAATTATCATCTAACATTTTTCTTTGAATCCAAGTTTTTCTTTCAATTGTAATTTCCCGCTTTCATTTTGTAATGGCATCATCAATTTCTCTAATGTAAGTTTTTCATTCACGTTCAGTATTTTAATAAAATTTATTCTTCTTCATTTTTTATCTTCCTTTTCTTCACACGTTGATACCGTTGAATCAAGGTGTGAAATTATTCACAACAGCACTTGTGATTTCAATCACACAACGGTGGAGTGTTCGTTCTTTTAATAATTTTCTTCTTATTCAATTCCACCCCCATAAGTCGACATCCCACTTCCATTGGTAGAATAGAATAAATGGAGGGCTAAACTCCTAAGGGTTGATCCAAGGGAGTAGCAAGTTCAGGGATTGAATGTTATTTCATGTACTTAATATTTAAATCTATTCATTATTTTAGGATTTCCATTTGATGAGTTACATTCTTTCTCATCTTTCCCAACTTTAACGATGACACATTTTGATTTCTAGTACGATCTATTTCCTTTGAGTGATCATTAAAGTGATCCTCAAAGTGAATTGGTTATTGGCCTTGGAATTGTGTAGGGATTAAATTGGTGAATGATTTGGAATAATTATCTCATTGTTTGGATATGTCTTGAATTAATGACATGAAATTTTCTAAGAAAATAAATTCATCCAATTCACCCCAAGCAAAACCATAAGATCAACCCACATTAAATAATTGTTTAGTTCACATAATTTTTTTTATTATATGTTATTTAAATTATATCTTTAGTTCTACAATTAAAATCTACCTAAAATTTGGCCACTTCATAGACAATCCATCAAAAAATCATAGTGTCTCAAGGTTTCTTCTTCGGTCCCTGTGGATTCGATCCCTACTTGTACTTCAACGACCGGTTTTACCTGTAGGGTAAATTTGGGTGAAACCACTTGTTAATAACGACCTAGGTGTAGGGTGGTTAAGGGTAGTCATGGCGCCTCGATTTTGAATGTGTGTTAGGGTTTTCATAAATGATTTGTTATGGTATGTCATGTTTCTCAAAACTAATTAATGATTTTAAATGTTTCCTAAGGTGAATGTATGGAATTGATATATATTCCTCCATGAGTACACTTGTTGATAAGATGACCGAAGGATATGGATGGAGATGCTCCACTAGTAGTTGAACCTGAGGATTAGATAGTGCTAGGTGGGGAAATGGGAGAGAATATTCACAAGAACCTTTCTCGCTTCATGTAGTTGATGCAAAGAGACCCTAAGAGGGTTTTGAAGAGTATTTTTTATCGCACTTAGGAGTTTTAATTGTAGAACCATCCAACTTTTACTCAATATGGTGGACCTGAGGGAGTTGAGTTCAGGATTGAGTCTATACAAACTATACCTGACCATTTAGAGACTCCAGTTGAGAGGTAGGTCAATTTGGATTATTATATGCTATGAGGATTATTGAAGTACTAGTGGGACATTTAGGCACAGACTGGACTAGCTGGTGGTATGTTATGGAAGGACATAGTGTAGAAGTTCCTGGAGAACTTCTATCTAGAGATGCTGATGTGGGAGAGAGAATCTGATTTCATGTGGTTGAATTAGGTGATCATGATTTTGATGAACTATGTTGGAAACTTTACAAATTTTCAGTTCTTTTATCTAGAGTTGGCTGGGGATGAGAGGGCTATAGCTATACATTTCTATGATAGACTTAAATGTGATATTAAGTCCAAAGTTAAACTTTTCAAGTTAAAGAATTTTTCTAAGGGGGTGGATCAGGCTCTCATTTCGGAGGGGAACTTGGAGGAGGCTTCTAGTATAGGACAGGTGGTTCTTTCTAGATGGTCAGGAGGTATGACTTATGAGAGTAGGAAGCGTTATCACAGAAGTGTTATCAAAGGCAGTGGGAATAAGAGTACATAGAGAGAGGAATTAGTTTCTTAGGATCTTACTCAATTAATCTTTCACCAGTGTGGTAGGTTGAGAAAATTTAAGAGATAATGATCACCAACCACTAATAGAGTGTCGATCTTACGGAAATATGGGACATCTATAGTGGTTCTACCAGAAGTCATAAAATACGGTTAGTGATGGAGGAGATAAACATAACCTAGGTACGGAAATGGGATATTATGCACCATATTAGACTAGCAGCTGGAGTTCTACTAACTAAGGAATTAGAGGTAGTGGGCACAGTTCTTATGGTCATGATCCCTCATATCAGTCGAGTAGTGCAGCTCAAGGGAGCCAGACTGCATCACAGGGAAGAGGGGTAGGATAGTTATATTCCATTCATCATACACTTTTGGAGAGTGAGTCTAGAACATCAATAATGAGAGGCATTATTCTTATTACTTCTATTCTATCTATGTATTAATTTGATATCGATTCCTCTCATTCCTTTTTTTCTGCAAAACTTGTGAATGGTTTGAGCCTTGTGGTAGTGTTCGTGAGTGAGGTGATGATGATATACATTCCACTGGGAGTACGGTTGAAAGACCTTTTCTTGTGAAGGTGGTGTTCTCTCAAAGTTGGAGATTATTTCTTTCTATGGGATATTTACATTCATTACATGTTATTCTTCGACCTAATTATGGGTTTGGTCTTGTTTTATCATAACGATACTACATAGTGTGTTATCATAGGAGAGTGACGCTTATGTATCCTAGGAATGATAGTTCAGTTCACCGTGGAGAGTGGGATATCCAAGTAGGCTGGGCAGGGACAATTACTCAGCAACTGGGAGATCTTATAGCCCAGGTTTCTAGTTTATTGCTAGATGATGAAGGTGTGAAGCAATATTTCCTTGCACCCATAGTGGATATGTTTCAATATGTATTTCCTAAAGGCTTCTTAGGGATTCCACCTAAGATAGATATGGAATTCATCATTGATCTCACACTTATGGTTGAGCCAATTTCTTATCTAGTAAATAGAATGGAATAGATAACAATTCAAGGTCTCAATAATCATCTCAAAGGGTTGGTGGATAGAGGGTTTATCTATCCGATTACATCAGCTTGGGGGTTCACAAGTTTTTTTCACCAAGAAGGATGATGGGAATTTTCACTTATGTGTTGATTACAGGAAGTTGAACCAGATGAATGTTAAGAATCGGTATCCAATTTAGCATATCAATGATCTATTTGATCAGTTGATAGGGGATTGTGTATTCTCAAATATTATCTTGAGATCAGTGTATCATCAGTTGAGATTTTGAACTTCTGATATACCGAGGACTATGTTCAGAAGTATGTGTAGCCTATATGAGTTTTTATTAATGTCGTTTGGGTTCACAAACACATCATTAGTGTTTATGGACTTGATGAATATGATCTTCCATACATGCCTATATTAGTGTGTGGTAGTGTTTTTGGTTGAAATCTTGGTGTCACCCAAACTTGTGACGATCATTCCCGATATCTTGACATAATCTTGAGTACACTGAGATGGAATTTTCTATAAGGTAATACATATAAATGTAAGTTTTTGATCGATCAAGTACACTTATTGGGTCACATTATCTTGGAGTAAGTTGTGTCATTGGACCAAGGGAATGTTCGGGCAGTGGTTTCTTGGGAGTAGACCAAGAATGTGTTCGATATTCATAGCATTCAGGGATTGGATGGATATTATAGGAGGTTTATTTAAGAATATTCCCATTAGGTTGCACCACTTTCTTGATTGACCAATAAGGGGATAAATTTTGAGTGGTAGGAATCTTGTGAGAATGATATCTAGGATATGAAGTAGCTTTTGACATTGGAATCAATCTTGATCCTACCTAGGCTAGGTGAGGAGTATATAGTGTATTTTGACACCTCTAGAATAGGGCTCAGAGCAGTGTTGATATAGGGATATTGATTTATGGTGTATGGATCTCTCCAACTAAAGCCACATGAATAAAATTACCCTATGTATGACCTCGATTTGTCATCATTTGTTTATTATTTAATGTATTGGAGGTATTACCTATTGGATGAAAAGTTTACTGTGTATAAAGATCACAAGAGCTTAAGGTATATCTTTCAATAGACATATTTGAATATAAAATAGTGTAGGTGGGTTGAGTATATGAATTAATTTGATTTTGATCTATAATATTAGCCCAGAATGGGGATTAGTGTTTCTGGAACTTTGAGTAGGAAAACTCAAACCTAGGCAGTTTAGGAGTCTAGTGTTGAGTAGAAGACGACGACTTTACTACTCGAGATACATGTTTTGGTTCATGAGAGTCATGAGAGGATGAATATGGTAATATTTTTAGTGGATTATACACTTTTGATATGGATTAGAGAAAAATAATATGAGGATCTGGAATATTTTACCTTGATGGAAATCCTTGAAGGTGGTGATTCACCATCTAAATGAAGCATAGATGAGGATGAGATCGTCTAAGATAGGAATAAGTTTGATGTTCTTGTGAGTATGTAGAAGTATATGATTCATGGTTTTCATGCCTCGAAGTGGGACTTACATACATGTGCGACCAAAATGTACCATGACCTACGATGACTATTTTGGTGTCCAATCATGAAAAAGAAAATAATAGGGTTTCTGACACGATTCCATGCCTGTCAGCAGGTGAAGGATGAGCATCAATGGCCTTGAGGGTTACTATAGTTATTGTGCATTCCGAAATGGAAGTGAGGCATGTGACTACAGAACTTGTGGTAGGTCTCCTAAGGAGGCCTCAAAAGAATTCTTCTATTTGTGTAATTATGGAAAGACTAATAAAGGTAGTACATTTCTTTACTATACAGAAACTTTCTCAGTGGAGGAGTTGGGAGAATATTTATGTTCTGGTGATATTTCATCTGCATGGGGTTCCATAGAATATAGTTTCAGACCATTATTCACACTTTACTCAAATCTTCTAGAAATGATTATATAAGATTCTTGGTACAGAGGTTTTTTGGAGTCCAAATTTCCACCCATAGATAGATGGGACATCAGATTGTATTATACTTGTGCTTGGGGATATGTTGTGATCTTTTGTTCTTGAATTCGATGGGACTTGGGAGAAACACCTTGAACTAGTGTATTTATACAATAATAATAGTTATCATGAAACTATTTATATGGAACCATATTAGGATCCTTATGGTAGATCATGCAAGTATTCCCTATGCTCAATGGAGGTTGTTGAGTCTGATTGGTTGGGAACAAGTCTCATGCATGAGACGTTAGAAGAGGTATAGCTTATTCAGAAAAATATGGATATGGATCAGAGTAGACAAAATTCATATGATGATATACATCAATGACCCCAAGATTTTATATAGGGTGATTGAATATTCCTTCAAGTGTCACCTAGGTTGGGTCACTGCAGGATATGAAGGCAGTGAAAGCTGGTGCCCAGGTTCCTTAGACCGTTTGAAGTTGTGGAGATAATCGGTTTGGTGACATACCGATTGGCTCTTCCACTGAGATACAATGTTATGCATGATTTTTTCCATGTGTCACAACTATGGTGGTATCACCCTTACCCTTATTAATGTGTATTATTTTGAGCTTGAGATAGATGTGTCCTTTTAGGATCATCTGACACATGTGTTGGATCATAGTGAGAAATTGTTATGGGGAAGGACCATGCCTATAGTTTGTGTATTGTGGAAACATTGATAGATTCTGGATAACTCATAGGAAAGGTAATCATATATTAGGTTTTAATGTCCTAGTCTTGTTGACTCATAATATTAGAGGTTCTTGGGATTATAGCTCATGGAATAGACGTTATAAGGTGGGGAGATTGTAAAATAATAACCTTTTATGGAGATGTATCAGGCTCATTTATAGGCACTCTTTACCTTGTTTGTGTACTTTTTCATTTGGGTTTTACCTTGGGGTGTTTTTGGGTGAAATTTTGAGAGAAAAAAAGAAATAGTGTAGTGAATAGTTGGCACACGGTTTTCCCTAATCATGTGCCCTGTCCCAAGAAACTATGCAACCCTGGATAGTGGGGATTTTTATAGCTATTGCACAGTTTTTCTAATCATGCATCCTATTAGTACAAACCTGCACCCCCCCCCCCCAAAAAAAAGTGGTGCATGGCTAAGAAGCATGGTTAGGAGAAACTGTGCACCCTGAGTAGCAAACTATGAGTATGGGATTTAACTCTGTTGAAAATTATTAAAATAATTCCTGAGCCCCCATCGAATACCACCAAATGGCCTAGATCAACCCATAACTGATTTCATAAATTGTTGATCCTTCTAAAGGGATTATAAGTTTGTCTGACTTCTATTCTTCATGATTCGAAGCCCGGATCGAAGACCCACTACCCTCCTAGTAAATAAATCCAATCCTTCTTGGTTTTAAATTTCTTTTTATTTCTTATACAATGCTAAATAGGGTTGTTCCTCCTATTTTGAATAGATCTAGATCTAGGATTTTGGATTTAGATCTATAATTAAAGGATATTAATTTTTCGATCTTGATTCAGGGTTTTATGTCAGGATCTGGTTCTACATCATTTTGCTGCTCAAATTTTGGGGATATCTATTGGGTGATCATTCATCAACAAATTGAGGTTGGTGGTCTATAATTTTAATCACATATCCTTGATTTCAATTATGTCTATTTAATTTTATAATTTCTATTTGATTATTATAAATTGTGTTCTTGATGGAATTAATTAATTTGGTGAATTAATTAATTAAGGGATTTGGGATATTTGGGATATTTGAGATTTTATATTTGAGATAATTATTTTTTGTATTAATTATGAGATCTTGATATAGTTTATTTTAGATAATTAATTGATGAATAAATTATGAGATATTGAGAATTGTGAATTGAAATAATTAATTGTTTAATTAATTATGAGATATTAAGATAGCTAATTGAGATAATTAATTGATTAATTACTTATTAAATATTGAGGTGGGGAATTGGGATAAATAATTATTGAATTAATTAGGGGTTAGTTATTAATTAATTATTGAGTTGATAAAAGGGATAATTATGATTAATTAATTAGGTAATTAATTAAGTGGAATTTTGTGATGACTAATTTTTTTAATTAGTAATGAAATGGAGATGATTAATTACTTGGTGAATTAATTAATGGGATTTTTTTGATTAATTAATTGGTTAATTAATTAATGTGATAATCATATGTGGGAAATGGTCTACTACATCAAAACCCCATAGTCTAAAATGAGATAATGAATGGTAATAAGGACAATAAAATGTGAAATGAGATAATGAGTGGTCATATGGACATTTGAGTGTAAAATGGAATAGTAATGGTAACATGGATATTCAAATGTGAATTGTAATTATGAATGGAAACATGAAAATTAAAATGTGAATTTCGATGATGAATGTTAACATGGGAATTAAAATATGAATTGTGATAATGAACAATAACATGGACATTCAGACTTGTGATATCCCTTGGGATTTGTTCAGACTTTAGGATGGGCTAAAGCAAGTATTGTGATATGAGTATCCAAGGGAACATGATGGTTTATATGGTTAAATAAAGATTAATTGATAATGTTATAACTCTTTACTTATGAATTGTAATTAATTATTTATAAAACTTCATACACTATAATTTGATAGGATATTATTTTAGATGTTGGTGGTGGTGGGCTACTGAGTTGTACTCACACCCTACTCAGGCTGCCTGAGCGATACTTGAATTGATTACATGGTTGTAGAACAATTTAAGGGTAAGGTATCAATGTTAGATGGCTGATTAGGGATGGAACATGGATGAGGGAACTGAATGTGGTAAGGGACCCACTTTAGAGTCATCGGTGTCTTTACTTTTGATTTTCCATATTAAAACCTGAAATGTACATTATCATTACATATTTCTTATTCATTATGATATTGTATCTCATTTTTTTTAATCATGTGATATTGGATTCCTTCAGTTTATGGATATATATTTGTTAATTGTTTATTTATTTTATACTTGTGTTTTACTCTGATAAAGAGGCTATAGTCTCCCCATGACAGATATTAGACCCTCACTTCTAGTTGGTAGCCTCTTTAATATGGGAAGGTGCTCTTGAGTTCATGTGACTGACTGGCTTGGGCCATTGGTGTGTGGAACCCAGGCTGGGATGTTACAAATTTGTATCAGAGCCCAATTTTCATTTCTTTTTCCTTTTTTATTACTGTTTGGGAAACGTAGACAAGAGACTAGGAATATTTGGGCCTTGGTTATGAGCTCATAAATGGGAGTAGCTACCCCATGTATAAGGTAGAACCCCAGTACCCAGGGTGGGATTGTTATTATTGATGTTTTCTGATAGAGTTGAATATTATTTCATCTTGGGTGGCATACCTATTATGTGATGTGATTACTGTTTCTGATATTTTTTGAGAATAGACTCCTGGCCCAGTAAGGCATGAGAGTTGATAATTCATGCATCAATCTAGGCACTCAGGGTTATTTCATGACATGCCTCCTTTTTTAGGCATGCATGGGAAAATAGGTTATGGGTATGTTGTTGAACATGAACTATTTTTCCTTTCTTGTGAAATTGAATTAAATATGGTGCCTAATTTGAAATTGATAAATATTGTAAAATGATTCATGATGTGGATAAATGGTTGTATAATTGAGAAACTTGATTAGGGATAATGTGTTTACCCTTGTAAACTAGGACCTATGTGTTGGGCGTTTAAGGGTTGTGATGGCGCCTAGGTTTTGAACGTGTGGAGGTATTTTGGGAAATGACTTATTATGGTACATTGTGTTTCTTAGAAACATGTTAATCATGTGAAATGTAACTTAAGGTGTGTGTCAATAATTTAGAGATATACCTCCACGAAGATGTTTTTATAGAGGATGGCCGGAGGATATGGATGGAGATGCTCCTCTAGTAGTGAAACCTAAGGCACCGATAGTGACTAGTGAGAAAGTAGGAGAGGAGTTCCCTAATAACTTTCCTATCTTCATATATTTTATGGAAAGAGATCCAGAGCAAGTTGTGAAGAGTATTTCTAAATTCACATGCGAGTTTCTGTTATAGAACCATCTGAATTTTACTAGAGATGGTGGACCTGAGGGAGATGAGTTCCGGATTGAGTCAATCCAAAGGATACTTGACCATTTAGAGAATCCTACTGAGATGAGGGTCAAGTTGGATGCTTATATTATATGAAGATTAGAAAAGTTTTAGTGGTAAATTCAGTTGCGGACTGGACAGGATGACTGTATGTTATGGAAGGACTTCTTAGAGAAGTTCCTGGAGGACTTTTATCCAGAGACATTGATGCAGGAGAGAGAAGTGGATTTTATGTGTTTGACTTAGGGGAGAATATTTTTGATGGAATATGTTGGACACTTTATATATTTTTAGTTATTTTCTCCAATGTTGGAAGGAGATGAGATGGATATAGCTAGATTTTTCCATGATGGACTTAAATGTGAAATTAAGTCACACATTAACATTTTTTGGTTAAATTATTTTTCTAAGGTCATGTATTAGGCTCTTGTTGTTGAGGGGGACCTAAATGAGGCTTACAGTATAGGAAATATGGTTCTAGATGGATGGTTGTAATGTATGACTTCCAAGATTGGGAATTTTCATTATAACAGTGTTAGACAAGGTAGTAGGAAACAGAGTAAATGGAAAGAGGAATCAATTTCTTAGGATCTTACTCAACTGATCTTTCACCAGTGTGGTAGTTCAAGACACATTCAAAGATAGTGCCCCCAACCACCAGTAGATTTTCGATCTTATGGAAAGATGGTACATCTACAAATATTCTACAGGAACCCGTGGTAGACAGTTAGTGATAGAGGAGATAGAAAAAGCCTAGGTGAAAGAATGGGATATTCTGCACCATATCAGTTTGGAAGTTAGAGTTATACTAGTCGAGGTGGTAGAGGTAGTGGGTACAGTGCTTCTAGGAAAGATAACTCGTATCGGCAATGTATTACAGCTTAGGGGAGTCGGACTTTTTCACAAGGAAGAGGCGGAGGACGGTTACTTTCCATTAATCCTACACTTGTTAAGAGTGAGGCTAGACCATCAATAGCGATAGGTATTATTCCCATAGATTCTACACTATCTAGTGCCATATTTGATATTGGTTCCTCTCATTCCTTTATTACTACAAAACATGTCAATTTTTTGAGCATGGTGGTTGAGTTCGTGAGTGGGGTGTTGATGATAGACAAGTATCTAGGAGTACAGTTGAGAGAGATTTGCTTGTGCAAGGTGTGTTATCTTGAGGTTGGAGAGTATCACTTTATATATTATCTTCCTCCAATGGCCCGAAGGCCTTCAATTTTTATTTATTTTGATAATACACCTTTATAGGGGTGAGGTGGAACCCTTACAAGGCCTGTAGGCGTAAGTATTAGATGGCCCGTAGGCCTTAGAGGAATTCATTTCCCGTAGGCTTCAAACATTACATACAACCCAGACTAACTACTTGGAACTTCACTTTATATATTATCTTTACATTCATGAAAAGTTAAACATAGACCTAATTCTAGGTATGGACTAGTTAGTAGCATACCATTACTACATAGACTATTTGCATAAAATAGTGACTTTTACAACTCCTAAGGTTGATAGTTTTTTTTACTATGGAGAGTGGAAAATCCAGGAAGGCCGAATAGGGCCAATTACTCAGCAACTGGGATATCTGACAGCCTAGGCTTCTAGTCTATTGTTGGTTTATTGAGGTGGAAAGTTATATTTCTTTCCACCCATAGTGTATAGGTTTAAATATGTATTTACTGAAGACTTATCAGGGTTTCCACCTGATATAGATGTGTAATTCACCATTGAGTTCATGCCTGGGGCAGAGCCATTTTTTATTCCACCGTACAGAATGGCACCGATATAGATTTAAGAGCTCAAGACTCGGCTAGAAGATTTGGAGAATAAGGGGTTTATCTATCTAAGTATGTCTCCTTGGGGTTCACCAGTTCTTTTCACCAATAAGAGTGATGGGAGTTTGAAATTATGTGTTGATTACTAGAAGTTAAACTAGATAACTTGGAAGAACCGGTATCCTCTTCTTCGTATCGACAATCTGTTTGGTCAATTGAGAGGGGATTGCACCTTCTCAAATATTGATTTGAGATCAAGGTACCATCAATTGAGAGTTTGGACTTCTGATGTACTGAGGAATTCTTTTAAAATAGGTATGTCCTATATTAGTTTTTCATAATGTCTTTCGGGTTCATGAATGCACCAACAGTGTTTATATCCTTGATGAACAGGATCTTCTATTCGTACCTAGATCATTTTGGGGTAGTGTTTGTGGATGACATCTTGGTGTATTATAAGACTCATTATGATCATTCCCAACATCTTGGCATCATCCTAAGTACACTGAGAGAGCATCGTCTATACATAAATCTATCTAAATATAAGCTTTTGACTGATCATTTACACTTCTTGGGTCACATCATCCTGAACAAAGGTGTGTTAGTGACCCAAAGAAGGTTCAGGTAGTGGTTTCTTGGGAGTATCCCAAGAACATGTTGGATATTCGTGGCTTTCTAGGATTATATGGATATTATCGAAGGTTTATTCAGAACTTTTTTTATTTATAATCACCACTTTTGGGATTGACCAATAAGGGGATTAATTTTTTATGGTAGGAAGTTTGAGAGAATGATTTCTAGGAGTTGAAGAATATTTTTAAATCAGAATCAATATGGATCCAACCTAGGATAGGTGAGGAGTATACAATGTATTTTGAAACCATTTGAATAGGGATCGGAGTAGTTTTGATGCAGGGAGATCTAGTTGTGGCATAAGGGTCTCACCAGATGAGGCCACATGAACAAAGTTACCCTATGTATGACCTCGAATTGGCATCAGTTGTTTATTATTTAAAGTGTTGGTATCATTTCCTATTGGGAGAAAATTTTACTATGTATACTGATCAAAAGAATTTAAGTTATATCTTTCCAAAGAGAGATTTGAATCTCCAGTAGTGAAGATGGGTTGAGTATATACAGTCATTTGATTTTTATCTAGAATATACACCCAAAAAGGAGAATTTTTTTGGTGATTCTTTGAGGAGGAAAACTCATACTCAGATAGTTTAAGATTCCACTGATGAGTGGAAGATGATGACTTTACTAGATGAGATGAATTTTTTGGTTCAGGAGAGTCAAGATAAGATGATTTTGATATCAATTTTTTTCGATTATACACATTTTAGAAGTATAAAATATAGAAAATTTGAGGATTCAAAATCTTTGAACTTGATGGAAATCCTTAAAGGTTAGGATTCACCTTCTGATTGGAGCATATATGAGGATGAGTTTTTTTATATCAGGAATTGGGTTATTGTGCCTACGAGTATGTATGAGGAGTTGATTCATGAGTTTCATGACTCGAGTTGGGCGGTACATCCATGTGTGACCAAACTTTAAAATGACCTATGATTGAAATTTTTGTTTCCAAGTATGAAAAAGTAAATAGCAGGGTTTGGGACATGATTCTAAACCTACTAGCAAGTGAAGGACGAGCATCAGCAACTTGGAGGTTTACTACAGTCGTTTCCCATTCTGAAATAGAAGTGGGACAATGTGACTATAGCTTTTGTGGTGGATATCCTAAGGATGCCTTGAAAGAATTATGCTATTTGGGTTATTGTGGAAATACTAAAAAATATAGCACATTTATTGCCTATACTGGAGACTTTCTTAGTAGAGCAGTTGGGAGATTTTTATGTCTTGGAGATAGTTCATCTACACGGGGTGCCACAGACTATTGTTTTAGACCACTATTCACACATTACTTTTCTTTTCTTGTATGTATTACAGAAGGTTCTTGGTATGAAGTTTTTTTGGAGTACAACTTTCCACCCACATACAGATGGGAAGTCAGAGCACAGAATAAAAGTTCATGAGGATATGCTACGAGCTTGTGTTCATGACTTTGGTCGGACTTAGGAAAAACACTTGGCACTAGTGGAGTTCATCAATAAAAACAATTATCAGGAAACTATTCAGATGGAACCATATGAGGATCTTTATTGTAGGAAATTCCGATCACCCCTATGCTTGATAGAGGTTGTTGAGTCAGATTTGTTGGGACTAAGTCTAGTGCATGTGATGTCGAAATAGGTACAGATTATTCAAAAACATATGTATAGGTCTTAGAGTAGAAAAAATTCAAATGGGGATAAACATTGGTTACCCCTATAGTTTATAGATGGTGATCGTGTATTCCTTCAAGTGTCGCCTACGTAGGTTCACTATAGGATATGGAGGCAAGGAAAGCTGGTGACCGGGTTTGTTGGACCGTTTGAGGTTGTGGAGAGAATTAGGCCAGTGGCATACTGATTGGATCTCCCAATGAGATACGGTGATATGCATGATGTTTTCCATGTTTCACAACTATGAAATTATTACCCTAACCCTTCTCATGTGATCTATGTGGATTATGTTGAGCTTGAGATAGATGTGTCCTTTGAGGAGCATCTAATACATGAGCTATATCACAATGAGAAAGTATTATGGGGAAAGACTGTGCAAATAGTTTATGTATTTTCGAAACATGGACATGTGTGGGATGAAACATGGGAAAGGTAAGCAGATATGAGGGATCAATGACCCAATCTTTTTGAATCATAATCATTGAGATGCTTGGGAGTACAACTCAAGGATGAGCTGTTAAAAGGTGGAGAGATTGAAAAATATTGACCTTTTTTGGAGATGTCTCGAGCTCATTTATAGGAACTCTTTAGCTTTTTTGTGTACTTTTTCATTTGCTTTTACCTTTGGGTGTGTTTGGGTGGAATTTTTAGGAAAATCTATAAAATAGTTCAATGCATGGTTAGTGCACGGTTTTCCCAAATCCTGCGCCCTGACTCAGCAAATTGGGAAACCCAAGATAGTGGGGTTTTGCATGGCTGGTGTATGGTTTTTCTAACCTTGAACCCTCTTTATATAAACTGCACCCCACTCCCCCCAAGAAGAGGCACATAGTTAAGTTTCATGGTTATGAGAAATCATTCACCCCAAGTAGAAAATTGTGCGTATGGGAGTTAACTCCCTTCAAAATTATTAATATATTTCTTGATCCCTCTTCAAATAACCCCTAATAACCTATATCACCCCAAAACCAATTTTTATAGATTCTAGAGCCTCTTGATGGGATTCTAAGGCCATATGATCTCTATTCTTTGCGATTTGAATCTCGTATAGAAGATTCTCATCCCTCTCGGTATGTGAATCCAATCCTTCTTGGTTTCTCATTCATTTTCCTTTCTTCTACCATACTAAAAAGGTTAGTTATTCCTATTTTTATTATATTTAGATTTGTGATTGTCGATCTAGATCTAGAATTGCAGGATATTGATTTTTTTATCTTCATTTAGGGTTTTATATCATGATCTCATTCTATGTCATCGTGCCACTCAAATTTTGAGTATTTCGATTAGTTAATTATTTATAAATAAATTGAGGTAGGTGGTATATAATTGAAATCCCATAGTTAGGATTTAAATTATGTTAACATAATTGTAGAATTACTTTTTGTTGTTTATAAAATGGGTTCTTGGTGGAATTAATTAATTATGTAAATTAATTAATTAGGGGATGTAACAACCTGAGATTTTATGAGAATTATTCTTTTTAATTTCATTGATATCTTGTGTTGTACGCTACACCAAGATTATCTTGCACTATACGCAACACCGTATTAGCTTGCAGTATACGCAACACTATTCATGGCTCGTGTTACACACAATTTAAAGTTCTTTTTGTAGAATTTATTCTATGCAACATTAAGTATAGAATTTATTTAATGTATAAATAAAATATGGTTGTATTGTTTTATACGCAACAACAAAAGAGTCGTGCACTACACGCAACTCTGACTTGGCTTGCATTACACGCAATCGCAGCCTTCCTCGATAGCGTGTGTAGTACGCAATACCGAGTTTCACTAAACAACGATATATGGTTATAAAATTATTATGAACTAGCAATTTGAATAATATTAACTACATTTTAAATTTTATATGATTATTATTCATCTTAAAATTTTCTAGAACATGGTATGAGAACAAAATCAATTTTTCGAGTAAAATAAGTATTTTTCAAAAAATGAAGTTTTTCCACCTTTTGATGGTGAACCCACTTTAAATCTTGTTTTTGACATGTATATAAGTTCAATTTGAAAAAATAAAATTATTCTTTGGAATCGGGATATAAAAATTTAATTTGGATAAATTTTTCATATTATTCTGATAACTTTCATATTTTGATGAATAGTAAAAACACGCTATATTTTAATTAAAAACAACTTTTTTCATCGCAATAATTTATATGGTTATATTATCTTTTTAATTGATTTTAAAGTGTAATTAGAATATATTTTTACCATTTAATCCAATTTTGGTCATTGGAATTAATTTCACTTTGAAATTGGACATAAACAAGTGATGATCTTTTGATAGTTATTGTTTCTTAAAAACACGCTATTTGTTTTGATAACGGGAATTAATTTTAAAATTAATTAATGAAACTTCTATGTTTTGAATTTGGAAAAATAGACATCATTTTTGAATTCTTAATATCAAATATAGCTTAGGCTGAATTTTTGGTATTTTTCTGAAAAACATCAATTTTTGATGAATAGTGAAAACACTGAGTTTTTGGTTAAAACCGACTTTTTATTTAAATAATCATTTATTTGATTTAAATATTTTTCAGTAAAAATAGATAAATAATACTTATATAATTTCAATGAAATTCATTGGAATCATTTTATAAAAAATTTAGATTTATAAAAATTGTATTGAACTTTTCACTGTCTTTTACCCCCCTCCTAGGAGCTTTTGCAATTGTACATAAAACATAATTTTACCGCTTCTGTGAGTTGAATTTCGAAAATCTGAGAGACACGGTTAATATCAAGGAGTATAATGTGGTTCAATTAGATAAAAATAATTTTTGGTGAATAGTAACTTTTTACTTTTATTTACCACGATTAAAGGTAAATAGGGTAATTCAAGGTTAAAAGAATATTATAATAATTCAAAATTACCTTAACACTTGTCCAAACCTTATTGGATGAGTAATGGAATACTATGGTCATCCTTGGGAAGATTTTTGGACCCCATGGAGCCACTTATGATAGACAATGACACATTATATTAATTAATTTAATGTAAAGAGAAAATTGGCATTAACAAAAATACTTTAATAATTAATTTTTATAACGGGATATATAAATTATCTTTTCGACTATAAATATTAATTGGAAATCTGAAAATATTTCCTACGTTTTGGTATTTTTTTTATAATTTTTAGACATCAAATACATTAAATTATTTATGACACAATAATGATGCAGTATTTACCTCATTAATAAATGATTTAAATAAATAAGATTATAATGATTAAAATATCATCCAAAACCTGTCCAATTACTATTGGATGATTTTATTTCGAATATGAGTCATCTTATCTTAGACATTAATGTGTTTTGGACCTCTTGAAACCGAAGATAAGTTTATAATAAAATAATGTTTTCACACTTTCCTAAAGAGCCCCTCCACTCCCTTATAAAAGGAGAACACTTATATGAAATTCCTCACACCTCTCAAGCCTTTTGGATCGTCCAAACTCTGCCCAAATAATATCCCAACATCCATATCCTCCCCCTTGAAGCCTTACATTAAGCAGAACACACTCCAAGAAGTCCTTTTGGTTCAATCCAAAAGAAGTTACCCAAATTAAAGGTAATAGTTTCTCTTAAGTTGTTTTCTTTTATTCTACTTATCCAACCCCTAAACTCTTTTTAATCCTTTATTTTGTGAAAACACTAGTATCCAAAAAATATTATGATGTTGTTATGATATGGATTATAACTACACTTACACACACCTCCATCTAATGGATGAAGAACATAATGTTTATGTGGATGGAAAACTAACGCCTCACAAAACAATGATTGTTCGATTTTCTCCTACCACCTCTCATGGTGGCCATTATGATGGCCCTATATTTATATATGATATATATTATGTTTATGATTTCCTTATTCTTATTTACTTCCCAATTATATGAAGCTTTTATGGTTTCCATAGTGGGTAAATACGATAATCTCATTTGAGGAAGTGCGGACTACCGCCCCCTCAAAGTGATGTGATTCGTTAATGCCTTATATGAGATGTATAAAGGATGGAGTTAATGATATTATATATGATATTATACTGGAATGATAATATACCTTTTCCATTAAAATAAAAAATAGAAATGAAAGTAGCATTCATGCGTACGTACGGCTTACCGTCTCCATGAACGGTGCATTTCATTTCTTACCTCCATATGTTATGTACTATTATAAATACATGTATATTCTGGATATATAATGAATATATATGATATATAAATCATGATTTACATTATGGAAGTAATTAAATCATGATATAAGTAATAATAACATCAAGAACAACAAGTCCAAACACGTACGATAAATAAGATGATTTTACCCAAAATGTTGCTTTAACATGAGATTTACAAAAGAACGGGTAATATAAAGTCATAAGTGAACCATATATGATATCATAATAATGAATATGATTCTATAATAAGTCAATGACCTTATTTAAATCATTATACAGGAGGTTCGGATATGTACGAAGCATATCAGACCTAAGGTAAGGGATAACTTTTCCAATCTCGTTTTTATCTAAGATTGTTTATTCGTAAGTATTTACTGGGGTTATTGTTATCATCCATATCCATGTTTTATATAAATTTTTGCATGTTTGTTTAAAGTAATTTTTACCCATTTTTGACTTTTACTACATGGTACGTAAAGAATCTTTCTTTTGTTTATGTTACGAGGTACTTTTTTTTACTTTTCCGGCAAAAGTACGAGAAAATGTTTTTTTAACTTATACGGCATGAAAGGATTTTTACGGTTTTATAAAGCCTTATTTTCATGAATATTCCTCAAAAATATTTCATGAATATTTTCAAAAATATATATTTATTTTAAAATTGCTTGACGTTTTGTGAAAAGAAATTGATTTTGAAGAAGAAAGGATATTTTCCTCAAGAATTCATTTCAAGTGCTTTATCAAAACCATTTTCCATCTAAGATGACATTTTTTAATATGTGTATGTTTCAAGTATAATGCCTCTATGATTTAAATGGTTTCACTTTTCTTATGATGAAATTATATCCATTTGTTTTATATGGATTATGTTATGATGGGATGATGTTTATGAAACACATTTTTATTCTTTGGGTTATGATGAATGATTTATGTTTATGTTGTGGCACAAGTAAGAATGATTTCATTATGATATGGGTGGTAACTATATCTTCGTCCAATGCATTGGGTAAAGATTTATATATCATGAGATAGACATGGCTGGAACGGAAAGTAAATCTGGTTCAGTAATACAGGGCTGGAACGGCAAGTAAACCTGGTTCAATAAGGGACTTTGTCCACTAAGATGGTCTTGGAAGCAATGTCTTGGCTACTATAGAAATCATATCATGTGATTAATTTTTTCCACAATTAAATGTTTTATTCCCATTCTATTTTATCATGATTAATGTTTCTTTATGATCTATGCCTTATGTACTGCAATTTTTTATGTCATTGCTCAAGATTTTGATGTTTAGACATTATGTTCATGTTTTTTAAGTTCAAATATATATGATTTGTTTTATTTTATCCATGCTTACCCTTACTAAGCATTTAAGATCACCCTTTATATGTTTTCTTTTCCCCAGGATTTAAAGAAAGGTTGTAGGAAAGAAAACCAAAAGGGGAAGATCTTTATGGGAGATGTTGAAGATCTTTCACCATGATTAGAAGTTTACGTTCCGAGTTTCCAAAGACACTAAACTATTACAGTCCTTGTGTGTCTGTTTTTGTTATGTATTAAGTATTCCGAAAAAGTAATGTAATGTCCATGTATGTCAAGCTTCGGGCCTCTACAGTCGGTATCAGAGGAAAGGTTTAGTTAACCATTGGAAACTAGGATACAAAAACTTTAGTGAGATCCCTAGAGATATTTCTAAGGTATGTCTAGGGATGTCCCTAAGGTTAAGTATAAGCATAGGTTATAGTCCTAGGATTGTGGTAATGGTCATAGAATTAAACCTAAGATTTTATATATTGAAGGTACTCCCCCTTTATTATCTTGTTTTACCTATCATGATTTTTGCCTCTCACACTATTATTTTTGGGTTTTAGATGATGGCTGGAACCCAAAGTAACTGTGTTGATCAATGTAATGGAAAATGAAATGATTGTCCTTCTGAACAAACCAATGTTATGGGAGATGGAGTGAAAAATATTATTGATATACTTACACAAGCTATGAATCATTCTGGACTTCCAAATGAGCAGAGGAGGGAACAATATTCTATTGAGTCCTTCATGAAGAAATGTCCACCTTCTTTCAATGGGTCTTCTGATCCACTTGTTACTGAACAATG
The DNA here is from genome assembly GCA_963277665.1 of Viscum album. Classification (NCBI taxonomy): domain Eukaryota; kingdom Viridiplantae; phylum Streptophyta; class Magnoliopsida; order Santalales; family Viscaceae; genus Viscum; species Viscum album. The sequence goes on along the minus strand of OY728123.1, from coordinate 781,359,056 downwards.
GATCAGTACCGTTGAAAAGATATTTTCCATACTTCACTGTTCGGAACATGATAAATTCATTCTGGCTATTTACCGATTAGAAGGCGAAGAAGATCAATGGTGGACTTTAATTAAGAATACAAGGCCCCAAGGTCAAATTGATTCCATGGAATGGGATGAGTTCAAGAACTTATTTTTCAATAAGTACTTCCCTCGTATTCTTTGAAGAAAGATGGAAAAGGAGTTCCTTAAGCTTAAGAAAAAGGATGATGAATCTGTTAGTATATACGAAGCGAATTTTACAAGGCTTGCAAGGTATGCATCTGGCTTTATCATCCAACCTAAAAGTAAAGTTGATCGATTCTTCAGTGGCTTAAAACCAAGTCTTCAAAGGGCATTAGCTATAAGAGACTTCAGTAGCTATGAAGAAATTGTGCGTTGTGCTATCAAGGTAGAAATGGAAGTTGGTGTTATATATCCATCTCATGGTTTTGACAAGAAACGAAAGATGGAGTTCAAGGATAAATATTAGAACAATGGTGAAAAGAATATGAATGTTTCTTTATGCTCAAAGTGTGGAAAGAAGCATGGTGGAGATTGCCTAAAAGGTACTATAAAATGTTTTAAGTGTTGAAAAGAAGGTCATCGAGCAGTTGATTGTCGAAGTAATGGGAAAAAGGTTTCTAATGATGTGAATAGATAAAAGACAACAGAGAATGCTCCACCAACACTTCAATGCTTAAAGTGTAAGGAAATGGGGAATTATGCTATTAAATGACATAATCCAAGGGTTAATGATGATCAACATGATCAACCACTTAAGGAAAAGGACAAAGGGAAGTCACATGAGATCACTATTGGCAATGTTGAATATGACAATTATGTGGTGGAATGATTCAGTGTTCATGTAACAGGATTCCAAAATAATGTTGTATATAGTACTGTGGAATATTGGAATATTTATGTACTGGTCTATTGTAGTTTCCCATAATTTTATGGTACTGGTAACCATGAAAAAGTGACTGAAATATTTTTGTAAAGCAGGTGAAATGCGCATAATGAAGGGATAAGGAGAAAATAATATGATAGTAATCATGAGCTCATGACTAAATTAAGGACAAAGTGATATCATGGTTTGAGTATATAGAAATTTTGGGATTTTGGTATGTGGAAAGAGTTAACTTTTGACAGCATTCATGTTTTCATTAAGGTTCAATGGGTATTAATTTTTCAAGAGAATACATGATTAAGGTATTCACATGATTGGAATGTGATCAACAAGATATATCAGGGGTAAATGATGGTATTCACATGCTCAGTAGATGACATTTCTAGTAATTTTTTTCTTTATACTATAGGTTTGGATAGAAGTATTTTGGATAATCCTAAAGATTTGAAATGGATTATGTTGGACATAAGTTAGTATTGTTTAAGTCTATAACTGTTTTCGATATTATCGATTTAATGTCATAATTTTAGAAAAAGGACAACCTACAGGACGGGCGACAACCCGTCGCGTCGGAAAAAGTTGTGAGAATTGAACCCACAACTGAAGTGCGACAGGCCTTTATTGCCTACCACTAGCCTATAGGAAGTCCCTGTTTAGTAGAAACCAGTTTTATTATATTAAGCAGTATGATAGATGAAGTATATGTCCATTTTGGAACCATATATGATTAATCTCACCATATATGGAATTATGTATATAACTTTTGCTAACTTTTGTTTGAGACAAATGGAATGACCTATCATTATATCGCATGATCCGGTAACATTTCATGGAAAACAAATTCAACTTCATTTCTTTAAGATATGAATTGGAAATTGTTCAAGACATGAACAACAATGAGATTGTACCAAAATCAAGTAAGAATTTCTTTTAATTCAAAAATTATTCAACATTAGGGAAATTATCTTGAAATCCAAAAAATGTTGTTCTAGTACTCTTATATATGATGAATCAGATGGTACCTTAGATCATCAAAAATTTATGGCTTTGTGATTGTTGGATTTTTCATAGCCATGTTCTCTACCACTCTCCATCAGAACAAGATGGTTAGATTTTTCTTCCATATCCATATTTTCACCTATGTTCTCCTATTTGGAAACCCAATGATTAGTTAATTTGGGTAACCGTAACATTTCCTACATTAGTTTTTAAAGATATGTTTTGGTATTCCCTATTATGATGTGGGTTTCTATGAAATAAACTCTCATGTAATAAACCATTTATAACCCCAACGAATTTCGATGGCGAAATTCATTTTAAGGGGGGTAGAATGTAACAAACCGAGATTTTAGGAGAATTATTCTTTTTAATTTCATTGATATCTTGTGTTGTACGCTACACTAATATTATCTTGCGCTATACGCAACACCGTATTAGCTTGTAGTATACGCAACACTATTCTTGGCTCATGTTACACACAATTTCAAGTTCGTTTTGTAGAAATTATTCTACGCAAAATCAATATAGACTTTGGTTAATGTATAAAAGAAATATGGTTGTATTTTATTATACACAACAACAATGGAGTTGTGCACTACATGCAACTCTGACTTGGCTTGCATTACACGCAATCGCGACCTTCCTCGATAGCGTGTGTAGTACGCAATACTGAGTTTCACTAAACAACGATATATGGTTATAATATTGTTATGAACTAGCCGTTATGAATAATATTGACTAAATTTTTAATTTTATAACATTATTATTCATCTTACATATTTTCTAGAACATGTTATGAGAACAAAATCAATTTTTCGAGAAAAATAAGTATTTTTCAAAAAATGTAGTTTTGCCACCTTTGGATGGCGCACCCACATTAAATCTTTTTTTTTGACATTTCAAAAAGTTCAATTTGACAAAATAAAATTCTTCTTTGGAACCAGGATATAAAAATTTAATTTGGATAAATTTTTCATATTATTCTGATAACTTTCATATTTTAATGAATAGTAAAAACACGCTATATTTTAATTAAAAACAACTTTTTTCATCACAATAATTTATATGGATAGATTATATTTTTAATTGGTTTTAAAGTGTAATTAGAATATATTTTTACCATTTAATCCAATTTTGGTCATTGCAATTAATTTCACTTTGAAATTGGACATAAATAAGTGATGATCTTTTGATAGTTATTGTTTCTTTAAAACATGCTATTTGTTTTTATAACGGTAATTGATTTTAAAATTAATTAATATAAATTCTATGTTTTTAATTTGGAAAAATAGACATCATTTTTGAATTATCAATATCAAATATAGATTAGGCTTAATTTTTGGTATTTTTCTAAAAAACTTCAATTTTTGATGAATAGTGAAAACACTGAGTTTTTGGTTAAAACCGACTTTTTATTTAAATAATAATTTATTTGATTTATATTTTTTTAGGTAAAAATAGATAAATAATACTTATATAAGTTCAATGAAATTCATTGGAATCATTTTATAAAAATTGTATTGAACTTTTCACCGTCTTTTAGCCACCTCCTAGGAGCTTTTGCAATTGTTCATAAAACTTAATTTTATCGCTTCTGTGAGTTGAATTTGAAAACTCCAAGAGACACGGTTAATATCAAAGAGTAAAATGTGTTTCAATTAGATAAAAATAATTTTTGTGAATAGTAACTTTTTACTTTTATTTACCACGGTTAAAGTTAAATAGGGTAATTCAAGGTTAAAAGAATATTATATTTTTTCAAAATTACCTTAACACTTATCCAAACCTTATTGGATGAGTAATGGACGACCATGGGCATCCTTGGGTCGATTTTTGGACCCCATGGAGCCACTTATGAAAGACAATGACACATTAGATTAATTAATTTAATGTAAAGACAAAATTGGCATTAACAAAAATCCTTTAGTAATTAATTTTTATATGGGGATATATAAATTATCTTTTCGACTGTAAATATTCATTGGAAAGATAAACAATTTCCTACATGTTGGTATTTTTGTTATAATTTTTAGAAATAAAATAAAATAAATTATTTATGACACAATAATGATGCAGTATTTACCTCATTAATAAATGATTCAAATAAATACGATTTTAATGATTAAAATATCATCCAAAACCTGTCCAATTCCTATTGGATGATTTTATTTTGAATATGAGTCGTCTTATCTTCTACATTAATTTGTTTTGTACCTCTTGAAACCGAGGATAAGTTTATAATAAAATAATGTTTTCACACTTTCCTAAAGAGCCCATCCACTCCCTTATAAAAGGAGACCACTTCTATGTAATTCCCCACACCTCTCAAGCCTTTTGGATCGTCCAAAATATGCCCATCTAAGCTCCCTACATTCCTCTACTCCCCCTTGAAGACTTAAATTAGGCAGAAGACACTACAAGAAGTCCTTTTGGTTCAATCCAAAGAAGTTACCCAAATTAAAGGTAATAGTTTCTCTTAAGTTGTTTTCTTTTATTCTACTTAGCCAACCCCTAAACTCTTTTTAACCCTTTCTTTTGTGACAGAACCAGTATCCTAAAAATACTTGGATGTTGTTATGATATGGATTATAACTACACTTACACACACCTCCATCTAATGGATGAAGAACATAATTTTTCTGTGGATGGAAAACTAACGCCTCACGAAACGATGATTGTTCGATTTTCTCCTACTGCCTCTCATGGTGGCCATTATGATGGAACTATATTTATATATGATATATATTATGTTTTTTATTTCCTTATGCTTCTTTACTTCCCAATTATATCATGCCTTTATGGTTCCATAGTGGGTAAATACGATAATCTCATTTGAGGTAGTGCGGACTATCGCCCCCTCAAAGTGATGTGATTCGTTAATGCCTTATATGGGATGTATAAAGGATGGAGTTAATGATATTATATATGATATTATACTTGAATGATAATATACCTATTCAATTAAAATAATAAATATAAATTAAAGTATCATTCATGCGTACGTACGGCTTACCGTCTCCCTGAACGGTGCATTTCATTTCTTACCTCCATATGTTATGTACTATTATAAATACATGTATATGCTGGATATATAATGAATATATATGATATATAAATCATTATTTAAATTCTATAAGTAAGTAAATCATGATATAAGCAATAATAACATCAAGAACAACAAGTCCAAACACGTACGATAAATAAGATGATTTACCCAAAACGTTGCTTTAACATGGGATTTACAAATGAATGGGTAATATAAAGTTATAAGTGAACCATATATGATATCATAACAATTAATATGATTCTTTAATAAGTCAATGAAATTATTTAAATCATTATACAGGAGGTTCGGATATATACGAAGCATATCGGACCTAACGTAAGGGATAACTTTTCCAATCTCATTTTTATCTGAGATTGTTAATTCGTAAGTATTTACTGGGGTTATTGTTATCATCCATGTCCATGTTTTCTAGAAAATTTTTCAGGTATGTTTAAAGTCCTTTTTACCCATTTTTGAATTTTACTACATGGTATATAAGGAATATTTCTTTTGTTTACGTTATGAGGTACTTTTTTTTGACTTTTCCAGCAAAAGTACTAGAAGAATGTTTTTTTAACTTATACAGCATGAAAGGATTTTTACAGTTTTAGAAAGCCTTATTTTCATAAATATTCCTCCAAAATATTTCATGACTATTCTTAAAAAAATATCTTTCTTTTAAAATTGCATGACGTTTTGGGAAAAGAAATTGATTTTGAATAAGAAATGATATTTTCCTCAATAATTCATTTCAAGTGCATTATCAAAACCATTTTCCATCTAAGATGACATTATTTCATATGTGTATGTTTCAAGTATAATGTCTCTATGATTTACATGGTTTCACTTTTCTTATGATGAAATTATATCCATTTGTTTTATATGGATTATGTTATGATGGGATGATGTTTATGTGACCCATTTTTATTCTTTGGGTTATGATGAATGATTTATGTTTATATTGTGGAACAAGTAAGAATGATTTCATTATGAGATGGGTGGGACCTATATCTCCCTCCAATGAATTGGGTAAATATTTATATCTCATGAGATAGACATGGCTAGAACAGCAAGTAAATCTGTTTCAGTAATACAGGGCTGGAATGACAAGTAAACCCAGTTCAGTAAGGGACTCTGTCCACTAAGATGGTCTTGGAAGCAATTCCTTGGCTAATATGGAAATCATATCATGTGCTTAATTTTTTTACACAATTAAATGTTTTATTCCCATTATATTATATCATGATTAATGTTTCTTTATGATCTATGCCTTATGTACTTCCATGTTTTAAGTCATTTCTCAAGATTTTGATATTTAGACATTATGTTCATATTTTTTAAGTTCAAATATATATGATTTGTTTTATTTTATCCATGATTACCCTTACTGAGCATTTGAACTCACCCTCTATATGTTTTCTTTTCCCCAGGATTTAAAGAAATGTTGAAGGTAAGAAAACCAAAAGGGTAAGATCTTTATGGGAGATGTTGAAGATCTTTCACCACGATTAGAAGTTTACGTTCAAAGTTTCCAAAGACACTAAACTATTACGGTCCTTGTGTGTCTATTTTTGTTATGTATTAAGTATTCTGAAAATGTAATGTAACGTCCATTTACGTCAAGCTTCGGGCCTCTACAGTTGGTATCAGAGGAAAGGTTTAGTTAACCATTGGAAACTAGAATGTGAAAACTTTAGTGAGATCCCTAGAGATATTTCTAAGGTATGTCTAGGGATGTCCCTAAGGTTAAGTATAAGAATAGGTTGTAGTCCTAGGATTATGGTAATGGTCATAGAATTAAACCTAAGATGTTATATATTGAAGGTACTCCCCCTTTATTATGTTGTTTTACCTATCATGATTTTTTCCTCTCACACTATTCTTTTTGGGTTTTAGACGATGGTTGGAACCTGAAGGAACCGTGTTGATCAATGTAATGGACAATGAAATGATTTTCCTTCTGAACAAACCAATGTTATGAGAGATGGAGTGAAAAATATTATTGCTATACTTAAACAAGCTATGAATCATTTTGGACTTCCAAATGAGCAGAGGAGGGAACAATATTCTATTGAGTTCTTCATGAGGCAACGTCCACCTTCTTTCAATGGGTCTTCTGGTCTACTTGTTGCTGAACAATGGACCAGTACCATTGAAAAGATATTTTCCATACTTCGTTGTTCGGAACATGATAAAGTCATTCTGGCTATTTACCGATTAGAAGGCGAAGAAGATCAATGTTGGAGTTTAATTAAGAATACAAGGCCCCAAGGTGAAATTGATTCCATGGAATGGGATGAGTTCAAGAACTTATTTTTCAATAAGTACTTCCCTCTTATTCTTCGAACAAAGATGGAAAAGGAGTTCCTTGAGCTTAATCAAAAGGATGATGAATCTGTTAGTATATACGAAGTGAATTTTACAAGGCTTGCAAGGTATGCATCTGGCTTTATCATCCAACCTAAAAGTAAAGTTGATCGATTTTTTCAGTGGATTAAAACCAAGTCTTCAAAGTTCATTAGCTATAATAGACTTCAGTAGCTATGAATAAATTGTGTGTTGTGCTATCATGGTAGAAATAGAAGTTGGTGTTACATATCCATCTCATGGTTTTGACAAGAAACGAAATATGGAGTTCAAGGATAAATCTCAGAACAATGGTGAAAAGAATATGAATGTTTCTTTATGCTCAAAGTGTGGAAAGAAGCATGGTGGATATTGCCTAAAAGGTACTAGAAAATGTTTTAAGTGTGAAAAAGAAGGTCATTGAGCAGTTGATTGTCGAAGTAATGGGAAAAAAGTTTCTAATGATGTGAATAGAGAAAAGACAACAGAGAACGCTCCACCAACACTTCAATGCTTCAAGTGCAAGGAAATGGGGAATTATGCTAATAAATGCCCTAATCCAAGGGTTAATGATGATCAACATGAGAAACCACTTAAGTAAAAGGACAAGGGGAAGTCACATGCGATCACTATTGGAAATTTTGAATATGACAACAATGTGGTGGAATAATTTAGTGTTCATGTAATGGGATTCCAAAATAATGTTGTATATAGTACTGTTAAATATTGGAATATTTATGTATTGGTGTATTGTGGCTTCCAATAATTTTATGGTACTGGTAACCATGAAAAAGTGACTGAAATATTTTTAGAAAGAAGGTGAAATGAGCATAATGAAGGGATAAGGAGAAAATAATATGATAGTAATCATGAGCTCGTGACTAAAATAAGGACAATGTGATATCGTGGTTTGGGTATATAGAAATTTTGGTATTTTGGTATGTGGAAAGAGTTAACTTTTGACAGAATTCATGTTTTCACTAAGGTTCAACGGGTATTCATTTTTCAAGAGAATACATGATTAAGGTATTCACATGATTGGAATGTGATCAACAAGATATATCAGGGGTAAATGATGGTATTCACATGCTCGGTAGATAACATTTCTAGTAATTGGTTTCTTTATACTATAAGTTTGGACAAAAGTATTTTGGATAATCCTAAATATTTGAAATGGATTATGTTGGAAATAAGTTAGTATTTTTTAAGGCTAGAACATTTTCGATATTATCGATGGAATGTCATAATTTTAGAAAAAGGACAACCTGCAGGATGGGCGACAACCCGTCGCGTCGGACATGGTTGTGGGAATCGAACCCACAACTGAAGTGAGACAGGACTTTATCGCCTACCACTGGCCTAAAAGAAGTCACTATTTAGTAGAAACCGGTTTTATTATGTTAAGAAGTATGATAGATGAAGTATATGTCCATTTTGGAACCATATATGATTAATCTCACCATATATGGAATTATGTATATAAATTTTGCTTACTTTTTCTTGAGACAGATGGAATGACCTATCATTCTATTGCATGATCCGCTAACATTTCATGGAAAACAAATTCAACTTCATTTCTTTAAGAGATGAAGTGGAAATTGTTCAAGACATGAACAACAATGAGATTGTACCAAAATCAAGTAAGAATTTCTTTTAATTCAAAAATTCTTCAACATTAGGGAAATTATCTTGAAAGCAAAAAAAAATTGTCCTAGTACTCTTATATATGATTAATCAGATGGTACCTTAGATCATCACAAATTTATGGCTTTGTGATTATTGGATTTTTCATAGCCCTGTTCTCTACCACTCTCCATCAGAACAAGATGGTTAGATTTTTCTTCCATATCCATATTTTCACCTATGTTCTCCGATGTGGAAACCCAATGATTAGTTAATTTGGGTAACCATAAAGTTTCCTACTTTAGTTTTTAAAAGATATGTTTTGGTATTCCCTATTACGATGTGGGTTTCTATGAATGAAACTCTCATGTAATAAACCATTTATAACCCCGGCGAATTTCGAGGGCGAAATTAATTTTAAGGGGGGTAGAATGTAACAACCCAAGATTTTATGAGAATTATTATTTTTAATTTCATTGATATCTTGTGTTGTACGCTACACCAAGATTATCTTGTGCTATACGCAACACCATATTAGCTTTCAGTATACGCAACACTATTCTTGGCTCGTGTTACACACAATTTCAAGTTCGTTTTTTAGAAATTATTCTACGCAACATTAAGTATAGACTTTGTTTAATGAATAAATGAAATATGGTTGTATTTTGTTATACGCAACAACAAAGGAGTCGTTCACTACACACAACTCTGACTTGGCTTGCATTACATGCAATCGCAACCTTCCTCGATAGTGTGTGTAGTACGCAATACCGAGTTTCACTAAACAACGATATATGGTTATAATATTTTTATGAACTAGCCATTATGAATAGTATTAACTATATTTTGAATTTTATAACATTATTATTCATCTTAAATATTTTCTTGAACATGGTATGAGAACAAAATCAAATTTTTGAGTAAAATAAGTATTTTTCAGAAAATGTAGTTTTTCCACCTTTTGATGGAACACCCACTTTAAATCTTTTTTTTGACATGTCTATAAGTTCAATTTGACAAAATAAAATTCTTATTTGGAATCAGGATATAAAATTTTAATTTGGATAAATTTTTCATATTATTCTGATAACTTTCATATTTTGATGAATAGTGAAAACATGCTATATTTTAATTAAAAAAACTTTTTTCATCACAATAATTTATATGGTTAGATTATCTTTTTAATTGGTTTTAAAGTTTAATTAGAATATATTTTTACCATTTAATCCAATTTTGGTCATTGGAATTAATTTCACTTTGAAATTGGACATAAACAAGTGATGATCTTTTGATAGTTATTGTTTCTTAAAAACACGCTATTTGTTTTGATAACGAGAATTAATTTTAAAATTAATTAATTCCACTTATATGTTTTGAATTTGTAAAAAAATACATCATTTTTGAATCCGGAATATAAAATATATCTTAGGCTGAATTTTTGGTACTTTTCTGAAAAACTTCATTTTTGATGAATAGTGAAAACACTGAGTTTTTGGTTAAAACCGAATTTTTATTTAAATAATCATTTATTTGATTTAAATTTTTTTTAGGTCAAAATAGATACATAATACTTATATAAGTTCAATGAAATTAATTGGAATAATTTTATAATAAGTTTAGATTTATAAAAATTGTATTGAACTTTTCACCGTCTTTTACCCACCTCCTAGGAGCTTTTGCAATTGTTCATAAAACATAATTTTACCACTTTTGTGAGTTGAATTTCAAAAATCCTAGAGACACGGTTAATATCAAGGAGTAAAATGTGGTTCAATTAGATAAAAATAATTTTTAGTGAATAGTAACTTTTTACTTTTATTTACCACGGTTAAAGGTAAATAGGGTAATTCAAGGTTAAAAGAATATTATAATAATTCAAAATTACCTTAAAACTTGTCCAAACCTTATTGGATGAGTAATGGCAGACCATGGTCATCCTTGGGTCTATTTTTGGACCCCATGGAGACACTTATGAAAGAAAATGACACATTAGATTAATTAATTTAATGTAAAGACAAAATTGGCATTAACAAAAATCCTTTAGTAATTAATTTTTATAAGGGGATATATAAATTATATTTTAGAATATAAATATTCATTGGAAAGCTAAAAAATTTCCTACATATTGGTATTTTTTTATAATTTTTAAACATCAAATAAATTAAATTATTTATGACACAATAATGATGAAGTATTTACCTCATTAATAAATGATTTAAATAAATAAGATTATAATGATTAACATATCATCCAAAACCTGTCTAATTCCTATTGGATGATTTTATTTCGAATATGAGTCATCTTATCTTCTACATTAATGTGTTTTGGACCTCTTGAAACTGAAGATAAGTTTATAATAAAATAATTTTTTCACACTTTCCTAAAGAGCCCCTCCACTCCCTTATAAAAGGAGACCACTTCTATGAAATTCCTCACACCTCTAAAGCCTTTTGTCTTGTAAAAACTCTGCCCAAATAAGTTCCCTACATACCTATCCTCCCCCTAGAAGTCTTAAATTAGGTAGAAGATACTCCAAGAAGTCCTTTTGGTTCAATCCAAAGGAAGTTACCCAAATTAAAGGTAACAGTTTCTCTTAAGTTGTTTTCTTTTATTCTACTTCTCCAAACCCTAAACTCTTTTTAATATTTTCTTTTGTGACAACACCAGTATCATAAATTTACTTGGATGTTGTTATGATATTTATTAGAATTACACTTACACACACCTCCATCTAATGGATGAATAACATAATGTTTCTGGGGATGGAAACTAACGCCTCACGAAACGATGATTGTTTGATTTTATCCTACTGCCTCTCATGGTGGACATTATGATGGAACTGTATTTATATATGATATATATTATGTTTATGATTTCCTTATTCTTCTTCACTTCCCAATTATATCAAGCCTTTATGGTTTCCGTAGTGGGTAAATACGATAATCTCATTTGAGGAAGTGCAGACTACCGCCCCCTCAAAGTGATGTGATTCGTTAATGCCTTATATGGGATGTATAAAGGATGGAGTTAATGATATTATATATGATATTATATTGGAATGATAATATACCTATTCCATTAAAATAATAAATAGAAATGAAAGTAGCATTCATGTGTACGTACGGCTTACCGTCTCCATGAACGGTGCGTTTCATTTCTTACCTCCATATGTTATGTACTATTATAAATACATGTATATGCTTGATATATAATGAATATATATGATATATAAATCATGATTAAAATTATGGGTGTAATTAAATCATGATATCGGTAATAATAACTTCAAGAACAACAATTCCAAACACATACGATAAATATGATGATTTTACCCAAAACATTGCTTTAACATGGGATTTACAAAAGAATGGGTAATATAAAGTCATAAGTGAATCATATATGATATCATAACAATTAATATTATTCTTTAATAAGTCAATGACATTATTTAAATCATTATACAGTAGTTTCGGATACGTACGAAGCATATCAGACCTAAGGTAATGGATAACTTTTCCAATCTCGTTTTTATCTGAGATTGTTTATTCGTAAGTATTTACTGGGGTTATTGTTATCATCCATGTCCATGTTTTCTAGAAATTTTTTCATGTATGTTTAAAGTCCTTTTTACCCATTTTTGACTTTTACTACATGGTATGTATGTAATCTTTCTTTTGTTTACGTTACGATGTACTTTTTTTGACTTTTCTGGAAAAAGTACGAGAAGAATGTTTTTTAACTTATACGACATGAAAGGATTTTTACGGTTTTATAAAGCCTTATTTTCAGGAATATTCCTCCAAAATATTTCATGACTATTTTCAACAAAATCTATTTCTTTTAAAATTGCATGAAATTTTGTGAAAAGAAATTAATTTTGAAGAAGAAAGGATATTTTCCTCAAGAATTCATTTCAAGTGCTTTATCAAACCCATTTTCTATCTAAGATGAAATTATTTCATATGTGTATGTTTCAAGTATAATGTCTCTATGATTTACATGGTTTCACTTTTCTTATGATGAAATTATATCCATTTGTTTTATATGGATTATGTTATGATGGGATGATGTTTATGAGACCCATTTTTATTCTTTGGGTTATGATGAATGATTTATGTTTATGTTGTGGCATACGTAATAATGATTTCATTATGAGATGGGTGGGACCTATATCTCCCTCCAATGAGTTGGGTGAATATTTATATCTCATGAGATAGACATGGTAGGAATGGCAAGTAAATCTGGTTCAGTAATACAGGGCTGGAACGGCAACTAAACCCAGTTCAGTAAGGGACTTTGTCCACTAAGATGGTCTTGGCAGCAATGTCTTGGCTACTATGGAAATCATATCATGTGCTTAATGTTATTCCACAATTACATGTTTTATTTCCATGCTATTTTATCATGATTAATGTTTCTTTATGATCTATTCCTTATGTACTGCCATGTTTTATGTCATTGTTCAAGATTTTGATGTTTAGACATTATGTTCATGTTTTTTAAGTTCAAATATATATGATTTGTTTTATTTTATACATGCTTACCATTACTGAGAATTTGAGCTCACCCTTTATATGTTTTCTTTTCCCTAGGATTTAAATAAAGGTCGTAAGTAAGAAAACCAAAATGGGAAGATCTTTATGGGAGATGTTAAAGATCTTTCACCACGATTAGAAGTTTAGGTTCCAAGTTTCCAAAGACACTAAACTATTACGGTCCTTGTGTGTCTGTTTTTGTTTTGTATTAATTATTCCGCAAAAGTAATGTAATTTCCATGTACGTCAAGCTTCGGACCTCTATAGGGGAGATATGATATTGGGAATATTTGAGATTATATACTTGAGATGATTAATTGTTGAATTAATTATGAGTTCTTCAGATAGTTTATTTGAGATAATCAAATGATGAATTAATTATGAGATATTATGAATTTTAAATTGAGATAATTAATTTTTTAATTAATTATGAGATATTGAGATATTTGATTGAGATAATTAATTGATTGATTTATTATGAAATATTGAGATGGGGAATTTTGATAATTAATTATTGAATTAATTATAAGTTAGTGATTGATTAATTATTGAGTTAATTAAAGGGATTATTATGATTAATTTATTAGGTAATTAATTAAGGGGAATTATGTGATGAATAATTGTTGAATTATTAATGAGATTGAGATGATTATTTAATAAGTGAATTAATTAATGGGATTTATATTATTAATTAATTTTAAATTAATTAATGTGATAATCATGTAATGGACATGGTCCGGTGCAACAAAATTTCATAGTATTAAATGTGATAATAAATGTCAATAGGGACACTCAAATGAGAAATGAGATAATGAATGGTAACATGGACATTCAAATGTAAAATGAGATAATGAATGGTAACATGGAAATTCAAATGTGAAATGAGATGATGAATAGTATCCTGGACATTCAAGTTTGAAATGAAGAGGATAATGGTACCATGGACATTAAAATGAGAATTTTGATGATGAATTGTAAAATGGGCATTAAAATGTGATTTTTGATGATGAATGGTAACATGGGCATTCAAATTTGAACTGTGATCATGAATGGTAACATGGACATTCATACTTGTGATATCCCTTGGGATTTGTTTATAGTATACTATGGGATGAAGAAGGTATTGAGATATGGGTGTCCATGGGAACCCAAGGTTTTATATGGTTAAATATATATTAATTGGTAATGTGATAAATTTTTACTTATACATTTTAATTAATTCTTTATACAACTTCATAGACTATAATTTCACTGGATATTGTTTTAGATTCCCTTGGTGGTGGCCTACCGAGTTGTACTAACACCCTACTCGGGTTGTGTGATCGATACCCTAATATATTTCATGGTTGTGGGATAGGTTAAGGGAAAAATCCCTCTGTTAGATGGTTGAGTCGAGTTGTAACGTGGATGAGGGATCAAAACATGGTTTGGGACTCTCTTAGGAGTCATTGGTGTCTTTACTTTTGAATTTTCATATTGAAACTTGTAACTTACATTAACATGACATATTTCTTATTTATCTTGATATTGTATCTCTATTTTTGGCCATCATGTGATATTATCATCCTTCTGGTTATGGATATATATGTGTGTGTGTGTGTGGTTGTTTTTTATTTAGTTTTCACCTGTTTTATACTCTAACAAAGAGGGTATAGTTTCCCTATAACTGGTATTAGACCCTCGTTGCTAGTCAATAGCCTTTACCATACAGGGAGGCATTATTGAGGTCATGTAACCAACTAGCTCGGGGCACTGGTTTGTGGTACCTGATCTAGGATGTTACACCTGGTTGGAACTATATAGTGCACCTCCAAGATTCCATAAATTTTTGAAATTATGTTCTGGTTTTAAGGTTTATTAAATTCACCTTGGGTGACGTACATGATATCAGTATTTGGTTTTTGATATTTTAGGTGTGTTCATGCATCATGAATAGGAACATATATATATATATGACATATATGTACATATTAATGTGTTGAAAAATATTTTATTAATTAAATTACTTGACTTGTGATATATGTTTGGGATAGTTTCTCAAATTGTGTGGTATATTTTTGTTTATCATACTATTATGATATATCTTTATTGGAAATAATTTTTTGAAATTATCATGTTGTTGTGTTAGTATATATATGATGACTATAGCTAATGTGTAGGGATGGAGACCAGAGTTAGTGTAAGGAGGGTTTTGAGAAAAATCCCTCAAGGTGTGGGTATGTTTTGGGTGTGATTGTTTATTGACAAATCCAGATGACTAAAAGTGAGTATGGTTTGTGTTTTTCGAAGATAGGTTTTTAAGGTGGGGCAGTTTCCCAGTGTTTTCAAAATTTGTAGGCCTTAAAATTGGGAGTTTGATGTTGGAAAAGGAATGATTTCTTCACATGAGTAAATGGTATGAATAGCATTGAAGAAAAATAGAAAAGGTTGAGAACCGCGTAACAAAATTCATGGACCGCGTACCATGTTCTAGGAACGGTATGCGGAGTGGTGGGAACAGTACGCCGGAGTGGTTCACAAAACCAGAAACGGTTTTCTGTGATGCTTTGCGGTGAAGGCAGTGCGGTACAAATATTGATTTTCATCAGTAGAGGAGATCAACCATATAGTAGAAAAGGCATAACGTGGAGCACATATGAAAAGTGTTTTCCTAGGTGGCGTGTAGTTTGTGGCGATAGAAGGATCAATATGCGGTGAATGATAGATTGAAGATTTGGAGAATCTTGGTTTAGTTGATTTTGAGGATATCTTGTCCTATATAATAATTGGTAATCCCACTAATTACTATTGAGAACAAATATCATTAGAGAAAATATTTTTGGTCTAGGATTTCGGTAAAGTCTAGAGGAGGTTCACGAGGAAGAATTTCTTAAAAGCTGACGTGGTCTGCACGAAATAAATTCCAAAAAAGGTGTTTGCTGGGATTCTTAACCCACAAAGGAAGAATCGGTATGCAGAGGAGGAATCTCCGGTATGCAAGAGAGATAATTCCACAAGTGTTATGCGGAAGCGAAGACAATCCACGAACATAGAATACTTCATAGACAGTGGGTAGTTTGTAGAGATGGAGTGAAGGAAGCGATACGCAGAGTTAGCAGTGGATTGCGGATGGTAGACGCAGTACCTAAAGAGGAATTCGGAAGGTAGAAGTTGTACATGGGGAGATTTTCTGCTTACGAAACTTGGTACTCAGTACGCGAGAGAGGAAGGTAGTCCATGATTTTTACAGGGAAGCTTGAGAAAGCCTAAAATCAGTTTGCAAAAGGATTTTCCAGTACCTAGCAGTTCCCGGGAAGGTGGAATTAATCTACGGGTGAAAGGGGAACTTCAAGAGAGAATCTTCATGTAGTTGAGGATTCATAAATTCATGCTAATGAAGAGACGTACATTTCCATAAACTTTTTTTTACCTACATATCAATAAAATGTGAGTGGATTCCTTTCAAAGAGCAGTGAGTGAAGGAAGAGGAAGACGGTGACCCTTTCCACTAGAAGTGAGCAAGAGAAAGAGGCATAGGGAGTGACCCTTGTGAATGTACTGAGTAGACCCTAAACTTTTTAAAGGAAGTGAGCCTGGGCATAGAAGATCTAGCCCAAACTTTGTACTCATTATTGGAAGGGAGCCTTATGGATTTTGGTACATCGGTAAATCATCATTGTATGCTCCATGGACATAGCCTCGTGAGGGTGAACCAAGTAAAAATTGTCATGTCTTATGCATGATTTCATATTTGTTCATATATTTCTACAGTAGGAAGAGATAATTGAGTTTTTCTTGACAAAGAAACAAGATCCAAAGGGAAAAAGTCTTAATTTATCGTACCCTGATTCAACCCCCCCCCCTCTCAGGGTATTTGACCTAGTGGACCTAACATAGGGTACAACTTGGGTTAAGGGTAGACTCCTAGGTGAAGTCTTGTGTGATACCAGAGACTAATTAGGGTTTTATAAAATGTTTTCTTCACATTACAGAAGATTTCTCCATGACGTAGTCTTATGGGAATACTTGGAAAGCAAGCTGGAATTCTCTCACAAGGGAGGCTGATTCTTCTTTACCACTGGACATGTATGAGTGTGTGGTTTAGAATTCTCTAGTACCTATTCATTCATTTAAGAAGTAGGTCCCAATAAAATATAATTCATTCACTTAGTGTATATCCTAGGTATTATAGCTTATAAATATGGTAAAATGTTCCATGAAATAAAATCCATCATTCTTCAACCTTCCAGGGCACCGGGGTCCCTCAGGATGTTGAGTGGTGGGTTCAAATTATTGTAGATATTTAACCTATTAGTGACTCTTAAGGATTTCCAAGTTAAGATGAAAAGATCTCAAGAAAAGTGATCATACCATTTCGATACACCCATATCATACAGTGCAAGATGATCTAAAAGAGCTCAACCTACAACTCGATGAGCTAGAGCATAATGAATTTCTAAGGCTAAGTACTTCACCATGGATCACACCTATATTGTTCACCAGAAGGTGGATGGTAGTCTTTAACTCTAAGTTGATTTCTGGATGTTAAACCAATTTATGGTGAACAACAGTATCCATACCCATGATCGATGATCTTTTTTATCATTTATGGGGAACCCAGTGGTTCTAAAATATTGATCTTCAATTAGGATATCAATAGCTATAAGTTATAAGGGATGGTATTATGAAGATATAATTTCAAATCAGTTATGGTTGTTATGTGTACGTGGTGCTGTCATTTAGGATGAATAATGTTATAATAGTGTTTATGGATCTCATGAAAAAGATATTTTACCCATATAGGGACTCATTTTTTGTGGTGTTCATCCAAAATATCCTCATCTTCTCAGGAACACTATATCAACATGCTAGTATCCTTGAGATATTCTTGAGTACACTTAGAGTGAATTTAATTTATTCCAAGTTTTCAAAGTGTGAATTCTATACATGAGAGGTAATATTTTTTGGAATGTGTTGTCTACGACAAGCATATCCATAGACCTATAGAAAGTATAGGTAGTGATGACTTGGATAGGCCCTTGGAATGTGTTTGAGGCTAGGATATTTCTGGGACAATTATGATGTTATTGTTGGTTTATTCATGACTTCTCCCAACTATCATCTCCTGTGATGGTGTTGATGAAGAAAGAAGTGAATTTCTAGTGTCTAGACTAGTGTGAAGAGGCATTCCTTGATCTAAAGAGAAGGTTGATGATTGCTCCAGTACTGATACTCCCTAATCCCAGGATTACTGTAGTGTACTATGATGCGTCATGAATTGATCTAGGAGTGGTATTGATGAATGGAGAGAATGTAGAAGCATATGGGACTCATAAACTATAAACCCATTAGTGTAACTACCCTACACATGACTTGGAACTATCAATTGTGGTTTATGGTCTAATGTGATTGAGACACTATCTATTTGATGATAGATTTGTTGTTTACACGAACATTAAGAGCCTTTTCTATATCTTCACACACATAGATTTGAATCTCTAAGGAGGAGTTTTTTGTTTGATTATTTGTATAAATTAAACTTTAAGATGATGTATTCACTTATTAAGGGTAATTTCATTGAGGAGTTTCTCAGTCACAAGACATAGGCTAAGTAAGATCTTTTTGAGAGGCCCTCAAAGGAGTAGTGTAACATGATGAGATTATAGGATGAACGGAGTGTGGATGATTCAAATATTATTGGATTGATGACATGTGTTCCATTTATAGTCACATATTATCTAGTAGACTATGTGATGGCATGATAGGAGTCACACCCAGAGAGTGTGGTCATGTCGGAACAACTTTCTAGATGTAACTTAATACTTAGGTTATAGAGACCCGGCCTTTTCTTACATTACTATTACATAATTTCAAAGATAAACAACATAATAGTATTACGCATAGAGGATCCAAAGTTTTAGTGTCTTGGGAAAACTAGGACCACACATAACAAATACAACATCAACCATAAACATTTATTTAATTTCCTCTTCACTAGCTTCTTAGTGGCACTTGTCCTCTCCTTAGTACATGTAGCCACCTGAGGATATACATCAAAAGGGGTGAGATATAATCCCAATAATAGGATATATAAGAACAATATAGCATGGGGTGAGCATAATCATAACATAGGCAAAAGATCATGAACATGAGAAGAGCATAAATAAAAGACTTGAAATGTGGCAATGCATAAAAATGAAACATCATGTCTTAGTGGTTAAATACCACACATACTTGTGAACCAATATAGCATCTTGTTAAGACATAATTTCACATTTACTCATGAGATTCATCACTTTATCCAATGCATTGGAGTGCTGTATAATTCCGGGCGCACCCGTCACATTTAAACATTCATATTGCGCTATATAATTCCGGGCACACCCGTCATATCATAACATTATAATTTATCATGGTTGCAACAATGAACATATAACATAAATTAACATAATGAACCCATGAAAATGAATGGGTTTCATCTCATAATAACACATTCATAAGCTTTGGGTTCCCAAAAGAAATAGGTAATAACATACATGTTACAAGAACCATCCACCTTGAGTGAGGAGTAAAAGGGGTGTTCTTAAAAGAAGAGTTCTTTTGGAAAACATTTTGATGGACATAAAAACTAGTGAAAAACATGTATATCCCAGAAAATTAAAGATAATGATGAAAAAATAACTTTTAAGAAGTAAACATATCAAAATGGAGTGAAAGAGGGAGAACCCGTAGGATGAAAGTTGGGTTCGAGAATTTCCCCCTACCATATACCTGAATACTCCCTTCTCTTTAATGTCTTTTATAATGACATTATATTAATTAATTAGAAATTAAGGAACCTTTTATACATTAATAGTGTTCATTCTGGTTTCATTATGTCATATTATGTTCCTTTGGATGACTTATAGAGTTTAAAATCATTTTTCGGGGATGTTCGTTTTTATGGTTTTCTTGAGTGGTTCACTTGTATTTTTAAATTGATGTTTGGGTAGAACATGGGTAAACATCCAGAAATGATATTAAATTTTATTAATGATATTATAGGAGTTTTAATGATCAAATTATATCCATGTGGATGAATCATTAGCTAAGAATTAAATGGTGATTATTTGGGTTAATTTGAGCGGTTTTTGGATCACAATGAACTTGTTTTAACTTTTCACTTAGTAATATGGCCATAGGTTTTTTCAAAAAATTTAAAATAGAACATAATACATATAACATATTCTGGTTCAACCATAAAAATGATTTCATGACCAGATCTGAAGGTAGAAATGGAAGAAGAGAGCATGTCGTTTTTGAAGGTGATAAATTAACACCTCATGAACAATGTTCTCTTTAATAAAATAAAAGGAAGAGGGAAAGGGTGTGGGGTGATATAATATCCCATTAGAATCATAAAATTAAAATATATGTATAATAGTGGAGTTAAATTTTTTTTAATGAAAATAGGTGGGGATAGATCAAGAAAGGAACTTGAACTTGAAAGGGAATTAAAGGAGAAGAGGGAGGGAAATTACCTCTTAAAACCTTCTCTTAAGAACCTTCTCAAGGGCCTATGTTTGGTCTTTAGATGAGACAAAAATCTTTTGGAAGTGGGGGAGGGGATAGGGTAGATGATTGGGAAGATCTTAGACAATTCATGAAGCTTGAGAGGTGTGGTTTGGCAAGAGGAGGTGGAGGGCTTATTTATACATGAGGAGGGAGGTGTTTTTGGTATAAAATATTAAATAAAATAATATATCTAGAGTTAGACTTGTAATAGTAGTTTTTTTACATCCTAAATCATATATTAATATAATATAATTCGTTTTAGGCTTTAATCCTTCTTTATAATTCTAATTAATTAATTTATTAAAAGGAAAGTCAAAGAAAGAGAAAAAGACACTTTAAGAAATCACCTTTTGACTTTAGGCTATGGAAAGTTCTTTTTTAGGTTTGAGAATTGGATTTATTTTATTTTAAGAAACCATTTATGAAATTTAATATAATTTGGAAGAAACTAAAGTTATATAATGTTTATGTCATCATTACATCATTAATGATGCAATTTAGTATACATTGATTATGCGAAAAACTGTATTTGTTTACTATTCACACGAAAATTGAAGTAGTTCAGAAAAAACCCAAAAATTTACCCCTACCATTTTTCGACGTGTAGAATCCAAAAATAAAGTATATTTTTCAAAAATAATTTTCTAAATATTATTAATTTAATATTTAATTAAAATCATAATTTACTAAAAAAACAGTTTTTAAGATTAAAACTGATTTAATAGTGCTTCCAAAAATTATGTAGGGTCTTATAAAATTATCTAAAAACTATAATACATCGATCCAATGATTTATGAATAAATTATATGGAAATAAATATTCTTTTAAATTAATTAATTAATTGTAATTAATTATTTCTGACATAGAAAATACCAAAACATTTACTAAGGTCAAATTGTCACTTTCTAAGATGACTAAATTTTATTTAATTATCTATAGGTAATGTTACTCTTATATCGGATGGTTTACTATTCATAAGGGTCATATTACTGTTCATAAGGGTATGTTTCTCTTCATAAGGTTAGGTCACTATTCACCAAAAATTATTTTTGTTTCATTAGGCTCCAAAAATCATCTTGAACACAACCGTGTAAGTCAGATTTTCAAAATTCCAAACATAGGAATGACAAACTCATGTTTAAAGGTCACTTACCAATTAGTAGTTTATTATGTTTTGTTTTCATGTTATTTTATGACATAAATATAAGAAGGTAATTTTCCATTGAAAAACTTTGGGTCGTTACATTCTTCCCACCTTAAGAAATTTCACCCCTGAAATTTCACTTAACGCAAACAGGTGAGGGTACTTCTCCTTCAATGCCTCCTCTATTTCCCAAGTTGCTTCCTCAAACTTATGGTTCCTCCACAACAATTTGAAAAGATGGGTTGTCTTTTTGCGTAGAACCTTATCTCTTCGATCCAGAATCTTTACTGGCTGCTCCTCATAGGAGAGATCATCTTCCAGCTGTACCACCTCTGAGTTTAGTACATGTGAGGGGTCTGGTATGTACTTCCTCAGTAGTGATACATGAAACACATCATGAAATTGAGCCATATTTGGTGTAAGTTCTAGACGATAGGCCATGGCTCCTATACAGTCAAGGATCTCAAAGGGGCCAATATACCTTGGGATTAGCTTCCCTTTCTTCCCGAATCGCATAACTCTCTTCCATGGAGATATTCAAAGGAAGACTTTATCTCCAACGTCGAACTCCAAGTCCCTTCGACGGTTGTCAGCATAGCTCTTTTGTCGACTTTGAGAAGCTTTGATGTGTTTCAAGATGACTTGAACCTTCTCGGTCATCTCTTGAACAAGATCGGGCCCAAGTAGCTTTCTTTCTCCAACTTCATCCTAACAGGTTGGAGTTCTACATCGCTTCCCATAAAGAGCTTCATATGGATCCATCTGAATACTCGAGTGGAAGCTATTTTTGTATGAGAACTCAACCAATGGGAGATGCTGATCCCAACCACCTTTGAATTCTAGAGAGTAGGCTCTTAGATATATCTTCAAGCGTATGAATAGTCCTTTCAGACTGGCCATCAGTTTGGGGGTGATAGGTCGTGCTGAAATTTAATTCAGTACTCAAAGCATATTGAAGGCTCCTCCAAAACTTAGATGTGAACCTTGGGTAATGGTCAGAGACAATTGAGAGTGGAACACCGTGCAGTCTCACCACTTCCTTCACATATATCCTTGCAAGTTATTCAAGCGATAGGTATTCCCGAATAGCGATAAAATGGGCAGTCTTTGTGAGTCGGTCAACCACAACCCATATCGCATTATTTCCCTTTGATGTCTTCGGGAGTCCTATGACAAAGTCCATAGTAACATTTTCCCATTTCCACATGGGTATAGGCAATGGATGCATCATACCTTTGGACTTTTGTTGCTCAGCTTTAACTTACTGACATACCAAGCACCTTGATATATATTCTGCAATCTCCTTCTTCATGTTATCCCACTAGAAGTGTTCTCTAAGATCACGGTACATCTTGGTACTCCAAGGATGGATAGAGAAAGTTGAGCTATGTGCATTATCCAATAGCTCCTTCTTTATCCTGGGTGATGAAGGCACACAAAGCCGTGTTCCAAACCGAATCACACCATCATCGTCGATATGGAACTCTTGAAACTTCCCTTCCTTTACTGCATTCACCCTCTTTTTTATCTCCACATCATCCCTTTGTGATTCCTTAATATTCTCTTGGATGGATGGTTGTGAAATTATTTGGGCAAGGTAGGATGTATCCCCTTCCCTTACGATTCCCAAATCCATCCTTTGCACATCCATGAAGATAGGGTCTTTCTCAATCTGCAACATGGATAGAGTAGCAGGTTCTTTTCTGCTTAGAGCATCAGCTACCTTGTTTGCCTTTCTAGGATGATAATGAATAGATCAATCGTAATCCTTGATTAGATTTAACCATATCCTTTGACGCAAGTTGATCTCCTTTTGTGTGAATATATACTTTAGGCTCTTGTGGTCGGTGTATATGTCACACTTCTCGCCATAAAGGTAGTGCCTCCAGATTTTCAAGGAAAAAATCACAACTGCCAACTCTAGATCATGCGTCGGGTAGTTCTACTCATGGATCTTCAACTATCATGAGGATTAGTCTATCACATTATCATTTCGCAGGAGTACACAACCCAAGACTTTCTTTGAAGAATCATTGTATATCACAAAACTTTCTCCACTTTTCGGTAGTGTGAGTACAGGTGCAGTGATCAGCCTTCTCTTTAGCTCCTTGAATCTTCCCTCACATTCTTCCATCCAGACATACTTTACCCCATTACTTGTTAACCTAGTTAGTGGTCTTGACAAT
Source organism: Viscum album (assembly GCA_963277665.1). NCBI lineage: Eukaryota > Viridiplantae > Streptophyta > Magnoliopsida > Santalales > Viscaceae > Viscum > Viscum album. Next base: position 781,334,716 of record OY728123.1, on the reverse strand, counting down.
CGTGAGAAGTTTCTCACAAAACATCAGTAGTACCCATCTAATACAAGAAAACTACGTATTTATGTGACACTAGAGGGCCTGGGCCATTCCTCAATTGCCTTTTTCTTTGAAGGATCCATATAAATTCCCTCACTTTAATCACATGTCCCAAGAACGTGACTTGATTCATCCATAAGTCACACTTTCTGAACTTGGCGTACAACTTATCCTTTCTTAATGTCGCCAACACAAGTCTTAGATGTTCTTCATTTTCCTCCTTGCTCTTGGAGTAGATGAGAATATCATCGATAAACACTACCACAAATTTGTCGAGGTAATGTCTAAAGACTCCATTAATAAAATCCATGAAGATTTCAGGGGAATTAGTAAGTCCAAAGGGAATCACCAAAAACTCATAGTGAACATACCTTGTACGGAAGGCAGTCTTCTGAATATCTTCCTTCTTCACCTTTACCTAATGATATCCAGAACGAAGATCCACCTTTGAGAAGTATTGAGCTCCTCTTAACTGATCGAACAAGTCATCAATCCTTGGGAGAGGATACTTGTTCTTTATGGTGATCTTGTGGAGTTCCCAATAATCGATACACAACCACATTGTTCCATCCTTCTTCTTCATAAAAAACGCACTAGTGCACCCCAAGGTGATGCACTAGGGCGTATGAACCCTTTGTCCAGATGCTCTTGCAGCTGCTTCTTTAACTCCTCCAGTTTGATAGGATCCATCCTATAGGGGCACTTTGAGATAGGAGTAGCTCCGGGTATGAGTTCAATTGAGAACTCTACCTCACGATCCGGGGGAATTCCGGGTAACTCTTCAGGAAATACATCGCCGTATTCCCTCACGATGGGCATTTCCTCAAGGTTGGAACTTTCCTTCGACTCAACCATTTGGGAGAGGTATGATTCTTCATAGGGAATCAAAACCCACACCATTGAATGATTTTTCAAAGGAGATTCATGATCTTACTTGCATTTGTAGAGGATCATGGGATGGTTCGAAATATGAAAAGATATTTCCTTTTCCCGATAGTTGATATGTGCTCTATATAACGAGAGCCAGTTCATTCCCATTATAGCATCGAATTCCACCAAGGGAAGTATTACTAGATTTTCTGGAAGAATCTTCCCAAATACGTCAACAGGAGAATATTCAAAAAATTGGGTTTTAATGATTGCACCACTTGGTGTTTTTACAGATATCTCTACTTCAAGGTTTCAGGGCTTTGATTCTATAGTTCTAGAAAACTTGCAAGATATAAAGGAATGCATAGAACCAGAATCAAATAAGACTTTTCCTATTCTTGATTGAATAGGAAGTGTACCTTGTATGACTTCATAATCATGCTCCACCTCCACAGTAGTGATGGCATAAGCCTTCCCTTGTTCCTTTGTCTTTGGTGGCTGCTGACGTTGATTACCCTTCAGAGCTCGAGGTTTAGTGCCCTAGTTTGTATAGTGGCCTAGATCCCTACAGTTATAGCATTGAACCATGAGTGGTTCTCTCCTTTCATCAGCTACATTCTCCTTCCTTTTCATGTCTTTTCTACACTCTTGAGCATGGTGTCCTTCTTTCCCACACTTGAAGCATTTCCCCATCCCTCTGAGGAAGTTCACATTGTGCAACTTCCCACATTTTTTGGCATGTGGGTCATTGATTTTTCTTCCCGACTTTGTCATTAGATCCACTGGATTGAAACTCCATCTTTCATTTCTTATCCCCATATCCATGGGACCATTCTCCAAACTCCATATCCACTTTTAGATCACACCAAACAACTTCTTCATAACTCCTAAATTCTCTAATTTCAATAGCCTTTCAAAGGTGTGGTTTTAATCCACTAAAGAATATATCAATTTTGCTATCATTATTGATAACAAAACCCGAAGCATACCTTGAGAGCCTTGTGAAATTTTCTTCATAGTTTATGATAGATTCTCCTTTTTTCATGAGCTCTATAAATTCTCTCTCCATCTTTGTGCGAAGAGTTCTTGGGAAATACTTTTTATGAAACATTATCTTAAAGTCTTCCCATTCCATCTCTTCAATTTCCTCCCTTGGCTTGGTGTTCTTAATCAAAGCCCACCATTGATCAGCTTATCCATCTAGACGATAAACAGCTAGAGTCACCTTCTCCATCTCAGAATAGTGAAGCATGGAAAAGATCTTCTCTATGGAGTTGACCCACTGTTCTGCAACTAGTGGATTAGAAGATCCGCAAAATGTCAGTGGTCGTTGCCGCATAAAACATTCAATAGCCAGTTTCTCCCTCTTTGGAGAAGGAGTACGTTCCCCATTATTATGATTATTATTAATAACCTGAGATAATTTTGAAATAATCTCCATGAAATTTTGAACTCCACCTCCCAAATCATTGGGGATGTCGTTCGGGCAATCGTTGCATTGGCCCGCGTATGAGTTGTTGGCCAGATTTATCCTGGTTCCCACCATTTTCTAAAATAGAAAAGGTTAGAACAAAACATAAGTAGACAAGTAATTAATAACTTATTCATCTATACAATTTATACCAAAAACATATGGGATCTCTAGGTTCATATTTTTACTTAGTCTCATGCTATAGGTTTCATCTGGGGTTCACTAATCCTAATTCCCAAATTAACAAAACCTTGCCTCTGATAGAAACTATAGTGACCCGGCATTTTCATACATTACTATTACATAATTTCAAAGATAAACAACCTAATAGTATTACACATAGAGGATCCAATGTTTTAGTGTCTTGGGAAAACTAGGACCACACATAACAAATACAACCTCAATCATAAACATTTATTTAATTTCTTCTTCACTTGCTTCTTAGTGGCACTTGTCCTCTCCTTTGTACATGTAGCCACCTGAGGATATACATCAAAAGGGGTGATCTAGAATCCTAGTAAGAGGATAGATAAGAACAATATAGAATGGGGTTAGCATAATAATAAAATAGGTAAACGATCATGAACATTAGAGGAGCATAAATAAAAGACTTGAAATGTGGCAATGCATAAAAATAAAACATCATGTCTTCGTGGTTAACTAGCACACATACTTATGAACCAAGCTAGAAACTTGTTCACAGATCATTTCCCATTTAATAATGAGATTCATCAATTTACCCAATGCATTGGAGCACTGTATAATTCCGGGTGCACCCGTCACATTTAAACATTCATATTGTGCTATATAATTCTGGGCGCACCCGTCATATCATAACATTATCATTTACCATGCTTCCCACAATGAACATATAACATAAATTAACATAATGAACCCATGAAAAGGAATGGGTTTTATCTCATAATAACACATTCATAATCTTTGGGTTCCCAAAAGAAAGAGGGAATAACATACATGTTACAAGAACCGTCCACCTTGAGTGAGGAGTAAAAGGGGTGTTCTTAAAAGAAGAGTTCTTTTGGAAAACATTTTGATGGACATAAAAACCAGTGAAAAACATTTATATCCCAGAAAATTAAATATAATTATGAAAAAATTAATTTTAAGAAGTAAACATTTCAAAATGGAGTGAAAGAGGGAGAACCTGTAGGATGAAAGTTGGGTTCGAGAATTTCCCCTTACCTTGTACCTGAATGATTCCTTCTCTTTAATGTCTTTTATAATGACATTATATTCATTAATTAGAAATTAAATAACCTTTTATACATTAATAGGGTTCATTATGGTTTCATTATGTCATATTATGTTCCTTTGGATGACTTATAGAGTTTAAAAACATTGTTCGGGGATGTCCGTTTTTATGGTTTTCTGGATTGGTTTACTTGAATTTTTAAATTGATGTCTGGGTAGAACATGGGTAAACATCCAGAACTGATATTACATGTTATTAATGATATTACAGGAGTTTTAAGGATCAAATTATATCCATGTGTATTAATCATTATCTAATAATTAAATGATGATTATTTGGGTTAATTTGAGCGGTTTTTGGATCACAACGAACTTGTTTTAACTTTTCACTTAGTAATATGGCCATAGGTTATTTCCAGAACATTAAAATAGAACATAATACATATAAAATATTCAGGTTCAACCAGAAAAATGATTTCATGACCAGATATGAAGGTAGAAATGGAAAAAGAGAGCATGTCGTTTTTGAAGGTGATAAATTAACACCTCATGAACAACGTTCTCTTTAATAAAATAAAAGGAAGAGGAAAGGGTGTGGGGTGATATAATATCCCATTAGAATCATAAAATTATATTATATGTATAATACGGGAGTTAAAAAACAATTTGGATGAATATAGGTGGGGAGAGATCAAGAAAGGAACTTGAACTTGAAAGGGAATTAAACGATAAGAGGGAGGGAAATTACCTCTTAAATCCTTCTATTGAGAACCGCCTTAAGGGCCTAAAATTGGTCTTCTGATGAGACCAGAAGCTCTTGGACGTGGGGGAGGGTCTAGGGGATATGATTGGGTAGATATTAGACAATTCATGAAGCTTTAGAGGTGTGGTTTGGCAAGAGGAGGGGGAGGGCTTATTTATACATGAGGAGGGAGGTGTTTTTGGTATAAAATATTAAATAAAATAATATATCAAGAGTTAGACTTTTAATAGTATTTTTTTACATCCTAAATCATATATTAATATAATATAATTCGTTTTAGGCTTTAATTATTCTTTATAATTCGAATTCATTAATTTATTAAAAGGAAAGTGAAAGAAAGAGAAAAAGACACTTTAAGAAATCACATTTTGACTTTAGGCTTTGGAAAGATCTTTTTAGGTTTGAGAATTGGATTTATTGTATTTTAAGAAAACATTTATGAAATTTAATATAATTTGGCCGAAACTAAAGTTCTATAATGTTTATTTCATCATTACATCATTAATGATGCAATTAGTATACACCGATTATGCGAAAAACTGTATTTTTTACTATTCACCCGAAAATTGAAGTATTTCAGAAAAAACCCAAAAATTTTCTCCTAACATTTTTCAACGTGTAGAATCAAAAAATGAATTCCATTTTTCAAAAATAATTTTCTAAATTTTATTAATTTAATATTTAATTAAAATCATAATTTACTAAAAACAATTTTTAAGATTAAAACTAATTTTATAGTGCTTCCAAAAATTACGTAGGGTCTTATAAAATTATCTAAAAACTATAATAAATTGATTCAATAATTTATTAATACATTATATGGAAATAAATATTATTTTAAATTAATTAATTAATTATAATTAATTATTTATGACTTAGAAAATATCAAACCGTTTACTAAGGTCAAATTGTCACTTTCTAAGATGACTAAATTTTATTAAATTATCTATAGGTAATGTTAATGTTATATTGGATTGTTTACTATTCATAAGTGTCATATTACTATTCATAAGGGTATGTTACTATTCATAAGGGTAGGTCACTATTCACCAAAAATTATTTTTGTTTCATTAGACTCCAAAAATCATCTTGAACACAACCGTGTATGTCAGATTTTCAAAATTCCAAACATAGGAGTGACAAACTCATGTTTCAAGGTCACTTATCACTTAGTAGTTTATTATTTTGTGTTTTCATGTTATTTTATGACATAAATATTAGAATGTAATTTTCCATTGAAAAACTTTGGGTCGTTACATAGGTGGTTGATGGACAATGACAATGTGATCATGGTACATGAGAGATTATCAGTCCTTTCTTCAATTAGATAGGATCTATTGAGGGATTATCATAACTAAATATGGGAAGTACATCATGGAGTAATTAATATGTACCATGACTTCAAGTGCTAGTTTTGGTGGCCATGGATGAAGAGGTACATTGTGGGGTTCTTCTCTCGATGCCTTACCTATTAGAGGATGAATGCCAAGTACCAGTGTCCTGGAGGTTTCTCTGTCCACTTCCAATACTAATGTGGAAGTGGTATGAAATCACAATGGACTTTAAAATTGTGTTACATAATACCCCAAGGATTCATGATGCTATATGAATGATTATTGATTGGCTGATGAAATTTTCCCACTTTTACTGATCAGAGAGACTCATTCAATGGATAAGATATGAAAGATATATGTTTGTTAGATCATATTCTTATATGGAGTAACCTTGATATTTTTTTTAGATATATAATCATGTTTTGTGTTGTAGTTTTAGTAGGTATTTTTGAATTTCCTAGGGACTCTTATGATATTTATCACAACATATTATCCTCAGATAGATGAGCAGTCTAAATGGACAATATGCATATTAGATGATATGCTTCGAGCTTCAGTCCTTGATGTTGGTGCCGATTAGGATGATCACCTAGACATGTTGAGTTTACATGCAAAAAAATTTAGAAGGATTTTATTCATATGTATAATTATGAGTATTTTTATTATATTCTATTTCATTCACCGTTTTGATGGCATGAGGTGGGTGAGGTCATAGCTATGTTTCCCATTATGCTTCAGGGGACCTCTAAGATATTTTAGTTGATTAATAATAGTTTTACCACTATTTAGAGAAGATAAAGATCATATTACTACTATAGGAGGAGACCTTTAATGTTTTTTGTAGGCAGCTAAGTTTTCTTGAGAGTGACTCATTATTAAGGGCACAGATGTATAAGGAATTAGTGCAAGCTAGCTCCAGGTTTTATTATACCCTTAAATATCATCGAATGGGTTGGGATAGTGGCATACTATCTGAATATTTCTTCTTATTACCAAGGTATGAATGATGTCTTTCATTTTTCATAGCTCCATAGTTATATGGTCGATCCTAGGTATGTCATAGATTGTGAGGATGTTAAGTTGGATCTTGATGAATCTTATGACGAGTGCCTAGTGTGGATTATTGATCATAGTGTGAAATTCCTCAAAGATAATATGGTACCACTCATTCAGATTTAGTGGAATCATAGACAAATCTAGGAGGATACTTGGGAGTGAGAGACTAACATTCAAACTCAGTGGATTGAGTTTTTCAAATAGGAACTTTAGATATGGTTATTCAGGGAAAAAGTCTTTATAATGGAGAGAATTTTAAATCCCTAGAATTTTATTCATTATTGGAAATACTTTTCCCTTATTCTCAACTTTTGGTAATCACATATAACCATGCCATAGGAAGGTAGTATGTATCTTAGTGATCTGTAAGTGTCGTAGTCCTATTTTTGATCCAATTTCATGCCATGAAGGAATGGATCTACACCACAATGGTACTATTCTATTGATGATGCATTGTGGCCTTCGTTGTGGAGGTTTGGTTCATTTTAGGTTGTTCCATAGCGACTTAGACTATGATGAAGATCTATTATCCATGTCATTCACTAAATATAGTAAGATCATGGTGGTCTCTAGTAGTAATACATTTAATTCCTTAAATCGAGGATTATTTTAAATTTTTAATGAGGTTGATCCTTTTGGTTTTAATGATAGTTAAATGGGTTTTTTCAGACATATTTAACCACCGAAGATCCCTTAAAATACCATCATTCTTCCTCCATTTGGAATTATTTCATATTTATGGAGAGGATACATAGGGAAATCCACACTTTAGACCTCAAACCTACATCATATCAGACCAAGTTCAGGCACATTTCTATGCTTCAGTCTTCCCCTCTATGTCATAGATGTTATTCTCTAGTGTGGTTACACACCGCATTCCTCCTCTATGCACCATAATGTTGTTTCCCTGGTGCTTCTTGCACCAAAATAGTTTCCCCGACACCACGGAGGTTCTTCTAATTTATCTCTATAAAATGGTGTAATTCCAACTACAATTTTGGTTTATCTCAGTGCACCATTGTTCCTTGAAGAATAACCTTATATAATGGTGTGTTTTTTAGCACACCTGCAAGCTGTAGCCCCTCCCTTTCACCATGGAGCCTACCAAATTTCCAAGATAGTGTGTTTTTCCAACTTTAACGTTCTAGTAAGTGTTGGATCAACACTATTAACATGTTTCTCCTTTCCTTTCTCTATAACCACTGTCACATTATTTTGGAATTGGTTCTAGGAGTCTTTAGTGGTTTTTTTGTTCTATTTGGTATGTGAGTGTGGTTTAGGTTAGGATGTTACAAATTTTATTTTTAAAATTCTTATCATCATGTAGATAAATTTTAATATTATTTAATAAAAATGGTTTAGTAATCATTTGGAAAAGGAGTGAAGTTTCTCATTCCCTAAAAATTTCAATATCCAGCTTTATTAAATCCTTAAAAATAGGATCCCTATCAATCCTCATTTTAGTTAAGACTCCAATATCTTTTCTTCTCAGTGAATCTCTTATCTTATTTACCTTACATGGGTGGTAGTGTATTGTGAAATCATAATCATTGAGTAGATCGATCCATCACCTTTTCATCATTTGATTTGTTTCTATGAAAAAATATATTTAAACTCTAATGATATGTGTATAACTCACATATTTCACTATAAAGATAATGTCTACATATCTTCAAAGAAAAAATTATAGCGTCCAACTCAAGATCATGGGTTAGATTTTTCTATTCATCCACCTTTAATAACCATGAAATATAGTAAATAACTTTATCATTCTATTTAATGACACACCTAAGTCATTTCATTGATAGATAAAAATAAATCATAAATCTATTCATTCCTAATGGTAAAGTTAATATCAAAGAATTTACCAATATCCTATTCAATTATTCAAATATTTTTTAATATTTTACATGTTAACTTATTTGACATGTTTTACAATTGGGAAAAAATTTTAACCTATCACTAAAAGTAACAAGAAAAACCAAGGAAACTACATACCTCAGTTATGTTCATCGGTATAGGATATTAATCAACAATAATTTTCTTCATAAGATAAACTGAGATTCCATCCTTAGAGAAAATATGTCCAAGAAAATGAAGTTTAAAAATATAGAATTAAAATATTCTAAATTTACCAAATAATTATTTTTTTTAAAAGAGTTTCATGAATTATACATAAGTGGTTTTCATGGTCCTCATATCTTTTATACTACACTAATATATCATCAATAAATACCACACAAAAATTATCAAGATATTCACTAAATAATTTTTTCATCAAATATATAAAAAGTAAGGGTTCATTAGTTAAACTGAATATAATTACTATAAACTCATAATTTTCATGCCTCTTTTGAAATGCAATCTTAAAATATCTTCCTTCTGTACTCACAATTTATTATACCTATAATAAAGATATATTTTTGAAAAATATTTAGCTCCATGACTTTTATCAAATAAGTCATCAGTGTAGGGTGGAGGATATTTCTTTTTTATACTAATGAAATTGATTTATCTATATTTAATGCATATCCTCATAGATCCATCTTTATTCTGAACAAAATGAACATGAGCTCCCCAATTTCAAATTCTAGGGCATATAAATCCCTTATCATGTAACTTCTTTATTCATTTTTTCAACTCTGGTAATTCCAATGTGGCCTTTATCTAGGTAATATTTGAAAACAATCATACATTAGGGATTAAATCAATTGAAAAGACAACTTTTTTGCTTTGGTGGATGTTCGGGAAATTCCTTAGAAGACACATCAGTGTTTTACTGTGTAATAGATGCATCTTCAATTTGAATATTACCTTTACCATCCATGTATTGTGTCTTATATTCTTCCCCAAGAATATCATTAAGAAAATCTACTGGTTGTGGAACTTTACTTGACCGAGATGATAAATTTTCCACTCTAAATACAAGGGATTATACATCTCCGTTGTGAATTACAATCTTCTTATCTTGATAATAAATTTTTAAATTATTTTTTTACGTCTAATACCTACTAAGTGTTATATAAAAGTAAACCATAGGTATAATAATGATGTATGTAAATAGATTATGTCTATATACCATAATGGTAACTAAATGAAACAGCCTTGTTATGGTATGATTTCCACTTGGAATCCTGACTAAAAAATCCCTTCTAAAGGAGTTAAGGAAATATTTGATTTTCTTGGAAAACATAGAAGATACAAATAACTGTAAAGATATTGAATCAAATAAATAATTATCTAAATTTGAGGCTATTATTAAAGTACCAGCCACTACATATTTAATAAATTCAAACTCAAATGTAGTGATCACATAAGCTTGTTATTCTCCCATTTTCCTCTTCTAAGGTAGATTCTCTTGGTGCATGATACATTTGTTTGAATAGTTCCCCATTTATCTTTCATTGAAGAATGAGATAGTAGTTGTTTATTTCTTTCCCTTAACTTCATTATCCAAATGACCCTTATCTCCAAACATGTAAAAAAACTCCCGTTCCCTTCAATCATTTTCTAGAATGTTTCTTTCCAAAATTTTCATATGATGGAAATCAATCTATTCCCTACTTATTCTTTGAAACATTCCATTTTTCTTGAATATCAGTCAAACTCTTATTCTATTGATTTCCCTTAAAGATATAGGATCTATAATGTTTTATCTATGTTTTTATATAAGATAATAATATTTCATTATTTGAGGGAAAATTTTGATAAACTAGTTCCCTTTAGAGGCTTAGATTAATACCTTTAAATAAATTGCCAATATGTTTTGGGGCTTATGTATATAATACATAGGATACCTAGATAGTAATGTAAAAGGTAGCCTCATACTCTGAAATACTCTCTTATTCCTTTTTCTTTATGTTTATGAACATTCTCTTCATTTCAGTTCATTTCTCATGAGGTAAATATTTATTGAATAATGTTACTTTAAAACCTCTCCAATCAATATGTTATATTTCTAATTAATTCCTAATATTCTAGATCAAGGACCACTATTGGTCGGCAACACCTTTAATACAATACAACACTAATATAACCTTTTTCTAGTTCATTGAATCATAAGGCCATAAATATCTTTCCAAGGGACTTAATTTATTTCTTAACTACCATTTCATTAGTAGTTCCACTAAAATATAGAGTCTTTTATCTCATAAAATGACCCAATATGCGAGTATCATGTGGTGGAAAATCATGTTTCTCTATATATACAAGGTTATTAGTCATAACCTGATTCAACTACCCTAATATGGCCATGATCTGCTATGTTCCAACACCAGTTGTATTTTCTTTCTCAGTTGGAAAATCTCTAAATTATCCATGAGTATAAATATCATTCTTTCTACCATTATGCATTTATAAATAATGTAATAAACTGAATTATCTAGTGAAATTATGAATTATAAATCATATTATATAATTCATGTAATTATTATCATAAATTAAAAATTTAGGCAAAGCTAATCTCAGAATCATAAACTTGATTTCTTTCTGGATATCATCAAGTCATAAATTATTTTTAAATAATTTAAAATGAGTTATAAATAAACTTTGAATTAACCCAATAATATCCTTCTAGAGTTTTAAACCAAGTGTGAAATAAGGGCCCATTAATTGTTCACCAGAATGATGGTTGAGATATACTCAACTAACTCTTTTTAAGGTTATTACCCCTATGTGCATCTGTGATAAAACCGCATCTACTTTTAGTATCCAAAGAGATATGTATTTCTAGAAAAACTCCATCATATATACCTTACCAAAACTTTATGATATCATCCTATAATTAGTCATATTTTAAAATTATATCATAGGGTTATGTTCCCAAATCTATATTTTCTTAGATGTAGTTACTAAAGTTTCTAATAAAATTTATATGATACTAACTATAACAACCACAAATATTGTAACCCTAAGTTGGTTTCTACAACATTATATTATAATAAGATACAAAGGATCACATCACTGAGGATTAATCAATTTATTAGTATGAAAGAACCAAATACATACCCGTTTCCCATTTTACATTGGAAATAAAATATAAAAATAGTAAATGTACATTTTATATATCCTTGAAATCATTTAAATATTAGTTATTCACATATTAGGTAAAATAAAGAAAATGAGTTTGATCTTAAATTCTCATTAATGGTTTCATACAATGTAAAATATCATGAGTAAATAATGAAAAATCAATATGGAAATGTAAATAAATTAAAACAGATGATATTTAATCAATAACATAAACATAAAATGCATTCATGGATAATATCAAAGTAAGAATATAATAGATAATAATAACTGAATTCTCAATAAAATAAATTCATGACATCTAATTCCATGATCAAGACCTTTTTCAAATATATTTTCAAATATGGGTAGGTATATACCAAAAAACCCATTTAATAATTACATCTAACTAGTTTGTCTCGTGATATTAATTATTACATTGAGGGTATATCTATAACTATCCCCCCATAAGTTCTTGTCCAATTCATTACTTTTATATTGAATTATCAATTTAATTCATAACCAATATTCCATATAAAAAATTTCTGCACTGAGTTAATAATATGGAATATCAATATTTCTACTGATAATAAAATAACTTTAATTGTAAAACACCATAAGTAGAAATGGTATATAGTTTCAAAAATAAGAATATCCATGATATAAATAATGTGTATATGGAAGATAAATATATTATCTAATTAATTTTATCACAAGAAAGTCAATATTTCATGATAAATTCAATGACCACAAAATCAATCAATAGATTAGAGATGGCCATAAATTCATCAGAAAAGAAGATTTGGTATTAAAATCAAGTGTTTTGGAAAATAGAATAAAATAGAACTGGGATATTTTAAATAAATTTTCATTAATTAATTTTCTTCATAAAATCACTAAAATCTTATATAAGTGGCAAAAAAGTGTAAAACGGTTATCTCAATAGGAAGATATGTTAACACCATATACGTTAAAATGAAACATTACTTTAGACATTTTATACAATAAATTTAAAAATAAATATTTCATAAAACATCAGAGAGATTAGATTGAAACATTTAAAAATTCAATTATAACAAAAAAATTCTTAATTTATTATTTTATTAAATAAAAATTACTTAGTAAAAGAATTTTGAAAATATAGACATGGAAGAAAAATATACATGATCAAAAAAAGGAATAATATCATCTTTTCTTTTAAAAATTTATTTTCATAATTAATTTTAGAAATAGATTAAAGGTTATAAGAAAAAATATAAACTCATTAAATACCCATAGGATATGAAAAGAGATAGAGTTTATGAATGTTTTATTATAATATTACTTTAATAAAAATATAATAAATCATAAGAAATGAGATTGTAAAATAAATTCTTACATCTTGGGTAACTTTTAAAATGTTACTCCATGAATGACTAAACAATAATTGAAAAGTTAATTACCAATAATAAATATATAATAATGTTATATAAAAAAGGTTTAGTGTATACACCACATAAAATAAAATAGATGCATAGTGCTAAAAATGTCTCAATGGAGTGGAAATTGAGATGAAATCTCTTGCCTCACACTTCCACTAAGATTAAAATGAATTAACATACTATATAATGTTTTTAAACTTGTTATTAATTCATAAAATAACACTATTAGTAATTATAATATCATATATGATCCACTTATCACATCTTATCACCTATTTATTAACAATATCTCATTATTATCATTGTTTTAGGTGTTAACTCTTTAGTTTTCCAATGCATGTTTCATCATGAAATTCCCAATTAATGTGTAAAAGTTATAGATTAATCATCTAAAAAAATATATTAACGTTATAAATATAATATATATATATATATTCATTAAATTTATATTTATAATCATACATGAAAATCGAACATGAAAAATAAATCACATCACTTCGTGAAGATGGTCGTCCACAAGTACACACGAGTGATGTTAGCATTTTTTAATGGTTGAAAGGGTAAAGAATTAGATTCTGTATTACATTTAAATAATTATAATTACATTATAATTATAATATATATTCATTAGTTTCACCATTATTACTACCCATGTGTGGTGGTGATGCAAATAAAATTACATCAGTTCATGAGGTGGGTAGTATGTTGTAAACATGATTGATGGTTTTGTTTCCCATTTTATGGAAAATGAGATGTGTAAATATTTTTACATAAAAATAATAACATCTATGTATATGGGAGATAATGGTGTTATTATATTAAAATGGTTATGACATAATTGAAGGTGTAAAAATAAGAAGAAAAATGAAAGTGTATGGTTAAGATGATTACCTCATCTATGAAAGAGACCCTTTAGATATGCACTAAGAGAGCCTAGGGTAGGTATTTTGGAAACAAAAATAACCCCTAGAAAGTGTATAAGGATTTTTGAGAGAAAATTTTTCATGTTTTTTTTGGGATCAATGGATCAATATGAGTGAATAAGTGAGAGGAGGAGGTCCCCTATTATAATTGTGGGAGAGGAAACACTTCGAATTCTGCAAACGATTAAAATATATTAATGTATTACTGAAGAATAATATCTAAAAAATGAATCATATGTGAATATTATATTATATAGGTTCGAAATAAGACCATAAAAATTATATTTATACTAGTTTTTATGCCATTTTAACCACTATCATTTTAGTTTAACCCCTAGTAAACTCATTTTAACCTTAACCATGGTAACAAAAAATTATAATTTTACTGTTCATTAAGATAAAAAATTACTTTAACCCTATTAAAATATATAATTTATGATTATTAAAAATATATAATCCATTTTATAAGATTAAACTTCTATTATTGGTATATATTAACTTAAATATAAATCTATAAAAGATGATAAAAAATAGGTTTTCATGAAAATTCATTTTTCAAACATAAGATGATCTTACATTAACTTTGTAACTAGTAATCAGCATTATGTTAATTTAATTTTATGTATTTATATATATAATCTATCCATTTCATTTAAATAATTAATTATTAAATATCATTATAATTAATTAAACTGGAAAAACACTATGCACTTAAAAATAGTTTTCAGAAAAATATGCAAGTTTGCTTCCAAATGATCTTGTCATTACTTCTATAAAATTTATAACCAATACATGATTTGTTATAAATTTTTAAACAAATATTATAAATAAAAGTATGATTAGTTAAATACTACATTTTCAATCATTCATAAAATCTTATTTCAAGGGGAAATTTCAAAAAAAATTATAGGCTTATTTTCACGTAGTAAGTTCAAAATTAATAATTGTCCAGTAAAATTAGATTTTTTTTCATGAAATATTAAAATTTTCATTGTACTATAGTTTTAAAAAAATTACTTACTATAATTGAATCTCGATTGTTACGCATGATGTGGTATGAGACCTCACCTCAAGTGAGAGGGTGGTGGTACAAGAATTGGTATGACACATGGTATTAGACATCACCCAAAGTTAAAGGGTAGAGGTATTTGATTAGATATGATAACAGGTATTGGTATGGATCCCTACCTTGAGAGAGAGGATAGGGGTGGATACTCATAAGTAGGACCTTATCATGAGACAAATGGAATGGGTTCGAGTCATATAGTGAGATGAAATATTCTATTAGAACTGGAAAGCATATGTGAGGTTAGGAATCATGGTGGCCAGGTCAGCACATTATGATGATAGAGGGATCTATCGTGAGCCCCACTTTAATAATCTCTAATTTACCTAAGAATGCACAATAGTGGTACAATATAGGGTCAATCTCTCAAGGATTCCACTTGAAAACATCAAATTTATATTATCACTAATAATTACTAAATTATAATAAAAATTAAATACAAAACCAAAATTAGTGGAGGGTTTATATGGGAATTAATATGATATATATATATTAATTCTGATGGAAAACGCAATAAATGGTGTAAAATATAATGAAGTTAGTAAGAAGAAATTTATTTTCCTTAGGAGATCGTAGTGATACATATTATTGTTCTTAAAATTAATTAATTATCAATATTATATTCAGTATATAGATCAATACCAATCACTATACTTACTTCTATATGAATAGTGATTATACTTTGTTGAAACCTCTATAAGTAGGAAAATATCTCTCACATCATACCTACAATGATACTCCACCATAAATTGCATTATAATGATGAAGTGTAAAATGGTTGAAGAGGAAGAATAATATTGTATTAGGGATGGCATAGTCAACGTCCCACTATTTAGGGTTTCCTTCTACCAATGGAAATAGTGGTGCACTTACTCATCAGTTGGTCTTCTTTCACCCTTATTAGTAGACCATCCCTTCTCCTGTGTTTTTTATTTCTTCTCTTTCAGGTGTTTTCCCCTTCTGTCTTCCTTCTATTTCTCTTTGATTCACCATCAAGGGCATCATTTAATCCTCTATTATCCTCTTTCTTCAATCCCACCACCCCAAACCCCATTCATTGCCTTGTACTTCGGCATTTATGGTAGTTTAGGTTAGTGATGGTGATGGCATTTGGTGTCCTCTCCTTTTTTGTTGATGGTATATGTTGTGGTTCTTCTCGTTGGAACTAATCTTCCCTTATTTCCTAAACCCAACATTCTACGACCCCATATCTGGTCTAGTATGCTGGGATTCTGGGAAATTTGGGATAGTTATGATGGATGGATTAGTAGAGGACCTAGTCTATTCATTCTGCATTCTCGGTTTCTTATTCTTTGGTGTTAGGTGGTCTTTTTTGGTAGTTTTTTTTATATCGTTCGGGGTTTTGTTTTCATTTTTTACTATTTGGTTTGGACTATGATGGTGGATTTATTATCCCTATTCTCTGGGTTTGTTTATTGATTATGAGGTATATCATCCAAGATTTATGGTTTTCATTCACTATTGAATCCTTAGTCTACTAAACTCTGCTCTAGCTTATTGATTCTACTACTCCCCCTAGTCGGCTAGTGTGATGGTATTCTATAAGGATTTGGGATGTGTTGTTTGGGTGGATGATGTTTTTCTAGGAGTGTGACATGTTTCTTAATTTACATTATATTGGTGTTTACTGATGAATTTTTGTGATGACATTTCTAGTGGTTTGATTATTGTTTGTTTGCTACAGAATGGGAGTCTTTC
The DNA here is from genome assembly GCA_963277665.1 of Viscum album. Taxonomy (NCBI): domain Eukaryota; kingdom Viridiplantae; phylum Streptophyta; class Magnoliopsida; order Santalales; family Viscaceae; genus Viscum; species Viscum album. The sequence goes on along the minus strand of OY728123.1, from coordinate 781,317,838 downwards.
TAGTTTTTTACCTGGATGTAGATAGTGTTCTGGTTTTTTAATGGTGCGGATTATGTGGAATTTTTTTGGATTTTATTTTCTGGATAATACTAATGATGTTCTTCGGTGATTGATAGGACTATAGTGGATGGGATTTTGAAGCTCATGTGGAAGTTGGTCGGTGGGTCTTGTCGGTGTAGTGGTGTCAAAGATGATAAGGACGTCTTTCTGGGGGTACAGATCGAGGTGGATCACTGATAGAGATCTCTTCACTCATGGTGGTTTGATGTTGATGGGTCAATATTTTGAATTTCAAATTTTGGTTGTTGATTTTAAATTTTTATTTCCTTCATTTTATTTTTATAATCTCGGTTGTTTTGTTTTTTATCTGGTGGATGTGAGGTTACCACTTAACCATAAAGTGGCTTTAAAAAATAAAAAAATGTATGATTTAATGGGATAAAAATAAAATCATCATTTTTTCTTCCCTCGAACAGAAAATGTTAGATCTATATTACTATAGAGGTGATAAAATCACAGTGGAGGAAATACACAATAGAAAATGATATAAGAGAGGGAAAAGAATACTCTTTGTGTTAAAATGTAGAAAAAGATTACAATAAACTCAAATCTACTACACAAGGTCAAATAAAAACTTTTTAAATATAAATTAATTATATCCAATTATTTAACATCCAAAATATGACTATCATTACAATTAAATGATAATAATGTAAATAGGAAGTATTCACTTTAGTATAGTTCATCAAATTGTATGGGTAAACTTCATTCACATGAATGAGATGTATAGCAGCAAGTTCCCATGTGGTAGTGAGCATTATTATACTTTATAAAACTCCCCACAATATTTAATTCTTCAAATGTGATATTATTTTGTTATATTTAATACACATGGATGAATGAAATTATTTAAATGGAAGAAAATATTTGGATTCATAATTACCCACTTTGACACTTTTATAAATTTCACATCATTAAAGGGGTATTCGTTATATTAGGGTTCTTAATGATTTGGATTTCCCATCTCATTTCATCCCCCATGGTTTAACTGTATTTCCAAAAATGTGGTGAGATTATTATTTTTCCCTCAACACAGTGTTCTCAACATCTTCATGTGTTAATTATTCTTATTCAATTATCTAAAGGATAAAATATTACATAATATCTTGGATGAATTTTTCTAGGTAAAAAACCTTACACATCCTTGTTGCAGCATCAAAATACATTAAGTAACAACTTGGTGAAAATTTCTCTAAGTATAAAACCTTTCATAACCACTCTACTTCATTAAAAAATAAGTTTTATTCCACAATGGAAAGGGAAAGTATATTAAATATGATCACCCAAGATCCTTACATATACTTTAAAATCTTGTGTACTAGCTAAAATTTTTTATGAATGGGAAAAATATATTTTGCATTTTTCTTATATTCATTCATAAAAGAAAAAAATCATAAGTATTAGCTTAGCCACATTATTTCTTACACATCCCAAAATTTCTTATTCATAAACATATGAATATTAAATATTCTTATACTTTTCAACTTATTGGAATTCCTTCATAGTTACTATAGAATATATCTTATTCAACAACATTTTTCCTCATAGGAAAAGTAAAATATTTTATATAACATCTAAATTTAGTTTTCCTAACTTGTAAAGGTAGTATATATCTATCTTTTATGATTCTCATTCACTTTTATCATGTATTGAAAAAGTATATCATGCATATTATTACTTTTAAAATTTATTTTGTCATTTTTACAGAAGTTAATTCCAATGTTTCAAAACCACATTGCTTCTATAAATTCACACATCTAAAATTATCATCTTCTAGACCTTATTACTTTATAGTAATTCAAATTTCAGATGTTATTACATCTAAACATTTTCTTAGATTTTAGATTAACCTACTATCATTATGATTAATTTTAATAACATTAAAAAAATCTATGAAGTCATTGTTCTAAAAATTCAAAAAAAAATTAAATTTAATATTTAATCCATTTACACATTAAATATAGAAATATGAATATAATCAAAATATGTTATAATTACACTTAAAATATCTAAATGGTGGGGATATTATCAATAAATTTAAATATAAAAATATTGAAAATATGTTCTTCATCACTCCCCCAAACTTATCTTTTTGCAATTCTGATCAATCATCTAATAACAAGGTCAAAATATATTTCTCAACGAAAAGTTGGAAACACATTTCAATTCCCACATCCTTAGAAATATCATGTTCCCCATAGGCATATCAACACCCTAACTCCTCTCTGATCATAAAAATTCCTTCAATATCTTATTAAAATCCAAGTTCAATTTTTACCTACCTTCATATAAATATATTTCTCTTCACTTAAAGTATTTTATAATAGATAATGTTTCACTCTCAAGAAAATTCACGATTTATAGGTTTCATTTGATCATATCATTATCATAAGAAGTGGAAAAAAACCCAAAACCAGGTGATCTATTTTCAAGAAATCGATTTTTTAAAAATACTATAAAACAAAGCATACTTAGTTTGGTGCTGGAGTGATGTTCTTCTACCTTGATAGTGAGACAATTTTTGAGGAAGATCAAAAAAGTGTCATAAAAAATCCTTCTACCTCCAAGGTGAATACATTGGATAATGGATCCAAATATCTTTTATAGGGTACTCAAAGCTCTCAAAGTTATGCTATAACATTCTTAGGGAGATATTAGTGAGGTTTTGGGGAGATAAATCTTATACAAAGGTTTCATGAAATTAATTACCATTAACATATTTGAATGAATGTGAAGTATCCCCACATAGGAATGAGGAAAACCTATTCTCCTTTTATTAGAGATATCTTATGCTTCTTCATAAATAAATAACCTAGATATAATATTCAGGTATTATCAAATAATACCCATTATATTCACCTCATTAATGTATATAAATATATTCAATGATCATCATGAAAATCCTTTAATCCATATTTAATGGATTAATTATGTGGAAACAATTCATAAGGGTCGTTGTTATTACATGAGAATAAAATGATTTCTGGTCAATTTTTTGGGTTAAAGTGCATGAAACCAAGTCACATGTATATATGTATCTCATTAATATATTATATTCATCAAATGAATGATAATATACATGCATCACATTCATATATACTATGTTCACTATGTATAAACATACATACACAATATTATATATTTTATATTAACATACTATATAGATATACTAATAATACATGTATCATATATATGTATTCAAATTACATACATCATAATCATGTATATTTTTGTGAACAACTAATAATATCTCACTTGTACTAAAATCTCATTGAGAAGTAGTGTCAAGCTCGAAAAATATTTTTCAATCCATTCTAACTCTTTTGGATATGATTTCATCCATATCTCTTCATTTTAGAAAAAAAAATCTCTACAAAATATTATCCTTATTCAGGGGCCTAATTGTGTGACCCTATGGTCCTTTGAAACATTGAAAACAAATATTAAATTCATATTTCATATATATAAGTAAAAAAAGACTTCTAGTAAAGCATCAGTGTTGCTCAAGCTCCTAAGGGGTCAACTGTGACCTCTATCAAACAAACTCATATCTCTATACAAACATTTCCACCAATAAATGTATCATATACATCACATTTATAACTATATAATCCATTTTTCCATGAAATCAATTGACTAATAGACATTGAAAAATGTCAGTAAAGTATAATTCATTTCATAAGTTTCATGAATCTTTGAAATAGACTAGCCAAGTTGATGAATACATCTCATGTAATTCATATAATAGATGAACAAAACACATTTCTCTTAACCATGTAGTTCAATACATGCTATGTGGCACAAATAACCATGACCATGAATTTCCTCTGTCTAATTTAATCAATGGAAAAATTTCTCTAATCTCCAACCAAGTCGCCAAAACCCATCATTGTTTCACTCAAACCAACAACATGATCAACAATATACCTTACCACCCCTTGATTATCTAATTTTTTGTTTTGACTTATGTTAGTAGGGTGTCAAAGTATGATGGTTTTTATACTATGTATCCCAATAACCTCAGGTAAGAAGGATTAATTATAATAATACACACCTAATTATATCAATGACTATATGATATTCCTTGAGATATACTTTAGGAGGTCGGTCTAAGTAATAAGTCTCAACTTATTAACTCATGAATATATTATTATTAACTAATATATAACCCTTTGAAATGATTAAAAGAATCTATTCAAGCTAATATTAACATATCATTACAAAACATAATACTCTGTAATGATCCTTGGTTAGGGATAACTAAAAGTCACACTTTGAGGGGATCTTATCATTAGATCATTTATATAAAGTAAATTCTATCACACATGAATGAATGATAAGTATATATTTCCTTTATTATAATATTAAGATACATTATACAACATTTACATTAGTCTCTCAAATAAATTATAGAAAAATATTCCATGTAACCCTCATGCTTCTATTAGGATAATGGTTTTGTAAATTCATTACATCTATATGTAATTAATTTCACATATCTATGTTACCATCTTATAAAATACTCCCACAAATCCATTTTAATTAGTAAAATCTATGAAGTAAGCTAGTTTTAATGACAGCGAGACATATGAATCATATTATAAACATTAAACTACTTGAAATTATTCAATATCCTTAACTAAATAAAATCTATTTGTGACACTCTTAATTTTCATGAAATATTTTTTTCAAATAAAATAAATTTATTTGATTACTTCTGTTATATGCAACACCGAGTTTAGCTTGGGTTACATGCAACAATGAGTTTTAACAAAACTGTGATATATTATTAATATTATTCAAATATGACCATTATAACGAAGTTTTTAAACTTAGTGATATGAATAGTAATAAGTGATTATTAAATATTATGTGTAATTTTTTTATACAAAAAAATCATATTGATAAAAAGTACTTAACTTTTCAATAAAATTTTTATATTTTTCAAAGATACTTTCTCAAAAAAGATTTTATTTATTTATTTTTGTGAACATTAATAAAAATAATTTCTAAAAATTTTAGAAAATTTATTTGAAAAAATAAAATTATATTTTTAAATAATCATATCAAAATTAACTTAGGGTGAATTTTTTATAGTTTTCTAAAAATAATAATTTTTTGATGAATAGTGAAAAATACTGAATTTTAATTGAAAATTTCCTTTTCATTAAAATTATTCATAAATTTAAATTATATTTTAATTTGGTTTGAAAGTAAAAAAAATCAATTATATAAATATTAATCCAATTTAGTTCATTGGATTCATTTTCAAATTGAATTTTTATATAAAAACCTTGTAAACTTTTGATCTTTTTCACTTTGAATAATCATTTTCTCATTGCATTTATGGGATTAATTTTTAATTAAACATTTCCACTTATGAGACTAGAATTTGGAAAAATGGATTAAATATTTAGAATAATGATAATTTATATTATCTAATAAGGTCAATATTTTTTTACCAAAATAAATATTAAAAATAATAAAAAAAATATTACCACAGTTAAGGTAAAAAGAGGTTTATTGAGGGTTAAACTAAAAAGATAAGGGTTATAAGTGACCCAAAACATGTATGAATACAATTGGATGACTTTTTTACATCTAATAATTCATGATTTATAATCTATGGTCATCTGGATGATTTTTTCATGTTAATGACTTTATTATTTTGGATTCTTTTGGGAAAATCTCCAAGTAGTTTCCAAGTGGGTTCATTTCCCCCACTTATAAAAGGCCACCCCATATCCTATATTCTTTACTACTTAAAACCCTTTTGGTTTAGAAAATACATATCCAAATAACTTCAAAAATTACCTATTATCATCCTATAATCATTATTTAGGGAATAAATCCAAACTAGGAAGGCTTTGGGTACAAACCTAAGGAGGTTAACCGAGTAAGAGGTGATGTTCTTTACCAAGCATTTTTATTTTATTTCTTCCTCTACATACATAAATTATTATTAAACCATTATAAAAAATAAACTCATTATATTAAAAATATTTAAATTTTTTATGTTATGGAGTTACCTATAACAATCTCCACTTCCATCAAATCGGTTATGGAATCATCATTCGAGTGTATGGCGGACTACCACCTCGTGAACTGATGTCATTCATTTTTCCATTAGCCCCTCTCAAAGATGGATATATTTATGTATTAAATGTTTATATATTATATTTACTATATTATTGTAGTTTTTTAGTTATTAAATCAAACATACATTCATACATTCCATTCTTTAGGAATACGATAATGTTGCTCATGTGTACGGAGAACTACCACCTTGCAAAGTTATGTGATTCATTCACACTTTACATGAAAGTTAATAAGGATGGGTTTAATGAAAATATTTGATATATATGACATAAAAATGATTCTATAATTTTAATATATTATTTATTTTTATTTCCTTCAATCCATTGATAAAATGAAAATGGTGTCCATGCGTACGTACGATCTAGTGTCTCCATAAACGGTGTATTTCATAATCTATCTATATCTCTTTCAGATTAATATAAAATAATATATAATGAATATATATTATTATTATATAATTATTAATTTTATGGATATTATGAAACCATTATCAATTTAATAGTACCAAAAATAACAAATCAAAACATACACAAAAAACAAAGCAGTCATTTCACAAAACATGACTTTAACATGAAATTTTTAATAAATGGGTAATAAAAGGCCATAAGAAAATATATATGGTATAATATATATAATTATGGTTATTTTATAAATTTATAATAAAATTATATTTATTATATATGTGGTTTTACCATGTATGATAAAAGTTAAGACTTTAGGTAAGGGATTTTTGTCTCAATTTTCCTTCTTTGAGAGATGTGTCGTTATATGAACCTATCTTCTATTATGAGGTATATATACAGACCATTTGATATGTTATGTCATTAATATCCTTATTTTAATGATTTTTAATCTTTCATTTTATGTTAGTCTTTAATTTTACTTATGATTCAATATTACCAAAGTGTTAAGGGTTTATGATGCAATCTCATCATTTATCAAGATTGTTTTTGTTTATGCTTTCGATGATTAAATATTATGATCCATATATAAAGAGACTCATGAATTTTTTTATCCTCTGGTTATTTAATGATAATAAATTTTTTACCTTTATTTTCCTCTCTTTATTTACAAAAAATTTAAAAATGAGTGTTTTAAAGTGAATCGAATTTATTTCTCTCTTCGGTCAAAAACCCTTTTTATTCCATATCCATGTTTTCTAAAAATATTTTCCAAAATTTTTTAACATTACCAAAAGAATTTATAAAATACATGTTTTCCTATTTTATAATTTTTACCAAAAAAATAAAATAAATATTTATGTTTTTTAATACAATGCCCATTTGGACATTACAGAAAGTGTAAAAGGAATATTTTTTTAACTCAAATAGCATGAAAAGTACTGTCTACCATCAAGAAAAATCAATGTTTTAATATTTAATTTATAAGTTTAAAATATATTTTCAAAAAAAGTTTTTTTAATATGTTTTATTTTTTAAAAAGTTTTTTTCAAAGTGGAGATTCAATCTTCCTCAAGAAACATTCCAAATTATTTTTCTTTCAATATAATTTTCCATCTAAGATGACATCTTTTGAGGTTACTTATGATTGAATAGAGATATTATCCAAGGATACCATTATTATTCTTTCTCTAAATGGTTTATGTTTATGATAACAATATGTTCATGAGACCCACATCTTTTACATATGTTATTTTATGATCAAATAATTAAATGATTAAGAAAATCATTTGTTTTCCACAGTTATGCTATGATGAAATGTTTTATGAAACCCATTTATTTTCATGGGTTCTGATATAATGAATTTTCGATGATCTTTTGTCACAAAAATATATATATTATTTTATGGGTGGGACCTATGCCTCCCTCTAATGTATTGGGTAATGATTAATGTTATACGAGCTCAAAGGGTACACAAGAGGTTATCCTAATCCCAAAAGAGGGTATACTGGAGGTTTTCACAAGCCCAAAAGAAGGTACACCAGGGTTTGTCCCAAGTCTAACATGTTACAAATGTAAGGGTGGGTACCCTTGATATAATATTTTCTATTATTATGTATATTCCATAAATCTATGTCTTATACTAATTTTATTCTCTCATGAATCACATTCTTGGATTCCATTATGATTCATATATTATGAACTACCAAGATTTATTCCATGACTAACGGTTATGATATATGATATTCAGGGTATATTTTTCATATGTTATTATCATGGTATCATATCAATATTATCATGTTATGTTTATGTCTCCTTTTTTTACCCTTACTGAGGATCTAAGATCACCCATTATTATGTTTCCTTTCCCCAGGATATGAAGCAAGGTATTATGTATGATATGTATAATAAGGGTTATAGTTATGAATAACAAAGTGAGAGATGATGTATCTCAATTATGGACCAGTTGTTTATGTGTCCAAATTTCCAAAGGCAATATAAATTTATGAGCATCAGGTTTGTGTTTGTGCGATATAATGAATATTATTCTTCAAATATGAAATATTTATTTATGAAAAGCCTAGGTTTCTATAGTTGGTATCAATGGATAGGTTTAGTTAACTTTTAGAAATTAGGATGATAAAACTTTTGTGAGATCCCTAAGGAAATATATAAGAATAATTCTAAGGTTGAGTCAAAGTATAGTAAAATTTATTGGAATTTTGGTAAAGGATAGAGAGAGTAGTTTCCAAGAAATTAAAACTCTACCTCGATTCTACTAGTGGATGTGGATCTGGAATAATGGTATCTAGGGGTAATAACTATAAAAATGTCACATTGATCCGGAATTCATCATCACCTAGTGCATGAAAATGGGACTTGCTTCACACCTGGATTAACACTCCTGGGGATATGCTTTAGAAATTCACAAATTCATTATGAACCACCATAAAGGATTTAAATAAATTATGATGATTAATGACCTATGATAAACCTAATGTTTCATAGGGGTTTCATTATTTATACATAATATAAGTAATTTTAATTATTATGTGGTTCCCCACTATATTTATTGTTTATTACACTATGCTTTTGGATTTTAGTTGATGGATTGAATTTGAATCAACTCTATTAATACTAATTGTGATAGACAATGCAATGATCGTCCTCCGGGGCAACAAAAAATTATGGGTTATGGAATTAAAAATCTCAAAGTTATGATCATGAAACTTTCTAAATCCATGAATCATGCTAAAGTTCCAAATAAGAAATGGTGGGAACATTGTTCTATTGAGTTCTTCATGAGGAAAAATCCACCTTCCTTTAGTAGATTCACTAATTAGATAGTTGATGAGAACTAGATCAGTACCACTAAAAATATATTTTTTATTCTCCAGTGTTTGTAATATGAAAATGTTATTTTGGTTGTCTATCATTTATAAGGTGAAGAAGATAAATGGTGTAATATCATCACAAATACAGGGTAATATGATTGAATCGACTCTATGGATTGGGATGAGTTCAAGAAGTTATTTTTCTATAAGTAATTTCCTCAAATTATTTTACAGATATGGTGAAGGAATTCCTTGAGAAAAAAAGGATGATGAATCTATTGATACCTATAAGGAATATTTTACAATTCTTACAAAATACACATATGGAATTATTATCCGTATTGAAAGTAAGGTTTATTGATTATTCATTGACTTAAAACCAAGTCTCTGAAGGGAATTAACCCAAAGGGAAATTGGTATCTATGAATAAATCGCTTTTTTGTACTATCATGGTGGAAATGGATATTGGAGTAACCTATTAATTACATGGTTTTGATTAGAAAAAAGTATGGAATTCAATAGAAACTCTTAAAATCATTGAGGGAAGAAGATAAGAATTCCCTCGTGCAATAAGTGTGTAAGGAAACATGGATGAAATTGTCTTAAGGGCACTAATAAATATTTTAAGTGTGAAAATAAATGTCACTGAGTGACTCAATAATGAAGTGAAGAGAATAAGTTATCTAATTTTATGAATAATGAGAAAGATCCATAGAATTTACCACCCACACTTCAATATTTTAATTGAAAGGAGTTTGGTAATTATGATAAAAAGTTCCCAAATATGTGATTTAATGACAATGATTGATGTAAAAAACCTTTTTAAGTTGAGGGATAAGGGGAAATCTCATGTGATGATTATTTCTAATGAGGGGTGCAATAATTATGTGGTCAAAGGTATGCTTACCATCCACTATTGAACTGATAATGTCATATTTGACATTGGATCTACCCATTATTTTATATCTAAAGTGTCACGACCCGTCCCGTGGGGCCCGTTTCATGACTACCCTAAGCACGCCTTCCATAGGACAGGGGTTGGCGACTAGCACCAAAAGGTATATCCCTGAAAAATGGGAAGGCATTTCCTTAAAACCTGCAAACACACAATCCAAGAATACAAGGAGAACTACCCACATAGTAAAACAGTATTGGTAAAAAGATGTGTATTGAAAGTGAAAAGGGTGAGTACTATAATTAAAGGGGCTCGGAATACAACACCAACTGAAAAGTACAATAGAAATAGAAAAACAACTCCCAGAATCGTCTGTTAAGGTTCCTACCTAAAGGGTAGGTACAACTCATGGTCGGTCGTCACTACAGCACGTCACATCAATAGGTCCACCTCTGAGCACCATTTAGACCTGGCTCCCAAACCTCGGTCAAAGATGTCCATTGTCTACAAAAGGCAAAATAAGGTTCCGGTGAAGCCCATGCAGGGTTGAGTATAACAATACTCAGTAGGGACCCTGAGACCCCCAAAGGTCTCCCAGAGTTCCACAAAGGAAAAATCACAAAGAAAGACCTCAATCACAAAGAACAAAGCATTAGTCAGCTCAAACCAGGTATAAAACTCAGAGATTACGAATATAGATGATTATTCTTAAGATATATCATCTTTTTCCATTTATATGTTCCAAAACTGATCCATAAAGAAGTTTCTCTATTATCACTCCACTATTGGATTTAAGTCATTGTTTCATGATAGTCCACTTTAAGGTTGGTCCTCGTCATTTAACGCAACTGCTGATCCTAATAGGGTTGCTAGAATACTGATCCACACAAGGTCGTTGCAATGTTGATCCACACAGGGTCACTGGAATGGTGATCAACACAGGGTCGTTGGAATGCTGATCCACAGAGGGTCGTTCGATGCTGATCCACACAGGGTCACTAGATGTTGATCTTTAGCAATCTGTTCTAAAACTTGTCCTCATTAGGAAGATACGATGTTGATCCACATAGGGTCACTATGATGTTGATCCACACAGGATCGCTACTTCAAAGACAGCTAGCCATAGGGTTCTCTACACCCAATGTGCTCGAATTCCATAGAATCTTCTCCTCGAGATATCGGTTGCACCTTGAACACCACTAATCTCCACAAAGGAGTAACCCAATGGACCACCATGTCATAAGGGTTCCAACACGATAGATGGCGCATCAATTACATGCCTGGTCTCTGAGTTATAAGTGTTTTAGTACCGAGGGCCTAGTTGGATTCAGGTTCGATCCAACCTGGTCATACTCCATATTCCTCCAAAATTCAAGTGAAGTTTACCAAAAGGACCGTCTCACTCCCATGATCCCATCACTATAGACGGTTCATCAAATGGACATTTGGATTTCAAGTAACGGCATTTTAAGCGAAATAGGGCCTAGATGGGTCCGAGTCCGGTCCGACCCAGTCGGACCGACCCGCCAAACCCGGTCTGGGCTGCCTGACCTACTTCAGGTCAACCCGATCCAGTCTAGGTCTGACCTATCGTGATCTGGGTCAAACCTGACCCGGTTGGATAGGGCCGCGGCAGGCTCAGCCCGCTGGGCCGCGGTCCGGCCCGGCCCGTTGGGGGCATGGCCCGACCCACTGGGGGGTACAGCTCGGCACGCAGGGGGCACAGCCCAACCCACATGAGGTGTGGCATGGCCTGCAAGGGGGCGTGGCCTAGCCCAAAGGGGACATAGCTCGGCTTGCAATGGTGCGCGGCCCGGCCCGCTGGGGGGCGCAGCCCAGCCCGTAGGGGGGCGTGGCTCAACCCATAGGAGGGAGTGGGGCCCACCATAGCTAGAACGGGGGGGAAACTCTCCCCTCTTTTTCACAAATGACTAGGCCATTCGGGATCTAAAGCGGCGGAGCCACGTGGTGTTTTCTAGTTACTGTGGGACCCGTAGGGAGCAGGTCCCTGCCTCTGCCTTTACCGGCATGCGATGGCGTGCCGCACTACCTTCGCGATCAGCTGGTGTCGGCCGCCCTGCTCAACCGTCGTGGCTGAGAAGTCACAGCCTCCTCCTCCTATAGCACACAATGAAATTCCACCACCTCTATGGCCTTCCGGTGTGGGTCGTTGGAGCCGTCGTGCCGGTTTTACTCCAGCAGTCTTCCGCGGGCCACCGGGTGAGCTCTAGTGGTCTTTTTTTTCATCCGATCACACCTACGGGCTTCTTGGGTCATCTCGTTTGCTTCTTAACCCATGTATTTGGGTTTTTTACAACCCAAAAAATTCACCCTCATAGAACATAATGATAAAACAAGTGGTGGAGGGACCAATCCTTGTTCATTTGGTCCGTGCCCTCCGTGTTAGCATCTTAACAAGGGAGAAGATAATTGATTAAACAACTCTTGAAATTTAAACAAGAAAAATCCCTACCACATGAGTCATTGGAGATTTTCCCATGTTTGAATATGGATCGGTGTTCGTCAATCCCAAAGCAAGCCTCCAATGATGTCGCTCAAATGATGATCTTCGATTCTTGCTTGATGTATCTGTTCTTCATCAAGATGCAACCCCAAAATCCTCCTCTCCCCAAAAACACCACTCCTTTTCCAACAAACAAAATTAAAAAGAGAGGATAGTATTTATCCTTACAACACATAATTAAGATAGGTTCATTAATTGGTGCAGTTAATGAACCACTTTAATTTCATGTAGGGTGGTTACACATTTTTGTGTAACCAGACATTTAATGTTCTATATTAAATGCCTGACCACCCCTTGTGGTCCCCTCCAAAAAACATAAAAGAGAGGTGGAATATATTTAAAATAAAGTAGATTTATTTTATTAATCCTCCACGAAAACCACAAAAATGAACATCCTCTCTCAACCCACTACAGTTGAGGTTAAGGCTCCCTTAATCAAATCTCGGTGCTACGAGTTCAACAGTGCCCTCAAATTTCAATTCCAATAATCAGTTCAAAAGTTATGATTTCCCGCTCACATTCTTACTGATCGTGCCTTAATAATGTTTAAAATTCCATTCTAAGAACACTAGGCATCAGAATCAAATGCCATCAGATTTTACAGCCTCAGAATAGTTCCATATAATTAAAAAGAATTACATGGAAAATCCAGGTCTTTACATTCTCCCCACATTAGGGATTTTTGTCCTCGAAAGCCACAACATAGACTAAGGAAACAAATGGGGGTACTGAGCACGAATCTAATCCTCCCGATCCCATATTCTATCTTGGAGGTTCCTTTGCTGCCAGCAAATGTGCACCAGATGTATCGATCATCCATGAAGGTCCCGCTCTTGTCGATCCTCAATCTCCACTGGAACCTCTATAAACATCACGCCATCATCAATTTCCATCTCTCACCAGTCGATAACATGTGATGGATCATGCACGTACTTCCTCATCTGTGACACATGGAAAACTTCATGCATCTGATGCATCTTTGGGGGTAGAGAAAGGCGATACTCCACCTCTCCAACTCTATTGAGAACCTGAAAGGGTCTGATGAACCTCAGATATATCTTTCTGCACCATCCAAATCTCTACAAACCTCATCAAGATAAGACTGAAAGGAAGACATGGTCTCCCTCCACGAACGCCAAAGGTCTATGTCTTCTGTCAGCATAAGACTTCTACCTGGTCTGTGTAGTCTTCATATGCTCTTGGATGATCTGCACCTTCTTAGTGGTTGCCTGTACCAACACTGGACCCATAAGTGCTAACTCCCCTGGGTCTATCAAGCATAGAGGTGATCTGCATGGTCGATCGTACAATGCCTCAAATGGTGACATACAAATAGTGGAGTGATAGATGTTGTTGTATTAAAACTCTACCAAGGAAAAGTGATCCTCCCATCTACGGCCAAAATCTAGGATGAAAACACAAAGCATGTCCTCCAGTGTCTGAATAGTCCACTCCGTCTGACCATCCATCTGAGGATGAAAGGTGGTGCTCAAACGTAGCTGAGTCCTGAATGCCTCCTGCAATCCCTTCCTCAACTGTGATGTAAAACATGCAACATGATCATAAACGATCACTCATGTAACCCCATGAAGCCAGAAAATATCATATACATAGAGGAATCCCAATCCCTTTACTGATCCCTGTTCTTAGATGGATAGGAAGTGGGATGACTTGATTATTCGGTCAACAATCACCCAGTTGGAATCATAAAACATGGAAATACATGGTATACCTATCACAAAATCCATGGAAATTTCATCCCACTTCCACTTCGGTACCTCAAGCAGCTGAGTTAAGCCTACTGGTACTTGATGCTCAGCCTTCACTTGCTGAAACATGAGGCATCAGGATACAAAATCCACCACTGCTTTCTTTATCCTTGTCCCCCAGTACTGATGCCAGAGGTCATGTTACATCTTCACCACTCCAAGATTTACCGCTAAAGGTGATGTGTTGAACTCCCTCAACACCTCCTCTCTAAGCATAATTGGTACCACAGTATGTCCTCCGAAGAGGATGACATGCTCCCCACCTTTAGAAAAATCCATCAGGAGCCTATCTTGGGGATATCTGAGCATGTCAGGCCTTAGAGTCAATGTCCCCAATTTGTGCCTCCCAAACTCGTTGTAGAAGTGGGGGAGTGACAGTCACAGACTGGAGGTAAGATACTTCATCTCTATCCACATAAGATATCTGCAACACAGCTAGTTGCTTTGTCACCTCACTCATCAACTGTAGACCAGACCTCTTGCTGAGTGCATTTGCTACCATGTTCCCCTTCCCAGAAGTATAGACTCTCTCAAAGTGATAGTCCTAGAGGAACTCTATACATCTTCGCTGTCTCAGGTTCAGGTCCTTCTATGAGAAGATATACCTAAGACTCTTGTGATCAGATTAGACTGTAAAATGTCCTCCCATCAAGTAGTGTCGCCACATCTTCAAGGCGAAGACCACTATTTCTAACTTCAGTTCATAGGTATCGTATTTATACTCATGTTGTCTTAGCTATCATGAAACATAAGTGATCACTTCTCACTCCTGCATTAGGACACATCCAAGTATGGTCCCTGATGTGTCGTAGTAGACTACATACCCAACACCCTCTTTTGGTAGCCTCGAGATGAGGGCACTTGTTAGTCTCTGCCTTAGCTCTTCAAAACTCTACTGGCATCTCTTTGTCCACATGAAAGTTTTTCCCTTCTTTTTTAATGCTAAAAATGGAGCTTCAACTCTAGATAAGGTATGAATATCCAGTATTACCCAGTTAACCCCATGAAACTCCGCCCCTTGGTCACACTCATGGGTGGATCCCAAGCAAACACAGCCTCTATCTTCACTAGATCCACTACAACTCCATCCTTCGAGATAATGTGTCTCAAAAAGTGGACCTCCCATATCTAGAACTAGTACTTAGAGAGATTACCATAAATTTGGTGCTCTCATAGTTTATACATAACTATCTACATATGATAGGAATGCTCTTCCTCTGTTGCTGAGTACACCAAGATGTCGTCAATGAAGACCACCACGAAGTGATCAAGGTATGGTAGGAAGATTATGTTAATGAGTCCCATGAACACTACATGGGTGTTGGTCATGCCTAATGGAATAACCAAGAACTCATAGTGTCCATACCAACAACTGAAGTTCATCTTCTGCACATCCTAATCTCGTACCCTGAGTTGATGATAGTCTGACCTGAGGTCTATCTTAGAAAAACAATGAGATCGCTTCAGCTAATCGAAGAGATCATCAATCCTCGTAAGTTGATACTTGTTCTTCATATTCACTTGGTTCTGGTGCCGATAATCTACACAGAGCCTCAAACTCCCATATTCCTTCTTGGAGAAAAGAATCAGGGCTACCCAAGGAGAAACATTGGGACTTATGAACCCCTTCGTCTTCAAGTCATCTAGTTGTACCCATAACTCAAAAAGTTATGTAGGTGCCATCAGATATGATGGTGTAGATATCGGTGTTGTCCTGGGGTATTGGTTGACATAGAAGTCAACCTCTCTACGAGGTGATATTCTTGGAACATCATCAGGTAAAACATCAGCATACTGGTCCAACACTACAGGATAGCTCAGACTCTCAACATCAACTGCTATGAGGGTAATTCTAGCCAACTGATGTGTGATCGGTTGCACCCTCCTATGGGTAATTCCATACTATTCTGAAAAGGTTACCTTCTCATCAGTGAAGAAAACATGGTCCCATCCTCACGTACATACCGCACTTTTCACCTAATGAAGTCAATCTAATCACGGACTGTAGATAACCAATACATACCCAAGATGATGTCGTAAGGCCTCGACACTGCTACTAAAAGATCCCAGTCAAAGCTCTCAACTCCTAGAGTAAGCTCACACTACTGACACTAGTGTGTAATCATCGAATCCCCTCCTTTATGAGTCTCTAGCCATAAGGATCGAGCCAACAACTCTAGAGGAATCTTAGAGATCTGAACGAGGGTTGTGGAAATGAAAGAACGACCATAACCTATGTCTATAAGTACTACAGATAAGGTGGAGTAGACACATATCGTACCTCGAATCATCTTTGGGGCACTGTGGTCGTAGGCCTCAGCTACTTGGAGCTGAGCTCGTCCCTGTCCACCTGCTCCCTGAGGTCAGGGTGAACCACCTGGAGTTGGTGGCAGTAGAACCTCGAATTATCACCCACTGCCTACTGCACAGCCAGATCCTCTGCCACATCCACCTAATGCCTGCATACCTCCCCACTTGAATCTCTGCCTCTGCCTTGGTGGTCTGTCGAATGTATGCAGGTCGTTAGTGTAGTTGGTCGACAGTCACAAGCCACGTGACCCTACTCATTGTGATTGAAGCACGGTCTGCTCCTCTACTAGCATGTTATACCTCATGAGCCTCACACCTTCGACCATATGTCATGGTATTTTCCACTAGTAGGTCTGGTCTACTTGGACCTCTATGTCATCTTCCTACTACAAGCCACAGACGACTCTACTATGTTTCACCCGGTGATAGGTCTCACTGTCAATGTCTACTCTGCAAGGAAGCTCTCCACCAAGAGTTCACTCTCTAGTACTCCATCATGCGTCAGGATGCTAAGAGATGCCATCAAAGCTCTGATCTCCTGTCGAAGTCCCTACTCAAAGGTTTGTTCCCTGAAGAAAGGGTCTCGCACCTTTTCGGTAGAGTATCGTGAGAGGTCAGTGAACCTCACCAAGTACTAGGACACATTTAGGCTACCCTACTATAAGTGCAGCAACTCCTGAATATGAACATAGCATAAAGTCTCTGTATTGAACTCCGCCTTGAAGAGGGTCTCAAAGTCTATCCAAAAAATTGTCACCTCCTCATGTATCTGAAGTGTCATACTCCACCATATTCCTATAGTGCCCAAGAAAAGACTAGCAGCTATGATCACCATCTACTCTGATGCAACCTAGTAGAAAACTCTAGCCATAGCCTCCAGCCAGTCCTCAGCTACCTATGGATCCATCTCACCACAGAACCTTGGAGGCCTCTGCTACTAAAATGCAGTCAACACACTTAGTCAGCATGCACCATCTGTAGGTGGGGCTAGTGGAAACAGTTTCCCAAAGGTTAGTGGTGTTGCTGGTACACCACCTGATTGTACTATCACCGTAAGAGGGCCCTGCACCGAAGCCTCGTCGCTTGGTGGGCCATCATCTTGTACTCTCTCAGGAATCGTGGATGGCTGTCTATGTGGAGAAATCCTAAAAATAAATATGTGTACCATGGTCAATAAGTTATACCTAGTGATCTGACTCAAAAGAGATCAAGTAAAAACATTTCCAAAACACATGCAATTAGTGTTTTCATGCACCGAGTTAGAAATCAGAATTTAGGGTCCTGGTGTATGGATACGTTGGTTGCCGCACCAACACTAGACTCCCCAAACTAAAAACCACACTCAAAAAAATTAACAATGTTACTCCAATAAAAGATCAGAGTCCTAGTTCTTCAGTAGAGCTAACTCCTCTAATACCACTTTGTCATAACCCGTCCCCCGAGGCCTGTGTCGTGACTACCCCAAGCCTGTCTTCCATAGGACAGGGGTTAGTTACTAGCATCAAATGGAATATCCATAAAAAATGGAAAGGCATTTCCTCTAAACTTGGAAACACACAATCCGGGAATACAACAAGCACAACCCATGTAGTAAAACTTCAATAGTAAAAATATGTGTATTGAAAGTGAAAAGGGTTAGTACTGTAAGTAAAGGGGGCCAGAATACTAGCCAAATAGAAAAGTAAAAAAGAAACAGAAAAATATCTCCCTGAATTTTCTGCCAAGGTTCCTTCCTGAAGGGTAGGTATAGCTCAGGGTCGGTCGTCACTGCGGCACGCCAGGTCTAAACAGTGCTTGGAGGTGGACCTTTAGATGTGGCATTCCACAGTGACAACCAATCGTGATTTGTACCTATCCTTTAGGTATCAACCTTGGTAGATGATTATAGGATCTGTTTTTCTATTGCTTTTTTACTTTTCAGTTGGTCTTGTTTTCTAGCCCCCTTTACTTATATTACTCACCCTTTTCACTTTCAGTACACATATTTTTACTACTGAAGTTTTACTTCATGGGTTGTGCTCATTGTATTCATGGACTGTGTGTTTGTAGGTTTAAAGGAAATGCCTTTCCATTTTTCCATGGATATTCCTTTCAGTGCTAGTTTCCAACCCCTGGCCTATGGAAGGCAGGCTTGGGGTAGTCATGGAACGGGCCCTGGGGGATGAGTCATGACATAAAGAATTTTCTAATGGAGTCGGGATGCCACATGAATGATTAGATGTAGAATTAGATGTGAAACCCATAATGGTATGATGATCAAATATCATATATATGATTCCTCACTAGTTTCTTCTTGTGGGAAGGTGATTCATTTAAATAGTTTAATTCTTTCTTTGGTTGAATTTGTTGTTATCTTAGGAATGGATTGGATTTCTCTTCATAAATCACACATCAATTGTTAATTAATGGAAGTCATGTTTGATATTCCAAACTAACCAATAATATTCAATATGTGTGATGATAAGTATGAACTTATAATGTAGATCACATCCATTTTATGAGTCTTGATTCCCATTCATAAGGGGTATTTATCTCATATGGTTGGGGATAGATTTTACATCAATGATATGCATATTTTATAGGAGTTTTTTTGATTTATTTCCAGAAGAGTTACCTGGAATTCCACCAAAATGTGAAGTTGACTTCTCAATAGAACTCATACCTAGTTCTACACCAATTTCAAAAATTCCTTATAGAAGGGACCAGATTGAGTTATAAGAATCAAAAATGAAAATTTGGAAAAACTTGGATAGGGGATTCATTCATCCAAGTGTATCAACCTGGTGTTTACCTATTCATTTTGTTAAAAATAAAAAATGATTGATGAAAATATTCATTGATTATCAAGATACGAAAAAATATCTATCAAAACTAGGTATCCTCAACCCCATATTAATGACCAATTTAATCAACTATGCGGAGATAAATACTTTTCCATAGATTGAAATTCATTTTTGGATATCATCAATTGAGGTTTAAGAAGGAGGATATACCTAGTATGTCATTAAAAATAAGGAATGGATACTGTGAATATATAGTTATTCCATTTGGTCTTACTAATTCCCCCACAATCTTCATGGATTTAATTAATATAGTCTTTAGAGATTACGTTGATTAGTTTTTGGTAGTATTTATAAATGATATTCATTTATATTAAAATAGAAAGGAAGAGCATGAATATCACTTTAGAATTGTAATAAAGACCCTAAAGAAGGAGTAACTATATTTAAATTTTGAAAAAATTGAATTTGGGATAAAAATCGTTTCATTTTTAGCCCATATAATCTCAAGAGATGGTAGATTAGCATATCCATCAAAGACAGAGACTATTGAATGTTGTCCCAGACCAACCATAGTGACTGAGATCTATATTTTTCTTAGTTTTTCAGGATATTATTGATAATTTTTGGATAAGTTCTCACAAATATATAATCCACTCACCAAGTTAACTCAAAAAGGAAAAAATTCACTATGGGTAGATGAATGTGAGGAAAATTTCAAGGAACTGAAGAGAAGATTTTCAACACAACATGCTTACATTACCCTATAGTGGAGGAGGGTTTTTAATCTATAGTGATGAATATAATAAGGGACATGGATGTTTTATTATGAATAATGATATGGTAATAGATTATTCCTCATAATAATTGAATGTTCATGAGAAAAATTACCCACCACACTATTTGGAGTTGGATGCAGTTATTTTTTAATTGAAGATATTGATGAATTATCTTTACGGAGAAAAGTGTGATATATATACCGATCTCAAAAGTTTAAAGTACATATTTACTCATAAGGAGTTTAATATGAATTAGATAAGGTTTTTATATTTGATTAATGATTATGATTACTTAATACATTACCACCCTAGGAAAGTGAACAAGGTGGCTAATTCCTTGACTCGAAAGGATCATGTTAGCTTATCCATGATGAGGATCACAAAATATCCAATATTTCTAGATTTTCAAAGGATGGATTTGGAAATACTGAATGAAGGGGATAAATATTATCTTTCTCAATTGACTATTCCACCATCTATCCAAATGAAGATTAAACAAGCATAAAAGGAAGATGTAGACCTAGAAATTATGATTAGAAATGTTCCTAAGTTTAACCATGGTAATAATGGAATGATAAGGTTCAGAAACCATGTATGTGTTACATACATACCATATTTAAAGAAGGATTTGTTAGATTAATCTCATAGTTCTTAATTATCTATTCATCCTAGAAGTAAAAAAGATGTATAGATATTTGCAAGATTACTTCGGGTGGGATGGAATAAAAAAGAGATATCGTAGAGTTTGCAGCTTAGTACTTGGTATGTCAGAAAGTTAAGTCTTAGATACAAAATTATAAGGGGATTTTACACCCATTACCCATACCATAATGGAAATGTAAAAACATCACCATGTATTTTATCATTGGACTCCCCAAAACAACTAAAGGGAATAATTCTACTTGGGTTGTAGTCGATTGCCATATTAAGTCATCACACTTAATCACTATAAAAGAAGTATTATATCTGGATCATATTTCTAGGATATACATTAATAAAGTGGTATGGTTGAAAGGATTACCACATTCCACTATGTCTAATCAGGATCTGAGGTTTACCTCATTGTTCTAGTGAAGTCTTAAGCAAGCTCTTGAGACATAGTTTAGTTTCAGCATTGTGTATCATCCTCAGATAAATGGTTAGTCTAGGAGAATAATTTTAACCCTAAAGGATATGATGAGATATTATTCTTTGAATTTCAAAGATGGTTGGGATCAACACCTTCCTCTAATTGAGTTTTCTTGCAACAATAGATTTCACCGAATCATTCAAATGCCCCCTTAAGAACCCCTATATGAAAGTTAATGTAGAGCTATAACATTCTATAATGAAGTTATAAAAATAAAACTATTGGTACCTGAGAGATATGAAGAAATGGTAGATAAGTTCAGAGTCATTTAGTAATACATTAAGGCATTTTAGAGTCAGCAAGAAATTTATTTTGATAATCATCAAAGTGATCTAGAATTTGAAGTTGGTGATAAGGTGATTAAAATAATTTCTCCATGGAATAAGGTTGTGATATTTGAGAAGTAAGGGAAAATAATCCCTAGGTATGTTAGTCCCTCTTAAATTCTTGATCATATCAAGATAGTAGCAAATCAGTTGGAACTTCCACCAAACCTCTCTCAAGTTCATGATGTGTTACATATATCTCTTTTGAATAAGTACATACCTGATCCATTGCATGTATTGAACTTAGTTGTTATACCACTTGAGCATGATATTTCTTATAAGGAACAACTGGTGGAGGTTTTTGATAATACAGATAAAGTTCTATGAAGATAGACCACCCACCTAGTTAAATTTTTGTGGTGAAACCACTAGTTTGAGGATAATATGTGAGGACATGAGGAAATTAGAAGGTAGAATTATCCTCATTTTTTTCATTCTGATAAATTTCAAGGGATAATTTAATTGTAAGGGGTGTAGAATATAAGACATATATTTTTATGAATTAATTTTCAAATAAATTATATTTCTTGATTTCTTACATTACAGGCAAGACCGATTTTAGCTTATGTTACATGCAACACTAATTTTAAACAAAACCACGATATATTATTAATATTATTCAAGCATGACAATTATATTGTATCTATTAAACTTAGAAATATGAATAAAAATAAATAATTCTTAAATATTATCTATAATAGTTTTATATAAAAAAATTGATATAAATTACTTAATTTTTCAGTAAAACCTTTATAAGTTTCGAAAATACTATTTTCTCAAAAAAGATTTTTTTTTATTTATTTTTGTAAACAATAATAAAATTAATTTTTGAATTTTTTTGAATTTTTTTTGATAAAATAATATTTATTTTTGAAATAATCATATCAAAATTTTCTTAGGGTGAATTTTTGATAATTTTTTGAAAATATTAATTTGTTTATGAATAGTTAAAATACTAAATTTTAGTTGAAATATACCTTTTCATTTAAATTATTCATAAAGTTAAATTATATTTTAATTTTATTTTAAAATAAAAATAGGTCAATTATATATCTATTAATCTAATTTAGTTCATTAGAATAATTTTCATATTGAATTTTAATATAAAAACCTTGTTAACTTTTTATCTTTTTCACTTTGAAAACTCAATTTTCTTGTCGCACCTGCGGGATTAATTTTAAATTAAATTTTTTAAATTTTGTGAATAGAATTTATAAAATTATATTAAATATTAGGAATCAGAATAATTTATATTATCTAATATGGTTAACTTAATTTTTCACCAAATTTAATTGTAAAAATAGTAAAAAGTATTTACCACATTTAAGGTAAAAATGGGCTTACTAGGGGTTAAACTTAAAATATAATGGTCAAAAATGACAAAAAACATGAATAAATCATATCTTATGACCATATTTACATATTATACTCCCAAAGTTCTAATATGGGTTCATTTTGAAGGATTTTTCAGGTAAATGACTTTATCATTTTGGATTCTTTTGGGAAATTTACAAGAAGCTTCCAAGTGGGTTCTTTTCCCCCACTTATAAAAGACCACCCCCATCCTCTATTATTGACATCTTAAAACCAATTTTCTAGTCCAAGAACTACCCAAATAACTTCCCAAATCTACTCCTATCACCCTATAATCCTTATTTTAGGCATAAATCTAACCTAGGAAGTCTTTGGGTGAAAAATTAAGGAGGTTTCTTGAAGAAGAGGTAACATTATTCAATGAACGTTTTTTTATTTGTTCCTCCAAATAATTAAATTATTATTAACCCATGATTAAATAATAACCATGGTATATTTTATAAACTAATATTTTTTAATTTTAATGGAATTACCTATAATAATATCCACTTCTGTCAAATGGCACTACTGGAATTTAGCTTTTTCCCAACGGCAGTATACCAACGGTTTATTTAAACCGTTGGGATAGTGAGTCTTTGCCAACGGTTTAAGAAAACCGTTGGCAAAGAGAATTTCAGCAGAACTTTCCCCAACGGTTCACTGGAACTGTTGGGAAAAGGAGACCTTTCCCAACGGTTCAATGGAACCGTTGGGAAAAGGCTGCTCAAACTCACACATTCCCAACGGTTCCTGTAAACCGTTGGGAAATGTGTGCCTTTGCCAACGGTTTATAAAAACCGTTGGCAAATGTTTCCCCCAAATTGCAGGTCGCGATCTCCTCTCCCCATTCGGACAGAGCCCTAATCTATTCACTCCGCTGGTCTCGCGAACCCCATCTCACTCCACTGCTCTCGCGAATCCGAACACCTGTACCCCCATCCCAACAGGTACACCCCATACGAATAGGTGAAATTTGATCTCAACCATATTGTTGTAGTTTTTTTAATGAATAGATTTTTTCCAGGTGTTGGTAGTTTAATTGATTATCCAGGTGTTGGTGATTTTTAATGTTTTTGTATTCTATGTTTGGAAGGAGAGTGTTCAAAACATGTAAATCAAACCAATTTGATATTACTCATGAAATCAATTTGATAATGGATTGTGAGATTTTTTAATGTTTTTGTATTCTGTTAATGTTTTTTGTATTCTATGTTTGGAAGGAGGTGTTGGTGATTTTTAATTATTTTCCAATGGTCGAGCATCATGTGAGATTTTTTCTATGTTTGGATAATGGATTGTGGGAATTATGGATTGTGTTCAAACCAATTTGATATGTTTTGGATAATCGATTGTGGGGGTAGGGGCTGTCCACGGGGGTGGGTGGGTGTCCACGGGGGTGGGCGGGGGTGTCCACGGGGGTGGGAAAGGCTGTCCACGGGGTGGGCGGTGCTGTCTAGGGGGTGTGGGCTGTCCTGGGGGTCTGGGTGGGGTGTCATGGTGGGGGAGGGTGTGTGGGGGTGTCCACGGGGGTGGTATGTCTAGGTGGTGGTGGTGGGGTTGCAGGGGAGGGGGTGTGGGCTGTTTGGGAGGGTGGGCGGGGCTATCCAGGGGGGTACGGTGGTGGGCGGGCTGTCCACAAGGGTGGACGGGCTGTCCACGGGGGTGGTCGGGCTGTCAAGGAGGCGTGGGCGGGCTGTCCAGGGGGGGTGGGTGGGCTGGCAACAGGGGGTAGGGGTGTCCAGAGGGTGGGCGGGCTATCCAAGGGGGTGGGGGGCTGTCCATAGGGAGAAGGGGTGTCGAGGGGGGTGGGTGGGCTGTCCACGGGGGTGGTTGGGCTGTCTAGGGGGTAGGGGGCGTCCACGGGGGTGGGTGGGTTGTCCACGGGGGTGGGCGGGGCTGTCCACGGGGGTGGAAAGGCTGTCCACGGGGGTGGGCGAGGCTGTCCAGGGGGTGTGGGCTGTCCTGGGGGTCTGAGTGGGGTGTCCTGGTGGGGGATGGGTGTGTGGGGTGTCCAGGGGGGTTGGTATGTCTAGGTGGTGGTGGTGGGGTTGCAGGGGAGGGGGTGTGGGTTGTTTGGGAGGGTGGGAGGGGCTATCCTGGGGGGTACGGGGTGTCTAGGGGGGTATGGGGGGTGGGCGGGCTGTCCACAAGGGTGGACGGGCTGTCCACGGGGGTGGCCGGGCTGTCAAGGAGGGGTGGGCGGGCTGTCCAGGGGGGGTGGGTGGGCTGGCCACAGGGGGTAGGGGTGTCCAGGGGGGTAGGCGGGCTATCCAAGGGGGGGGGGGCTGTCCATAGGGAGAAGGGTGTCGAGGGGGGTGGGTGGGCTGTCCACGGGGGTGGTTGGGGCTGTCTAGGGGGTAGGGGGTGTCCACGGGGGTGGGTTGTCCATGGGGGTGGGCGGGGCTGTCCACGAGGGTGGGAAAGGCTATCCACGGGGGTGTCCGTCTGTGCCTACACGTCAAGAATAATAATTAGAATGTTCCACGGTGGTTTCAGCTCCATCTGAGGCCGTCCGCTATGAATTTGACCGTTGGACGCCCGTTCTGGCCGTTTATGACACCAGAACTGCGTTGTCGGTCACCGTGGGCACACGGCACGTCTGATTGACGTGCCGTCTACTCGACCACTTCATAAATCACTCACCTGTATTTGTCGTCTGATTTCAGGCCATTCCGACATCGTTCGGCCCGTTTGGACCCCCCTCACGCGCGTTTACGAAGCGCGCACATCACTTAAAACACGAATATTGAGTCGTACCGCGCAAACCGCACGTCCGATTGATGTTCCGTCTGTGTCTACACGTCACGAATAATAATTAGAATGTTCCACGGTGGTTTAAACTCAATCTGAGGTCGTCCGCTATGAATTTGACCGTTTGACGCCCGTTCTGGCCGTTTATGACACCTGAACTGCGTTGTCGGTCACCGCGGGCACAGGGCACATCCGATTGATGTGTCGTCTGCTCGACCACTTCAGAAATCAGTCACCCGTATTTGTCGTCTGATTTCAGGTCATTCCGACATCGTTCGGCCCGTTTGGACCCCCCTCACGCGCGTTTACGAAGCGCGCGCATCACTTAAAACACGAATATTGAGCCGTGCCGCGCAAACCGCACGTCCGATTGACGTGCCGTCTGTGCCTAAACGTCACGAATAATAATTAGAATGTTCCACGGTGGTTTCAGCTCAATCCGAGGCCGTCCGCTATGAATTTGACCATTGGACGCCCGTTCTGGCCGTTTATGACACCAGAACTGCGTTGTTGGTCACAGCGGGCACACGGCACGTCCGATTGACGTGCCGTCTGCTCGACCACTTCAGAAATCAGTCACCCGAATTTTTCGTCTGATTTCAGGCCATTCCGACATCGTTCGGCCCGTTTGGACCCCCCTCACGCGCGTTTACGAAGTGCGCGCATCACTTAAAACACGAATATTGAGCCGTACCGCGCAAACCGCACGTCCGATTGACGTGCGGTCTGCGCGTACACGTTACTAATAATAATTAGAATGTTCCACGGTGGTTTCAGCTCCATCTGAGGCCGTCCGCTATGAATTTGACCGTTGGACGCCCGTTCTGGCCGTTTATGACACCAGAACTGCGTTGTCGGTCACCGTGGGCACACGGCACGTCCGATTGACGTGCCGTCTACTCGACCACTTCAGAAATCACTCACCCGTATTTGTCGTCTTATTTCAGGCCATTCCGACATCGTTCGGCCCGTTTGGACCCCCCTCACGCGCGTTTACGAAGCGCGCGCATCACTTAAAACACGAATATTGAGCCGTACCGCGCAAACCGCACGTCCGATTGACGTGCCGTCTGTGTCTACACGTCACAAATAATAATTAGAATGTTCCACGGTGGTTTCAACTCAATCCGAGGCCGTCCGCTATGAATTTGACCGTTTGACGCCCGTTCTGGCCGTTTATGACACCCGAACTGCGTTGTCGGTCACCGCGGGCACAGGGCACATCCGATTGATGTGCCGTCTGCTCGACCACTTCATAAATCAGTCACCCGTATTTGTCGTCTGATTTCAGGTCATTCCGACATCGTTCGGCCCATTTGGACCCCCCTCACGCGCGTTTACGAAGCGCGCGCATCACTTAAAACACGAATATTGAGCCGTACCGCGCAAACCGCACGTCCGATTGACGTGCCGTCTGTGCCTACACGTCACGAATAATAATTAGAATGTTCCACGGTGGTTTCAGCTCAATCCGAGGCCGTCCGCTATAAATTTGACCGTTGGACGCCCGTTCTGGCCGTTTATGACACCAGAACTGCGTTGTTGGTCACCGCGGGCACACAGCACGTCCGATTGACGTGCCGTCTGCTCGACCACTTCAGAAATCAGTCACCCGTATTTTTCGTCTGATTTCAGGCCATTCCGACATCGTTCGGCCCGTTTGGACCCCCCTCACGCGCGTTTACGAAGTGCGCGCATCACTTAAAACACGAATATTGAGTCGTACCGTGCAAACCGCACGTCCGATTGACGTGCGGTCTACGCGTACACGTTACTAATAATAATTAGAATGTTGCACGGTGGTTTCAGCTCAATCTGAGGCCGTCCTCTATGAATTTGACCGTTTGACGCCCGTTCTGGCCGTTTATGACACTCGAACTGCGTTGTCGGTCACCGCGGGCACAGGGCACGTCCGTTTGACGTGCCGTCTGCTCGACCACTTCAGAAATAACTCACCCGTATTTGTCGTCTTATTTCAGGCCATTCTGACATCGTTCGGCCCGTTTGGACCCCCCTCACGCGCCTTTACGAAGCGCGCGCATCACTTAAAACACGAATATTGAGCCGTACCGCGCAAACCGCACGTCCGATTGACGTCTCGTCTGTGCCTACACGTCACGAATAATAATTAGAATGTTCCACGGTGTTTTCAGCTCAATCTGAGGCCGTCCGCTATGAATTTGACCGTTTGACGCCCGTTCTGGTTGTTTATGACACCCGAACTGCGTTGTCGGTCACCGCGGGCACAGGGCACGTCCGATTGACGTGCCGTCTGCTCGACCACTTCAGAAATCACTCACCCGTATTTTTCGTCTGATTTCAGGCCATTCCGACATCGTTCGGCCCGTTTGGACCCCCCTCACGCGCGTTTACGAAGTGCGCGCATCACTTAAAACACGAATATTGAGCCGTACCGCGCAAACCACACGTCCGATTGACGTGCCGTCTGTGCCTACACGTCACGAATAATAATTAGAATGTTCCACGGTGGTTTCAGCTCAATCCGAGTCCGTCCGCTATGAATTTGACCGTTTGACGCCCGTTCTGGCTGTTTATGACACTCGAACTGCGTTGTCGGTCACCGCGGGCACAGGGCACGTCCGATTGACGTGCCGTCTGCTCGACCACTTCAGAAATCACTCACCCGTATTTTTCGTCTGATTTCAGGCCATTCCGACATCGTTCGGCCCGTTTGGACCCCCCTCACGCGCGTTTACGAAGCGCGCGCATCACTTAAAACACGAATATTGAGTCGTACCGCGCAAACCGCACGTCCGATTGACGTGCCGTCTGTGCCTACACGTCACGAATAATAATTAGAATGTTCCACGGTGGTTTCATCTCAATTCGAGGCCGTCCGCTATGAATTTGACCGTTGGACGCCCGTTCTGGCCGTTTATGACACCAGAACTGCGTTGTCGGTCACCGCGGGCACACGGCACGTCCGATTGACGTGCCGTCTGCTCGAACACTTCAGAAATCAGTCACCCGTATTTGTCGTCTGATTTCAGGCCATTCCGACATTGTTCGGCCCGTTTGGACCCCCCTCACGCGCGTTTACGAAGCGCGCACATCACTTAAAACACGAATATTGAGCCGTACCGCGCAAACCGCACATCCGATTGACGTGTCGTCTGTTCCTACACGTCACGAATAATAATTAGAATGTTCCACGGTGGTTTCAGCTCAATCTGAGGCCGTCCTCTATGAATTTGACCGTTGGACGCCCGTTCTGGCCGTTTATGACACCAGAACTGCGTTGTCGGTCACCGCGGGCACACGGCACGTCCAATTGACGTGCCGTCTGCTCGACCACTTCAGAAATCACTCACCCGTATTTGTCGTCTGATTTCAGGCCATTCCGACATCGTTCGGCCCGTTTGGACCCCCCTCACGCGCGTTTACGAAGTGCGCGCATCACTTAAAACACGAATATTGAGCCGTACCGCGCAAACCGCACGTCCGATTGACGTGCCGTCTGTGCCTACACGTCACGAATAATAATTAGAATGTTACACGGTGGTTTCAGCTCAATCCGAGTCCGTCCGCTATGAATTTGACCGTTTGACGCCCGTTCTGGCCGTTTATGACACCCGAACTGCGTTGTCGGTCACCGCGGGCACAGGGCACGTCCGTTTGACATGCCGTCTGCTCGACCACTTCAGAAATAACTCACCCATATTTGTCGTCTTATTTCAGGCCATTCCGACATCGTTCGGCCCGTTTGGACCCCCCTCACGCGCATTTACGAAGCGCGCACATCACTTAAAACACGAATATTGAGCCGTACCGCGCAAACCGCACGTCCGATTGACGTGCCGTCTATTCCTACACGTCACAAATAATAATTAGAATGTTCCACGGTGGTTTCAGCTCAATCTGAGGTCGTCCGCTATGAATTTGACCGTTGGACGCCCGTTCTGGCCGTTTATTACACCAGAACTGCGTTGTCGGTCACCGCGGGCACACGGCACGTCCGATTGACGTGCCGTCTCCTCGACCACTTCAGAAATCACTCACCCGTATTTGTCGTCTGATTTCAGGCCATTCCGACATCGTTCGGCCCGTTTGGACCCCCCTCACGCGCGTTTACGAAGTGCGCGCATCACTTAAAACACGAATATTGAGCCGTAGCGCGCAAACCGCACGTCCGATTGACGTTCCGTCTGTGCCTACACGTCACGAATAATAATTAGAATGTTCCACGGTGGTTTCAGCTCAATCCGAGTCCGTCCGCTATGAATTTGACCGTTTGACGCCCGTTCTGGCTGTTTATGACACCCGAACTGCGTTGTCGGTCACCGCAGGCACAGGGCACGTCCAATTGACGTGCCGTCTGCTCGACCACTTCATAAATCACTCACCCGTATTTGTCGTCTGATTTTAGGCCATTCCGACATCGTTCGGCCCGTTTGGACCCCCCTCACGCGCGTTTACGAAGCGCGCGCATCACTTAAAACACGAATATTGAGCTGTACCGCGCAAACCGCACGTCCGATTGACGTGCCGTCTATGCCTACACGTCACGAATAATAATTAGAATGTTCCACGGTGGTTTCAGCTCAATCCGAGGTCGTCCGCTATGAATTTGACCGTTGGACGCCCGTTCTGGCCGTTTATGACACCAGAACTGCGTTGTCGGTCACCGCGGGCACATGGCACGTCCGATTGATGTGCCGTCTGCTCGAACACTTCAAAAATCAGTCACCCGTATTTGTCGTCTGATTTCAGGCCATTCCGACATCGTTCGGCCCGTTTGGACCCCCATCACGCGCGTTTACGAAGCGCGCGCATCACTTAAAACACGAATATTGAGCCGTACCGCGCAAACCGCACGTCCGATTGACGTGCCGTCTGTGCCTACACATCAAGAATAATAATTAGAATGTTCCACGGTGGTTTCAGCTCAATCCGAGGCCGTCCGCTATGAATTTGACCGTTGGACGCCCGTTCTGGCCGTTTATGACACCAGAACTGCGTTGTCGGTCACCGCGGGCACACGGCACGTCCGATTGACGTGCCGTCTGCTCGAAAACTTCAGAAATCAGTCACCCGTATTTGTCGTCTGATTTCAGGCCATTCCGACATTGTTCGGCCCGTTTGGACCCCCCTCACGCGCGTTTACGAAGCGCGCACATCACTTAAAACACGAATATTGAGCCGTACCGCGCAAACCGCACGTCAGATTGACGTGCCATCTACGCGTACACGTCACGAATAATAATTAGAATGTTCCACGGTGGTTTCAGCTCAATCCGTGGCCGTCTGCCATGAATTTGACCGTTGGACGCCCGTTCTGGCTGTTTATGACACCAGAACTGCGTTGTCGGTCACCGCGGGCACACGGCACATCCGATTGACGTTCCGTCTGCTCGACCACTTCAGAAATCATTCACCCGTATTTTTCGTTTGATTTCAGGCCATTCCGACATCGTTTGGCCGGTTTGGACCCCCCTCACGCGCGTTTACGAAGCGCGCGCATCACTTAAAACACGAATATTGAGCCGTACCGCGCAAACCGCACGTCCGATTGATGTGTCGTCTGCGCGTACACGTCACGAATAATAATTAGAATGTTGCACAGTGGTTTCAGCTCAATCCGAGGTCTTCCGCTATGAATTTGACCGTTGGACGCCCGTTCTGGCCGTTTGTGACACCAGAACTGCGTTGTCGGTCC
This sequence comes from Viscum album, assembly GCA_963277665.1. Taxonomy (NCBI): domain Eukaryota; kingdom Viridiplantae; phylum Streptophyta; class Magnoliopsida; order Santalales; family Viscaceae; genus Viscum; species Viscum album. Next base: position 781,286,151 of record OY728123.1, on the reverse strand, counting down.
CCGCGGGCACATGGCACGTCCGATTGACGTGCCGTCTGCTCGAACACTTCAGAAATCCGTCACCCGTATTTTTCGTCTGATTTCAGGCCATTCCGACATCGTTCGGCCCATTTGGACCCCCCTCACGCGCGTTTACGAAGCGCGCACATCACTTAAAACACGAATATTGAGCCGTACCGCGCAAACCGCACGTCCGATTGACGTACCGTCTGTGACTACACGTCACGAATAATAATTAGAATGTTCCACGGTGGTTTCAGCTCAATCCGAGGCCGTCCGCTATGAATTTGACCGTTGGACGCCCGTTCTGGCCGTTTATGACACCAGAACTGCGTTGTCTGTCACCGCGGGCACACGGCACGTCCGATTGACGTGCTGTCTGCTCGACAACTTCAGAAATCACTCACCCGTATTTGTCGTCTGATTTCAGGCCATTCCAACATCGTTCGGCCGGTTTGGACCCCCCTCACGCGCGTTTACGAAGCGCACACATCACTTAAAACACGAATATTGAGCTGTACCGCGCAAACCGCACGTCCGATTGACGTGCCGTCTGCGCGTACACGTCACAAATAATAATTAGAATGTTGCACGGTGGTTTCAGCTCAATCCGAGGTCGTCCGCTATGAATTTGACTGTTTCACGCCCGTTTTGGCCGTTTATGACACCCGAATTGCGTTGTCGGTCACCGCGGGCACACGGCACGTACGATTGACGTGCCGTCTACTCGACCACTTCAGAAATCAGTCACCTGTATTTGTCGTCTGATTTCAGGCCATTCCGACATCGTTCGGCCCGTTTGGACCCCCCTCACGCGCGTTTACGAAGCGCGCGCATCACTTAAAACACGAATATTGAGCCGTACTGCGCACACCGCACGTCCGATTAACGTGCCGTCTGCGCGTACACGTCACGAATAATAATTAGAATGTTACACGGTGGTTTCAGCTCAATCCGAGGCCGTCCGCTATGAATTTGACCATTGGACGCCCGTTCTGGCCGTTTATGACACCAGAACTGCGTTGTCTGTCACCGCGGGCACACGGCACGTCCGATTGACGTGCCGTCTGCTCGACCACTTCAGAAATCACTCACCCGTATTTTTCGTCTGATTTCAGGCCATTCTGACATCGTTCGGCCCGTTTGGACCCCCCTCACGCGCGTTTACGAAGCGCGCACATCACTTAAAACACGAATATTGAGCCCTACCACGCAAACCGCACGTCCGATTGACGTGCCGTCTGCGCGTACACGTCACAAATAATAATTAGAATGTTCCACTGTGGTTTCAGCTCAATCCGAGGTAGTCCTCTATGAATTTGACCGTTGGACGCCCGTTCTGGCCGTTTATGACACCCGAACTGCGTTCTCGGTCATCGCGGGCACAGGGCACGTCCGATTGACGTGTTGTCTACTCGACCACTTCAGAAATCACTCACCCATATTTGTCATCTGATTTCAGGCCATTACGACATCGTTCGGCCCGTTTGGACCCCCCTCACGCGCGTTTACGATGCGCGCGCATCACTTAAAACACGAATATTGAGCCGTACCGCGCAAACCGCACATCCAATTGACGTGTCGTCTGCGCGTACACGTCACGAATAATAATTAGAATGTTGCACGGTGGTTTCAAGTCAAAAGGACGTCATTTTAAGTGAAAAGCATCAACTGACATACGGAAAACCGACCAAACACATTCCGAATCTGTTGATAATTTATCTCAACAATCCATGGGTCATATGTGACGTGTATGAGCCAACCCGGGATGAATCCGAGTCGCGGTGTGGCCGGGATAAGTCTAAATGGCTCTCTTTTGTTTAAAATGGACACCATTTTAAGTACATACGGAAAAACGACCAAACGGATTCGGTTTCCGTTGAAACTTTAGGAGAACGATCCATGGGTCATATGTGACGTGTACGAATCAACCCTGCCACAATCGGAGACGCGGTGTGGCCGACACCACTCAAAGTGTCGGTCTTTTGTTTCAAAAAGACGTCATTTTAAGTGAAAAGCATCAAGTGACATACGAAAAACCGACCAAAGGCATTCGGACTATGTCGATACTTTATCACAAGGATCCATGGGTCGTATGTGACGTGTACGAGTCAATCCCGCCTCAATCCGAGGAGCGGTGTGGCCGACACCGTTCTAACTGTGTCTCTTTTGTTTAAAATGGATAGGATTATAAGTGAAAAGAACAACTGGCATACGGAAAACCGACCAAACGCATTCCGAATTTGTTGATAATTTATCCCAACGATCCATGGGTCATATGTGACATGTACGAGCTGACCCGGGATGAATCCAAGTCATGGTGTGGCCGAGATCAGTCTAAGTGGCTCTCTTTTGTTTGAAACGGACACCATTTTAAGTACATACGGAAAACCGACGAAACGGATTCGGTTTCCGTTGAAACTTTAGGAGAACGATCCATGGGTCATATGTGACGTGTACGAATCAACCCCGCCTCAATTGGAGACGCGGCGTGGCCGACACCACTCAAAGTGTCTGTCTTTTGTTTCAAAGGGACATCATTTTAAGTGAAAAGCATCAAGTGACATACGGAAAACGGAGCAAATGCATTCGGATTGTGTCCATACTTTAGGAAAAGGATCCACGGGTCGTATGTGACGTGTACGAGTCAATCCCGCCTCAATCTGAGGAGCGGTGTGGCCGACACCGCTCCAACTGTGTCTCTTTTTCTTAAAATGGACAAAAATTTAAGTACATACGGAAAACCGACCAAACGCATTCGGTTTCCATTGAAACTTTAGGAGAACGATCCATAGGTCATATGTTACGTGTACGAGTCAACACCGCCTCAATCTGAGGCGCGGTGTGGCCAGAACCACTCAAAGTGTCTGCCTTTTGTTTCAAAAGTACGTCATTTTAATTGAAAAACATCAACTAGCATACGGAAAACCGACCAAACGCATTCGGATTGTGTCGATACATTAGCACAACGATCCATGGGTCATATGTGACGTGTATGAGTCAACCCCGCCTCAATCTGAGGCACGTTGTGGACGGTAGCACTCCAGGTGTATGTATTATGTTTAAAACAGACATTACTTTAGGTAAAAATATATGGTATACAAAAAACAGATCAAATTATGAATTGACTTCCAGATTCCACATATAATTGTCATCTACATTTTAAATTGAAATCTAAATGAATTATGTATGTTTATAATTACGTTATCAATTCTAATTTAATTATGGATGTGTATAGTTCTACCATTATATGTTAAACGTGTATGAATTTGTTCTCTATATGTAAGTGTTAGTTGGTTACTGCAGGTACAATAATTATATATGTATGTGTTAGTTTATTGCAGGTACAATAATTGGATTGAAAAATGAGAGGGAACCCACAAAACCAGATGTGGTGCTGGTCAAATTGGAGACCTGGTTGGGAGCTGCTGGGCAAATTGGGGAGCTGTTGGGTGATTTGCCCAGCAGAGGCTATGCCAACGGTTCAAAACCGTTGGTATAGAAATTGTAGATTAGTTTTACCAACGGTTCATCAAACCGTTGGTAAAACACTTTTCCCAACGGTTTAGAACCGTTGGGAAAGAGTAGATGTGGGGTTTTTTCCAACGGTTTGAAACCGTTGGCAAACCTTTTTCCCAACCTATCTCCACCCTATGCCAACGGTTTGCTGTAAACCGTTGGGAAATGTTTTTCCCAACGGCTTACTTACCTACGGTTGGCAGAACCGTTGGTATATGTTATACCAACGGTTTTCCAACCTTTCCCAACATTTCTCAACCGTTGGTAAATATATTATTTCTAGTAGTGTGGGTTATGAAATCATCACTCGTGTGTACGGCGGACTACCGCCTTGCGAACTGATGCCATTTGTTTTTTCCATTATTACCATTATTAGATTGTTATATTGATGTATTGAATGTTTATATATGATATTTATAATATTATTATACTTATATAATTATTATATAACACATAACTTCATACTTTCCATTCTTCGGGAATACAAAAACATTGCTCATGTGTACAGCGGACTACCGCCTCACGAAGTGATGTGATTCATTAACGCTTTACATGGGAGGTAATGAGGTATGATTTTATTAAAATATGTGATATATATGAAATAAAAACTTTTCTAGAATGTTAATATATTATTTACCTTTATTTCTTTCAATCCTTCATAAAAATGTAAACATCATTCATGTGCACATATGGTCTACCATCTCCATGAATAGTGTATTTCATTTTCTATCTATAACCCTCTCGGATTACTCTAAAATAATATATACTGAGTATATATTATATTTATATAATTTTTAATTTCATTTATATTATGTAATCATGATTAATGTAATAGGACCAAAAATAATAAATCAAAACATAAAAGAAAAACAAAATAGTCATTGCCCAAAACATGAATTTAACATGACATTTTTAATAAACAGGAAGTAAAATGTCATAAGAAAATAATATATGGTATGATATATATAATTATGTTTCTTTTATAGATGTATAATAAAAATATATTTATTATATAAGAGGTTTTAATTTGTACTAAGGAATTCAAGACTTAAGGTAAGAGATTCTAGACTCAATTTTCCTTCTTTGAGACAGATGTTATGATATGCACTTATCTTCTCCTATGAGGTGTATATAAATTCCCTTTTACATGTTATATCATGAATATACTCATTTTAATTATACATAATGTTTCATTTTATGTTATTATATAATTTTACTTACGATTTAATGTTACCAAAGTGGCAAGGGTTTCTGATATAATCTCATCTTTTATCAGGATTGTTTATGTTTATGATTCCGATGATGAAATATTTTGATCCATATCTCAAGAAAAGAATGAATTTTCTTATCATATGGTTATTTAAAAATAATAAATTTTTCCCTTAATTTTACTCTCTTTATGTACTAAAAAATCAAAAATAATGTTTTAATGTAAACCAACATTATTTCTCTCTTCATTCAAAAAAACTTTTTCTTCTATATCTATATTTTATAAAAATGTTTTAAAAATGTTTTAACATTCCCAAAATGATTAATTAAATACATTATCACCCATTTTTCACTTTTAATTTTTTTAAATTAATCTTTGTGTCTTTTTCAAAAACAATTCCCATTTATCTTTTACCAAGAATGTGAAAGGAATCTTTGTTTTTAACCTATATAGCATGAATAGTATTTTCTTTGGTCATGAACACTCAATATTTTATATATTCCTTTATATGTATTAAATTTTATTTTCAAATAATGTTATTTTTAAAAACATTTATGTTTTAAAATGTGTTTTTCAAAGTGGAAAGGTTGTCTTCCTCAAGAATTGTTCAAAATGACTTTTCTTTCAAAATAATTTTCCATCTAAAATGACATTGTTTGATGTTACTTATGCTTTAATGGGGACATGATCCCAGGATAATATTCTTATTATTTCTCTACATGGTTTACTTTTTTGATGAAAATATGTTCATGAATCCCACATCTTTTCTATGGGTTATTTTATGATTAGATGATTAGGAAAACTATTTCCTTTCCATGGGTTATGCTATGATGAAATTTGTTATGAAACCCATTTATTTTCATGGGTTCTAATATGATGAATTTTCTATGATAATAGGGAACAAAAATTTACATATTATGTTTTGGGTGGGACCTATATATCCCTCTAATTCATTTGGTAATGATTAGTGTTATATGGGCTCAAAGGGTACATGGGATGTTATCACAATCCTCAAAGATGGTACATGAGAGGTTATCCCAAGCCCAAAAGAGTGTAAATGGGAGGTTATCCAAAGCCCAAAGTAGGTACATGGGTGGTTATCCCTGGCCTAACATGTTATTAATATCTTTGTGGGTAGCCTTGACATAATATTTTATATTATTATGTATATTCTGCAAATCTATGTCTTAATAACTTCCAAGATTTATGATATGACTCATGTTTATGATCTATGATATGCAGGATATGGTTTTCATATGTTATTCTCATGTTCTCATACCCATATGCTCTTCTTATATTTTTATCTCCCTTTTTTAATCTTACTAATCATCTAATATCACCCTTTATTATGTTTCCTTTCCCCAGGATATGAAGAAAGTTATTTTGTATGATATATCTAAGAAGGGTTCTATTTATGAATGACATTGTTGGAGATTGAGTAGCTCACTTATGGACCAATTTTTCATTTTTCAGATTTTCGAAATGTGTTATACCTTTTCGATACTTAGGCATGTATTCATGTGATGTAATGAATATTACACTTAAAATATGTAATATTTATGTATGATAAACCTATTTAGCTATATATATGTTGTGATTTCATCTTTTATTGTATATTTAGAAATATTTCTATGATCATTATAATAATCTGTTGGAACTTATTCCAATAAATTTTTTTTCAAAATCAATGTAACATTTAATTTCTAATAACCATAATATGTGAAGATATTTTTAGATAAAGTGACATTCATATTAATTATAATTATCCTTTAAGTTATATTGACTTTCTTGTAGAAACTTAATGTAACTATTTTCATTTTTCATTACTGATGCTTATCTTAAATCATTAGAATTTTAAGTGATGAATAACTTAATCTTAGATTGGTACAATCCTTTTGTTAATATTGATATTAACTTTATCATAGTAAAACCAGATTACTATTTACATTTTTTTACTATCACATATCCTAAGATTTTTGGATTTCATAATCATATAAACTTAAACTTGTACAATCTTTTATTTCTTAACTTTAAACTTCTCTAAATTCAAACATGATCCTAATAACCTCTTTGAGACTATATTCTTTGAAGAATATATTTCTACTATCCAAAAAAACTTCTTTATGTTTAGGAAAAACACTTATTTACTTTATAAATGAATATTTAACAAATATACTGTTTTTTCATATCATATACATTATTCTATGTGTTTGGGGTATTTTCTTGACAAATAAGATTTTAGTGATTAAAATAGTCCACTATTGGGTAGGAATCACATTCCATCTTATTTGAAAATATAGCCGGATAAAAAATATATCCTAAATAAAACACTTTTATCTATATCTTCTTCTCTAAACATGTCATGAAATACAGTGAATGATAAAAAATGTGTATGTGTAAGTTATCATGTCAGTTTTTTCATAACAACTATTTTTTAATGAAAAAAATATATTATCATATAAAATAAATGAGATAAATATAGACATGTGACACCTGTCAGTTCACTAGTATGTCTAATTTTGAGTTCAATTATATTTGGATGAATTCTTGGAGTTCTCAAGTGTCAGGAGTGGAAAGTGGGAGTTTTGGGGAAGAAATACTAAGGGTCATGGTTTCTGCATAGTTTTTTAAACCATGAAACTAACCATGAGAAGGTGTTGTAGTTTAGGATAGTGGGATTCACACAATTTTAGAATGACTTTACAAAATTTTCATCTCCTTACAGGAAACTATGTGGTCTATTTTGGGTGGATAGTGGCACCAGCATGGTTAGCACATGGTCTCCCTAACTGTGTGTCTAAACCATACATCCGAGTCTGGCTCACTAATTTTTTTTCCATTTTACCTCTATAGAGTGTTTAAGTTTTTAGGGCTCATTTTACTCCCCCATAATTATCATATCCTCTCCTTTGGTGGTGTATCTTTCCCTCTCCCATGGTTGTTATTTATCCTTGTAATATTTGTGATTTGGCTTTAGGTAAGTCTTAATATTCTAGGTTTCTTATTCTTTCCCCCTTCTAAAACCTTGTTCTCTCATTTTTGTAGTGGTGTGGGACCCTATTGAGAGTGTTAACTTAATATTCAGTATATAATGGTTGTTTTGGTTTGTTTTCAGGTTTCTTAGTTGTGTGGGTCTTTATTCTACCTCTTCATTGTGGTTATTGTCAGAGGCAATGAGATTTAGACCAAATATGAGGTAGGAATTTCTACTTAAGGAAAATTTCCATGCCAATACTTTAAATTTATAATTTCCTTTGGCTTTTATAGTTTATATTAAAATTTAAATGATTTATTCTTGACATATATTCCGTGTTTTATTTTCTTTATGGATTTGTTAGGAAATTTGGAAGGGGTTTTCCAAATGGTTGTGTCTTGTATGTAAACCATGTATTTGTTAAAATTGACCAAAGGGTTTTTATGGGTTTAAAATGATTTATAAAGTGGTTTCATAAATGGTTTTATCTTTGGAAAGATGTTTTTAGAAAATTGGAATGTTTTTTATTAATTGTCTTATGTTTTAGGTTTTTTGATTTGGGAAAAGTTTTTGATCATGTTATCATGGAGTAGCACATCGGTTAACCGAGGTGTGGGAAAGGGGTTTGTTCAGGGGACCGTGTGAACCTTTAGATGGAAGATAGTGTGAGGTTCTAGTTTGTTTTGTCTAATTGGCCATGTGAGACATTAGATAGAGGACCATGAAAGCATCTAACTTGGTTTCTAGGGGACCATGAGAGCATTTGGGTTGGAATACCATGACAGCTTCCATGTTGGGCTTGGGGAAGACCGTGAAATATTTTATTTTTCTTAGCTAACTATAATACATGTTTACTCTCCCATGATAAGATTGGTGGTTAAATCCCGCGGTTCACATTACTCATTCTAAATTAGTTTATATTATTTAGGAATTTTATTAATGCCATTTTGATGTGATGATATATATTATGATCATTTTCAATTGATGTGGTTACATGTTGTTGATGTTATGCCCACCCTGGGTTATGAATTGTTTTTTGTATTGAGAATTTTATACCTTATTGTTTTTATATTAATTTAATTGGTGTTTTTAAATCATCTTGGAAAACCATTTTTTGTTTGAAATGGAAAACCAAAGGGATTTTAATGGTGTATTTGAAAATGGTATGTTTTCAAAGTGGTCTAGTTTTGAAACTATTCTTACACTAGTTTATTAGATTTAATGGGTAAAATACTTAACTAGATTCATGGTGGTATCCTACTGGGATTTGTGCCTCACACCCGTCTTGGGACTTTGGGTGTTTGCAGACTTTTTTTCAGGACACAAGTAAGGTAAAGGGAACAATGTTCTAGGGAGTCTCTTCTTAATTATCATTATCCCAAATTTTGTAGAGGAGACACGATATCATAGGGATTGGATCATATGGGGTCATTTATTTTATTTTATATCCATTGGGTTTTATGTTTTGTAGATTTTTTTCATTGTTCCCATTCTTTTTAGTTTTGGATTTTTTTTCAAGATACCATGCATATATCAAGATATGGAATGTTTTATATTATGATGTATTCATTTTTCATGGTATTAGTATATATTTTTTTATTTACATTTATATTATTGGTTTTTTCATACCGTTCTATGGATGTTTCATTCTACTTTTATAGTGGAGAAACCATTACAAATAGATAGTTTTTTATGTATGGTGCTTTTGTACAGCCTGTGGATATTGGGAACATGATTTGAGCCATGTGGCGAGATGACTCAGGTGATGAGTTGGGTTGAACCATTTTGGTTTATTATAAAATTTTATCGAAGTAGGTTGTAATTTTCAGATCAGTGGTATACCAGATCTAGAACTGTCAGGACTCTAGAGGTAAAAATAGGGGGTTCATAGCCAGCTCTTCTTCATGTTGAACGTCTTGTTTCCATGTGTGGTTCGAGATTGTGGTTATGTTTAGAGAAAGGTTAAGAGTTATATTGTATGAGGTTAACTTTGGTTGATTTGATGTTCTTGAGGTCGAATTATTTTTAATGAAGCTTACGTTTTGTGTCTTGTAGACAATTCATCCAAGAATATACTATAGGACTCATATTTTATGTAATACACCATCATAGTTATGGGGTTTATTGCTTATTCTATGGAATCGTTTTTATTTTAAACTGGAATATTCCATTATTTCATTACACTTAAGTTGATTGATGTTTTTCATATGTGAGAAGATTTAATGCCTTATTTTATAGATTTTATAGCTTCATTGGGTCATAATAAGGAGTAAGGTTTTAAGTTACCTAAGTTACTTATTGTGGTATCTGGTGTGGAATTCATTTGGGATTTTCTTTTTTTGGACCTATACATTTTTTACCTCATTGTTGACATGGATTGGTTAATCAGCTTCAAAGAATTGGTATATTGTTATCACCATAGGGTCAAGTTCCTTATTTCTTATGGGAGTACCCATGTATTTCAAGGTGAGTGAGATCTATAATAAAGGAGGGAAGGAGTGATTTATTCATAGATGGGGTTGACCTCATTCTAGTTTTCCAGGTTATTTCTTGATTTTGTTGAGTAGAGATCCCTGGGTGAGCTTACAGTGGTCATTTATAGGTACCCAGACATGTTTGTAAATAATTTTTCAGGATTTTCACCCCAGCGATAGTTTGATTTCATTATCAATATTCTCCCTAGTATGTGAATGATCTCCTTGAAATATTATCAAATGATTTTGGATGAGATAAAGGACATTAATGTTCTAGTAGAGGATCTTAAGGGAAAAAGTTTTATCCATCCTAGCATGTCACTGTGGGCTTCACCAATATTATTTGAAAAAGAAGGTGGATGGGAGCCCCTAAATTTTCATAGATTATAGTTGTCTTAACAAGGTTATTATGAAGAATAAACACCCATTTGCCATGGTTAATAATATATTTGATCAACTCAGATGATCCTGTTGGTTTTCAAGGATTGATATGAGATTAGGGTACCACCACTTTAGGTTCCAGGAAGAGGGTCTTCCAAAGACTAGATTTTGAATTTGGTGTGGAAATTTTGAGTATTTGGTTATTCTATTTTGTCTTACCAATTCTTCTATAATATTTATGGAATTAATGAATCGGATCCTCAATCACTTTTTGGACTCCTTTTTAGTCGTGTTTATGGATGAAATCTTAGTGTATTCTAAGATGAATGGGGATCACGCTAATCATATATAGGTTTTTTTTTGTGTTTTGGGAGATAATTTTCTATATTCAAAGATATCCAAGTTCCATATTTGTATTTAGGAAGTGAAGTTTTTATGCCACATGATTTATGAGGTAGGAGTTTCATTAGATCCAAATAATGTTTCAATAGTCCTTTCTTGGGTGTAGCCCAAGAATGTGTTCAAGATATATAGTTTTTTGGGATTATAAGGGTATTATATGAATTTTTTCATGACATATCTAGGATTGGTTCCCCCTTGAAGGATTTTATCGAGAGAGGTGTGAGGTTTAAGTGGGAATAGAAGTGCCAGAGTTCTTTTGAGAAGTTATAGAATCATCAGACATTCACGTCTATTTTGATTCTTCCTAAGCATGGGAGATATTATATTGTGTATTTTGATTCTTCTAGTGTGGGTTTGGGATGTGTGTGATGTGTCTTGTGGATCACGGAAGATATTCCCCAATGAGTAAAATTATCCCACCCACAGCTTGAAATTGGAATCTATGATGCATGTGCTAAAGATGTGGCCACATTACCTCTTCAAGGAAAGTTTTATAGTGTATTCAGGTAATAAAATCATAAATAAATTTTTTCCTAGAGAGATATAAACCTCATATATATATTCTTTTTAGAGTACCTTCATACATTTTATTTTAGGATTTAATATATAATTATGAATGGAAATGTGGTCGCAGATATGTTGAGAATTGATATTCCAGTGCAGGCAATTTAGGAATTAGAAAATGAGTGGGATCTAATATGTTTGTTTTTTATCTAATTCTAGACATTTTGGATGATATAGGAAATGTTTTATTTCCCATTTACAAGTTACATCTTCTCTTCTCACTCGAGTTAAGTGTAAGAAGAAATCTAGCCCCAAGTTCCAGTAGTTTAGTATATCCTTAAATGGTGGGGATACCTCGGGTGATTGGTGTCAACCTCCTGGTGGTTACTTTACCTTCTACAAGTGGTTGGTTGAACCTTTGAGATTAATAAATGAGATATTGAATGATGTGAAACATTCATGTGGTTCATTCACCCTAGGGTGACAAAGATGTTTCATACCTTGAGAGGTTGGTATTTGTGGTTTAGGATGAGTTGTACAGCGTTTGACTTTGTTTCCAGATGCATAACCTACTAAAGGATCAAATCTAAGAAACAGAGACCAGTCAATTTGTTGTAGCCACTTCCTATGCCTATGTGGAAGTGAGATGAGATATCTATTGATTTTTTGATTGGTATAACTCATAATATGAATGGGAAAGATTAAATATTGTTTATTTTCAATCATCTGATGAAATTAGATCACTTTCTTTCCATTAGGGTGTATATAAAGGTAGAGGACCTCTAATTATTGTATGTTAAAGAGGTTGTTCAACTTAATGGGGTTCCCTTGGTGATAGTGTAAAATCAGGATGCTCATTTTATATATCTCTTTTGGAAGGGACTCTAGGAGGATTTGGGAACCCAACTAAATATAAGAACTACATACCACCCAAAGATGTGTGGTTGGTATGAATGGACCATCCAGACTCTCAAGGAAATATTTTAGGTGTGTATTCTTGATTTTGGTCATTATTGGGAAAGGAACCTATCATTAAATACTTTTTTATATAACAAAATTTATTAAGATTCGACCCGGATGTCCCTATTTGAGCCATTTTATGGGTGGTTGTGCCAATCCTCATTATGTTAGGATAAAGTGTTTGATCATTACTTGGTTGGATTGAGCCCCATTTGGGAGACAATCGAGATAGTGTTTCTGCTTTATAAATGGTAAATGATATCTTAGAGTCACAATAATTAATATGCTAATAGCTTTTGTCTTCTTCTCGAGTTTTTGGTTGGTTCTTAGGTGTTTTTTGGGTATCAATTTTACTAGGACATTATCATTTGGGAAAGCATGGAAAATTGGCATAGTGTTATGTCGGGTCATTTCATGTTGTGGGGAGTCTTGTGAAGGTAGACTATCATTTGGATATTCCACCATGTATGACCTTAATCCATGACTTTTTTCATGTTTCCTAGCTGAATAGACACCATCTAGACCCATATCAAGTGTTGGAATGGGAATATTTGGAGTTAGAGCATGATGTCCCATCACTAGTGGAAATACGGTTTTTAACGTCGTCATAATAACGTCAGTTTTTTAAAAACCGACGCGAATAGTATGTGCAGGAAATTTTTGGTGTCGTTTTTACAAAAAACCGATGCCAAAAACAAGTATCTGGTGATATTTCGCGTCGGTTTTCAAGAAACTGATGCCAAAATTTTTTAAAAAAAATTTTTGGCATCGGTTTTGAAGAAAATCGACGCTGATAATAATAATAAACCAATTTACCGCGTCAGTTTTGAGGGAAATCGATGCTGAAACTAATTTAAAAAAAAATCCGGCGTCGGTTTTTAGTAAAACCGACGCGGAAAATAATTTCAAAAAAACATTTTGGCATCGTTTTTCCTGAAAACCGACGCCGAAAATAAAAAAAATAAAAAATTTGCATCGGTTTTTTGGAAAACCGACGCCATAAGATTTATTTTAGGCGTTGGTTTTCTCTAAAACTGATGCAAAAAATTAAAAAATTAAAATATTCGGCATCAGTTATTTTAAAAACCGATGCCGAAATGTTTTTTTAAAATTTTCGGCATCGGTTTTCTCTAAAACCGACGCGAAAAGTATTTTAAAATTATTCGGGGACCGAAACCCTTATTTTGTTCGATCGTCGAAAACGATTTCCGTTGCGGCACTTTGGACTCCTGACGACCTTCGAACGTGATTTGTGATCTTGGACGGCCATTATTGAAGGTTTTGTTCCGTTTTCACGATTTCGGGTATGCGTTCTTCCTATTTATCTCTTGTTTAATCTCCCAATGTTTATTTCTTCTTTAAGAACCCTATTTTGCGCGATTTTTATTATTGGTTCAGTTTTAGTTGTAGTTTATCATTATTTTTTGTTTGTATTATCATTTTTGGTATAGATTTTTTTGTATTATCATTTTTTGCTTGTATTATCATTGGTTTGTATTATCATTTTTGTGCGATTTTCATTATTTTTTGTATTATCATTGTTGGTATAGAATTTATTGTGTTTCTTCAAACACTATAGTGTTTGTTTGTATTATCATTGTTGGTTTGTATTATCATTGTTGGTATAGATTTCATCTCTCTATTTTTGCATGATTTTCATTATTAGTGTTTGTTTGTATTATCATTGTTGGTATAGATTTTATAGTGGTAGTTTATCATTTTATAGTGTTTGTTTGTATTATCATTGTTGGTATAGATTTTATTAGTTTATTTTTGGTTTGTATTATCATTATTTTTGGTTTGTATTATCATTCTATCTTGAAATGATACTATATTCACCATCATATTAATCTTGATACATGTATTTGTTCATACATAGGTATAGATCATACCACAAAATCGTCAATAATTTATACATATTTCCATGTACTCCCACATTTCACTTATTGCATCCTTTAAATTAATGTACTCTTCAATATTTTTGACACATGCAACATTGAAATATTGCGACTATGTAAAATGAACTAATAAATTTTAAAATAATGATATTATAATTAAATTATAATATCAATATAACACACATGTATATAATATGAAAATAAATTGTTTACTCTATTTGTAAACGTGTTTCATATCTGATGTCTTTTATCTGATTATCAATAGTTTTTATTAAATATGTTTCTGTTTACAATTTATCTGATAGATATTTAAATGTTTATATGTTTTAATATATTCATCAATTATATTGTGATATCAGGTATTAATGGATCGTAATTGGATTTATTTATGAATAACCACTAGTGAATATGAAAAAGGAGTTGATAATTTTTTGGAATTTTCTAAATGACATCTTCAAAATATTGATTTGATTTTCTGTCCATGAGTGAAGTGTGTAAATATGAAAAATTTAAACTCCATAGAAATCAAGGATCGTCTCATTTTTCATGGTTTTAGCCTTAATTATACACGTTAGATTTTGCATGGTGAAAGAACTGAAAATTTAATATCCAATGTTGATGACGATATTCATAATGAGGCAGAGGATCATATTGAATAATTAATTCATGATTTAGGTGTTGAAACCCTCGAAAAAACACCAACTGTTGAATGATTGTATGGAGATTCTGAGAAACCATTATTCCCAGGTTGCAGTAAATATACAGTGTTATCAGCTGTTTTGAGATTAGTTAACTTAAAAGCAAAAAATGGGTGGAGTGATAAAAGTTTCTCCAGTTTACTTGAGATTTTAAAAGAGCTACTTCCAGAAGGCAATGGGCTTCCAGATTCCAATTATGAGGTGAAGAAAATATTATTCCCAATGGGATTGGGGTATAAAAAGATACATGCTTACCTTAATGATTGTGTACTGTATAGGAAAGAAAATGAACATTTATCAAGTTGTCTTACATGTGGGACATCACGCTATAAGATGGATGAGAAAGTCAACTTAGATTCATTCTCAGGTGATGTCATGTAACGTTATGAAAAATCAATTTTTTACTTTCCAATGATATCATCCAATATTTTTTGCATACAATTCTGATAATTCAATTCTGATTTATTTTTAGGTACCAGAATCAAAACTCCAGCTAAAGAAATTTGGTACCTTCCAATAATTCCTTGTTTGAAGTGTCTATTTGCAAATTCAATTGATTCAAAAAGGTTAAGATGGAATTCAGATGATCACATCTCTGATGGTAACTTATGTCACCCTGCCGATTCACCACAGTGGAAGAAGTTTGATAAAAAATTTCATGATTTTGGAATTGAAATTAGAAATCTCATAATGGGATTGTGTACTGATGGAATGAATCCATATTGGAGCCTTAGTAGCCAACATAGTTCATGTCCTGTTTTGCTGGTACTTTAAAACTTGTCCCTACATCTATGTATGAAGAAAAAATATGTTATGATGAGCTTGATGATTTCTGGACCAAAACAACCGGGAAATGATATTGATGTGTATCTTACACCATTGATTGACGATTTGAAACTACTATGAGAGGAAGGTGTTAAATTTTTCGATGCATACAAGAAAGAGTATATTATTTTGCGTGATATGATAATGTTCACTATAAATGACTTTCCTACATATGGAAACTTATCTGGATATAGTGTTAAGGGACATAAAGCATGTCCAATTTGTGAAGAAAAAACTTCATATTATCAATTGCAGAATGGAAGAAAGACAGTGTATATGGGAAATCGAAGATTTTTTCGAATTGATCATCCTTATCATAGATTGAAAAAATCATTTAACGGTTTATAAGAATATAACCTCCCCCCTCGACCATTGTCAGCTGAAGAATATTATGACAGAGTGAAAGATATTGATTTTACATTTGGAAAGAGAAAAATTTCTGGTTTACAAAAATATATCTGGAAGAAGCAATCTATTTTTTTCAAACTACCTTATTGGAGATTTTTAGAGATAAAACATAACATTGATGTTATGCATGTTGAGAAAAACATATGTGATAGTTTTATTGGAACTTTGTTAGACATAAAATGAAAGACAAAAGATGGATTACATGCTAGATTGGACTTGATATTAATGAGAATACGTTTGGAGTTAGCTCCCGCTGTGAATGGAAACAGAACATATTTACCTCTGGCTTGTCACACATTAAGCAAGATTGAAAAGATGAATTTTTTTCAGTGTCTTCATGGTATTAAATTACCCAGCAGTTTTTCTTCAAATGTGAATAATTTTGTGTCATTTAATTATTGTAAATTAATAGGTATGAAATCACATGATTTCCATGTGTTGATGCAACAAATTCTACCATTAGCAGTGCATGGTATATTACCGAAAGTTGTCAGAAAGAAAATCACCAGGTTATGTAATTTCTTTAAATCCATTTGTAGCAAAGTCGTTGATCCAAATTTGTTAGATGTGTTGGATAATGAAGCAACTCTTATTCTTTTTCAACTAGAAATGTATTTTCCACCCACATTTTTTTATATAATGGTTCATCTATTGATTAATTTGGTGCGTGAGATAAGAATATGTGGGCCTATTTATTTAAGATGGATGTATCATTTTGAAAGATATATGAAAATTTTGAAAGGATATGTTAAAAATACTTATCGACCAAAGGCCTCTATTGTTCAAAAATATGTATCAGAAGAGGTGATTGAGTTCTGTACTGATTATTTGAATGAGGTGGAGCATATTGGTCTCCCTGTATCTCGACATATGACAGTTGATAGAGAAGGTAGAGGGGTTCGAGGATTAAAGGTAAATTTCATTCCACGTGATGAAGTGATTCAAGCACATTTATACATTTTGAACAACACAGATGAGGTTCAACCATATATATCCTCAAATATTGCTGAATTGAAGTTACGATATTAGAAAAGAAATGAAAAGTGGTTGATGATTGAGCATAAGAAGACATTTGTTTCATGGTTTAAAGAGAAATTCACCCCAGATATATCTGTATCAGAAACATTAAAGTGGTTAGCAGGGGTACCATCTCTTAATGTGATCACTTGGTCTGGTTTTGATATCAATGGATACACATTTTACACAAAAAACCTGGATGACAAGAGTACCATTCAAAATAGTGGTGTGATGGTATTTGCTGAAGTAGTGCATTTTTCGAGTGCCAAAGATAAAAACCTTATTTCTACATCAACTTCATATTTTGGAGTTATTGAAGACATAAGGGAAATTGATTATATTAAATTTCGAGTCACTATTTTTAAGTTTAATTGGGTTGATAGTAATAGTGGCATGAAACATGATGAATATGGGTTTAAACTGGTTGATTTGAAAAGATTTAATCACAATGAGGAACCATTTATCATGGCGACACATGAAAAACAAGTATTTTATGTCATTGATCTGTCGAATGATCAGTGGTCAGTTGTTTTGTAAGGGAAAAGATATCATTTGGGTGATGAGGATGATTCTGATGATGTTAGTGATTTACATGATCCTTATTCATCTATTACGCAATTTCCAGATGATTACAATGAATATAAGACAGACATAGTGCACGCAGTACATACCGATCATGATGAAGGCATGTGGAAAAACACTAAATTAGTCTCCTAATTTTTCTGGTAAATATTTATATTTTGTGTATATTTTTAAAACTTACAAATGCATACCTCTATTTTTACATATTTATTTTTGTCTTCCTTGTTTCTAATTATTCAGTTTTCTAATGATATATAGGTACAAAAAATTTAATTACACTTTATAGTAGCAATGTCAGATACAGATAGAGAGGAGCAGTTATCGAGGTATATCTATTTTGACATATTATTAAATATTCTGTAATATACTTATTTAATGAAATAAAACTGTTAATTTACAAAAAAAATTACAGGACTGCTGATGCATCCTCGGCGGAGGAGACTTCTCCAGTTACTACTCAAAAATCAAGTTCTCAAGTTGGTAAATGTGGTATTACACGTTTACCAAAACTATTACTTACTCATGATGATAACAAAGTACACATCTGTTTTGATGATGATAATAATGTAGTTGGCCCAAATGCAGTTCAGTTTGTCAGTTATATAGCAATGCAGAGCCGTTGTAGGATTATTATTTTATATCCTGATTGGAAGTCAGTGGATAGGACATCGAAGCAACATCTTTGGGAGGCCGTGATCGTAAAATATCTTTATTTATTTATTTTATATCATTTTTTTAATATTATATAGTTTAAATGACATATTTAATTTATTCAATTACAGATGACATTCAATTTTGAGGAAACCAAAGAAATGAGGAAAAGACAACTCTCTTTAGCGGAGGTTCGATGGAGAGATTTTAAAACCAAACTGACAAAAGATTGTGTTTTTGGAAAGAGAAGGTTTGAAAGCCCATGTCTTAAGTACCCATATATAGATGAAGAAACATGGAAGCGATTTGTTGACAGTCATCAGGAAGATATATTTCAGGTATTGTAATTGTTTTATATTTTAAAATTTATCCTATATTTTCCTTATTACTTAGTAATTTATTTTTATGTAACCGGCCTCCAGGAGATCTCATCAGGAGATATAGTTGAAAAACATATACCCTCATACTTTATCACATGTAGGGTACTCATATTTGGAGAAGAAAATGATTGAAGAAAAATTTGAAGCATTAAGAGCTCGATCAAGTAGTGGTTCAGAAGAGGTCCAGTATGGTCCTCTATCTCCTCCCACTCACCATGAGAAATGGAAATGAGCTAGAAGAAAAAAATGAACAATATCTTACCGAGGAAGCTCATCAGGTGGATGATATAATTGTAAGTAAATATTATTTATTTGTTAACAATTTTTTTATTTTATAATTTATAAACACTAATATAACTTTTTTATTTTTCATTTCATGATGAACTTCAAAAGCAAGAGACAGAGGGCTCTTTTATCCCCGAGGGTAGGATGGATATCCTAGCCACTACTTTGGGAAAGGCAGAACACCCCATCCGTGTTAGAGGATATCAGGCGGGTGTTATTATTCGGATGGTTTTTGGTAAGAGTAAGCAACCAAGAGACCCAGAAATAAAATCCTTAAAAGAAGATCTGCATGATATGAAACGGTCTATGGGTGATCAAATTCAAGCAGCAGTACAGAAGGCTTTATTAGAAAAATTAGAAAGACAATCATAGTCTTCATAGCCTTCCGAGATATATTATTTACTTTTCATCAATTTTTCTTTTTCATAAATTATAAACACTGATATAACTTTTCATTTTTCAACATTCTCATCCTAGTCACCCGGACTACCCTGCCTCATATGCTTACCCAGCCTTGTCTGGGTAGCCTTCTGAGGTATATTATTTACTTGTCATCAATTTTTCTATTTTATAAATTATAAACACTCATATAAATTTTTCATTTTTCAACATTCTCAGCCTACTCACCCGGACTACCCTGCCCCATCTGCTTACCCTACCCCATCTGCGCAACCATTTGAGGTATATTATTTTATTTAATTTTTAATCAAATTTTCTATGTTATAAATTTTAAACACTAATATACCCTTTTCATTTTTCTGACTTCTTAGCCTGCTCAACCAGACTACTCTTCCCCACCTGCTAACTTTGAGCCTCCACCTCCTCCCTCGGATCAAGCCTTATATTGTGAGTTGTTTGCAGGAGATCCTCATGTACATATTGTTGCGTTAGGACATGTGTATTTTTTGGGGGACTCAGTACATCATCAGCCTATGCAGATGGGTCAGGTTAGAGTATCAGTACTTGTTATTATAGATCCTACTGCTCTACTACCATTTCTTACTATAGAGATCACCAGTGTTGGGGAATGTATGGGCCATTTTTTACTTTTTCCAACTGCCCTACTTCGTTATATTTCACATGAGGTATGCGTTTTTTAAAATATTAATTACAAATGATTCCAAATTACTTATAATTTTTTCTGACATTTAACTTATATAGGAACATCTGAAAGCAAAAGAAACTGTACAAATGAAATAAAATGTTTAGAAACATTTGGTTGTAGATAATTCTGATATTTCTTACGGGTTGAAAAGATTATCTGATTCCTCTTCTTCCTTGAATTTTATCTATGAGTTTCGAATGACACCTGATATATGTGGAAGAAATTATCAATTAAGAATACTGAAAGAATATATCATGAATTTAGTTAATTTTGAAGAGATCGGGCTAAATGTGGTGCAGTTGTTTTCCATGTAAGTAAATTGACGTTTGAATTTCTATTTCTTTAATAAAAGATTGTTATGTCATTGACTAACTATATTTTCTTTTAAATTAGGTATCTACATAGGATTCTTTTACAAAATGAAACTACAAGAATTTACAGCTTTATAGATCCAGAGTACATTTCCTTGGAAGTCAAACATGTGAAGAATGAAGAAATATTTCAATATATATCCGAGAGATTATCACAAACAGAGATTCAGTGCTGGTTTTTTCCATTTCTTGATAAGTAAGAACATCAACATAATTTTTAACTAATGATCATTATAATTTCATTAATTGTGAACTTTTTGTATTGTAGGAGGTATTGGATGTTAGGCGTATTTTTCCCAAATGAATGCACCTTATATTGGTTTTTCTCTTTATTAGGAAAAGTGTGTAAACCATTTTCCAACTTATTAAACAGGTAAGTTTTTTTTATAAGTTTTTTATGTTTAATTTTCATTGTTTACACAAGTTTTATTAGTTCTTATATAAAAAAATGCAGTTCATGGAAACATTTTACAAAGGAAAACATGTTAGAAAAGAAACCAACGAAAATCAAATATGTGGACGTACAGGTAATTAGTTTTTATATTTTTGTTATATATTGGTTTTTATTATTAGTTAAATGTTTTATAACTGCAGTGTTATCATCAAAATGGACATGCTGAATGTGGTTATTATATTCCACGATTCAAGTACGTGATAATCACAACTGGGGAAACTACTGAATTTCATAAGGTTAGTTGTATTAATTTTTTTATATATTTTCTGCCACTTTTCTCTATTTATTAATTTCATATCATTCAATATTATTGTAGGCATTCAATGATTCACAGTCTTATTCCCAATCTGATATGATCCATATTCAATCTACTTTTGAAAACTTTTTGTTAAGTCTGATTAAGATTTGAGGTATGTATATTGATTATGATTTGAGGTATGTATATTCTAATATTTCAGGAATATGTATTTTAATTATACTTTACTTTGAGTTCTCTCAAGTTCCTCTGCAAAAATATTGTTTGATTGTTTTTGTATACTGTGTTTTTTTTCAGGGGTTTCGATTTTTTTGGAAGTGAAATTGTAATTATTTTATAAAAAAAATTATTTATGGCATCGGTTATTTTCAAAACTGACGCCGAGAAGTTTTTTTAAAAAAAAATGACTTATGGCGTCGGTTTTATCTAAAACCGATGCTGAAGAACAGATTTTAGGCGTCAATTTTCTATAAAACCGACACCGAAAAGCATGTCTAAATGAAGTTTCGGCGTCGGTTTTCTATAAAAATGATGCCAAAACTCATAAGAAAATTATTTTTAGCGTCGGTTTTTGAAAAACCAATGCGAAAACCATATTTTTAATGTCTCCTTTAAAGACGTCGATTTATAACCGACGTCAAAAATCAATAAAAACCGACGTTAATAAGTGTTTTTTCACTAGTGCATTGTGCAGAACCTGTTCGTATCGTGGATGTATAAAAAAATGTGCTCTATGGTAATTCAATATTATTGGTCCATGTGCTTTGTAAACAATTAGTAAATACCATTAAGACATGGTAGTGATAAGGTTGGGTAAGGGAGTAGTAGCTTCACCTGTTTTCTTATGAGGATTCCTTGGGACTTTCTTAGGGAAGAAAGTGTCATGGTGGTGAGTTAGTGACACCTTTCATGTAATTTTTACATTTAATTTAGATTTGTATTTATCTTTTTATATGTTCTTAATTTTCTTATATGTTGTGAGTAAAACCCAAGGGTTTCTTGGAAGACAGACCAAGGTTCATGGTTAGCACACAATTTTTCAAATCATGCAGTTAACCGAGTGAGGGTGATGCAGGTTGTGATAGTGGGATTTACAAAATTTTACCATGCTTTTCTAAACCATTAATCTCATTAAGAATAATTTTATCTCCCATTTTTTTATGATAGTGTCACCTTCATGGTTGGCGCACGGTTTTCCTAACCGTGCATCCAAAACTGTGGGGCACTATTGAACTCACATAAAACATTTCTTTTTATCATTTTACCCCTATCAGGTTTTTATATTTTTGGGGGTAATTTTCATCCTCCATCATTTACATCCCATCTCTTTGGTGGTCTATATTTTCCCCTCCCATGGTGGTGATTTCTCCGAAAAATCATAGTGTTTTTTCTTGTGTTAAATCCAACTCTTCTTGGTTTTTTCTTCTTTCCCCCTTCCCAGACCATATTCTCCCAATTTTATGAGGTTTCGAACCCTAGTGGGGGTGTTGGATGAATCTAAGGTAGTTAATATGGGTTTTGGTTTTTTTCGTGTGTCTTAGGTGTGAGAGGATTTCTTCTACCTATTTTGGGTGGTTTTCATCAAATGCGATGAGAATTGGACCAAATCAGTGGTATATATTCTATTTAAGGGTAGAATACCATTAAATTTCCTAAAGAATTGGGTTTTAATTGTTTAAATTTCCACTAAAGTGATTTATCCTTGATGTTTATTCCATTATTAATGTGATTAATGGATTGGTTTTTCAATTTGGGAGTTTAAAGTGGGTTTTAAAATAGGTGTGTCTTGTATATGCACCAAGTGTTTGTTAAAATGGCTCAAAGTGTTTTTATATTCTTCATATCATTTATTTATAAAAGGATAATATATTACAATAAATATTAAAAATGAAAGGACAACAAAAATAAGAAAAATAAGCAGTTCCAATTAGGGTGGTTTGTAGTGATGAATCTCGAGGGAATCACCTCTAATAAGATTCACCACCTTAGGAGGAAGACCAGACTCACATTTATAGTATGTAATGTCAACATCGGGATTTGTAACTTGTTTGTTATTTTGTTGGAATTTAGTGGAAAATTGTTTAACTAGGGTTTGATTAAGTGGTTTATTTAAGGGAACATTTAAGCCTTCAAAGAGAAGACATTGCGATCTTTCACATTGGTTTCTCTGAGTGGTTGTGTGATCCATCAGAGGGAGGAATGTGAAATATTCCAACTTGGTTTCCAAGGGACCCTAAGGGACATTGGGTAAGAATACTATAAGATCTTCAATGATGGGTTAGGGTAATACCATGATATAATCTATTTTACTTAGAAATCTATAATACATGTTTACTTAGTCTTTATAGGCCTTGTTATATCACTAGGTGAAGATTACTCATGAAATATTAATTTACATGATTTAGGTATTTGATTAGTTCAATTTTCATGTGATAAGATATATTATTCCCATTTTACATTGATTTTGTTACATGTTATTCATGTTATTCCCACAATTAGTAATTCCTTGTTTGTTATATTGAGAATGTTGTGCCTTGTGGTTTGTATATTAATTTCATCCATTTTTTGGAAAACATCTTGTATAACCTATTTTGTTTGAAATGGAAAACCAAATGGATTTTAAAGGTGTATTTGAAAATGTTATGTCTTCAAATTTGTTTAGTTTTGAAAATTTTATCAAAATAGTTTATTGGTTTTCATGCGTAAAATCCTTAAATAGATTCATAGTGGTATCCTATTTTTCCTTATGACTTACAAACTTCTTGGGCATTTGGGTGTTTGTAGATATTATTTTGTAGGACATATTTAAGTTCAAGGGAACCATGTTTTAGGGTGGATCTTCATTATTATCATCGTCTAGTGTTTTGTGGATGAGATATGGTCTCACAATGATTAGCACTTATAAAGTAATTTTTTGGATTTTGTATCCATTGGGTTGTATGTTTGAGCCTTGTTTTTCTTTGTTCCCATTATTTTGAGTTTTGGGATTTTTTGAGATACCTTTTATATATATATATATATATCTAGTTATGGAATGTTTTGAATTATGATGAATGTCATTATTCATAGTATATACTTATTTGGTGTTGTGGACTCTGATGTGATTGGTGTATCCATTTCGTTTTATAGATGGGTCATGTTGGTTTTCCAATGGTGAAACCATTCCCATGTGATAGTTGGTTATGCCTGGTGCTTTTCATAAGCCTGTGAAAATCTAAAACATGCTTTGGGTCATGTGATGGGTCGGTTCAGGTGATGAGTTAGTTCAACCCAAGTTGGTTCAGTACAACACATTCTTAATATAGACTCATATATTCTTAAAGAACCAATTTAGATTCAAATTATTGAAGAAACAACCATTTATTTCACCACTTGAATGAAAACTAAAATCTATATCAATTATTCTATTGATTTTGAACTCCTTTATATTTACAACATTCATAAAGTGTACATTTTCTATCAAATACCATTTAAAACTAAATAACTGAATTATAATACACATATATATGAAATAGAAATTACATGGAGTTTTATAAAATCCTTCATTTATTCCAACTAATTCCATCATAGGGAATTATTAATCAAACTTCCTAATTGTACCTTTAAGTTTCAACGACATTTATTAGCTACTGGAATAAACTCTTTTGGAACTTATAACTAACTTTTATTCTTCTGATTCGATATTTTAACCTCATGTTCTATTTACATACCACAAAAACTCATATATAAAATACCTAGTTTTTATTTTCTTGACACATTGAGAATACTAATTAAACATTTCTTAAACTCATTAATATGGTCAAAACATTTCCATCATTGAAAAATGATGAATTACTTAACCAGATAGTCCTTAAGGAAACCTCAAGTCTTACCAAATCATTGGAATATACATTCATAATAAATTTCATTAGCATACTCAATCACATGGATTATATGATTGGAAACTAAAATTACTTAGGTCATTTATCATATAATTCTATTTAAAACTTAAGTGAATCATTCTATGATTCCATTAGAATCTTGATTTAGATGTTGAATAACTTCAGCACTTGGTTACTCGGGAAGGGGTATTTCTCTAACACATAGAAATTTATTCAACTTAAAATAATTTCTTACATTACAAATATTATGAGCTTCTTACAATAAGATATTATTTCTAATAGAAAAATATTAATCTTGATGATGATGATGATGATGATATATCTATAACATAAGCTTTCAGCATATGAGTATCATGTTTTATATCTTTTATTAAAAACTTTTAATGAAATACCTCTCACTAAATTTATGAATCCATACATCATATCCATTTAGTGATATGAGGTCCATATTTAACTAATCGAATAGTTTATTATGGAATTTCTCTCACCACTTAAGTATTTAGGTAAGGTATCACCCCAATCAAAATAGTTATGACTCTTTGATAGTTGAGTGGATAACTCTATCAAAAACAATAAAATAGATAATTCCCAACTCTATTACTCCTATATCCTAATCCTAGTAGGGTATCCAAGCTATTCTAACCCAAAGAACATGCCAAAAAAAGTCAATCTAGTGGAACCTAGTTATGGCATGACCTAACCAAGGATGTTCTCGTGTTATGTATCACTTTCTTTCCTTACACATGATAATCCATGGGTACTCAGATATGGATTGAATTGCCCAATTAGATAATTAAAGTCTTGACAAGTTTCAATTTAAAAGGAATATCACACTTATAATTTTAGGGGTTTTCTTTTAATGTCTCTCAAAATTAATATACATGATATTAATATTAAATTAATAACTATTTCATCTCATGAAATTATTATCTTCTCATGTTTTATTACTTTTGTGTATGCATGATTCTAGAACTGTAGTTTTAGAATCCTTATACCATCCACTAAATTTCTATGTTCACACCACGATAATCTATAACTCTTTACATAGGCCACTGTATGTGTTACTAGCCCAAAAATTGAAGCTAAAAAAATTCATATATATTCAAATGCATCATATGAATAATGTACATAAACAGTTCATTTAAAGGCTTAAAGTTATATGAGACTGATAAACTCTTTATGAGTAAGCCCAGAATAATAGATATCTAACCTTATTCAAATTTTTGAGACAAGTCACAAGCCTCCAGAAACATAGGTAGTCCAACCCCATATCCTTATCCCTAAGTAGACTTAACGCAAGAGAGAAATCAATTCTTCATATATCTATTACCTAATACACAAAGACTATATTCAATAACTATTCTCAATATCACATCTTTAAAAATATATTGAGGTTAAGATATATGAAAACTAAATATAATAGAGTTATAACTATCATGAAATGCAAGGATCTATCTCTTATAAGTAATTTATCACACAAATTAAGAATACATAATATTAATAATATAAACAATTTTATATACTTGAATAATTAATATAATAACTTAAATAAATCAAAATTTCATAAATTTAAATATGAGAAAAATTTATGAACTTCTCATATATTAAAATCTTTCTTTAAACATTTTATAATTATGTTAAACATTATAAACAATGTATAATCTTAGACATAAACACTTTATTATCTAATTTTAATATGAAATATTTCAGATTTTTAATATTAAGGAATTGCATTAAAAAATCATTTTTCATGAATTATAAATCATTTATAATTCAAATTATATTATGTAAACCTTTTTCATAATCAAAATATCTTTTACTGCACATTATATAAAACACTATTCATATTAAACTTCAAAACATTTTTTTATATGGTTTAAATAGTACCTTTAAAAATTCCCTCTTTAATTTAAATAATTCAAATTAATTAATTATTAAAAATTCTTAATTTTAAATAAAAACATCATTTTGTTTAAGACTTATTTAAGTAATTAATAAATTCGTTGAAAATTATCCTTGTAATTTCTAAATGATCACTTTATTTAAAAATTACAAATTTGGCATATAATTTAATACCTTTTAATCAAGATTTATAATCCTTTTATAAACTATAATAGTTAGAGATGGGTATTCATAATATTAACTATTTAATATTAAAGTAAAATTTATAATATATTTTTCAAAAACATTTAATCAATTTACTATAAAAAAATATAGTTAATTCAAAAAAAATATTCCATAAATATGAATAAGAAACATAATATACTCATTAATTGTGAGATTTTCATAGTCTTAAATATATTGAATTACCCTTTAAATATTTTATATTATATAAATTATAAACAATTTTTTTAATCCAATTACCATTATGTAAACATTTCACATAATCAATATTTCATATATTAAAATATTATTTGAACTAAGATTAAATTAATAATCAAATCCATTTTTGAGACCATTTAAATAATTTTATAACATAAGTCCCCATTTAATTTGAAAAACTTCAAATTAATTAATTATGAAAATTTCATTAAATAAAAATTTCTTTATATTTTGAACTTATTTTATAATTTATAAACTCTTCATAAATTAGCATTATGATTTATAAATAAAAATTTTATTTATTGATCATAAGGCATGCTATATAATTAAGTAAAATGTATCATAACTATTAACATTTAATATTTGGGGAATATAAATGTTTCGCAGAAATTGTATTTTATTAATTATAAAATATATATGATTAATTTATTTATAAATTATTTATAAAATAAAATATTTCCAAAATACCATTTACTATGATTTAAAAACATTTTATTAATCATATAAATCATTCAATGAAAAAAAATTAAACAATGTCGATTTACCCTTACACATAATCTCATTCTATGTTAGGGTAATCTCTCATTACCTTTATTTACCCCATTTTGTGTTGGTATAAACTTTCTATTACCTTCACATAGACATGTTTTGTAAAGGTATGCGAAACAATTACCATTACATTGAACTTATACCCAAATGTAAATTGTTGTTACCTTAATTTAAACTTGATACATAAAGGTATATGCTACAATTACCATTACATACACCTTCTACATAATAGAAAAACTTTTCTTATCATGACATAGACTTTCTATATAATGGTAAGCACTACAGTTACCTTTAAATAGACATTCTACATAATGGTAAATTATTGTTACCTTTAAATAGACTTTCAATATAAAGGTAATCACTATAGATACCATTACATAGACCTTCTATGTATTGGTAAAATGTGGTTACCTTTAAATAGATCTTCTATGTAAAGTTAGCCCTCATAAATTTGCATTTTATTATTTTAAAAAAAATCAAAACTATTTGATTAAACATGTTTAATTATTGAAGAAACATTCTATGATACCACTGATGGGTTTTATTTAATCATATAATGATCATTGGTAGTAGGGAAAAACACAAAAACATGATGATTTATCTTCAAGAAATCAATGTTCTTAAAATACCATAAAACAGAGTCACTACTGAAAATTTAGTTATTTGTGATAGCTCATTTGTGATGGGATCTCGTCATAAATAGCTAAATCAAGGTATTTAAGAAATACTTATTTCATCTAGGACCATCGCAATTACGTATTTGTGACTGGACCATCACAAAAACCTTTAAAAATATAAAAAAATAATATTAATAAAATTTCATAAACTAACATTACTAATAATAATATAATATTAATAAAATAATATTTAATAACAAGAAGAAGAAGAAGAAGAAAATAATAATAATAATTACAAAATAGTATTAATAAAATAATAATAACAATAATGAATTAATAATAATTAAACAATAATATTAGAAATAATAATATTATTATTTTTATTATTATTACTAATAATATAAATAATAATAATGGTAATAATAATAATAATAAATAATAATATTAATAATATTAACATTAATAAGAATAATTATAATAGTAAAATTATAAAAAATTATAAAATAATAAAAACCTCAATATTAGGAAAAATATTGAAAATAATAATAATAATTTTAATAAAATAAAATTAAATAATAATTTTAATAAAATAATAAAATAAGTAAAAAATAAAAGAAATTAAATAAATAAAAAAGTAATAAAATAAATAATAATAATAATAAAACATAATATTCGTGACAATATAAAAATGTACTATGTAAAAATGTATATATATAATATTACAAAACAAAATGGCATTCAAATGTTTTATTATAAAATGTAAATATATTACTGGGGGTCTTTTGGAGGATTCGGCATCGTTGGGAGGTCTTTTCAAGGCACTGACATCACTACGGGGTCTTCTGAAGGAGATAAAGGTGCTAGAGGAGATGGCGGAGTGAACTACATCCCTAAACAATGAGTTAGACAATGCATGTACTCTAGCGTCTGCCCGTGCTTCTACTGATGTCATCGACGCATCTCCTACTACTATTGATTTTGTTGTCGACGGATCTCTTCATGCTCCCTAGGAATAATCTCTATAAGATCACTCTGAGATTGCAGTTGCTCCTCATAATGTGCAGCATATGACGATGAATCTCCACAAGCTCCTCTCAAGCTAGATGTCGACATCAAAGCGGTCCCATAATAATTCCCCCACATCAATCAAAAGTCGATACCAACAACTCAGCCTTTCTCAAAGCCATACTGGGTCACCTACATCCATGTTGCTTCATCAAATCAGTGGACACTAGTCTGACCCTCGGTCATGTCCTGACTCTTAGTCTATTTATGAGATGTCACGGCCTCATATGACTCTTTCAATTGAAATTTAAAATTAAAATAGTTAAAATATCATTTTAGTTAATTTTAAAACTCAAAAAGAAATTACACTGACTATAATCTGATGTTGGTGATCTCCTCTAATATCGCTAGTGATCAGATCATTGTACACCCTACTATAAATGTTGAACTCTATAATATTGAGTTTTTATACTATCGATATGAATATAAAATAAAAATTTTAAATTTAAAGTTATATAAATTATTTTTCAAAAAAATACTTACCATACATTCCCTATGAAAACTAAATGTACGACTACTAGCTCGATGTGTCACCTCATGTCTCCCCTGGTTTTATTGACCTACTTATGATCTCCTCTAAAAATGACCACCCATCTAGTGTGAAAATAATCCATCCCAAAACTTATATGAAATGTAATTATGTTAATGGGGGCGGAAAGACTTATCAAACTCTATCACTCCTCCTTTAATCATTACTTTCCTTATCAAATTGTGCCAAAACTAACAACAATTATCCTACATAAATCCCTCTCATGCCTTCTAGATAGATTTATTCATTCTCTTATCGATGGGATACCATAAAACCTACAAATAAATTATAATATCAAGTAATTAATTAAATAAAATTAAAAATAAATATTATTTATTTATGTTCCATATAATGATCGAACATGCAGTGATGAACATCAAAAGGAATCTGATCCCATGTGACCCATGCTTCAAAAACATAATTTTACAATATAGTTCTACTATTTACAATAGTTATATTTGAAAAGCTATGAAAAAAATAACAATACTCGGGTGGATGTGGTATCGCCTCTTCTCTGGAAGATGAAATGATTAGTGTCATTCATGCTATCTCCTATGACAAACACCAAGGTTGGAATAATGTATGGATTGAGAGTGACTCGACTACCATTGTCCAAGTACTTTGGAATGGGGTGGTTCATCTGGCCTGGTCAATCAATACTCGATGGATGGAGTGCCTTCATTCACTCCTAGATATCAACCACATTATCACTCATACCTACCATGAAGCGAATGATATTTTGGATGGGATTGAAAATAATGGTGTAAGTCAGTGCGTTACTTTGTTGTAGGATCTCCCTGATGATTTACTCTCCCTTTATGTGAAATATTGTAATCTAACCCCATCTTTTCAGCTCATGTAATCTAGACTTTTATTTTAATAATTTTTTGGTTATTTAACTAAAGAAACACCTTATTCAAAAAAAAATAAAAAAAATAAATGAAAACTAACTAAAATACAAAGGTAAACATACCTCTGCATGTGTGGATCAAATCCAATATGTGGACATCTCTCTGGAATAGGGTTAGGAATCATCAATCGGGCAAGACCACGCCCCCTCTGAGTCCTCCCTAAACTTCCAACAGTCTGAGAGTCAGATGATCCAACATTCTGTTCATCCAAAGGTAGATGAGCCTCCTACAACTTACAAAATTGATCTTCATTCATCTGAAATGCGAAATGAGTGTTGTTAAAAAATAGTTAAAACCCACTATTATATATAGATATATATTATATATGATTATAACCAGAATTTAACCATGTCAATCTTCATTTATATCCTCATCTCCATATTCAATGATGCCAATGTTTTTATATTCCTACTCAACATCATCAATTTTTATATGAGTTTTAGTTTCACCACCTCTTTTAATTTCCAATTCATTTTTAATGTCATTAACATCATCATCACCATTTACCCTTAACTGCGGGGTTTCAATATCGATATTCATGTCTCTTCATGAAAAAAATGTATTTGGAGTAGTATCTTGAAAATTTTCAATTCCTTACACTTCAACGAAACCACATTCACTTTGAGTAAATTCATTTTCCTAAGATTTCATTCTTTTTATGCTCCACTAATCCCCCAACTCTCTTAAAGTAACATAGTAATTTTCATAATAAATTTGATGATCCTGGTGAGAAAATAAAAATAGTTCATTTACTATAAGAAGACTTTTATATTTAGTATTAATGATTCCATGGCTCGGATGAACATGCAATCCTCTCTCAATATCCATCCACTGACATTTAGACATCGTTATGTAATTCTATTCCAGATAACAATGTTTAATTATTTATTCCAACATTCTATATAAGTCAACCTAAATTTTTCTATGATGATATCATCTAAAGAAAACACCACTATTTATTGTTTTTCTATTCCCCATATGCATGTGTATTGAATTGAAAACCATTCACAACATATGAATTATAATATTTAACCATTTTGGATGGTGGGTTACTCAATACACACCATTTATTTTCAGTTTTATCATCATGTTGAGATACTTGAATTTTTTTTTAAAAATTATCAATATAACAAGTAATAAATTTTTTTATATGTTAAATCATAAATAATCTATGTTACTGGTTTTTTAAACAAGTAGGAAAAATTATTTTGCTTACATCCTTCAAGAGAAACTATTGTAAATTGTGGAATTTGTTTCTTGATGTGATTATCATATGACCTAAAAATAAAATAAGATTAATTTACTATAAAAAATATTATATAATTAGTGATAGGTTCACTCATAGTAAAAACTGTGTCATTTATTCAATGTTTAGTAGAACATATGTATAATCTCTGTAATGTTTATCATCTGAAAGTTATCATTCATGAACTCCACCGAAGGCAAGTTCAAGCTGATTAAAAACTAATAATTTATTTCTCATTTAATCATCAATATTTCCCTCATTATGTATCATTCGGTTGTTTTTTTAGGTATATTAATATTGAAAATAATTATAGCATAAAAAAATAAATTTCCTCCTACAAATCAACTTCTACAATTGATCCTTCAACCGATGCCTTATTATATACTTTTTTCTTCAATTTCTGTATGCATCTCTTAAATGGGTATATCCATTGGAAATATACCAAACCTCCACATTTTTCTTCATATAAAAAATTTAATATCAAATTTTCCATTGAGTCAAAGAAATACAATAGTAAGATTTCTTCTAGTTTACGTAAAATTAAAACAATAACTTCTTATAGTGTGATTAGTGCATCATAGTCTATTGTCACCGCACAAATGTCTCATAAAAAATATTATATGTCTATTATCACATATAAAATCATAGAATTAAACAAACCAATTAATTTAATTAGTGTAATTATTTCCATTATAATATGACAGTCATGACTTTTTAATCCGGTAATATGACCATTTCTGACACATCTGCCCAAATTGAAAGCCTATCCATCTAGAAGTCTCAAATCTTCAATCCAATGACAAAATAATAATTGATTTTCATAGAATAGTGTATAAGCTAATTTTGGATTCATTAACTTCTATGATATGAAATTTTCAAACTGTTCATGTTTTATTAGCCTGAAAATTTGGGAAAGATTTAACACTACAAGAAAAGCACCACATAGTGGTGGTTTAAACTGCCTTTATATTATTCTATGATTGTTTCATAAAACTATTACTATATTGGGTGTCATCATCTAAAATGTAGTGGTTTCTTCAATTTAGAAGTGGTTTCTAGAAATTTTCAGGGTAAAAATATTTAGCAGCAATTTTGGTTCTTTTAATAATGGTTTCATGTGAAAACAATTGGCATATTTAGTGGTAGTTGAAACTGCCACTAAACAAATTCCATTTTTTTACATTATAACTGCCACTAAAACCACCATCACCATCACTAAACAATAACACACATTTATTTAGTAGTGGTTTTAACCCCCGATGATAAGAGAATATAAAACTACAATGGTGGTTTAAACCGCTTCTAAATATGGCCCCATTCGTTAGCAGTGGTTTACAAATAAAACATTTAGTAGATTCTGTAGGCCCAGTACCAGTACCCTGAAAAAACCCCATGTGAAGAGAAAATATAACAGAATAATCTAAACCATCTAATAATGTTTAGTATCCAGCAATCTAATAGTGTTTCATAAAAAAACCATATACAGAGAACATATAACATAATAATCTCAACCATAGCATCTCAACCGTCTAACAATGTTTCATAGATAAAAATCTAAGACTCTAAACTGTATAGAACCAATTTATGAGTTGAAAACCTTCAAACTAAATAGCATGAACTTATGATTCATAATACTTTAAACTACCTAGCCTAACATTGACCTTCTTGGACTAGTACGTAATGAACATGATATTCTAGCCCTTTCCTGACAGGACTTTCTATTCTAATGATGGTCATTTACCATGCTGATTTTAAAAACTACATATGATTTGATTCTAAGTTTCATGGGATACAAATAGATGAAAAAATCCCATATATTAGTCACATCCCAAACAACGACCAACCTCAGGGCCTTCCCCTTTATAATGAGGTTGAATCCCTCTTATATATAGGCTCACTCAATGTGCTCAAGTACATAGTTGTGTAGCACCCAAAGCATTGAAATCTGCCCAAAAATCACCTAACGTTCCCCTCAACACTTTATGTCTCCCTCAATTTGGATCCCCATCATCCTCCAAGTATTATTATCCCCTATAATGATGGTGCATGGCCAAAATAGGCTCTCCTACCATCTTGGGAACACACCTGAAAGGATCTCTTGTTAGAAGTAATCATTCCCATGTTTCAAATGTGTTCAATGGTCGACCCAACATTTGTGGGACCCATTCTTTAATGACATGGTTGTGGGGAGTGTGTCTCCAACATGAATAAAATGAATCAAACAAACAACATAATAGTTAGTCCAAAATACTAATATACACATCCTATCATAACTCAAATGAAAATATTTAATATCTCCATCTTCCATATGGAACATAGATTACTTCATACTCCACCAATTCTAGACTCACTACCTTACTAAATCATCAATCCATGTCAGATTCCAATGACTTTATAAAACAATGGGGAATTATGAAAATGTTAGTTCATGAAAATGTTAGGTGACTACTCTATAACACACATGATACATGATACATGATACATGATACATGATACATGATACATGAACATACCCTCTATTTCCATATTTGTACAACATATCAACAAGACCACTAATCATTGTTTTATAATAAACATTTATTGTTACCCTCTCCACTTCCATCTATACTTCCTACTACCGAAAACTGTAAGAAAACTATATTGAAAATTAAATAATGTTTTATATTTATATTTAAACTTAAAACCAATTAATGTTTTCAAAATAAATTATTTTGAATTTGTGTTATTTTCCTGCTCACCACCCATCATCGATGCAATATCACTAGGGACAGATCCAATTGTCTTAAGATATAAATCAACCAATGCATTTTGTAAAGTGGATATCTAAGCCCCCTTTTCCTAAATTATTTTTTTCATAGAAATATAATCTCTCTGATCATATCGACTACAACTAGGAGTAGATTCAACATCAATCCCTGATGGCTACAAACATAATATCTTTGAGCAGGATACTCCTTCTCAAGTACTTTACCAACTAAATTGTGTTTTTCATCGAAACATAATATCTTTGAGCATCTCGACTACAAACAGGAGTAGATTTAGCTTCAATATCTGATGGAATTCTAAATACCTTAGATAATAAGGGTCCCAAACCCATCCCATGCACTTGACCATGATGCTCCTTCCCAAGCACTTTACAATCTATGTCATCCTGGGAGACTGAGTAGGACTGCATGGGATTGGAATCCCATAGTTCTTTAATTTTTACCTATGAATCAAATATCAGTCATATTATAAGTAATATATATTAACATAGTGACAATTGATAATAATTTATTATAATGAAAAATTAATTCATACCCCATCTTCTTTAGTAGGCTCTTTAACAAAACTCCCATCAGATTTTTTATGAATATCCAACCACATATCTGTTTGGGATGCTTGGTTCCCTAAACATTGTAAATACGTTGAAAAAAGATAAATCAAAAATTTAATATATTAAGTAGATAATATTATCATATAAATATTTAAACTAATGAAAATATTCCTGGCATCGATGGGCTTCTGAAAAAGTATTTGACCCCACAGTGTGAGGGATGATTTTCTTTGCCTAGCTCGATGCATTCTTCCTTGAAAAATACCAAAATAAATAAAATTTAATTTAATAGAAATTTATGCAATTTCATATCCTTTTCATATACATTTATAAATGTAAAATGAGATTAATATAATAATATATATTTAAATACCATGTGCATCTCATCACAATATCTGTCAATAAAAACTTTCCATTGCTCTCTAGTTACCCCATTGGGTACCTTGTCATACATCTATTGGGAGCTCAATGAATTATTGTTGACATCACACTATAATCACCATTTAAAGTCTTTCCATTTCTTGCCCAGATTTTTCAATCACCAGTTTCGTACTAGCACATCAGCAACCATAAAGTGGAAAAACATATGTACATAGAAATTAATTTTGAAAATATTAGAATATAATAATATACTGACATTAAATTACATGATAATGTATTAAAATTACCTTTTTGAATCAAAAACTTCATTTTTCCAAGATGAAGGCATATTACTCCAATCATCATACATAATTGGAAGGGAAACCGGCTCTGCAGCCAGCTGACCTAGAATCTGGCCAAGTAATCATGCGGAGTCATCCATAGGGACCCCATAAAAATAAAATGGGACTACTATATTTAGTCTGGTCATATTCTTTACATCTGAAATTTTCATATTTTCTCCATAGCTTCATTATTTCCATCTTTTATGAACAAATTGTTAGTATAAAAAAGTGAAATAGATTAATTCATATTAAAATTTATATCTATAATAGTAACCCTCTAATATCCCTATGAAGAACTAGGAGTGGAACTATGATCCCTCACTACTGAGGCTTCTAAATGGGAAGGTTTCAAGTAAGATACTGATGGGATTCTCATGGATGGTTTGAGATATGGTGCATGGGGGAAAACAGATGATGTCTCAGATGATATAGGGATGGAGAAAGTTGGATCGTCATCTGTCGGTGTGGTCGATGGAACAGTATAATTCTTCCTCTTTGTCATTCCTGTCATTTAATAAAATAAAATTAAATTCAGAACTTATATTTCAAAAACAATATGCAGAAAAAAATAGAAATGATAACAGATGTCTGATACTAACAAACAAAATATACATAACAATGATAAATAATGAATAATTTTAAATAAAGTTTTTTATTTCCTTCTTACCACAATGGGTTGTGTATACTTCTCTTGAGGATTTCATCCAAATATTTTTTGTAGTTATAAAATATCCACAAATGATATAAAATGTTTTTTAGGTCTAAAATGAAGCATTAAAGAAGGTTGTGTTTAACATGTTGATATATAGTTGAAAAAGACGAAAAAAATACATGACACCCATGGTAAATGATGAAATGGTTGATTGGTGGAGTATCATATAAAAATTTTCATATCCAAAAGGAATATTATTGTGGTGTGATGAACTTTAAAGGTGTAATAGTCAGCTGGGATATATAGTGTATACATAGTGGGGTGAGTGTTTCATGCTTGGTTGGGGGATTTGAGAGCTTCTTAGTGGCTATTTCACAAGGGAAGTGATATCTATAATTTCTCAAAGGACACCAAAGTTGTCTTGTATTGTGGAATGAGTATTTTTAGAAATGGTATGGACCATAGTAAGTTAAATAAAGGGATTATAAGGGGTCATCCTTGATAAATATACTAATTATGTAGGGACATTGAAATTATATAGGATAATATATGGAAATAGGCTTAGAATCTTGAAACTACTTGAGTGAGAAGATTGGGATGTGGGAATGGGTCGAATGGACCATGATAAGTCATTGGTCTTGGGGTATCTATGCTGCTGGATCATAGAAGAGAATATTCACTCTATTTCGGTGTGTTTAATGTAACTAGGTGATTGTAATTGGGGGAATAGTCTCTCTTGAGTGTGGGGATCCTATGGGAGTGATAAAAATCATGATATAAGTAAGAATTCCTAGTGAAATGTTATGTAAGACTTAGATAGTGTTGAAAGGGGTACGCCTTGGAGGAACTAAGTTGATTTTGGTTAGTTCATATATGGACTTTGTTCTTGGGAAGTGATGGGAAGGGGAGAAAGAATCCAGTGATATTAGCATAGTGAAAACCACCTGAGGTTCATAATGAGTGGTATGATCATAGAGTCAAATTATGATGTAAGTGTGGTATAAGGGTATGAGATCATTATGGATGATATGCAGTAGATGTTTATGTTTCAGATGTGGCTGAGGACTGGAGACATAAGGTTCAGAGTGTAGGGTTACATCTCCTAGGTTCTCATATTTTCTTAAGTAATACATATGTGTTTATCTATGGTATATACCTCATGTTAGTGTAGTTTAGCTCATACATTAAGTCAAATATTAAGATTTTCTCCTAAAATCACTTCTAATAATGATCGATCTATATGTAACTATCCATGGTACTTACCTTATACTAATATGGTTTGGCTTGTGTGGGAGGTTGGAAATTGAGATACCCTCTTCACACTACTTCTGATGTTGATTGGTGGATACGAGATGTGTCCTTGGGACCCCACCTAGAGGGAATAATTCAACTTGTGAGAGAGTTTGGATATTGAGATTTTATCCTTAAATATCAAGTTATATGTGAAGGATTTTCTATATGATTATCATTGTCTATTTTGATGACCTTCCCTTATGATTTTTATTATTATTAGCACTGGATATTGAAATTACACTTTCTGATGGAACTATAATGACTTGTGTCTAAAATAGATGTATCAATGGAATTGATCGAAACAGGTGAGATCAAGTGTTGGGGTAAACTGGTTAGCACCCGATAACCCAACATGGATTCTTATATGTTTTATGTCACATACCATTTTAGTTTATCATACATGAATACATTTTATATGATGGTGTATATAAGGGAAACTTAGTGATACCCTACCAAGTTTTATTCTCATATCCCACATGAAAATCCCAATGCATATAGAAACTTTATGTTTCACTTTCAGGTGATAGGTTTTATGGGAAATTAAACTAGAGTATCTGGAGAGAATTTAGGAGATTGGTTTGATAAGGGACCTGAGTTTTATAGTTGATTCTCCCCTATTTTTCTATTTATTTTATATTTATAATCCTATTAAGTGACCCATGACAATTGATTGTATGTTAATAAGGAGTCTCATTTTTTTATAGCATGTTATTTTTTACCATTTTCTGATGGTTGGATCTTAACTATAGTTCCTTGCACTTACTCTAATGCTAAATGATATTATTGTTATTTACATCTGATTGTTTGTCATGGTAATGAGAGTATAGTCTCTCCATATTGTTTTTAAAATCTCATTGCTAGTTGGAAGCCTTAGGCATATAGGGTGGCATCCCAAAGGTCTTTTGGTATCCCCCAATTGGGTTTCATTTGAATGATTTTGGCATGGACATTACAAAGTGGTGTCAAACCATTATTTTGTTTAATTTACTATTTGGGTTCATTAGTTGGAGGTAGGATGTGATTTTATAAATTAGGAAAAACCTTATGCTCGGGTATAGTTAATACTTATATGATAAAATTACAATATACCAAGGGTATGATTAATGTTAACTTATTTTCAATTTTCTGATTCAAATGTTGGTTCAATAATGATTTTCTAAGTGAGTTTATATTTTTTTTCAGTGAATATGCCATGATAAATTTGTGTGGTTTTGGAATGTGATGGTGTATTGGATCACTCCACAATAATAATTTCATCCAAAAATTATGTGAGACATAGAGAATATTAAAAAATGGTCACATTTTAAAAATATAGTTAGGTTGTGAGGATGAAAACGTTATAAGAATCAATTGAAAATAAGAAGGAATCTAAAATACAAGTCCAAAATGAAACTAGAGGACCACACTATATTATGTCTATATTTTAAGGTGATATGAGAATAAATTAGCCTGAAAGGCCCTATCTATATATAATAAAGCATTCATTTACTCTTGATGATGTGTCATTATTATATCAGACAATAGAATCACAAATAATTTATATGTCAATACATATCAAAAATAAAATATTAATTCATAGGATACTCCACTTGAAGTGTAAATGAATGGTTATAAAATATAAATTTCATTATAATTGTGTATACTACACATATGCATGTATCTTATTAAAACTATAGCATGTAAGAAAAAAAATTAATTCATATGGAATGAATATTTTATATATAAAGGTATTTTTAAGTTTCATAATATATATAAGAAGAAATATTATGTACAATTTATAATATTTGGTAGATTATATAAAGTGTGTTCCTTAAGATAGTGCCCTTTACACATAAATGAGAAGATTGTGAGTATACAATAACAAATAAAACTATACTTTACAAGGATAATTAATTTAAAAAAACATATATTTGACTCTATTAATATAATCCCTTATTATGGAAGGGGGATTAAGACCCTTTCACAAAAAATCTTGGAAAAATATTATGTCATCACCAATATACACATAGATATAGATTTTTTAGAATCCAATAACAAATATGGTGAAATTATAGAAGGGGAATACTAAATGATGGGTCTAGAACTCACCAATTTGATATGGAACCAAAATTGGATGAAAATAGATACTTGAGGATGGGTCGCTATAGCTAGGGAGTAAGATAGAAGCACTCTTAGGTCTCGTTGTCGGTAGAAATTGGAGGTGAGGGCCGGTGAGGTGGGGCAAGGTGAAGTGAGTGATAGCGATGGGAGACGAAGGGCGGTGATGGTCGGCGATGAGGCTAGGGCTTCAGGGAGTTGGTGGGTTCAGGTTTCAGGTGTTTTAGGGGAGGGGTAAAGTGTCAGGTTTGTGAAAAAGAATTACTATTTAGTGGCAGTTTATAAAAAACCACCACAAAATTATTTTAAATAAAATAATGATGCTTTAGTAAACCACCGCCAAACACTCAGTTTGGTGTAGTATAATCGTGCATTTACATTATGTTTGGTCTTATCTGGTGTATCCAAAACTTTATGAAATAAATTATCAAAATAGTTCTTATCAATATTCATGACATACAACATGTAATGGACTAATAAATCAGACCAATATGGCATATCCCAAAAAATACTCAGTTTTATCCAATTGTGTTCTTTCCCAAAGCCATCAATTTTATGTTGGTTTATTTTTTTCCAAATTTGATGGGAGATAATAAAGAGACAATTTATTTAAACTCTATAACTAATATCATTGTTGGAGGTCCATATCTTTCAATTGTTCCTCTTCTGAAATGATATTTGTTCCTTTAAAAAGGATGATCGGTTGGAAATAAAATGTGATGACAATTAAAAAAACAAGATTTCTTTCCATTGAAGAGAATAAAACCTTTTTTGTATCTCATACAGTGTGAAGTTGATTTTGGACCATGTGTACTCAATCTAGATAACATGCCATATGCCCAGAAGTCACTAATTGTCCACATCAATGCAGCTTTCAGTAGGAAATTTTATTTTGTAGCAACATCATATGTACTGACCCATTACTCCACAATGAATTTAACTCATCAATAAGTGGTTCCAAATAAACATAAATATTTTTTTTCAGATCTCCTAGAATTAATAAGGTCAAAAAGATATATGTCTCTTTCATTAATATCCAAAGTGGTAAATTGTACGGAGTTATAAATACATACCAACATGAATACTAACTACTATAAGAACCAAATGGACATAAACCATCAGTAAAAATACATAATCGCACATTTCGGGATTCTAAATAAAAATATGGATGTACTTGGTCAAAATGTTTCCATGAATCACCATCAAAGGTATTATTTAATATTTTATCAGTTGAAATATTGGTTTTGTGTCATGCCATCAATGCCACTGTGTTTTGAGACATAAATAAATGTTGTAATCTATGTGTAAGCAGGAAATGTCTCAACTATTTTACTAGAATCAATCTAGAATTCCCTAGTTGTGCCTCTTTACACCTCAATTTTCAACTTGTGGGACAACTATCCAATGAAACATTTTATCCACAATATAAGACGCAATCACTTGAAGATGCATGAATCTTATGATAACTAAGGCCCAGATTATGAACCAGCCTCTTGCCCTCATATAAATATGTAGTCAATACATTTCCTTCATGTAATAGTGTTTTAACCAAAGATAATATCTGATCAAAATAGTTATTTGATATTCCATTATCTAATTTAATAGCCATAAATTTTGAAATTGCTTTTAATTTTCTTATCTAGAAATCAGTATATAAGTCATCCTTAGTGAACCCCAACAACTCATAAAATTGTGATGGTTCCAACTCAGGTGTTAAATCAATATCATCCCGAGTTTTAGTTTGTTGAAAAGATGGACCTACTGCATCATGTAGTAAAATTTTAAATAGTTATAGATCTAGAAACAAATTATTAGTATCTTCTCTGAAACTGCATTCACCATGTTGATACCAAAACACATAATCTGGTTGAAAACCAAAATGAAATAGATAACTCCCAACATTTTCAAATAGGTCAAACATACTCATAGCATATTTTTTACCAGAATACATAATTTTCCCTTATAAAAATAATTCTAGTTTTGATGATGAAAATGATAAATAATCTTCAAAACCCTTAATATATACAGGATTTAAACCAAAACTGTTTGGATTCCTATAATGATTTATCTAAGCGCAATCATTTAATAATGACTGTTTTCAACTTCCTTGTTCCATATTTCTCTAAAAAATATAAAACAGTTAGTTTTTTTAATAATTTGATATAATTAAAACACTATCTAAATAATAGAAGAAAATTAAATTCACTTTTCAAGAAATTTATAATAATTTCTGTTATTTCATAGTTATTTAGTGTCTTTTTTTAAAAAATTATACTAATATAAACTAATTTATAATAATTTATACTAACTACCACAAATTATTAGTAATCATAGTTAATTTATACTAATTATAGGAAACATAATTTCCAATGGATTGGAAAAATATCTTTTACCCAATGGCTCATCTCCATGGAACTTTCTCCCACTAAAATCACTATGAAAAATCTACTCTAATGTATAGATATCCATTTTCCTTTACATAGGAATGGAGAGCAGCACAGTGAGACCTCCCTACTCTCCATTCTCATGTATACAAAAATGGATATTTGTAAGTCAGAGAAGATTTTCCATAGTGATTTTAGTGGGAGAAAGTTCAAGGAGATGAGTTTTCAGGAAAAAGATCCTCTTTTCCCGATGGCTCATTTCTTTGAAAATTTCTCTGACTAAAGTCAGTATGAAAAATCTTCTCTGGTGTACACATATTCATTCTCATTCATAAAAAAATAGATATCCATATGTGGGAGCAGATTTCCATAGTGATTTTGGTGGGATAAAGTTACAAGGAGATTAGACGTCATGCAAAAGAGATGCCACCAATCTACTATAAATTATGCCCATTTATTAGTAATTTTTACTCTATTGGAAATTATTTGAATTTATAACTAATTATCTGTATTTATTACTAATTATTTGAATTTATTACTAATTATTTGTATTTATTTCTAATTATTTCTAATTAATTCTAATTATTTTTAATTATTTCTAATTATTTCTAATTATTCCTAATTATTTTTAATTATTACTAATTATTTCCATTTATTTTTATTTATTACTAATTATTACAAATTATTCGTATTTATTACTAATTATTCGTATTTATTACTAATTCTTCATATTTATTACTAATTATTCATATTTATTACTAATTATTCATATTTATTACTCATTATTACTCATTATTGCTGATTATTACTAATGATTACTAATGATTACTATTTATTACTATTTATTACTATTTATTACTATTTATTACTATTTATTACAAATTAATACAAATTATTACTGATTATTACTGATTATTCATATTTCTTACTAATTATTCGTATTTATTACTAATTATTCATATTTATTAACAATTATTCGCATTTAATACTAATTAATACTAATTATTACTAATTATTTGTATTTATTACTAATTATTAAAATGTATTTCTAATAATTCATATTTATTACTAATTATTTGTATTTATTACTAATTATTCATATTTATTACTAATTATTCTAAATTATTACTAATTATTCCTAATTATTCCTAATCATTCCTAATTATTCATAATTATTCCAAATTATTACTACATATCCCTAATTATTCGTAATTATTTCTAATTATTCGTAATTATTATTAATTATTACTAATCATTACTAATTATTCATATTTATTTCTAATTATTCATATTTATTAATAATTATACATATTTATTCATAATTATTCCTAATTATACCTAATTATTACTAAGTATTCCAAATTATTCATATTTATTCCTAATTATACATATTTATTACAAATTATTTACATTTATTCTTAATTATTACTAATTATTACTAATTATTACTAATTATAACTAATTATAACTAATTATTACAAATTATAACTAATTATTATTAATTATTAATAATTATTACTAATTATTACTAATTATTACTAATTAGTACAAATTATTACCAATTTTTACTATTTTTTACTTATTATTA
The DNA here is from genome assembly GCA_963277665.1 of Viscum album. Taxonomy (NCBI): domain Eukaryota; kingdom Viridiplantae; phylum Streptophyta; class Magnoliopsida; order Santalales; family Viscaceae; genus Viscum; species Viscum album. Next base: position 781,241,643 of record OY728123.1, on the reverse strand, counting down.
CTAATTATTAATAATTTTTACTAATTATTTCTAATTATTCTTAATTATTATTAACTATTGCAAATTATTGCTAATTATTGTTAATTACTGCTAATTATTGCTAATTATTGTTAATTATTGCTAATTATTACTAATTATTGCTAATTATTTCTAATTATGACTAATTAATGCTAATTATTGGTAATTATTACTATTTATTACTAATTATTTCTATTTATTGCTAATTATTGTTATTTATTACCATTTATTACTATTTATTTCTAATTATTACTAATTATTCATATTTATTTCTAATTATTCGTATTTATTACTAATTATTTGTTTTTATTACTAATTATTCGTATTAATTCCTATTTATTACTAATTATTACTAATTATTACTAATTATTACTAATTTTTTCTAATTATTACTAATTATTACTAATTATTCGTATTTATTACTAATATTTCATATTTATTTCTAATTATTCATAATTATTACTAATTATTACTAATTATTACTACTTGATACTAATTATTACAAATTATATATAATTATTACTACTTATAACTAGTTATTACTAATATTACAAATTATTACTATTTATTACTAATTATAAGTAATTATTATTAATTATAACTAATTATAACTAATTGTTACTTGTTATCATTAATTATTACGAATTATTCATATTTATTACTATTTATTCTCATTTATTACTAATTATTACTACTTATTACTAATTATTACTAGTTATATCTAAGTATTACTAATTATATATATTTATTTCTAATTATTCGTATTTATTGCTAATTATTTCTAATTATTGCAAATTTTTTATAATTATTGCTAATTATTTCTAATTATTGCTAATTATTCCTAATTATTATAAATTATTTCTAATTATTGCTAATTATTCTAATTATTGATAATTTTTTCTAATTATTCCTAATTATTACTAATTATTGTTAATTATTACTAATTATTACTCATTAGTCGTATTTATTACTAATTATTCATCTTTATTACTAATTATTCATATTTATTAATAATTATCACTAATTGTGACTAATTCTGACTAATTAAGACTAATTATCACTAATTATCACTAATTGTCACTAATTACCACTAATTATTACAATTGATTACTAAATATTACTAATTTTTACAATTAATTACTAATTACCGCTAATTATTACTTCTTCGCGCAAATTATAATTAATTTCTAATAGTTTCTACTAATTATTTATAATTATCACTAATTATTATTAATTATTGCTAATTATTGCTAATTATCACTAGTTGTTACTAATTATGACTAATTATCCCTAATTATTACTAATTATGACTAATTATTAATAATTATTAATAATTTTTCTAATTGATATAAATGACTAATAATTAATATAATAACTATTAATTAATACTAATTAATAGTAATCAAGCGTAATTATTTGTAATAATAAATAATGCAAAATAAAACGATCTAATTCTAATGTAATTTAATTGCAACTAATTAACAATGATTATAACTAATATAAAAATAAAATGAATTAACAAAAAATAAAAGATAAAGATAAATACCTTAAAATTCAATCTTTCGTTGGATGTAAGACTTGAATATTGATCTGGTGTAGAATCTTAAACTTTGACAAAAAAAATTGAGAGAGAAAATGTAAGTAAAGAGGGAGAGAGGGAGAGGGGTGGAGGAAGGAGTGGATTGGGGAAAATCGGATGGGGGTATATAAAGGTTAGTGTAGTTGTGACAAGGTTATTTGCGACAGATACCATCGCAAATACCTACCCCGCTATTTATTATGGGCAGCGGTTAAAAAGGTATTTACGACGAGTGATAAACCCCATCACAAATACTAAAAAACACTATCGGGCATTTGCGACGGGTATAAAAACCCGTTGGAAATACCCTTCCCGTGGTTTGGCGTGCAACCCGTGCCAAAACTATTACGACGGGAATTGTGTTCCGTCGCAAACAACCTGTCACATATATGGCTTTTTCCCGTAGTGAGTGTACCTAGTTTATAGCTGGAGTGGTGTTCTTCTTCCTTGATGTGGGGAGAATGCTTAATGAGGATTACAAAATCATAGAAAAAATCCTCCTACCTCTGAGGGGGGTACATCAGTCCTTGGATCCCTATCTCTATCAGGGGATATATGAAGCTCTCAAGGGGGTGCTAGAGCCTTCTATTGGAGAGATGAACAAGGGCTTGGGATGAAGGATCTTATAGAATTTTTTCATGAAATTGATGATCCCCAAAAGCTTTGAAAAACATGAACTAGTAACACATAAAGATCAAGGGAACCTCTTATTCTTTTATAAGTGACATCCAACGCATCTTCATAAATAAAAATGCATCAATAATAGTGGGGTATTATCAAATAAAACCCATGATATTCCCCTCATTTATGTGTATTAAAAAAATTCAATTATCATCATTAAAATACTTTAATCCATATTTAATGGATTAATTATATGGAAATAATTTGAGAGTACATCTATTATTATATGGGTATAAAATGCAGTCTGGATTCATTTTCAGGTTGTGTTGCATGCAACCAAGCCACTTTTATATATGCATCTCATACATATATTACATGAATCATATGCATTAGAACATACATGTATCACATGCATGTATATCATGTGCACTATATATATATATATACATACATAGTATCACATATTTTATATTAACATGATATATATATATACTAATAATACATGTATCATATACATGTATTCAATGTAAATGCAACATATGCATGTATATTTTAGTGCATAACCCACAATGATTTCCATAATCTTTCTACCTTCCTAATTTCTCCACTTCACATAGTCAAAAAATTGTTTCTATCATAAGGATTTTATATGGGTTGTTCTGTGGGTAAGGGTTGGAAGGTTTTAATGTGAAATCATTTAAGGTGGATGAGAAGCTTTGGCTCTAATATAAAATCAAAATACATGACTCATGACACTTTCAAACACCGAATTTCAATGGTTACTATTTTTTACTAAAATTTACTACTAATGGGATGTTGAACCTAAAATGTGATTAACCAACCCAATTCAACCCCAAACCGCTCACCCGAGTTGACCCACGATATCCCCGAGGTGTGTTCCTAATCGCCCCAAGGTGGAAACAAGCACCAAGGGCATCAATGATGTTAGGAACAAGTTGGTTAGAGAAGGTTTCTAGAAGATTGAGAAGTTTTTTTTTCAAAGGTATTGTCTTTTTTTGTCAAAATAGTTAAAGAAGAAATAAAATCACTTCACGTTTTATTTGGTAAAATTCAGACTGACCAACATATTCGAATAATCAAACTCACAATGCTTGAAAAGGTCCACCATATTCAAGATAAGTTGGCTAGAAGAAAAGGATTTTAGGATTCACACTGAACTTAGAATGAAAGGATTTATCATAATGAGGATGAATCAGAGTCCATATGGCTACAATAAAACAAATGTGACGATGCTTTTTTGATCATGGAGTTCTCATAAATCAAAAGTATTCTGGGAACTTGTGATGAAATCTTGATGAAATAAATGGGGAGTGAAATACATGTTACCAATCATATTTTGTCTGATTGTAATCATGTTAATCGTATTCAGGATGAGCAGGAAAGAAAGATTTTTCTAGAGGAATGGAAACATACAATATTTTCCATTGTAATTCAAATGATGTTAAAGATGATCTCAAATGTATTCAAAGTCTCGAAGGAAGTCATGATACAAGAAGAAGTTTGTGAACAAAGGAATTTATTGAAGTAGAAGTTGTTGAATGTCGATCCATCATATTCGGTATACCATCATATTCATCAACGATGGAATTTTTTGTGTAGAAAAGTCATTGGTATCTCATTAGGAAGAAAACGAAGATGCTAATACTGGTCTATTAGACTTGGTATTCCATTATAATCATCGGTGGAATAATTGGTTGGAACTTATGAATTCAATGGAAAATAAAAGTATATAGTGGCCAATATGAATAAAAAATTCATATCTTAATCAACAATGTAGTCAACCATTTTCAAAAGGTTGAATTACTTTATTTATCATTCAAATGGGTCAAGAGAAGAGATGAAGAAGAATCAATTGTTTTACATTTGTCTTTATCATAATGAGACAATTCGTAATCAGAATTAGAATTAGAATTCATAGAGGTAGAAGGAGATAAAAAGTGTTGTAATGGGGATTCTTGGATTCTGAATAAGATTTTTTGTTTCCATCATTTGGTGCAGATAAAACTAAAGAAGAAAATGTATCAGGAAATCGGAATGAAGAATCGAAATGGAGTTATCTAAAAGATTAGATCTGTCTATTTCTTCATATGTGAAATTGGTACAAAGCATTGTAATGAAGAAATCATACTGAGAAAATCAGAATGGGAGATCAAAATTGGTCAGGTGTTTCTATAATAAGTCAGAAGAGAGGGAAGTGTTTAGAAGATTCAAGAATAATTTATATGAAACAGGAAGAGTTGATAAATGTTGATGAATTCAAGATGCACCTAAAATTCAAGGAAACATGCAAATTCGGGTAATTTGGTTGAGAGGGAAAGTTTTCAAGAATCCCAACCAAACCATGTTTAGGGAGAGTATAAAAGGGGATTAGTACATTATACTATTCTGAATGATGTATTGATCATGAGAGGAAGAGAGAATGCGGGGTTCTGAACAAATTCTAGACAGAAGAAGTGGTTTCCAGATTGTTTTTCTTTAAGAATTCATGATGGATTGAAGTGAAAGGATAAGATACAAGATTTAAATGTATTCAAATGATCATCATATTCAACTGATTATCATATTCATTTGTTTATCATATTCATTTGATCTCTGCATTGGGCTAGATTATTGTATCGGGTTTTCTTTACTAAGGAAGAAAAGTGTTCAGAATTGTCTCAATTGTATTCTGAAAGAGATATGTTTTTGTTATTCAGTAATCAGACTGGAAATTAGACTAGAAACCAGACTAGGTTTTATATCAAAATTCCTCGAAGTTCTTACCAACATCTGGATAATAAAGTAAATAATTGTTTTAAAAGAATACATTTGTGGATGTTTTTAAACAAGCACATGTAGCATATTTTTTTACCCAAACTTTTTATTACATCATTTATATGAGAAAGAGAACATGCACTATTGGATTATTTACATATTGATACACAAGATGAATGGAATATCCCACTCATTGTATTACAAAAAAAGGATTTTTTTTCTAGTGGATTGTGTGGTATTGGATTACATCCAAACCTTACTAAGAATGTAGATATTCTTACTGAATAGTGAACCTTGTAAATACTTGTGTTCCTAAGGATGTGTGTTTGTTTTTGTTTTCAGTATGGAAATAAATCCTTAATAGGAGGTGAAGGTTGTTTCATAGCAAAGAAACATAAAAGAAAAAAATTATCACTGATTCACCCCCTCTCCCTCTCAATGATGTAATTATCATGACTAGACACTTTCAATTGGAATCAGAGAGAGGTTCCCTTCAATTATTCGTTAGAGAAGTTTTGAAGAGAAGTTTATAGAGAATCTGAATTATGTAAATAGTAAAGGAATTTCAGTTTTCGATGGTAAGAATTATCATATCCAGAAATATATAATGTCGCCTTATATTATGTCTATTGGATATGATGTTCTTGAAGCTGTAACATATTAGTCCCCACCTATTGATGATAATTTTCCTATTTCATCTATTGATAGGAAGAATCTTGAGAATGATGTAAGGGGAAATAATAATTTATTATCATCACTTTATTAAAGTGGATTTCTAAGGGTGAAAGGTGTTTCCATTGAAAAAGGTATATGGTACAAGATGAAAAACATATACAAAGGCAATACTAAAGTGAATAATAAAAAATTAAAAATATGGAGTCTGAAGTATGAAGATTTGAAAATGGGTGAGCATGAATATTTTGGGTATTTTTTTACCATGTTAAATGATATTTTTACCACTATTATATGTCTTGGTGAAAATTTGGAGGATTCTATAGTTGTTGATAAGATCTAAAGAATCCTTCCCAACAAGTTTGAAGAAAAAAATTCGTCATTAGAAGATATAGATCCTAAAACATTATCTTTGTATGATTTGTATAGCACTCTCATTACCTATGAAATTATAATAGAGAAATATATGAAAATAAAAACAAAATTTGATAGATAAATGTCTTTCAAGGCTACTGAGAAATAAAAATCAAAGAAGATTCTTATTGATGAAGAAGCTGGTGATTCTGATTCTGAAAATGTGGTATGTAAAAATCTTGATAATATTTTATCCTTTTTTTCTAAAAGTGTAATAAGAGGTATAGGTAAATAAAAATGTAAAATTCCCTTGAAATGGTTTTAATGTTGATTCTTTGGTCACTTTGCGGCCAATTTTCCATGAATAATGATTAAAGAAGATAGTGATGAAAAAGAAATAAGTCTGATAAGGTAATGAGGGAAAACTGTTGACAAAGGAAAATAATATTCCACAAGGAAAGATATAAAATTATCTAAATATAAAAGGAAGAGTTTCTAGTCTAAATATTAAGAATAAGAAGATAGTGAAGTTGAATCCAAAAATTCTACTAATATTGTTGGTGAGAATACTTTTATTACAATAGTGAATGATGAAGAATTCAGAAGCATCCATTCTTTTGAAGAAGAAACTCAACTTGAAATTCATTTGAAATAAGAGTTGAAATAATTCCAAAGAAAGATCATAAGGATTGAAAAACAAAACAAGAAGTTGAAAGATAAATATTCCTCAACAAAAAATCAAGAAATATTTTCAGAAGAGAAGAACAAGATGCTAGTGGAAATTGATGATTTGAATAAATCTCTTAAATAAGAAAATAATTGTAACGAGCATCTAGAAGTAAAGCTAGAGGAAAAAGAATAATATTTGGAACTTGTCCAACAAAAACTATCTGAAGCTGAATTAAGGAATACAAGTTTCAAAAAAATATCTTATAATTTGGTGAAAGTTTTGTAAAGGGTAAACCTAATAATGATCAACAAAATTTAACTTTTAAGGTTGATAAGAAAGATGAAATTTTTTATGAAAAAGGAAAGGTTGTAAAGGTTATGTATGTGGCCAAGATTAAAAAAGTGGAGAATTCAAAAGTTTTAAAATAACCTAAATTCGAAAATGTTTCTAAACATTTTAAATCAGAAAAGTTTCTGATTCTTATAAATATGGGAAAAAATATTCTAATTTATAATTAAAAGGTTGGGGATTCAGATAAGAAAAGAAAAAGGCTGCGGAGAAACATGTTCACTACTCTGGTCAGTATGGAAGTTTTAAAGGCAAATACTCTTTCTATGGATATTGTTGGTATTGTGGTGGATTTGGACATATGGAAAATATGTGTTGGTTCAACCAACAAAATTAAAATTATTCCACGTGTTATGAAAGGAAAAGTTTGAGGGGTATTCAATCTCCTCAATGAAAGAAGGTTGAGAAGGTTGTTTTGAAGAAACCTAAGAAGGTTGGAGTAAAGATTGAAAATAGGTTCCAACCATTGGAAACTATTTTTGAATGGTGTGAACAACCTAAAAACCTTAAAAAAGGATCTCTCATTTTGTTACTAACACAACAAAAAATTGTTAACAATTCTTAGAATACATAAATGATGAAAGAAAAATATCTTACTGTTGAAACCTCTTTTAAAGTTATAAAAGGAGAACGACTTTGGATTCTTGATAGGGGTTTTATTATCATATGATAGGATATTTGATATTGTTGAAGAATGTAAAATATTTCAAAGAAGTAATTGTGATGTTCAGTGATGATGAATCACTAAGAACCAAAGGTGTTTGATTAGCTATCATTGGGAAGGAGAAATTGGAAACCAAGAAATCCTTATATGTTGATGGGTTGAAACATAACATACTGAGTATTTCACAATTGTGTGATAAAGGTAACAAATCTACTTTCAAGATATATTGTTTTTTTGTGAAAAGTGGTAAGGATGAAAAGATAGTTACAAGAGGCCAATGTATAAAAGGAAACTTGTTTCAAGTTGGTGAAATACAAAACTCTTGTTACTTGAGTATGGTGGAAGAGAATAAACTATGGAATAAAAGGTTAGGACACATGTTTCAAAGAAACATGAAAATTTTATCTAAAATAAATAGGGTCTAAGACATTTCTGATTTTCCAATAATAATATATTGGTGTTTCACTATTTTCAAAAAGGGAAAATTACAAATTTTGTACATAAGAAAGTTGAAATTTGTTCAAAACGACCCTTGGAACTTATTCATCATGACATCTGCGATCTAATGATAAAATAGTAAAAAAATGGAGATAAGTATTTCATCACTTTAATTTATTAATTTACCCACATTAATCATGTCATGTATATGAAACATAAACTATATGCTCTAAAAATGATTAGATGTTTCAGGAGGAAAGTTGAGAAGAAATATGAGTATTCAGTGAATATGTTGAGAACTAACAATGGTGGTGAATACAGAAGTGGATAATTTTAATGTTATCTTGATAATCATGTAATTATAAAAGATTATAGTTCCCCATACACTCCTAAAAAAATGGGGTTATTGAAAAAAAAATAGAATTTTGGTGGATATGTGAATAACTATGTTACTTGAATGTGGTCTTTCTCATTACTATTGGATGCAAGCCATGAGTACTGTTTTTTATATTCAAAACCATTATCTCCACAATAAAAGATCATATATGAATCCATATTAAATGTTTTATGGAAAAACTACAAGTTTTAAACACTTAATAGTTTTCAAGAGTCCATGTATTATAAATAAGAAAGGTGGAAACTATGGAAAGCTTGAGCAAAAAGGTGAATATAGAAGTTTTCTTGGTTATTCTAGGAGTAATAGGATATATATGTTTCAACAAAGAAATAGGAATAATTATTGATTCTTTTGATATGAAATTCATTTCAATATCTCAGGATGAAAAACATACTTGGGCTGATAAAGAAGTTGAGTAGGATGAGTAATGTTTTGAAAACAATTCTAATAAGGATACAGATAATCGTAATCAAGAAAAATAAAAATCATATATTTCTAGTGTTGGGGAAGATACTCAAAAATCTCATTCTAGGTAGATAAATCAAGTGGAATCTCATAATATTATTACTTATCAATATTATAAGTTTCAAAAAAAATATAAACAAATGCTATTACACATACTTATTTGTATTCAAAAGTTGATCCAAATGATGTAAAAGAATATTTTGAGTATCAAAAATGAGTTCAATCCATGAATAAAGAGCAGGATCAGATTGAAAATAATGATACATGGGAACTCATACCCAATACAGATAAAAAATATATTATTGGTGTGAGGTGGATTTTCTGGAACAAGATGAATGAAAAAGTTGAAGTGATAAGAAACAAAGAAATATTAGTGTACAAAGGTTACTCACAGATTGAAGGTGTTTATTTTGATGAAACCTTTTCTCTGGTGGAAAGGTTAGAAACACCAAATTTTTCTTTATATTTTTGCACAATGAAGTTTAAAATCTTTCAAATGGATGTGAATTTAGCATTTCCAAATGGGGATCTTGATGAGGAAGTTTACATTGAACAACCATGTGTCTTTTTTGTTGGAAAAGATGAAAGTTATGTTTGCATATTGAAGAAATCCTTGTATGGGATGAAACAACCCCTAATATCATAGTATTCCAAATTGGATACTTGCTTAAGGAAGATAAGTTTTAATAAAGGATGAGTTGATAATAATCTTTACATCAAAGAAAGTCAAGTGTATTCCCTCATCATAATTGTTTATGTTGATGACACTATATTTGTTGGGAATGATGAAAGAACTTGTGAAATATTTGATGAATAAATGAAAAAGTTGTTTGATATGTCCATGTTGGGGTAAATGAAATACTTTCTTGGTTTAAAAATTTTACAAAAGAAGAAACACATTTTCTTTATCAAGAAAATCATTCTAAGGAACTTCTTAATAAGTTTGTCATGGAAAACTCAAAACCTGTTTCTATATCAATTTCACTGGGAATAAAGATTTCTAAAGACATATAAGGAAAGTAAGTTGATCAGAAAGAATTTTGGAAGCTGATTAGAAGTTTTTTATATTTTAATTCATTAAGACTCGATATTGTTTATGTTGTTATCTTATGTAAAATATTTTATAGTGCTCCAAAATAATATCACTTACTTTATGGAAAAATAATTCTCAGATACATCAAAGGCACAAAAAAATTTTGAATTAGGTATTATAGCTCAGAAAGTATTGATTTTTTTGGGTATTCAGATACTGATTGGGTAGAAAATATTGATGATAGAATATCCACATCTAGTGTAGTATTATTTCTGGTAAATAGTTGTATTAGTTGGAATACAAAGAAATATAATTTAGTAACTCTTAGTGAAACTGAAGCTGAGTACATTGCTACTACTCAAGATGCTACCCAACATATGTGGATGAAAACTCAATTAGAAGACTTACTTGTTGAAGTGAAGTTACCCTTTCTCTTGGGTTGTGATAATCAAAGTGAAATCAATATCACTAGGAATATGATTCAAAATTATCATTCAAAACATATTGATATCAAATATCATTTCATCAAAGAGAATGTAGAGATGATTGAATTGAATCTAGAGTATGTTACTACATCGTAACAAGTTGTTGACATTTTCACAAAACCATTACCAAAGGAATCCTTTTCTAAATTGAGGTTAACCAAGGGTATTTGGCCTCTTTATCATCAAGGTTGAGGTATGTGTGTATGTCCCCTCTCTCGTATTCCCTTTTGATAGTGTTGTTAAGGGGGATAATTGTTTTATAAATCTATTATTATGGAAGTATGTAAAAAGGGGGAGTTGTGGGTAAGCTGTGAATCTAGCATTGTATGTGTGTGAAATATTCAAATTTTTTGTTCAAGTGGTTGTAGGAAAAAATATTTTTTTTCCAGGAAAGTTTAAGAGCTAATGAAGAAAGATGAATAATGTTTTTATGATCAATACTTATGTACAGGATGGTTTTGCAGTAAATTATTCTTGTTTCCTACATTGAGTTAGCTCATGTAGGCTTATAATTGTTGATAAGTAATACATTTCTTGAGGATAAAAATTTCAATGATTTATGTATATTGGTTGACAATAAAATCCAAAGGGGGTGATTATTGGGACCAAGTTGGATGGAGTAGGTTTCTGAAATATGAAGAAGTTTTTTTTCAATGTTATTGTTCTTTGTTGTTAAAATATTTAAATAAGAAATAAAATCATCTCGCTTTGTATTTGGTAAAAAATGGATTGACCATCATATTTTGAGAATTGGAATCACAATTCTTGAAAAGGTTTATCGTATTCAGGAGAAGCTGGATGGAAGAAAAGGTTCATCTAATTCACACTGAATCTAGAATGAAAGCATTGATCATAATGGGGTTGAATCGGAGTCCATATGTATATGATAAAAAATGTGATGTTTATTTACTAATATTGTAGTTCTCATAAATCACAAGCATTCTATAAACTTTTTATGAATGCTTGATGAAATAAAGGGGAAGTGGAAGAGATGTTGTTAATAATATCCAGTCTGATTGTAATCATGTCAATCGTATTCAGGATGAATTGGAAAGAAAGATGTTGGTTGAGGAATGATAAGATATAATATTTTCCATTTTAAGTCATATGATGATGAAGCTGATCTCAAATTTATTCAATGTGATTATATAAGTTGAAATACAAGAAGAAGAAGTTTGAGAATGAAGGAAGTTACTCAATTCAAAGTTATTAAATATCGATCCATCGTATTTGGTATACCATCAAATTCATCAAAGACTAAATTTTTTGTGTAGAAAATTTATTGGTATCATATTCAAAAGAGAAAGAAGTTGTTGATATCGGCCTGTCAGACTCAGTATCCCATCGCAATAATTGGAGGAAGAATTGGTTGTAACTGATGAATAAAAATAAAAATAAAAGTATGTGGTGGCCAATACAAAGAAAAAAATCAAATCATAATCAATAATGTTGTCAACCATTTTCAAAAGGTTAAATTACTTTGTTTATTGTTTAAAAATTCCATGAGAATAGATGAAGAAGAATATATTGATTTAAATTTGTATTCATAGTAATTAGAAAAATCATAATCAGAATTGGAATCATACTTTAGAGAGCTTGAAGGTGATACAAAATTGTTGGAAAGGGGAAGCTTGAATTTTGAAGAAGATGTTTTTTTCCATCATTTGGTGTAGAGAAAGGTACTAAATAAAATGTATTGGGAAATTAAAATGAAGAATCGGAATGAAGTTATCTAAGAATATCATAGCTGTCTATTTCTTCTTATATTCAATTGGTATGCAGCATCATAATGAAGAAATCGTACTGAGAAAATCAGAATGGGAAATTGGAATTTGTATGGTGTTTTTGAAAGAATTCATAATAGATTTTAAGTGTTTAGAAAATTTTAGAAGAATCAAGAAGAAAAGAGATGAGTTGAGACGAAGTTAATATACACCTAAAATTCAAGGAAACATACAAATTCGGGTAATTTGGTTGAGGAGGAAAGTTTTTTGGAATCCCGCCCAAACTATATTTGGGGTGAATATAAAAGGATAAAAGTACATTGTACTTTTATAACTAATTTATTGTTCATGTGATGAAGATAAAAGGTGGATCACTGAATAAATTATAGAGAGAATAAGTGGTTTACAGACTGTTTTTCTTGAAGAATTTTTTTTGGAAAGAAGTGAAAGGAGAAGAGACAAGATTGTAACATATTCATTTTTTCATCATATTCAACTGATTATTTTATTAATTTGTTTATCATATTCTGGAAATCTCTATATTTGGATGGATTATTGTATCATGTTTTCCATATTGAGGAAGAAAAGTGTTCAAAATTGTCTCAATTGTATCCTGATAAAGATATATTTTTCATATTGGGAAATCAGACTGGGATAATCAAACAGGGAATCCGACTAGAAATCAGAATGAATTTTATATCAAAAGTAATCAAAGATCTTACTAGATTATATGTAATAAGGAAAATAATTTTTTTAAAATAATACATTTGTGAAAGTGGATAAAGAATAACAGTTAACATGTGTTGTTACAAAAACTTTGTATTACATCATTTGTTCTAGAGGAAGCACATGCACTATGGGATTGTTAACATAGTGTTACATGACAGAAAGGGCATATCTTACTCATTTTATTCCATAAAAAGATTTCTTTTCTAGTGGATTGTGTGGTATTATATTATTTCCAAACCATACCAAGGATGTAGCTTTTTTTCAGGGATGCTTCGATGGAACTGTTGCGTTTGTTTTTTGTGAGATACCTTGGCCGTTTGAACCTGCTCTGACTTTGAGTTCCTTCAATCCTATCCAGGTAAAATCTGGAGCATGGTTTAAAAGGTGGTTTTGGGATTTGTGGTGTGCTATTCAATGGTTTCTCCAGGTTCTCTCATGACGGTTTTTTCTTTTTTGGATTCTAGATTCAGTTTCGTCATCACCCGGAACCCTCCACTGCTCAATTACCTACTCTGGTTTCAAGTTCCACTTCTCCTTTATGAGTCAGAACTAGAGTGGTGGTAATCTAAGAGACTTTGGGATGTGGTACATGGATTTTGGTGGTGTTCTTGGCAAATCTGGTGTTAGTTTCCCTTCGATGATCTTGTTCTATTCCTCTATGACGTTGGTGATTTTGGTATCATTTTTGGCATTCAAGATTTTTTTTCTGGTTTTATCAGTGGGGATGTTTTTTTCCTTCGATGGGTGTTCATTCTGTTCTCATGGTGATACATTCGACGATGAAGGTATGTTGAGTTTGTCTACAAAATTTTTTGTTTTGATTGTGGTGAAGTTCATTTCTGGTGTGTTTTGGTTACTCTGTTCATTGTTGCAGGCAGTTCGGGTAGTTTTGATGTCGATGATGATGGTGGGTGATGATGGAGGATAACAACAACAGGACTTCGGTTGATGGGTTGAAACTTGGAGAAGCAATTCTGAAGATTATTTCTATAGATTCTTTATTCCGTTATGTGAAGTTTAGTTTTGGTTGTTTATGGTGGTGACAATGGACTCTGACGGTAACGGGATGTCCGTGGTGGCTGTGGAGCGACGCAGATCAGCTCCGACAAAATTTGTTCTCTGGCGTACGGGTGTGATGAAGGATAGAGAAAATAATAACAATGATGGGTTGGCATCGATGGAAGGTGTTAATCATGATATAGAGGTCATATATCCAGGTGATGTGGTTCCTCATGGATCGAGGCTTCCTTGGATTATTTGTTGCTGATGTATTTTAAATTTTGAATTTCAAAACGGGCATGTATGTTCTGTATCTCACGCGTGATGTTTTGGTTTCCTCTCAACCTCAAAGAGATTTTTTAATAATAAAAAAAATATTATTTCGGGGTATTATCACTGATTCACCCCTCCCCCTCTCAGTGATGCAATTATCCTGACTGGGAACTTTCAAACAATATATAGTGGGAATTATTTTTCCCAATATAAAATAAAAAAATTGTTGAAGACATACAATAAGTCTAATATAAAACAAAATAACCAAAATGAACTAAAAAAATAAATTAAAATAAAACTAAGATGGACTTAATGACCAAAAGGATCTCTGTGTGACCTCATGGGTCACTCACCAAACCCAAAACTCGACATCGCTCCATGGTGATCATGAACAAGATGGAACCCGAACCTAAAGTAAAAAAACAAGAATATAAGTTTAGGTGTGAGTATTAAAACTCAGTAGGCATGCCTGAGTAAACTTTTCCCACTACAATTCCATTAAATAAAATATTCACTTATTGCAAGTTTGAAATACAATATATAAACATAGGGTTTTTCAACAATTAAATTTTAAAACAAATCATGGTCCATTTCCATATTTATTTAAAATATATTTTTCTAAAAGGGGGTTTTTTGAATTATAGGAGAAAGGGGAAAGAGGGAGACAAGGAGAGAGGGATAGTGTAAAACATTTTTCAATATATTCTTTATGAAATCCTTTAAAAACAAAAAAAACACTTTTAACAAAGATATGAACCCTGAATAGGTAGAAGAATCAATAAAAACACAATGAGGGAAATTGAAAAGTCATACACTATTAACCAAATCAGGAGAGGAACCTAAATCATCCGCTACAGACAAACAGGTGCAGGAGAACATGGGAATACCCGGTAGCTCAGGAAAAAATCTAGAACATACTATAACCTAATATTTCTTGTCAGTGTGGTAGATGCAATCAAATATCCCTAACTCATGGTTATATTGTACCTATCCTAATCGAGGAAACCATCCCCAAAGCATAGAGTGTCCATACTAAGGGTCCACTGGCTAAAGTGTAATCCTAAACTAGTGCAATAATAAGTCTTGGATATTCTGTAAGATATGCTAGGTTCCCATTCTATGTTTAAAATTGGGTTGAGCTAAGCGATGCCAAACAATAGACTATATATACAATAAGCACAAGTCATCACATGAACCAACCAACCAAGTCTCACCCCATGAACCACCCTAAGGAATATTCCTTTTGCCTTCAAACCATCAAGACATGAGTAAAGTCAAATATGAGGATGATCTCTCTGCTTTAACAATGAAAAATTAAAGAGACACATTCCATGGAGATTTTTCCAAAGACAACTATTTTTTGAAATCTCCAAATTGAGCCTCACATTTTATTTAGGTGACAATCCATTTTAAAGAGATCCAATACACCACTTATAAATACAAAAATAAATTTATAAACCCATGTGAGAAACCTAAATCACCATTTTATATTCAAAACACATTTCCAAAGGCCAACCGGTCATTTTGACAAACACTTGGTTTGCAAAGATTAATAAAGAAATTTCGTAAAATTAAATTTAAGATAAAATCACTTGATTTCATTCAAAATAATTACCTTGAATAATACATATAACTAATTAGCATCAAAAAAATGTGGGAACAATAATAAATCAATGTTTCTTAAATTTAAAGGCCATATTAAAAGTGTAACCTACCTCAAACTCATTATTCTAGGTTGATGGTAACCCAAAATGGATTCATGGAGGTCCGAGGAGGCAAGAACACCCAAAAAGAACCTTAAAAAGACAAAACCCCCAAATTAAAACAAAGGAAACATGAACCCTAGACCAAAGCAACCAAGGAAGAGGAGGAACCCAAAAGGAAATGGAAGAAAGAAGAAGAGGGAGAATAAATAAGAATATTATCTTGATAAATCATCCCCAAAAGTTTAATAAATCACTTGGATTCATCATGGGAGGAGGTGGGTAGGTTTGAGGAAGAGGGGAGGATACCGTTAGGGTCACATGATCCAAATGGGGAAAGAATGAGGTGTGTTGGGGATAAATGGAAGTGCGAAAAATGGTAAAAATCCATTTTTAATGAATTTGGGAACTGATTGGACTCAGAGGACACCCAAATGGTTTGGTTACATGGTTAGGGAAACCATGTTCCAACCTTTCTGTTTGGTCTTATCAAAAATTTTAGAACCATGCAAATGCTTCTTCCATGGTTTAGACTAACCATGATCATGTTGTCTTCCCTCATCTAGTGACACCCAAAGACTCACATGATTACTCCAATAAGTTTAAAATTTTGAATCAAACTATGTGCTACTCATGCAACACAAACTATGCAAGAAGAAAATGAACTAAAAAGGGTCTCTACCTCAGGAGGTCACACGGTTTCCCCTTAAATATGAACACACACCATTCAATAGAGGAAAAATATCCCAAAATTCAAAAAATTGATTTGAATCACACAAAACTCAAAAAATTGATTTGAATCACCCAAAACTCAAGGTAATATCTGAAGACAAAACAATAAACCAAAATAAAGGAAAAAATAAAAATTGGGGTGTAACAATTCTCTCCACCATAATGCTTTCGGCCCCCATAAAGCCTTAACATTTCCATTTGGTTGGATACAATGAAAATTTCCACACTCTCACATGATTCAACTTCTTAAACCAAATAATACCCCAACTACTACTGAGAAAAAACTTACATTCCTACCCAAAACAAACCATTAGACTTAAACCATTTCTCAAATGATGATGAAAATAAAAACCATAATAAAAACACCTTACCATCACTACCACCATCAGGCCTACTCCAAGAGCCCAACATTCACCATGGTAATGTAAACTTAGAGTTGGATGACTCGGAAGGCTTGGGTAGAAATAAGGTTTTACTTTTAACATGTGTAGGAGGATAAGATAGAAAAAAAGGGTTCTATTTAAAAACCTTGGGAGGCCATGGTGGACTCTCCATCATATTAGGATCCAATAATGGTACCAAAATAATGGCACTAAACAAGAAATAACCATTCAAACTGGAAAAATCAGAAACCCAATATGAGAAAAAAACTATGTAATAGGAATAGGACACACAATGAAACACCCTTTCACACAAAGACAAAAAACTCTAAATTTCCAAAAAGGTGTTTCCATTAGATCAGAGCTTCTTAAAATATACACAACATCCACTTTCTTTTCTAAAACAAAAGAAAACACCCCAAGATACAACCACTACAATGAGAATGGAATTTCCATCAAAAACCCTAAATAGAACTCACACCATCACAACATTCATCCAATTGATACTCATGCTTCTTTAAGGGAGTGGATCTGACTCCACTCTTCTTATAAGAAACACCCTTACAGAACTTCAGGAGATGACCGATATGGCCACAATAATGATAGGTCTTTAGAGAACTTGAACACTAATGCATCTTATGATCATGATTTCCGCAATGATAACATACCAGGTTCCTATGCCCAAAATAAGTTGACAAAATATTAGATGGACTCTTAATTACAGAACCGTGATAATCAACTTCATACCACTTTCCAATCTCTTTACTGGAAGTACCTTCTCCACTTCTAAGGACTAAAGGAGGATTAGATACCTTGATCACCCCCGCTAACATGGCTTCAACCCGATCCACTTTCCTCACTACATCAACAACTGAGGTTAAATAGAATTCTAACACCCTTGACTAGATATCAAGACGAATTCCACTCTCAAAATTTTTATCTTTTATAGAATCATCCTCAACTAAATCTGGATGATAAGGGACTATATCCAAAAAATGATGAATTAATTACAACATTGATCCATCAACTTGATGAAGGAATCATATCTCTATTACCCGCACCGCCTTCATGGCCTCAGAGAAGTACTATTGAGTAAATGATACCTTGAAGAATTCCTAGGAAATCTCTTCTCAAAGATGGGTCCAAATGATCGACTTCAACTACTTATAACATGGAACTTAAAGCATAAAGTTAAAAATATTAATTATTATAGACTTAGGAAATTTGAGAAGATCAAAGATCCTTTAAATTTTTCACATCCACTATCTTACTTCCAAAGGATCCATTTTTTCATAAAAGATAGGTGGGTTAAACTTCCAAAAGTCTAGGAGAAAGTATTTAGGTTGATCAACTAGATATAATTCTAATGATTATCCACCCATATTTTTACCTCCAATATCCATAAAATCATTAGTGGGGGCATACTATTAAAAATAAGGGAAAAAACTCAATCAAACCCAACTCAGCATCTAGAACTCATCACATTTAAACACAAAACATAAAAGAAAACCAACTCAAAAATTTCCAAAAAATGATTTCAAAAATATTTATAAACACTGATTCAAAAACTATTTTCAAATATATACCACAAGCCATTTCATTTTATCAAAACATCCTTGAATTCCATCAATAAATCCAACCCTTTTCATATTAAACTCCTTATAATTTTAAAACAAGACTCATTTTATCTAAGAAAATTTAATTAAAAAACCTATTTTATAAAAAGTAAATTTAGTTAGAAACCATTTTCCAATATTTTATTTAAATAAATCTGAAAATTCCTTAATAATTTTCAAAAACTAAAACATTACCACTTGAAATAGTATTTTCACAATTTAAATCAAGGGTTTTGAAATGTTTTTTTAATTATAAAAGATCCAAAATAAATTCCTAGAGGGGACTAGTGATAATGGGTGACATGGAAATATAGTTGGAATCCATATTCCAACCCACAACACTGCCAAAAAGAGTCATTTAGGACCACATCCCTGGACGCACATGGATTTCCACACCATGTGAGATCACCGAAACCACTATCCCATTTCTCATTTCATTCCCTTAACACAAAAAATCCATAAACAATCCACAGAATCCAAATAAGTTAAACATAATCAACCAAATTAAATAAATACTGAGAAAATAATTATAACTAAAATAAAAGGACAAAATCTCAAAACCCAACTTCCCATGGTAACCCAAGGTTTGACACATAAAGTGCTGGCTAGACACTTCCTCATACCTACACCTCAAGTTCTGACAGTCCAGCTCCTTCTACCTTGACATCCCAAATAACAAAAGGGAACTCTGAAGGATAGTTCCACAAAAGAACCTATGCTCTGATACCATAGTTTTCATGAACTAAAATGAGTTGACCCTGAACCAGTCACTTGATCCAACCTGTGATATCCCCAAGACATGTTCCCCATCACCTTAGGGTGGCAACAAGCACCAAGGGCATCAATAAGAGACAATGGGAATGATTTCACCAAAGATAAAATAAAAAAAACAAAAGAATACAAACAACAATCCCAATATAAAACAAAATAAATAGAAATAATGACAAAACATAAAATAAAAATAAAACCAACTTAAACCTGATGACTAAAAAGATCTCAGTGTGACCCCATAGGTCACTCACCAAACCCAAAACTCAACATTTCTCCATAGATATTTAGAACAATATATAACCTGCACCTAAAGCTAAAAACATGAATAAAACTGTAGGTATGATTATTAAAACAATGTAGACATTCCCAAGTAAACTATTCCAAATTAACTTCCTTTAAATAAAATATTCACTTATTTCAATTTTTAAATACAATATATAAAAATAGGGTTCTTCAAGAATATAATTTTTAAAAATCATGGTCAATTTCCCTCTTTATTTAAAATATATTTTTCTAAAAGGGTAGGTTTGTAATTACAGGAGAAAGGGGAAATAGGGAGACAGTGAGAGAGAGTGTGTTTGTAGAAAAATTTTCAAAATATTCTTCATAAAAATATTTAAAAACCAAAAATTCACTTTTATCAAAGAGACGCACCCTGGATAGGGAGTAGAATCATTGACAACACAATGAGGGAAATGGAAAATTATTACCCTAGTAACCAAATCTAGTGAGGTGCCTAAATTATCTGATGTTGAAAAATAAGAGCTAGATAACATGGGAATATCTAGGATATAGGGGAAAATCTAGAATATATTGTAAACTGAACCATCCTATCTATGCATTTGATTGAATCAAACAACCCTAACACTTGGTTATACACAACCTGGACTAACTGAGGGGAACTATACCCAAAGTAGATTATGTCCATACTAAAGGGACACTAGCCAAATGAGAATCCTAAACTAGTGTATAAAGTGTTTTTGGATATTTTGATAGTTATTATAGGTTCCCATCAAATGTCTAAAATGGGGGAGAGCTAAGCGATTCCAAAAAAATTACCATATATAATATAAGCACAAGTCATCCCATGGATCACTCAACCAAGTATCACCCCTCTAACAACCCCAAGGGATAGTCTATTTTCCTTCAAGCCATCAAGATGAAAGGAAGGTACCTTTTCAAGGATGTTACCACCCCTCTAACAATGAACAAGGAAAGAGACACATTCCAATGATAGCTTTCTAAATAAAACCATTTTATGAAAGTTCTAAATGGTCCTCACATGTTCTTTATATGAAAAACCATTTCAAGGAGATCCAAAACGCCACTAATAAATCCAAAAATCTATTTAGAACCCCATTTTAGAAACTCAAATCTCCATTTATAATTCAAGACACATTTCCAATGGCCGATCAGGCATTTTGAAAAACAATTGGTTTGAAAAGCTCAATAAATTCATTTCATACTACTAAATTTAATAGAAAATCACTTTATTTCATTCCAAATAATTACTATAAATAATAAATACCTTTAATTAGCATCTAAAAAAGGTACAAAAAATAATAAATCGGTGTTTCTTAAATTTTAAGGCCAAATGAAAAGGGGGACTTACCTTAAACTCACAGTGTTGGGTTAACGGTAACCCAAAATGGCTACATGGAGGTCCAATGAGGAAATAACACCCAATAATAACCTTAAAAATAAAAAAAAACTCCAAATTAAAACAAAGTAAACATGAACCCTATACAAAAGGAATTAAGGGATAGGAGGAACCCAAAAGGAAATGGAAGAAGGAAGAAGAGGGGGAAGATAGAAGGATATTACCTTGAGAAATTAGCCCTAAAATATGAATAAATCACTTGGATTAATCATGGAAGAAGGATGGGAGGAATGAGGAAGAGGATAGGATCCCCCTAGGGGCATACAATCCAAATTGGTAAAGAAGGAGGTGTTTTGGGGTTAAAATAGAAGAGGAAAAATGGTAAAAAAAACCATTTTTAATGAATCTATGCACTGCGTACAGTTAGTCTGCACAATTTAGAAAATCATTCACCAATCATACATCCATTATTGGACTCAATGGACACATTATCAGTTTGGTCTCATAGTTTGGGAAACCATGTTCCAACCGTGCAGTTTGGTTCTGTCAGAAATTATAGAACCATACACATTCTTCTCACACAGTTTAGACTAACTGTGCTCAATCCACACACCCTCATCTAGGGACACCCCAATACTCACACAGTTACTCTTGGGAACCACATGATTTGAAGCAAATAGTGCTCCACCCATGCAACACAAACTGTGCAAGAGTAAAATGAAATAAAAAGGGACTCTACATCAAGAGGTTACAATTTTTTCCCTTAACCATGCAGACAAACTGTGGAACAGAGTAAAAATAACCAAAAAAATAAAAAATTCTATCTAAAACACAAAAAACTCAAGGGAAAATACAAATACAAAATGATAAAACAAAATAAAAGATAAAAATAAAAATTAGGATGTAACAAAAAACCATGGATGGTTAATATGAGAATTCATATAAGATATATAGATAAATGTAGATGCAAGCCATATGAAATGATGAAAAACACAATGAATTTGATAAAAAGAAACATTTTTTCCTTTGAAGTTCAAAGTGATTCCTACTATTGATCTTAAAATGAATTAATTATGTTTATTTATTTCAATGAATAAATTGGGACTTATCACTATATACCCTTTTATTAAAATAGTTATTATCCAACACTGAAACCTATACATGAAATAAAATATTCCACACAAAATCACCAAAATATTACTCCATCATATGTAGCTTTGTAATGATGAAAGAGAGTAAAATGTATTAAATTGGAGATTAAGATAGTTGTATAGACTTTTTTTCCTATAATACTTTATAATATTTCTAGGAATATTTTCGAAGCCAGATACTGAGATAGCACCATAATCTGAGGCCCGATGAGCCCAGAATTAAGTTTATAAAAATAGTGAATATATTTTATATCACACATGAAAATTATTTAGATAATGGAATATATCCTAAACAAAGACTTAGATTAGAAACATGAGACCATATTTGAGTCCAGAACATGTGGTTTACCCTAGGCATGACCTATGGTTGGTTGGATCTGGATGTCTAGTTAAGGCATCCATTTGAGGGTATGTTTAATTAAAATAGATAATTTATTTATTTATTTTTTATTAAATGACCTAATTAAAATCCTCAATATATACCCTCTTATTATGGGTTTCTAATGGTTAGTTGCATAACCCTTACTAAACATAATAGGAGGAGGTGGAGGGTTCCCCGTTGGCTAATTGGGATCAGAGAATGATTGATGATCAGATCAAGTAAAATCATGAGATGAATGATGAATGTAGTAGGATCATCACCTTCATCGTTATCAGATGTGTTCTTCACCAAAAATCAATCCATAATTGAGATAGGGATCATCATTTGTGGTTTTATCCATTTTTATTAAAATATTGACAATGGATTTCATCTACTTTTGATCTATGATAATTGTTCTTCGCATGAGCCCCATAATTAATTTATTATATCGATATGGTATAATTCTTACCTTTTTGAAACTGTTATCACCCCATTTATATAATCATTGAATAAGAATGCTTGACCAATGGAGTTTCAATTTTTTCTTTTTCATCTTCCCTCCCTATTCATCATGTTCTTCACCATTGTCCAGTGGGGCCACGGTTCAACATTGTTGAGGTAGGTTCAAGCACGATTGAGCCCTAGAAATCATTTTAGTAGCAAGAATGATACTTGGATCTATGGATTAATGAATGAACAGGATGGTGTTTTTTGAAAAGATCAGATCTATTTAGTGGTTATAGGTTCATGATTGAGGATTTGATCAAGGTATAAAGATGACAGAAGTTAATCGAAAGTGGTTCAGGATCAGATCGAGGATCCCCATTTTCTTGTATGAATCATGGAGATGATGTGAGATCCTGATGGGATGCTAAGATTACATGAGTGGTGGACGGACTTGGATCTTCAATGAGGTGGTCAAAAATATTCAATGAGGTGATTATTTTTATTATATTTAATAATGATAATAAAATTTAAAGTGGGTGAGTTATGATATTATTTATCAAAAATAATAATTAATTTTGTAAAATAAAAAGGAAAAATAAAGGTACTTAGAAGTTTGAAGAGAGGATGTCGTGGGCTTTCAAGAGGAGCCATGACATGGGAATAATTTCCATTCCTAGTTATCATTTTATTTTAATAATATTATTATTATATAAATGAGAGAGAGTGGAACCTCATGGTGATGGGTGTGTACATTCTTGAACAAGGGGAGCTCTGGCGTGAAATGCCTCCATTCCCATTATTCTTATAATATAATATTTTTATTATTTATTGGTATCAAACCATGTTTCAGTTATATCATTAAGATGAGACATCAGATTGATGAACCATCTACAGTATCATGAACTTGATATGGAGGAGGACATTTCAAGACTAATATCAAGTACATAATTTGTATTTGTGGCTCGGGCCCACAAAATGAATTTCATGTGTGGTGTGTTGAAATGTGTTTTTTTCACCAAGTGTCTAGTTTGGGAAAGTCAATATTCTCTTTTGATAGTTTTTTCTTGATAATAACAACATTGTGATCTGTTTTTTTTTATAGCGTTTTGTGATCATATATCAGTGGTTTAACATTTTCACCCGTTGGACTGATGATGATCCTCATGCATCGGTTTGTATTTTTGATAGATATCTCGTGTACTCTAGGATTACGCGAGTATGCCCAGGGGTAAATAGGCATGTCCCAGTACCTGGTAATAGCTAGTTACATAGCTATTCAGTGGAGTTGTATCACACATCGTGTGCCTCCCTTACATGCTATGTACTTCTTGAGAATCATCTACCTCTCATATCTCCTAAGTTTAGACTTGGATTTGGGCCTGTGAGTAGCCTATCCTGAGTCTTTTTCTACATAGAACATGATGGTGTCCTTTATAGTAAATATTGAGATAAAATGTGAAATTTTATTATAATTATTCTTCTTTAGGCGGTGCTCAATGATGGCATTGATTGGGAATAATCATCATAGAGTGGTCGAGGTTGGAAATTTCCCTATCGTACTAGGGAATTGGTCCCCTAGACACCACTATCCATAGAATGGAACCCTCCTACTACGTTAGGGGTTATCTATCCCTATATTTAAACCCTCATTCTATTTTAGGTCATGATTCCTCTATCCATACAGTGTAACCCCACTGCTATATCATAGAATAGGTCCTCAGAGTAGAACCCTCCTGTTACGTCAAGGAATGGGTCCTTTATCCACAGAGTGGAACCCTAATACTCTTTTAGGGAATGGGTCCCCTAACCATATAGTGTAACCCTCTTATTATACCATGGCATGGGTGTAACGCCTTGACCCCAGAAGCCTATAGTAAGTGAATTATTACATAACATGGGCATGATTACAAGGAATCAAGTCCCTAAAGAATGATCAGTTTAGCAGTCTTGTAAAATAGATTACATACATGAATGTTCCATTACACATTAGAAAATAAAAGACAACATAAATGATCCTTTGAGAATTACATTAATACCCTAGCCTAACCTTGCTTATCAATCATAATAAACTTCTTGGAATCTTGGGAAAATAAAAAATAAGAAAGGGGTGAGCTCAAACGCTTAGTAAGGGTAAGCAATACAGGAGGATTACATAAACATGTGGCATGGTGAATAATTTAAAACACATACCTTTACAAATAATAAACATGAACACTTTATGTAAGGAATATGATCTGAGTAAATAATTCCATAATAAAACATAGTCATGGGTATTCTACTAGTCTAATAACCACATGAACCATCATTATTATTTGCATAATGAGGGAATTTATAATTCCAGACATTCTGAAACATCTTTTCAAGGCCTCAGCCAAGACATCTAAAATTGATTTCGGCCTCGGCAAAAATCATATATCAAATTGGGAAAGGCCTCAACCAATTCCTCATCTAATTGTCTCATTAGACCTACAGAAGCCCTAAGAAGCTATATTGGGCTCCACCCATCACTTAATAAGTCCAATACATTCCTCATATGAAAAGGTTGAAACATAACATAAACATTCGTATTAAAACTAGAATATAAAATATTAATACTTTAACCATAAACCATAAATGGTATAAAAATAGCACATCCACAGTCAAACATATCATAAATAATTCAATACAATATGGAAGATTTTATTATAATAAATAAACCTCAATTGAGAATAATATCCATTAAAGGATGTTGACATAGTAGAAAATGATCAGTAAAACTCTTTGAGAAAAATATCCATTTTTTATGAAATCATTTAAAAGTAACATATTTATAAAGGAATTAATTTAAAGGATATTTTTTGAATAAAAGTGTCCCATAACACTTTGAAACTTTTTAAATTAATTAATATTTTAAAACCATCATGTCTATATAAATAAATCCTTAAAATCATTTTGAAAACTTGGACATTAATTAAAAATATTTAGAAAAATGAATCTTTAAAAAAATTTCAAATGATGATGTAGTTAAAGATTCCCTTCCATAAAACCTTAAAATGTTCATTTTTAAAACATTTTAATGAAACATGTACATATATAATAAATATTTCCCAGTAGATACTTATAGATAAACAATCTCGGATAATAATGAGATTGAGGAAATAACCATTACCTTGCACTTTCCTTTGGTTGAGGGTACGTTTAACCTCCTTTATAATGACCATAGTACATTATTAAATTATAAAAAACCCATATTAATATTTATTATATCATACATGATTCATTTATGACTTTATACTACACATTTAATAATTATTTCCATGTTAAATTAATATTTTGGGTAATAATCAATTTCTTTATCGTACATGTTTTAACTTATTATTCTGTATCGTATCATTTAGATCATGATTTAAATACTTCCAGAATATAAAACTTGATTTATATATCATATATATTTAGAATATAAATATTTATAATAGATATATATATGAAATGGAAGGCACCATTTATGGAGACGGTAGGTCGTACGTACGAATAAACGTTGTTTCTGTTTTCATATCGTATAGAATGGAAGTGAATAAGATATATGTAAATACATAAATAAATATATATATATCTCCAGTATAATTATTATGTTATATATTAAATATTGATAAATAATATATATTTTTATAATCATCGTTGAATGGTGAACATGGGAATGAATCTCATCGCGCCGTGGAGACGGTAATCTGTATGTGCGCACGAGCGAAAATATCATTATATTGATGGTGAAATCATATGTAATTTTATGTTATATCATATATAAATAATAATTAACATGTTATATTTATTATTTACATCAGTTATACACATTATTATACCCATCCAAATAATGAAGTGTTTGAATAACAAACTACACCACAGCGTGGAGACGGTAAGTCGTAAGTACGCACCTATGGTGACTTTGTCATTTATAGGATGGATAGAATAACGAATATGGTTGTTCCATATTTATAATAACATCACAGTATGTATAAGGTACTGGATTTATTATTTTGTTATGGAAACAACAAAGAAATAGGAAGTGGAAGAAGAAAAGAACTTGAAAGAGGGTGGTGAAATTTTTACCTCTTCTTCGGGTGTTTCCTTTTGAGTTGTTCATAAGGGCTCCTTAAGTTGGATTTCTGATCAAAGTAAGGACTCTAGGTTAAAGTGAGCTAAATTGGGAGGATATTTGGGTAGGTTTTGGCTGAGCCAAATGGATTTGGAGGTATGAAATTAAGAGAAGGGGAAGTGCCCTTTTATAAGAGAGGTGAGGGGCACCTTAGGAAAAGATTGGAATATTATTTTATAATAAAATAATTTTTGGTTTATAATGGATCCAAAGGGATTCAGTTATATTATAATGTGGGTATGGGTAAAAATACTCCCAACCAATAGGTTTTAGACAATTTTAGGTCACCATATTAACCCTATATTTTAGATATAACTCTAAGTTAAAAAGTATAACTTTTACAATGTCCTCTAGTATTACCATAATAAATAGTTAATAAACTTACTATAAAATATCATGAGAACAAAAATTGGTTAATTAATGACATGTCAATTATTATATAAGTCCTTTTTTCGAACCTTAGTTTTTTAGAAATATTATATCCTTTAATAATATAATATTTTTTTTAAAAACCTATTTTTGTCAATTTTGATACTATTTAGTATTTTGTTTTTGTTAAAGTCATAACAGCATAATTACTTCGAAAAAAATTCATTTAATAAACCCTAATCTATCATAGTAACCTATAAAATTAGTTTATGGCATCAAAACATTCAATTTATATTTATTTTGATATCTATAAAATCATTTATTTGATTCTTTCATTAATAAGGAAAATACTACTTCATTATATTGTCATATATAAATATATTAATTTTATGTATAAAAATTATAAATAAACTATCATGATGTAGGAAATATTTTTATATTTATAATGAATATTTATAGTCTAATAGATCAATTATATAACCTCATATAAAATTTTTTTTACTAAAAGATATATGCTTTTGTTATTTTTGTCTTTACTTTAGATTATTTAATATAAAATGTCATTATCACTCTCAATTGACTACATGGGGTCCCATAATCGACACAAGGATTTCCATGGTCAGACATGTATCTTCCAATAGTAATAGGACACATGTTAGGTAAATTTAATATTATTATAATAATATCTGTTTACCCTTATTTACCAGATTTACCCTTTGACCATGGTAAAGAAAATATTTACTAAAGTAAATATTCATAATGTATAAAAATAAAAGTTACATATTTACATAATTTGGACCTACTAATTCTAAAAAAGGAATCCATTTTTCCAAATTCAAAACACAGAAATTCCATAAATTAATTTAAAATTAATTTCCATTGTTAAAACAAAAAGAGTGTTTTTAAGAAATAATAACTATCAAAAGATTGACACTTGTTTATGTCCAGTTTAAATGAAAAATTACGTCCATTGACCTAAATTATATTAAATGATAAAAATATAATCTAATTATACTTTAAAACATTTCAAATTTATAATTTAACACTATAAAGTATTTTGATTAAAAAAGTTGTTTTTAATTAAAATTTAGTATTTTCCACTATTCATCAAAATATGAAAGTTATCATAAAAGTACCAAAAATTTATCCAAAATAATTTTTACGTACTGATTATAATGAATGATTTAATTTAATTAAATTTAATATATAAAAGTGTCAAATGTTGGATTTAAAAAAGGTTTTCCATTAAAATGCGGTAAAATTGCATTTTTTGAAAAATACTTCTTTTATCTAAAAAAATGAATTTATTCTTATATTATTTCTAAGAAACACATAATATGGATTATAAAATTATATTGAGTATATAAAATTCAAAATTTAGTTAATATTATTCATAACCTCTTTTGAACAGCTAGTTTGGTAAGTTGTAGTGCGCTCGAACTCGGTGTTGCTTGTAGCGCAAGTTATTGAATTACTTTAAAGAAATAACCTACTATGAAATCTTGGGGTGTTACATTCTCCCCTCCTTTAATAAATTGCATCCTCACAATTTGAAATTATTCTTCGAAAATAAAAGGTTAAAAATAGAAAAATACCTTTATAAAAAATCCACATTGGAAATTGGGTTAATAAAATTTAATCTTAATAAGAGGGAAAAGGAAATAAAGAAGTCACCACCAAATTATGATCTTTATTAGGAGAACATTGGTGGAAATTGGAGACACATAATTGGAAGAAAAATGTAAATATTTATAGGGAGTTATTGAGGTTATCAATAAAAAACAATTATAAAATTGAAGGCCTCAAATCCATCAATCTATGATGATTTAAAATATCGTTAGTTCAAAAAAACATAAGGTATTAATCCATCCAATGGACCAAAGGCCTTCATTTTTTATTGATTTTTGATAATCCAAATTTCAAGGGGTGAGGTGTAACCCTTAAAATGTTCGTAGGTGTAAGTATTACATGGCCCTGTAGGCCTTAGAGGAATTCATTGCCTGTAAGCTTCAAACATTACATACATCCCTGACTAACTACTTGGAACTGCTCCTCCCAGCATCTTCATCATGAAATAATCTCTCCACCTTCACATGGCTATTTGGATAGGCTATCCCTTGCATGCACAATCTTGTCCTGATGGTAGGTTCCATACCCTCTCATTCTTGCAATCCATGTAGCTTCTGTTGTGGTGAATGCTCCTTGCTCATCCTCCTATAGAGCTTGTTCCTTATAGGTTTTCTAGTTTGTATATGCACTAATGGTGTCCATATGGACTTGAGGTGTCTTGAAGGCCTTACTGGCCTAAAGGCTTGGGTGGCCCGAAGGCTTTAAAGGACTCGGGGACCAAATTGGTGTCTCGAAGGCCCAAACCGGGGAAAATTCCCGGCTGCTACAGTGCCAAATAGTGTCAGCCACAGCCCCGCTACAGAACCTACTATAGTGCTGCACAGTTCCCACTACATTACTACTATAGTAACCCAAAAATTATCACTTCACCTAGATTTGATCTCGGATCACCTAGATGCACTTCAGAGTCCTCACCAACTGGGTTGAGGCTCATGTTCCAAAACATAAGGTATTAGGATAACAATTTTTTGGTTTTATGATCCCTTCCCTAAAATTTAAGAATTGATTTATTCATATAATAAGAGGTAAAAAATATAATTGACAAGTAGAGTTTCATCCTTCAACTAATTCCTACCAAAAACTCATCTTTCACTCTAAAAGATAATAGAATTAAAAAATATTATATTTATCCTAACTGTATAGGGTTCCAAAAATAATGAATTTATAATTCATTTTCCAGACTATTTAAAAAAATACATTATACAAACCAGGAAATCACGTATGTCAGTGGTAGGTGATCCACCATTTTCGCCCTTCGGTTGCGGGTTCAAGTCTCGCGCCCTTGTCGGGCGCGATGGGTTGTCGCCCGACCTCTGGGTTCTCCCTTTTATAACGATCCAAAAATAATCTTAAGAAATGATTTAACCTTAATAATAGTATCCAATGTCAAACTTAATCCATTTAAACCTTTAGACATATCAAAAATACTTTTTTCCAAACTCACATTCCAAAATTTATAAGAAAGATAAACACAATGAAGATCTTTTTTCCATGTAATAACATTTGAATACATTCATCATGTATTCTCTTAGAACATGGTAACAACCTAAATTACCATAAAACCTTATTGACTACATTCATTCTCCCTTATTCCTTATAGAATACTAGATATACTCCTTATATCCAAAAATGTTGTAAACTCCAACAATGATGGAATACACAAATCAATAATCAGTTTCAAGGTAGTAAAAAATATCTAATATAATTTATCCAAATCAATAATATCTTATTCCAAAATCACTATCTCAGTATCAGAATCATATTAAGTTTTATCTTTCTCTCAGCCATATATTTTCCAAAAACATTAACCTACTATTGAGCCACTTTTCATGGTTCCACACAATCTCAAGTCCTTAATGAAATAGTATTGTAGTACAATCCTTATGTACTACATAATTATTATAATCAGTACATCATTGATACAATACTCAAATGACATAATTATTTAATATCAACATAAGAACACTAGTTGTTACTCTTCATCTGTGACAATATCATTACTTGATTGTTATCCAACAACACCATTTTTGGTATACTCTGATGATTTGAACATTGATTCATGTAGTGTCCCAACTCCTTGAAGATGAATCATTGTATATTTCAAACCTTTTTCTTACCCTTGCAATCACGAACTCGGTTTCCTTTTTCTCCCCACCTATAAAAAACTCCCATTCCCTTCTAGAATTTTCGAAGGTGATTCTTTCCATAGTTATCACATATGGTAAAATCCTTCTTTCCCTTATTCCCTTTATCCATATTTCTCTCTACTATCCTTTTCTTCTCTGTCTTCCCTTCAAATCCATAGGACTCATATAATTCTTTACTTATCTTATTAACACATGATATTATTTCTTCATATGATGATAATACATGGGAAACTATTACCCTTTTAAACGTTGGTTTAATACCATGAAATATATGATCCTTCTTAATCTTTCGATCATGAGTATTTCTGGAATTTTCATCCCTTATACTAGGTTACATTTCTAAATAATGGAATATACTAGGTTAGTTTATGAATCACAGTACATAATTCCAAAATTTTAAAACACTTAACATAAATTGAGCAATTTATGGATATAATCATAATTATAAAAAAATCTTTGAGTAGGTATATACTCATAAATATTTCATAATGGTTTGTAAATAAAATGTGAATTATCCTAAGCATATCCCCTGGTAGTGTTGTAACCAAGGGTAAAGAAACACACGTTCTCGTGTACCAGGATACCCCGGGTCAAGCCCGAAACTCCTTATTGGAGTTTTCACTCCTAGGTACATCTGTTCCAGATCCACCTCTGCCTGATCGTATCCAGAAAGGGATGTATTTCTTAGAAAACTCAAAAACTCCCTATATTACCAAAATTCTAGGAAGTTCTTCTATACTAAACCTCAAAGTCTATCTTAGGGTAATGTTCTCTAATCAAAGTTTATCTAAATCTATTTCTAATGTTGTTGATAAACTTCCTTTGATACCAACTGTAACACCCCCACCCCAAAAGCCCAGAGCTGGTGCATTATTACATAACATTGGCATGATTACAAGGAATCAAGTCCTGAAATACCGATCAGTTTAGAAGTCTTGTATAATAGATTATATAAATGGATGTGACATTACACGTTAGAAAATAAAACACAACAAAAATGATACTTTGAGAACGCCATTAATCCCCTAGATTAACCCTGATTATAAATCATAATACACTTCGTGGAATCCTAAGAAAATAAAACATAAGAGAAGGGGTGAGCTCAAACACTTAGTAAAGGTAAGCAATATATCTAAATATAACATAAACATTAGGAATGGTGAATAATTTAAAACACCTGCCTTTACAAATAATAAAAATGAACACTTTATGGTAGGAATATGAGCTAAGTAAATAATTCCATAATAAAACAAAGTCAGGGGTATTCTAATAGTCAAATAACAACATGAAACAACATTACTATTTTCATAATGAGGGAATGTATAATGTCGGACATTCTGAAACAAATTTTCAAGGCCTCGGCCAAGACATCTAAAAATGATTTACGCCTCATCAAAAATGATATATCAAATTGGGAAAGGCATTGGCCAATTCCATGTCTAATTTTATCATGAGACCTACTGATGCACTGAGGAGCTATAGCAGGCTCCACCTGTCACTTACTAAGTCCAATACATTCCTCATATGAAATGGTTGAAACATAACATAAACATTCTGATTAAAACTGGAATATGAAATGCTAATACTTTAACCATAAACCATGAATGGTATAAAAATAGCACATACAGAGTCAAAAATATCATAAATAATTCAATAAAATATGGAATATTTTATTATAATAAATCAACTTCAATTGAGAATAATATCCAGTAAAGGATGTTGACATAGTTGAAAATGATCAATAAAACTCTTTGAAAATATATCCTTTTTGTGAAATCATTTAAAAGTCACATATTTTTTAAGGAAGTCATTTAAAGGATATTTTTGAATCAAAGTTTCCCATACCACTTTGAATCTTTTTAAATAAATTAATATTTTAAAACCATCATGTCTATAAAAATAAATCCTTAAAATCATTTTGAAAACATGGACATTAATTAAAAAGATTTAGAAAAATGAATCCTTAAAAACATTTAAAATGATGATCTAGTTAAATATTAACTTCCATAAAACCTTAAAATATTCCCTTTTAAAACATTTTAATTAAACATGTACATAGATAATAAATATGTACCAGTAGATATTTATAGATAAACAATCTTGGACAATAATGAGATCGAGGAAATAACCCTTACCTTGCACTTTCCTTTGGTCGAGGGTACATTTAACCACCTATATAATGACCATAGTATGTTATTAAATTATACCAGAACCATATTCATATTTATTATATCATAAATGATTCATTTATGACTTTATAATACCCATTAAATAATGATTTCCATGTTAAATTTACATTTTGGGTAATAATTGCTTTCTTTATCGTACGTGTTTTAACTTGTTATTCTTGATCGTATCATTTAGATCATGATTAAAATACTTCCAAAATATAAAAATTTATTTATATATCATATATATTTAGTATATAAATATTTATAAAATATAGATATATGAAATGGAAGGCACCGTTTATGGAGATGGTAGGTCGTATGTATGCATAAACACTGTTTTCGTCTTCATATCGTATTGAACTGAAGTAAGTGAATAAGATATATGTAAGTAAATAAATATATATATATATATATATATATATATATATATATATCCAGTAGAATTATTATTTCATATATTACATACTTATTAATAATATATATTTTTATAATCATCGTTGAATGGTGGACGTGGGAATGAATCTCATCGCGTCGTGGAGACGGTAATCCGTACGTACGCACAAGATACAATATCATTATTTTGATGGAGAAATAATATGTAATTGGATGTTATATCATTTATAAAGAATAATTAACATGTTATATTTATTATATATATCAGTTATACTCATTATTATACCCATCCAAATAATTAAGTGTTTGAATAACAAACTACACCACGACGTGGAGACGGTAAGCCGTACGTATGCATGTATGGTGACTTTGTCATTTATAGGATGGTTATAATAAAGAATATGGTTGTACCATATTTATAATAACATCATAGTATTTAGATTATACTATATTTATTATTTTGGGATGGAAACAACAATTAAAGTGGAAGTGGAAGAAGAAAAGAATTTGAAAGAGGGTGGTGAAATTATTACCTCTTCTTCGGGTGTTTCCTTTTGAGTTGATCAAAAGGGCTCCTTATGTTGGATTTATAATCAAATTAATGACTCTAGGTTGAATTGATGGAAATTGGGAGGATATTTGGGCAGGTTTTGGCCAATCCAAATGACTTTGGACATGTGAAATTAATAGAAGGGGAAGTGCCCTTTTATAAGAGAGGTGAGGGGCACCTTAGGAAAATATTGGAATATTATTTTATAATAAAATAATTTTCAGTTTCTAATGGCTTAAAAAGGATTTATTTAGAGGATAAGGTGTGTATGGATCACAATCCTCTCAACCAATAGGTTTTAGATAAGTTTTTATCACCATATTAACCCTATCTTTTAGATTTAACTCTAAGTTAAAAAGTTTAACTTTTACAATGTCCTCTTGTGTTACTATAAAAATGGTTAATAAACTTACTATAAAATTCCAAGAGAACCCCAAGTGGTTCATTAATGACATATCTATTATTATATAATTCCTTTTGATGATCCTTATATTTTTATGAATATTATTTTATTTAATAATATAATGTTTGTTTTAAAAATACATTTTTGTCAATTTTGACACTATTTAGTATTTTGTTTTTGTTAAAGTCATAACAGCATGATTACTTCGAAAAAAATTAATTTAATAAACCCTAAAATTTCATATTGACCTATAAAATTATTCTATGGCTTCAAAACTTTAATTTATATTTATTTTAATATTTATAATATCATTTATTTTATTCTTTCATTAATAAGGAAAATACTGCATCATTATTGTGTCAAATATAAATATACATTTTTTATGTATAAAAATTATAAATAAAATATCATGATGTATGAAATACTTTTATCTTTATAATGAATATTTATTTTCGAATAGATTAATTATATAACCTCATATAAAATTTTTTTTACTAAAATATATTTTCTTTTGTTATTTTTTTCTTTACTTAAGATTATTTAATATAAAATGTCATTATCATTCTCAAGTTGCTCCATGGGGTCCCAAAATCTACCTAAGGATGAAAATTTTCAAAAATGTGTCATAAAATAGGAATATGACACATTTTAGGGTAATTTAATATTATTATTATAATATTTGTTTACCCTTATTTACTAGATTTACCCTTTAACCATAGTAAATAAAATATTTACTGAAGTAAATATTCATAATGTATAAAAATAAAATTTTTTTATTTACATAATTTGTACCTCTTGATTCCAAATATGGAATAAATTTTTCCAAATTCAAAACAAAAAAGTGGTAGAAGTTAATTTAAAATTAATTCCCATTGTTAAAATAAAGTGTATTTTTAAGAAATAATAACTATCAAAAGATTGACACTTGTTTATGTCCAGTTTAAATGTGAAATTACATAAAATGAACTAAATTATATTAAATGATAAAAATATAATCTAATTATACTTTAAAACCTCTCAAATTAATAATCTAACACTATAAATTATTTCAATTAAAAAAGTGGTTTTTAATTAAAATTTAGTATTTTTCACTATTTATAAAAATATGAAAGTTATCAGAAAAGTACCAAAAATTTATCAAAAATAAATTTTTATGTCCCAGTTATAAATAATAATTTAATTTCATTAAATTAATATATAAAAGTTTAAAATATTGGTTTTAAAAAAATTCCATTAAAAGGCGGTAAAATTGCATTTTTTCAAAAATACTTCTTTTATCTAAAAAAATGAATTTGTTCTTATAATATGTCTAATAAGTACATAATAGGGATTATAAAATTATATGGAGTATATAAAATTCAAAATTCAGTTAATACTATTCATAACTGCTTTTGAACAGCTAGTTTGGTATGTTGTGGTGCGCTCGAACTCGGTGTTGCTTGTAGTGCAAGTTATTGAATTACTTTGAAGAAATAACGTACTATGAAATCAAGGTGTGTTACAATGGTCCCCCTACCTTGGAGATTGTTCCCCCTTCAACTGTGTGTCACAGTGGCGAGGTGTGTGGTTCCTCCACATGATTATTCTGGAAAATACGTGAGATACTGGGAATCGATGATGGACACTTGAAACTATTGGAAGACTCATTTTTCTTAGTTGGGCTAGGGATACGGTCATCCCATTTCTCTCACATTTGGGATTATTTTTTAGCATATCCAAGATTTTCATTATGGTTATTGTCTTATATATTGATTGACATACCTTCATTGTAATGAGATGACTACTTATATCTTGTCTTTTATTAACCCTATTCTATTTTTGAGGTGTCTTATTGGGTATTTATATACTCACCCCAATAAGATATTTTCCTATACATGTCATGTCTTATGAAGATAACAGTAGGTCGGTGGAGATTTTAGATGATCATAGGGATAACTGGGTGCACATCATATGGTGGTCAGGGATTGGATATTTGGAGTCGAGATCTCTGAGAATTTAGTTTTTCAATTATTTTCAAGTTGAGACATATTTTATTGTTGGGTTTGTATTATTTCCCTTTTCTTTTTAGATTATGATAATATACTCTTTTATATTCCCTAGATTTTATTACATGCATGTATTTTACTCTAGATGTCACAATCTATTATTATTATTCCTATACACTTCAGCATGGATATGATTGGTTTCATTCATATAGGTAATATAGGAAAAGGAGTCCACTTTTAGTTATGTCTTTCAGCACTTTTTTCCATCCCCTGTCTGATAGAGGCGAGATTGGGGTAGTTGAGACTCGAACTTTTGCCAACTAGGCATGCCCTGGTGGTTTAGGTCATAACATATTGGTATCAGAGCTGGTTCAACCTCAAGATGGTATTTTTGAGTTTTTTCCCCTTATGATGTTTGGTGAAGAATTTTGGGAAATAATTTCATGGTGCCTTGAGTGAGGTATTCAGGCAAGGGAACCCAATTTGGGTGTGGAGGGTAACGTATCCATATATCGGGAATCTGACTACCTTATTTTCTACTCGGAATACTGATAAATTGGTTGTAGGGATCAATGGTACATACATCATATATGATTGAGTCCTTTTACTATCCTTCTTGAGTAATATCCCCATATATACTCTTTGACCATATTATGTCTTGATAACATTCATGATGACTTCATGATGATAGCCAACTAGGATTTTGATTTAGTTTCATGATGACGATTGATTGAACGATGGGGCCTCAATTTAGGGACCTACACATGATTTGTTTTCTCTAGGTGGACACCAAGTAATGATACCACTTATTGAGCAATTCATGGATCCTTCTGTTGGTCAAGCAGGTGATCATCCACATGTTGAGGAGTTAATAGCTCCAGTAGGATAGGACGATGATACACATAGACTCAGCACATTACATGATTTCTTGTGATGGAGACCACTTAGGTTTAATGATGAGAAAAACCCTCGGAAAATATGTGTTCAACTCAAGGTAGTGGTCTAGGTTTTCCAAATTGTTCAGAACCTGACTGATCAGATGGTTGTGTTGGAAACTAGTCTTCTCTATGGACTACCTTTTGTCTCCAGACCTATCAAAAGATGATGCACCTTTGTTGAGTGTGTATCAAATATTTCAGAGATTGAGATCACCCAGTCTTCTTGGTGATCCAAATCCCCTTCTCAAGTGGTAGTGGATTGGATCGAGCCTTTGGTGTGAATGTCCCACCTAGATTGGACCCCTCTTGATGGTATTCCTCATAGTGAGACTTCCCTAGGGTCATGTGGGGTGTTGGTAGAGCCCTATTTTGGTAAAGTTTGATGTGGATTTGGAAATTAAATAAAGGGGGAAACTTCTTCCACTGAGATCAATTATTATAATTAAATTCACACTACTATAAATATATTCTTTATTAGTGCTAGAAATGGGAATTAATAGTTCTAAAAAATCACCGTTAATCGAGAAGAAGATAAGGGGGTCCCCAATAACAGCTCTAAAAAAAGAGCTGATAAAGACCCATTTTATCAGCACTAAAAAAAGCGTTGATAAAAGGGGTCTTTTATCAGCGCTGATAAATGGTTCCTCTATCAGAACTTTTTTTATCACTGATAGAAGTTAAAAATATATATATTTCATCAATTTGGTGAGGGGCTTCAACAGCACTTCAAGCCCCCTTTATCACCCCCCCCCCCCCCTTAACAGCACCATCCCTTATTCCCCGCCCCGCGTGCGTGACTTACCACCCCTAGATTAAAACTCGTGACCTGTTGCCTATGCGCCTAAGACTTTATCATTCCATAGTATTGCTTTTATCTTCATTTATTAATATATATATTTATTTATATATATATATAGTTATATTTACTCGTATATTAATATATTTTTATATTAACATATATATATTAATATTAATATATATATATATACTTAGTTATATTAATATATATATATATATATATATCTTAGTATATATTAGAATATTAATATATATCTGTATATATCTGTAGATTAATATATATATATATATATATCTGTATATTAATATATATATATATATAGTTATATTTATTCTTATATTAATTTATATTTATAACATTAGTTTTAAATACATTTATAGAATAGAATTTTTTGTGTTTGTTTATAAATAAATAAATATATAACACACACACACACAGATATATATATATATATATCTGTGTGTGTATGTATGTAAGTATAATTATACATATTTATATATATTTAAAAATATTATATATTAATATGTATATACATATGTTTAGAATATATAGATAATATATATCATTTTTTCAATACAGACACACACAAAAGTGGTGGAGGTTGAATGAACGGGTAGATCATAAGTTACAATTGTTTGAAAAAAATAGCTGATAGGACAAAAGTGCTAGAAATGGGGGCTCGAAAAACCAAACAAACTGCATAGTCACTGAAATGCACATAACTTCTTCTCCGAGTGTTCGTTTCAACTCTGGGACAAGTAAAAAAAGATCATGGAATGATCTATGATATAACAGGTGATAGAGGCCAAATAGATACACAGATTGGGAGTTATTACCATTTTAAGAAAAATTTGACTGGGCACCGGACATAGAAACGGGGTTTTGGAGTGCTTCAGATGGTTTTTTAATGGTTTAGGGTCTATTAAATGACTATAACTATGTTCAAGTTATAATTATGCATAGATATCTTCACTTCATATGATTTGATATGTGGTAGATCCCAAATGGACACCTGGAGAAAAATTTATCGTCGTTTGAAGTTGGAGTTTTTTGGAGTATTAAAACTAATATATCTTCTGTTTCTTTGATATTATCACGGTTTCGATTGGATATGGTCCTCACTCATCTCACGACATTCTATTTTACTGCTCACAGTGCTCAAAATAACTCTCGAATTAGAAGTTATGCCCGTTTTAGTGAGTTGTCGGTTTCTTAGGTTTTTAGGCGCTATGAGGGTTTCTCAATTTAAAACGATAATAACTTCTGTTCTGGGTGTCTGTTTTGTCTCTACCACATATAAAATAAAAACTTTTAAAAATATACACACTCTAGTTACCACTTTAACCCCTTATCATGTTCTTAAAGGCCCATAATCCCTCCGAATGATCATAAGTTTGGCTCCGAGTGTCTGTTGTTCCATAACTTCTGCTTCGGGTGTCTGTTTTGCCTCTACCACATATCCAATTGAATATTAAGACTATACCTACACTACAATGACCACTAGAACACCTTATTATATCCTTTAAGCTACAAAAAGTTTCTTAATCCCTCCAAACGACCATAATTTCTACTATTGGTGTCCGTTTTGCGTCTACCACATATCTAATTGATCTAAAACATATTTAAAAAATATATATTATATTTATATAAATATAAATATATATATAAATATATATATCAAGATATTATTTTTTAGGAAATATAATTTTTTTAAAATATACACTTTATCAGCATTAGGAAAAAACACTGATAAATCCCCCTCATTATCAGTGCTACTAAAAAAGTGCTGATAAAGGGGGTACCTTTAACAGTTCTAAAAAATCACTAATAAATTGGTTCCTTTATCAACTCTAAAAAAATTCGGATCTTGGGTCACTTTTAATAGAGCTTTTTTTAGTGTTGTTAAAAGTTCCCTTTATCAGAGTTTTTTAGTGCTGATAAAGGCACCCCCTTTATCAGTGCTTTTTTTAGCTCTATTAAAGGGTGGCACTATGGAAGCCCTATTTTTTGGTAGTTTCAAAACCATGATGGTGATTCATTGCCACCCAAATAGGATAGTATTGACTTGTGGCAGACAAGTTCCTTTGACTTGTATATTTATGGTTGTTTTGATGTGATAAGGTTTTTAGAGCAAACCCTGGTTGTGGTGAGAAAGAAGAAAAGGGAATGGATAACTTCAGTCAATAGAATCTTCTGTCTTAGTGGATTTGAGTGAGGTTTGGTGTACGATATGTGTCTCCACTACTCCATATTCAGGTATAACACATATTCATAATACACATTTCTATGGGAGTATCCCTTATTTTAGACCTAGTAATACTGATGGGGGCCTTTTATCAACCCTTATAATGGATTCTTGTGTAGAGAGGATCAGTGATCACATGTTTCTATTAACAGAGTAACCTGAATCTGCAAGTAGAGAGATCCTCATGTGAAATATTTACATAGTGTTAGTGGATCCCTATGATGTTTTCCTCAGTATATGCTAGTTGTTTACCATCTATAAATAGATGATTACTACCAGTGAGTGTATTAGTGCTTCTAGTATTTTATTATTGAGTTTCCCACCTTTGATAATAAGTGATCACAGAACAGGGTTGGATGAGCTAATTTGCAGGAGGTTACAGTCGCTCCCTTATCAGTTGTCTAGTATTACCTTTGGAGTAGTGGGTTCTATGATATTTCAGTTTCCTATGATGGTAGAGGAGTATGATGTAATCCTTCTTAAGGACATTTTGGGAGTACCTTACCATCTAGATTTTTCTTTCTACAAGGACTTTCACTAGGGATAACTTGATATCTTCACTATTATATCGTATGACCCCATGTAGTTGTG
This sequence comes from Viscum album, assembly GCA_963277665.1. NCBI lineage: Eukaryota > Viridiplantae > Streptophyta > Magnoliopsida > Santalales > Viscaceae > Viscum > Viscum album. The sequence continues at coordinate 781,200,286 of OY728123.1, read as the reverse complement.
AGTGATGGAGGTGAGGTTTGAAGAGTCTATAAAGAGGGGAATTTTTATAACACATTGTGTTTTCCTAGGCATCTGTGTGTTGTTCATATAGGGGTGGATGAGAGCATGAGGTTGGGGGTAGATTGGCATCACCCTAGCCAAGTGACTCTATAGGAGGAGTATCCACCCTTGGGAATCGATGACCTATTTTCCTAGTGGATAGAGATGAAGTTGATATTGGAGTATAACCTCAGGAGGGGTTATCACTAGCACTAAGTTTGAGGGTAGGATGTATCAAGGGTGGATTTCAAGATCTACTGTAGTTGATTTGAGTTCTTTGTGATACCCTTTGGCATGTTGAACTCCACAGCAGAGTTCACAAGACTTATGAGTCGGATCCTTAACCTTTCTTGGATAAATTTTTTGTAGTATTCTATGGTGGTGCCCTTATTTACTTAGAGTCAAAGTTAGAGCACAATAGAAATCGGAGGATGGTGTTAGACATTCTATGGGGTGCTAGTTTTATGGAAGATCTCATGGAGTTAGTTCTATATTTGAAGTTTCACTTCTTGGGAATTGAATTCATAGAAATGGGAGTGGAATTGGACCCTATAAAGGTTGACGCAACATGATCTTGAGGGACACCCAAGGCATGGCCATGGTAGAAAATTCTCACAGTGATGTTTTCCATCTGTTGTTGTCAAACTAGGTGATGGATATGTGGACCTCTTTACAATTAACCCTTTTCTGTTGAGTATGGTATAGCATACCTCTTGTCGATGGTTGTTACCCCTTTACATATTTAGTGATATATAGAGGAATGGCATGGGTATATTGAATTAGATATATTGAAATATGAAATATTTACAAGATACATTCCTAATAGATTACCTAAAAGTGGATAGCATGATATCCTTGTTCAAGGAAAGATGGTGGAACCAGACATGTTGTGGGAAATGGTGCTGAGGAGGTTGTTTTCTCTTAGTAGTACATCCAGGAGAAGGTTGGTTGTACCAAGATCCTTTTTACAAGATGGTGGTATATATTTAATGTAACTCCAAGACCCCAGAAGCCCAGATTCAATGCTTTATTACATAGCATTGGCATGATTACAAGTAATCAAGTCCCGAAAGACTGATCAGTTTAGCATTCTTGGAAAATATATTACATATATGAGCATTACATTACACATTAGAAAATAAAACACAACATAAATGATCATTTGAGAATGCCATTAATCCCTTAGCTTAACCCTAATTATCAATCTTAATACACTTCTTGGAATCCTGGGAAAATAAAACATAATAAAGGGGTGAGCTCAAACACTCAGTAAGGGTAATAAATACAGTGGAAGATAACATAAACATTAGGCATGATGAATAATTTAAAACACATGAATTTACAAATAATAAACATGAACACATTATGGTTGGAATATGAGCTGAGTAAATAATTCCATAATAAAACATAGTCATGGGTATTCTACTAGTTGAATAACCACATGAACAATAAATATTATTTTCATAATGATAGAATGTATAATGTTGGATGTTCTAAAACATATTTCCAAGTCCTTGACTGAGACGTCTAAAAATGATTCAGGACTCAACCAAAATCATATATCAAATTGGGAAAGGCATCATCCACTTCCACGTCTAATTGTCTCATGAGACCTACTGATGCATCAAAGATCTATAGCAAGCTCCACCTTCCACTTACTAATTCCAATGCATTCCTCATATGAAAATGTTGAAACATAACATAAACATTCGTATTAATACTAGCATAAGAAATTTCAATAATTCAACCACAAACCATGAAGGTTCTAAAAATAGTACATCCACTATCAAACATATCATAACTCAATCAATACAATATGGAATATTGTATTATAATAAATCAACCTTAATCAAGAATAATATCTATTAAAGGACATTGATGTAGTGAAAAATGATCAGTAAAAATATTTGAGTGAAATACCCCTTTTTCATAAAATCATTTAAAGTTCACACAATTTTTAAAGGAATATATTTAAAAGATATTTTTGAATCAAAGTTTCCCATACCACTTTGAAACAGTTTAAAGGAATTAGTATTTTAAAACATACATGTCCATATAAATAAATCCTTAAAACCATTTTGAAAACATGGAGATTAATGAGAATGATTTATAAGAATAAATATCTAAAACATTTAAAATTATTTTTTATTTAAATATCACCTTTAAAATAATCCTTTTGAAAACTCTTTTATGAAATATAGACATGGATAATAAATATTTCCTAGAAAATACTTACACATAAACGATCTCGGATAATAATGAGATTCAAGAATTAACCCTTACCTTGTAACTTTCTTTGGTCAAGGGTATGTTAAACACCTGAAAAATATTTAAATCATTGTTACTAAATTATACAATAATCATATACATAAATACGATATCATATATGATCCTCTAATATTGTTTTGTTAATAATATTTTAGTAGTATCATCATTTTGGGTGTTAACAGATTCGTTTTCCCTTTATATGCTTGGTGATGTAAGACATTTTTGTTATGAATATGATATATTTGATTCATATCCATAATTATATTAAGTTCTTAAATATTATTTTTAATTATAAAATTAAAATTGTTCTTTAATTATTACTATGGGGAATGAATCTCATCGCGTTCGTGGAGACGGTAATCTGTACGTACGCACAAGAGACAGTATCATTATATTGATGGTGAAATAGTATGTAATTGGATGGTATATCATATATACAGAATAATTAAAATGTTATATTTAATATTTACATTAGTTATACTCATTATTATACCCATACAAATAATAAAGTGTTTGAATAACAAACTACACCATGACGTGGAGATGGTAAGCCGAACGTACGCATGTTTGGTGACTTTGTCATTTATAGGATGGATAGAATAAAAAATACAATTTTACCACATTTATAATAACATAAAAGTAAGTATAAGGTACTGTATTTATTATTTTTTTATGGAAAAAAAAGAAAGAGGAAGTGGAAGAAGAAAAGATCTTGAAAGAGGGTTGTGAAATTATTACCTCTTCTTCGGGTGTTTCCTTTTTAGTTGATCAAAAAGGATCCTTAGGTTGGCTTTACTATGAAATTAAGGACTCTAGGTTTAAGTGAGGGAAGTTGGAAAGGTATTTGGGTAGGTTTGGTCTGAGCCAAATGGCTTTGGAGGTGTGAAATTAAGATAAGGGGTAGTTCCCTTTTATAAGAGAGGTGAGGGGAACCTTAGGAAAAGACTGAAATATTATTTTATAATAAATTTATTTTCGGTTTATAATGGCTCCAAAAGCATTTATTTAGAGGCTAATGTGGGTATGGGTCTAAATAATCTCAACCAATAGGTTTTATACAAGTTTAGGTCGCCATATTAACTCTATATTTTAGATTTAACTCTAAGTTAAAAATTTAACTATTACAATGTCCTCTTGTATTACTATAATAAATGGTTAATAAACATACTATAAAATTCCAAGAGAACTCCAATGGTTCATTAATTAAATATCTATTATTATATAAGTTCTTTTTCTGAACCTTATATTTTTAGGAATATTATATCAATTAATAATATAGTATTTTCTTTAAGAACTCATTTATGTCAATTTTGACACTATTTGGTGTTTGGTTTTTTTTAACTCAACAAGACTTTATTACTTAAAAAAAAATACATTATATCAATACTAAAATATCATATTAACCTATAAAATTCGTTTATTTCATCAAAAAGGTTAATTTATATTTATTTTAATATTTATAATATCATTTATTTGATTCTTTCATTAATAAAGAAAAATATTACATCCTTATTGTGTCATATATATATATATTTATTTTATGTATAAAATTTAAAATAAACTATCATGATGTAGGAAATATCTTTATATTTCTAATGAATATTTATAATCAAATAGATCAATTATATAACCTCATGTAAAAAAAATTTACTAAAAGATATATGCTTTTGTTATTTTTGTCTTTACTTTAGATTATTTAACATATAATTTCATTATCACTCTCAAGTGGCTCCATGGGGTTCCAAAATCGACCCAAGGATGCCCATGGTCAGACACGTATCATCCAATAGGAATTGGACACATGTTAGGGTTATTTAATATTATTATTATTATATTTGTTTACCCTTATTTACCAGATTTACCCTTTAACCATGGTAAATAAAATATTTACTGAAATAAATATTCATAATGTATAAAAATAAAAGTTACCTATTTACATGATTTGAAAATCCTTATTCCAAATATAGAACCCATTTTTCCAAATTCAAAACACACAAGTGCCAGAAATTAATTTAAAATTAATTCCTGTTGTCAAAACAAAAAACGTGTTTTTAAGAAATAATAACTATCAAAAGATTGACACTTTTTTATGTCCAGTTTAAATGTGAAATTACATCCAATGACCTAAATTATATTAAATGATAAAAATATAATCTAATTATACTTTAAAACCACTCAAATTTATAATTTAACACTAGAAATTATTTCAATTAAAAAAAAGATGTTTTTAATTAAAATTTAGTATTTTCACTATTCATCAAAATATGAAAGTTATCAGAAAAGTACCAAAAATTTATCCAAACTATATTTTTATGTCCATATTCTAAATAATAATTTATTTTAATTAAATTTATTATATAAAAGTTTCAAATATTGGTTTTAAAAAAGGTTTTCCATTAAAAGGCGGTAAAATTGCATTTTTTTTTTGAAAAATACTTATTTTATCTAAAAATGAATTTGTTCCTATAATATGTCTAATAAACACATAATATGGATTCTAAAATTATATGGAGTATATAAAATTCAAAATTCAGTTAATACTATTCATAACCACTTTTGAACATCTTGTTTGGTAAGTTATGGTGCACTCGAACTCGGTGTTGCTTGTAGCGCAAGTTATTGAATTAATTTGAAGAAATAACGTACTATGAAATCTTGGGGTGTTACATTCTCCCCTACTTAAATAAATTGCATCATCGCAATTTGTAACATCCCGGCTCCGGGTTCCACTCAATGGGTGCCCCGAACCCGGTTCGCCCCGTGACCTCAAGCGCATTTCCCCAAACGCCAGAGGCTGCCGACTAGCAGCGAGGGCCCAAGTCTAATAGTGGGGAAACTATGCCCTCATTTGTCAAAGTGTAGCGCAGCAGAATATAAGAAAAACATACAACAACAACGGAAGTAATAAACCATACACATTTAATATAACAATTGTAGTAAAATATAACCAACCAATTATGTAGATATGATGCAACATGTCTCAAGTTCTATGAATACAGCCAGAACATGTTACATAGTAGTACAATACAATACAGAGTACAATAAAACAAAAACGAAACAGCCAGTAGCATCGCGAGCCTAATCCCGGTCCCATGATCCCCTACTCCTCAGCAACACTCAAGTACCTGTATAAGGACTCTTTCCCTTATCTATACCTACAGAAACGTAATCTGTTTAGGCCGAAAAACATGACCCAAACAAGGTGTGAGAAATAAATTCCCAGCATGCACCCACCAAAGGCTCTTGCTCAACTATGTGTAAACATGAAACAATAGTGTGCAATAGTAAAATGCAATAAAGTAATCAGTACTGAAAAGTAACTAACTTAACCAATTATATTTCCATTTTAATATCCATTTAATCATTTAATTTTAAAATATCACCACATTGAATATTCTAAGAAAACATCTAATGTCCTCAGACATGTGAACTCCAACCCTTGGGTAAAGAGTATCCAAACCAATAATCTTCCCACAGGCACACGGTATTTTCCCACAGGCGTAAGAAGTGTCACCCACAGGCACAAAATCAACTTCCCACAGGCACGGAAGAAGTTTCCCACAGGCTAAGTAGTACACTACCCATAGGCTAATCACAACACTTCCCTCAGGCTAACAGGTAACCAGGCCATGCCCAACATGTAAATAAACATTCATAATAAATTCCTCTCAAGGAAATTCTACAATCATTTCATTAAGAATTAATTAAACAAGACATACCCTTGGGTATCCTGGCCAAATGGCTAAATAGAGGAATGCACCCCCCCGGGGTGGTCCTGGATCCAAGCACTGATCCCAAACAACAATTTTTCCATTTTATTTAATCACCTATACATTTCTAGGTATTAAAATAGCCACGGCCTCAGCCACATGACACCCCAAATATGGGTTCGTAGCTCAAAAACACACAAAGCACACAGCAGTTGGAAAACTAAACACCAATCCACCTACCTTTAACGCCAACGAATGTTATATGTGAACATCGATTGCAGAAATGCCCAAGAACGAAGTAGATCTGAAGAAGAAGAAAACCCATTCAAACGTAAATAACTTTCCCTTGGGAAAGAATTGGTAAGAACGGCTTAAGGAGAGCGGAGGTCTTACCCGCGCGGTTCCAACAAGATCGTCCGAGGCGGAAACGGATTCAAGACGAACACTCGGCGGATCTTCAAAGGTTTGGCCATCCCCTCCCACTCCTTCCTCTGGTTCTAAGCTTTCCCTATAAACAGGGGAGGCTATTGCCCATTTTAAGTGAAAAAAACAAAGTACAAGGCGTGTACTTCCAAGTACACAGCGTGTACTTCCCATTTTTTAAACTGTTCCTCCGGCGGCTTCCTGCCAGCGTGGCACTGTTCACCTACCGACATGAGTACATGGCATGTACTCCTGACTACACAGTGTATACTATCTCCCAACTGGTGGCTACTCCACCGCCTTACTGTTCTGGCCTGCCGACTGACTACACGGCATATAAAGGACCACTACACGATGTGTAGTCGGTTCCTACACCCTTCATCCCCAGCATGGCCACAGGCCCCGTGTACACATCCCACACGGCCAAAATTACACGGTGTGGGGACAAAGTACATGGCGTGTACTTTCCAAAATTTGGGATTTTCCCCATTTTCCATATTTTCTCAAAAACACTTAAGGAAAAGAGAAAAGAAGAAGGTTGTACCTCAGAAATAAGAAATGGGTTCTTACAAACTTCCCCCCTTAAAGAAATTTGTCCCCGAATTTCCCTTCCAAGGGTGGTGAAGATAAATCCGTAAACAACTCTGTCCACTGAGCATGTACATCGGTCTCCCACTCCCAGGTTTCGTCCTGCACTCGGCCATGCTGTCATAGCACCCGTACGAGAGGAACTGACCGGACTCGGGGAACCTTCGTGCTCCTGTCAATGATACGTATCGGATGCTCCTTGAAGGATGCATCCATCTGAATCCCAACCTCCTCTAGCTAAAAGGTGTGAGATGGGGCTTAATGATAGCAGCACAACTAAGATACATGGAAGACGTCATGCATGGCTCAGTACCTCTGTGGTAACTGCAGCCGATAGGCAACTGGCCCAACTCTGTCCAGAATCTCAAATGGCCCCATATACCTCGGTAAAAGTTTACCCTATCTCCTGATCCGCTTGTGTCCCAGCCTCGGAAAAACATGCAAGAAAACATGATCCCCAACCACGAGCTCCAAAGGTCGCCTGCGGCGATCAGCATAATATTTCTAACAAGACTGCACGGTATCCATCCACTTGTGAATCACCTAGACCTGCTCGGAAGCCTCCAGCATGAGATGTGGTCCCAGCAAAGCTGCCTCACCTGCCTCTAACCAGCACAATGGTGACCAGCATGACCTACCATATAAATCCTCGTATGGTGCCATCTCAATAGTCACCTAAAAACTATTGTTATAGGCAAACTCAACTAGGGGTATATGCCTCTCCCAAGAGCCCCCAAAGTCTAGGACACACGCATGCATCATGTCCTCTAACACCTGTATCGTACGCTCTGATTGGCCATCAGTTTGAGGGTGGTAAGTTGTGCTCAGAAGCACCTGTGTACCTAATTCCCTCTGCAAACTCTGCCCGAAAAGAGACGTAAAATGGGAATCCCTATAAGAAATGATAGAACGTGGGACCCATGAAGACGTATGACCTCTCGGATATACAACCTTCCAAGATCATCAACACCGAAGGTCTCCTTAATCAGAAAAAAGTGAGCTACCTTCATGAGTCTATCCACAATAACCCACACGGCATCATTGCCTCAAGGTGACCTCGGCAAACCAGTCACGAAGTCCATCGTGATATCATCCCATTTCCACTCCGTAATGGGTAACTGATGTAATAGTCCAGCTGGTCTCTAATGCTCTGCATTCACCTATGAACAGGTGGAACACCTCGTAACAAAAAAAGCTACTTCTCTCTTCATACCCGGCCACCAGTACTGACATTTTAAGTCACGGTACATCTTGGTAACTCCGGGATGAACTGCCCAAGATGAATCATGAAACTCCTGCATCAGCTCCTCATGTATATCCCCTAGAACCCACACTCGTCCATGTAAACTCAATACCTCATCATCGCCTATCTTCCACTCAGGATGAGGGTCTTCACTTGCCACTGACTCCCGTAGAACTAGGCCTTCTGAATCAGATAGATGTCTTATCCTCACTCTATCCAGGAGGGTAGAATTCACAGCTAAAGAGGAAAGATAATTCTGCCCCTGACTGTCGTGCACCTCCAGATGCATCTCAGAGAACAAAGCCATGGGCTGCCACTCACCACTGGCCTCCTACACTGCCTGAATCTGAGTCTTCCTGCTCAGTGCATCAGCTACTGCATTACCTTTACTGGGTGTATAGGCAAGCTCAAAATCGAAGGACTGTAGGTATTCGACCCACCTTCGCTACCTCAGATTCAAGTCACGCTGAGTAAAGATATACTTGAGACTTTTCTGGTTGGTTAATACCACAAAACGTTCTCCCAACGAATAACGTCTCCAATAGCACAACGCATGAACAACTGCGGCCAACTCGAGATCATGCGTCGGGTAATTCCTCTCATGTGGCCTTAACTGCTGAGACCCGTACGCAACTACTCGATCACCCTGCATCAACATTTCTCCCATCCCAATACCTGATGCATCACAGTAAACTGTATAGCTCTTCCCCTGCTTTGGGAGTATCAGGATCGGTGCTGATGTCAACCTTCCTTTTAGGTTCTTAAAGGTTGTCTCGCAAGCTTCCGACCAAATGAACTTCACACCCTTCTTAGTCAAACCCGTCAACGGTGCTACTAAGCAGGAGAAGTCATGTATGAAACGTCTTTAGTAACTAGACAGCCCTAAGAAACTCTGTATCTCAAACACATTCTTAAGATGCTCCCAAGAAACTACTGCTCTGACCTTCTCTGGGTCTACTGCAACTCCTACCTCTGAGATGATATGACCAAGGAAGTGAATTTGGTCCATCCAAAAGTGGCACTTTGAGAGATTAGCATACTACTGATGCTCTCTCAGTGTACTCAATATGATTTCAAGATGGGTGGCATGGTCGTGTCGAGTGTGAGAGTACACCAAGATGTCATCCACGAATACTACCACAAAAGAGTCCAGATAAGGATGGAACACATGATTAATCAGAGCCATGAAAACCGCTGGCACATTCATTAGTCCGAACGGCATAACCGTGTACTCGTATTGACCATACTTGCTCTTGAAAGCTATGAGAGGTATATCAGATAGTCTAATGCGTAGCTAATGATATCATGATCTAAAGTCAATCTTCGATAACACTCTTGCTCCACGAAGTTGGTCAAAAATATCATCAATCCATGGCAAGGGATATCAGTTCTTAACCAACAACTGGTTCAGTTTCTGATAACCCACGCAGAGTCTGAGGGTGTTGTCCTCCTTCTTCACAAAAAGGACCGGCGAACCCCATGGATAAGTATTTGGTCAGATAAACCCATTTGCCTATAACTCCTCTAACTGCCTCTTGAGCTCCTACAACTCCGGCGTGGCCATTCTATAAGGAGGAATGGATACTGGTGCTGCTCCTGGCACAAGCTCAATAGAGAAATCCACCTCTCACTCCGGAGGTAGACCTGAAAAGTCGTCCGGGAAGACATCCCTGAAACGATCAACCACTGGAGGGAAATCCATCTGACAAGTCCCCTGGTCATCCAGATATAATCTTGCAATTTGGGTTGTGACTCCACCTCACCCATGATGCTCTGGCCCAGCTCGACTCGCCTGAACATCCCATTCGCCCATGTAAAGAAACTCTCCACCCTCTGGTGATGTGAAACTCACCCTACGACGATAGGAATCTATAAAGTCTCGAAAAGGAACCAACCAGTCCATCCCGAGAATGACGTCATAAGTTGTCATCTTCAAGACATAGAGTTTCCAAAGGAAGTGACACCCACCAACCTCAAGGGGGCACTCTTTGCACTGACGCACACTATCTGTTCTAATTCCCAATGGAGCGTATAGTGTCATGATATCAGAAGAAGTAGAAACACAGAGCCCAAGGCTCTCCACAATAGGCACAGATATAAAACTATGTATAGCACTCGTATCAATAAGTTTTGAAGATAAGACAAAAGATACTAAAATAGTACCTATGACTATAGAAGGTCTGGGATCCTGCTCCTGCTAGGTCTGTTGCACTGTATATGCCAGCCCAGTACCGCAGCCCTGCGACACAACCTGTCTACCCTGAGCTGTCCCGCCCTGCTGCCTCTGAGATCCTGGTGTCTGGCTACCACGGCCATGACCACCATCTCTACTTGCACGCCATGATGTATTCCAGTTCCCTGACTGGTAAGAATCCACTGGTCCTGCTCCCGCACATGGAGTCTGCACAGAACCCCTCTCACTATCCATCAGTGGAAACTCCCTACAAAAGTGTTGCAGATGACCCATCCTGCCATAGGCTCGGCACTCCACTGGGTCTCGTGGACACTCTGGCCTCTTGTTCCCCTCTCTACAACACTAGTAGCACATGACCTGGCCACCTGAAGCATTCTTCTGACTGGTACTACCACCCTGAGAGAATTCCATCTGTCTCTTCCTCTTGCTAGCAGAAATAGTACCAGTAACTGGTGCTGAACCGCCCTAGCCCACACCACTAGATTCCCGCAGCTTCTTTTCTGTAATCAGTGTCTGTTTCACAATAGCATGTACAGTAGGAAATCAGAAAACATTCACCAGTGCTCGGATGTCATAACAAAGACCATCCTCAAAACGCCTGGCTCTCAGCGTCTCATCACCCACCAGCACGAGTGCAAAGCACTGAATCTCAATGAAACAAGAAAAATATTCCATCACCGACATAGCACCCTGCTGCAGATTCATGAACTCTCAAGCTCTATCTTCCCTCAGCATCTCTGGGAAGAAGAATTCATAGAATACTACCTAAAAATCCTCCCACACCATGTCTCTGTGATTCTCTGACTAGGTGGTAACATCCTACCACCTCTTGGAAGAATCATGCAGCATATACGTTGCGAGATTGACCCTCCACCCTGGAGGCGTCTCAAGATGCTCGAAGATAGTCTACATCGACCCCAGCCAAGACTCAGCATCTTGTGGTCCACCATCCCCTGAAAATGTTGGAAGATGTTACTACTGGAATATACATGTCAGCTCAGCCATAGATGTGGTACCTGGCGGTGCTCCCTGAAAGGTCTGCATGAACCGCATAAAGCCTTCACGGAACTACGCCTCTGTGCCTGTGTCCGGTATAATTACTGGCGCTGCATCTGGCTCTACTAGAGGATCCACTGGTAGCCTATGTCCCACCATCTCTGGAGTATTCTCATTGCCGCTCTCCTGAAGAACAACGTGCGGTCGTCTAGGAAGCATGACACTACAAGGTCAAAAAAACGCCTTAGATTCAAGATTAACAAGACGAAAAACGAAGAAACCACAAATGGAACAAGAGGAAGAAGGCATTTCAAGATTTTCAAAACAAGACTACACGATGTGTATAAAGGCTACACGGAGTGTACTTGACTTCCCTTCCCCTGCCCGGGTCCTTCGACACGGCTAAGCCACACGGCTCCCGTTTGAACAAAACTACACGGCGTGTATGGTATTATTTCCAACTGCTCATGTCGCTTGTGACACGGTCAACTACTCGGCTTGACACTACACGGCGTGTTACACCTACACACGGCATGTACACTACCCTGTTTCCCAGTCACATGGCTATCGCCACACGGTTTGTCCTCGGAAAAGACTATACAGCGTGTCCCACAGGTACATGGTGTGTTCTAGATGAGCTCTTCCGACCCATGTTGTTAGTTACACGGCCGGATACACGGCTCAACCTACATGGCGTGTTCTATATACACACGGCTTGTACTCAAGAGGATATCCACGACCCGTGTTGTTAGTTACACGGCTGGGTCCCCAGGTCACACTACATGGCGTGTTCTTCATTGACACGGTGTGTGCAAGAAACGACTACATCGGCCCGTGTTTGTTAGTCACGCGGCGGGATTTCCGAGTCAAATCTACACGGTGTGTACATCTGGTACACGGAATGTTTTCCCCAAACATTTCCCTTCCCCGTGTCGCTGCCCACACGGTTTTTGACATGGGAAGAGACTACACGGTTTGTACTCTAGGTACACGGCGTATACTCTGGGTACACGACATGTACTCAAAAATTTTATTTTTCTTCCCGAACAGAAGGACATACATAGCATTTCTACAGTACTACATAGCATTTATACTGGGTTTCCAAACAGTATGCCTCAGAAACTTCCCCGGAACTCAAAAAATATCGCAAAACAACATCGAAGTGTCAAATTCTGATCCGTGAGGGCCCATACTCCCCACGAATCAAATTTTGACATCTTATCTGTGTTATAACAAAATAAACAGTCAATGATCTGCCAAATTCGGGTAAATGGGGGCCCATACTCCCCAAAAACCAAAGTGTGGTGTTCATTCAATAAACCGAATCATACAAAACTACCCTATCACATAGTAGGTAATTATCAAGAAGCTATCAAAACAGCATGCTTTTCTAGCACATCAAATATCACAACAACATGCAATTTCTAATACACCTACATGGCATGGAACTATGCATGGCATGTGATTTCTAGCATGTGCATAAATGATGCATGAGATGACATACCCTCATCTCATCGGGTTGCAACTAAATAAAACCCATAGATAAAATATAAACAACACAATCACAAGTGTGTCACCCAATGGTGAAATCATATCAACTGTAAATTGAAAAATCAGAAAAATTGCAATTATGAGGTAAATTGGCATTTCACTATACACAGGTTAGCTATGCCCGGGCACAGCTTATTACCAACTACCTTTCCCATCCTATCCCTGAATAAAGCTCTAAATAGTAAGTCAAGAAAAGAAAAGAAATGCTCTGATACCACTTTGTAACATCCCAGCTCCGGGTGCCACTCAACGGGTGCCCTGAACCAGGTTCGCCACGTGACCTCAAGCGCATTTCCCCAAATGCCAGAGGCTGCCGACTAGCAGCGAGGGCTCGGGTCTGGTAGTGGGGAAAATATACTCTCATTTTTCAAAGTGTAGCGCAGCAGAATATAAGATAAACATTCAAAAACAGTGGAAGAAATAAACCATACACATTTAATATAACAATTGTAGTAAAAGATAACCAACCAGTTATGTAGATATAATGCAACATGTCTCAAGTTCTAATAAAATAGCCAGAACATGTTACATAGCAGTACAATACAATACAGAGTACAACAAAACAGAAACGAAACAGTCAGTAGCATCGCGTGCCTATGCCCGGTCCCATGATCCCCTACTCCTCAGAAGCACTCAAGTACTTATATAAGGACTCTTACCCTTATCTATAACTGAGGAAACGTAATCTGTTTGGGCCGTAAAACATGACCCAAACAGGGTGTGAGAAATAAATTCTCAGTAGGCACCCACCAAAGGCGCGTTCTCAACAGTGTGTAAACATGCAACAATAGTGTGCAGTAGTAAAATGCAATAAAGTAAGAAGTACTGAAAAGTAACTAACTTAACCAATTATATTTCCATTTTAATATTCATTTAATCATTTAATTTTAAAATATCACCATAGTGAATATTCTAAGTAAACATCTAATGTCCTCAGACATGTGAACTCCAACCCTCAGGTAAAGAGTATCCAAACCAAGAATCTACCCATAGGCACACGGTATTTGCCCACAAGCGTAAGAAGTGTCGCCCACAGGCATAGAATCAACTTCCCACAGGCATGGAAGAAGTTTCCCATAGGCTAAGTAGTACACTGCCCACAGGCTAATCACAACACTTCCCTCAGGCTAACAGGTAACTGGGCCATGCCCAACATGTAAATAAACATTCACAAGAAATTCCTCTCAAGGAAATTCTACAATCATTTCATTAAGAATTAATTAAACAAGGGATACCTTTGGGTATCCTGGCCAAATGGCTAAACAGAGGAACGCACCCCCCGGGGTGGTCCTAGATCCAAGCACTGATCCCAAACAACAATTTTACCATTTTATTGAATCACCTATAAAATTCTAGGTATTAAAATAGCCACAGCCTCAGCCACACAATACCCCAAATATGGGTTTGTAGCTCAAAAACACACAAAGCACACAGCAGTTGGAAAACTAAACACCAAGCCACCTACCTTTAACGCCAACAAACGTTATACGTGAATGTTGATTTCAGAAACGCCCAATAATGATGCAGATTTGATGAAGAAGAAAACCCATTCGAACAAAAATAACTTTCCCTCAGGAAAGAATTGGTAAGAACGTCTTAAGGAGAGAGAAGGTCTTACCCACGCGGTTCCAACGAGATCATCCAAGGCGGAAATGGATTCTAGACGAACACTCGGCGGATCTTCAAAGTTTAGGTCATTACCTCCCTCTCCTTCCTCTAGTTCTAAGCCTTCCCTATGAACAGGGGAGGCTACTACCCATTTTAAGTGAAAAAAACAAAGTACACGGCATGTACTTCCAAGTACACGGCGTGTACTTCCCATTTTTTAAACTATTCCTCTGGAGGCTTCCCGCCAGCGCAGCACTGTTCACCTGCCGACATGAGTAAATGACATGTACTCCTGACTACACAGTGTGTACTGTCTCCCAGCTGATGGCTGCTCCATCGCCTTACTGTTCTGGCCTTCCGACTGACTACACGGCGTGTAAAGGACCACTACATGGCGTGTAGTCAGTTCCTACACCCTTCATCCCCGGCATGGCCACACGCCCCATGTACCCATCCCACACGGCCAAAAGTACACGACGTGTGGAAAAAGTACATGGCATGTACTTTCCAAAATTTGGGATTTTCCCCATTTTCCATATTTTCTAAAAAACACTTAAGGAAAAGAGAAAATAAGAAGCTCGTACCTTAGAAATAAGAACCGGGTTCTTACACAATTTGAAATTGTTCTTTGAAAATAAATGGTTAAAAATAGAAAAATAACTTTGTGGAAAACCCACAGCAGAAATTGGGTTAATAAAATTTAGTCTTAATAATAGGGAAAGGGAAATGAAAAATTCACCACCAAATTATGATCTCAATTTGGAGAACATTGGTGGAAATTAGAGACACATAATTGGAGGAAAAATGTAAATATTTATAGGGGTGATTTAGTTCATCAATCACAAACAAGTGTAAAATTGGGGACCTCAAATCCATCAATCTATGATGATTTTAAAATCGTTAGTTCAAAAAAACATAAGGTATTATGATAACACATTTTTGTTTTTATGATCCCTTCCCAAAAGTTTAAGAATAAATTTATTCATAGAATAAGAGGAAAAAAATATACTTGACAAGTAGAGTTTCATCCTTCAACTAATTCCTACCACAAAATCATATTTCACTCCAAAAGATAATAGAATTAAAAAATATTCTATTTATTCTAATCATATAGGGTTCTAAAAATAATGAATTTATAACTCATTTGTTAGACTATTTAAAAAAACTACATTATACAAACCAGGACATCACATATGCCAGTGGTAGGTGATCCACCCTTATCGGTTACGGGTTCAAGTCTCACGGCCTTGCCGGATGCAACGAGTTGTCGCCTGACCTCTGGGTTTTCCCTTTTATAACAATCCAAAAAATAATATTAAGAAGATATTTTTTAACCTTAAACAATATTATCCAATGTTTAACTTAATCCATTCCAAACTTTAGACTTATCCAAAATACTTCTATCTAAACTCACATCCCAAAATTTATAAGTAATGTAAACATAATGAAGATCCTTTTTTTCATGTAATAACATGTGAATATCTTCATCATGTATTCTTTTAAAACATAGTAACACCCTGAATTACCATAAAACATTATTGAATACATTCATGCTCCCTTATTCCTTATAGAATACTGGATATACTCCTTATATCCAAAAATGTTGTAAACTCCAACAATTATGGAATATAAAAATAATTAATTAGTTTCAAGGTAGTGAAGAATATCAAATATAATTTATCCAAATCAATAATATCTTATTCCAAAATCACTACCTCGGTATCAGAATCATATTAAGGTTTATATTTCACTCAACCATATATTTTCCAAAAAAATTAACCTACTATTGAGTCACTTTTCTTGGTTCCATACAATCTCAAGTACTTAATGAAATAGTACTGCAGCACAATCTTTATATAATCCATAATTATTATAAATAGTACATAATTGATACAACACTAAAATGACATAATTCTTTAATATCAACATAATAAAACTAGTCATTAATCTTCATCTGTGGTAATATAAAAACTTGATTATTATCCAACAGCATCATTTGTGGTATACTCTGATGATTGGGACATTGATTCACGTAGTGTCCCAACTCCTTGCAGATGAAGCATTGTACATTTGAAACATTTTTCTTACCCTTGAAATCACGTACTTGGTGTCCTTTTTCTCTGCACTTATAACAAACTCTCCTTCCCTTCAAGAATTTACCAAGGTGATTCTTTCCACAGTTATCATATATGGGAAAATCATTCTTTACCCTCTTCCCTTTATCAATCTTTCTCTCTTCCAGCCTTTTCTTCTCTCGATTCCCTTCAAATACATAAGACTCATACAATTATTTACTTATCTTATTAATACATGATACTATTTCTTCATATGATGAGAATATGTGGTAGACTATTTCACTTTTAAATGTTGGATTAATACCATGAAAGATATGATCCTTATTAATCTTTCGATCATGCGTATTGTTGGAATGCTCATTCCTTCTACTAGGTTCCATTTCTAAACAATGGAATACACTAGGTTAGTTTATGAATCGTAATACATAATTCCAAACATTTAAAACACTTAACATAAATTAAGAAGTTTATGGATATAATCTGTAATCATAAAATGGTTTCTTTGAGGAGGTATATACTCATAAATCTTTCATAATGGTTTGTAAAGAAAATGTGAATTATCCTAAGAATATCCCCTGGGGGTGTCCTAACCAAGAGTACAGCAAGGCCCGTTGTCATGTACCAGGATACCCAGGGTCAAGCCCAAAACTCCTTCTCAGATTTTTCACTCCTAAGTACATCTATGCCAAAGCCACCTCTACCTCTCGTATCCAAACAGGGATGTATTTCTTGGAAAACTCAAAAAATCTCTACATTACCAAAATTCTAGGATGTTCTTCTATACTAACCCTCCAAGTCTACCTTAGGGTAATGTTCTCTAATCGGAGTTTATCTAAATCTATTTCCAAGGTTTACACTAAAATTCCTCTGATACCAACTGTAACGCCCTGACCCTAGAAGCCCGGAGTCGGTGCTTTATTACCTAACATTGGCATGATTACAAGTAATAAAGTCTCAAAATACCGATTAGTTTAGCAGTCTTGTAAAATAGATTTCATACATGAATGTTACATTACCACATTAGAAAATAAAACACAACATAAATGATCCTTTGAGAATTCCATTAATCCCCTATCTTAACACTACTTATCAATTATAATACACTTCTTGGAATCTTTAGAAAATAAAACATAAGAAATGGGTGAGCTAAAACGCTTGGGAAGGGTAAGTAATACAATGGAATATAACATAAACATTAGGCATGGTGAATAATTTAAAACACATACCTTTACAAACAACAAACATGAACACATTATGGCTGGAAAATGAACTGAGTAAATAATGCCATAATAAAACATAATCATGGGTATTCTACTACTCGAATAACCACATGAACCATCATTATTATTTTCATAATGAGGGAATGTATAATGTCGGACATTCTGAAACATCTTGTCAAGGCCACAATCAAGATGTCTAAAAATGATTTAGGCCTCATCCAAAATCATATATCAAATTGGGAAAGGTCTCAGCCAATTCCATGTATAATTGTCTCATGAGACCTACCGATGCATCCAGGAGCTATAGCGGGCTCCACCTATCACTTACTAAGTCCAATGCCTTCCTCATATGAAAATGTTGAAACATAACATAAACATTCATATTAAAACTAGCCTATGAAATGTCAATACTTCAACCATAAACCATGAAGGATATAAAAATAGTACATCCATAGTCAAACATATCATAACTCATTCAATAAAATATAGAATATTGTATTATAATAAATCAACCTTAATCAAGAATAATATCCAGTAAAGGGTGTTTATATAGTGGAAAATGATCAGTAAAACCCTTTGAGTGAAATACCCCTTTCATGAAAGCATTAAAAGTCACACAATTTTTAAAGGAATATATTTAAAAGATATTTTTGAATCAAAGTGTCCCATACCACTTTGAAACATTTTAATGGAATTAACATTTTAAAACATTCATGTCCATATAAATAAATAATTAAAACCATTTTGAAAACATGGACATTAATGAGAAAGATTTATAAGAATAAATATTTAAAACATTTAAAATGAAGTTTTAGTTAAATATCACCATACAAAGAATCATTTTGAAAACTCTTTTATGAAACATGGACTTGGATAATAAATATTTCCCAGAAAATACTTACACATAAACAATCTCGGATAATAATGAGATTGAGGAATTAACCCTTACGTTGTAATTTTCCTTGATCGAGGGTATGTTAAACTCATATATAATCGTTAAATCATTGTTATTAAATTATGCAATGATCATATACATAAATATGATATCATATAAGATCTTTTAATATTTCTTTGTTAATAATATTTTAGTATTATCATTGTTTCGGGTGTTAACTGATTCGTTTTTCTTTATATTCTTGGTTATGTAAGCCATGTTTTTTATGAATAGGATGTATTTGATTCATATCCATAATGATATTAACTTATTAAATATTATTTCTAATCATAAAATTAAAATTATTCTTGAATGATTACGATGGGGAATGAATCTCATCGCGTTCGTGGAGACGGTAATCCGTACGTACGCACGAGCGACAATATTGTTAAATTGATGGTGAAATCATATGTAATTGGATGGTATATCATATATACAGAATAATTAAAATGTTATATTTATTATTTACATAAGTTACACTCATTATTTTACCCATCCAAATAATGAAGAGTTTGAATAGAAAACTACACCACGACATGGAGACGGTAAGCCGTACGTACGCACGTATGATAACTTTGTAATTTATAGGATGGATAGAATAAAGAATATGGTTGTACCGTATTTAAAATAACATCACAGTATGTATAAGGTACAAGATTTAGTATTTTGGTTTGTAAAAAACAAAGAAATAGGAAGTGGAAGAAGAAAAGAACTTGAAAGAGGATGATGAAATTATTACCTCTTCTTCGGGCGTTTCCTTCTGAGTTGATCAAAATAGATCCTTAGGTTGGATTTATGATAACTTTAAGGACTCTAGGATGAAGTTAGGGGAGTTTTTAAGGTATTTTGGCAGGTTTTGGCCATGCCAAATGGATTTGGAGGTGTGAAATTAAGAGAAGGGGAAGTGCCCTTTTATAAGAGAGGTGAGGGGCACCTTAGGAAAATATTGGAATATTATTTTATAATAAAATCATTTTCGGTTTATAATGGATAAAAATGATTAATTTAGAGGATAAGGTGTTTATGGGTCTAAATCCTCTCAACCAATAGGTTTTATACAAGTTTAGGTCCCCATATTAACCCTGTCTTTTATATTTAACTCTAATTTAAAAAGTTTAACTTTTACAATGTCCTCTTGTATTACTATAATAAATGGTTAATAAAATT
Source organism: Viscum album (assembly GCA_963277665.1). NCBI lineage: Eukaryota > Viridiplantae > Streptophyta > Magnoliopsida > Santalales > Viscaceae > Viscum > Viscum album. The sequence goes on along the minus strand of OY728123.1, from coordinate 781,180,270 downwards.
ACTATAAAATGCCAATATAACCCCAAGTGGTTCATTAATGACATATATATTATTATATAAGTCCTTTTTCATGACCTTAAATTTTTAGGAATATTATATCAATTAATAATATAGTATTTGTTTTAAAAACTCATTTATGTCAAGTTTGACACTATTTAGTATTTTGTTTTTGTTAAAGTCATAACCGCATGATTACTTTGAAAAAAAATCATTTAATCAACCCTAACATGTCATAGTAACCTATAAAAGTAGTTTATGTCATAAAAACTATCAATTTATATTTATTTTAATATTTATAATATCATTTATTTTATTTTTTTCATTAATAAGGAAAATATTGCGTCATTATTGTGTTATATATAAATATATTTATTTTATGTATAAAAATTATAAATAAAATATCACAATGTATTAAATCTATTTATATTTCTAATTAATATTTATATTTTAATAGATCAATTATATAATCTCATAAAAAAATTGTTTTACAAAAAGATATATGTTTTTGTTATTTTTTTCTTTACTTTAGATTATTTAATATAAAATGTCATTATCACTCTCATGTGGCTCCATGGAGTCCCCAAATAGACACAAGGATGACCAGGGTCAAAAATGTATCATCCAATAGGAATAGGACACATGTTAGGGTAATATAATATTATTATAATAATATTTTTTACCCTCATTTACCAGATTTACCTTTTAACCATGGTAAATAAAATATTTACTGAAGTAAATATTCATAATGTATAAAAATAAAAGTTACCTATTTACATAATTTGTACCACCTGATTCCAAATATGGAATCCATTTTTATAAATTCAAAACACAGAAGTGGAATAAATTAATTTAAAATTAATTCTCGTTGTCAAAACAAAAAAGCTGTTTTTAAGAAATAATAACTATCAAAAGATTGACACTTTTTTATGTCCAGTTTAAATGTGAAATTACATAAAATGAACTAAATTATATTAAATAATAAAAATATAATCTTATGATACATTAAAACCAATCAAATTTATAATTTAACACTATAAATTATATCGATTAAAAAAGTTGTTTTTAATTTAAATTTAGTATTTTTCACAATTCATCAAATTATGAAAGTTATCAGAAAAGTACCAAAACTTTATCCAAACTAAATTTTATGTCCATATTCTAAATAATAATTTAATTTCATTAAATTTAATATATAAAAGTGTTAAATATTGGTTTTAAAAAAGGTTCGGCATTAAAAGGCGTTAAAATTTCATTTTTTTAAAAATACTTCTTTTATCTGAAAAAAATGAATTTTTTCTTATATTATGTCTAGGAAACATATAATATGGATTATAAAATTATATGGAGTTTATAAAATTTAAAATTCAGTTAATAGTATTCATAACCTCTTTTAAATAGCTAGTTTGGTAAGTTGTGGTGCCCTCGAACTCGGTGATGCTTGTAGTGCAAGTTATTGAATTACTTTGAAGAAATAACATACTATGAAATCTTGGGGTTTTATATTTAAGGATTGTAGTAAATTTTTCTAGTAAATTTTTTGGGTTGGAAAGGTGGTGTACCTCTTGACCTTGAGATTTCAGTTATATTGGGTGCTTGGTGTTCTCCACATGTTAGAGCTGAGGAGGTATGTTCATGACTCATTTTACGATTACAAACTGGGTAAGTTGGGCCATGAAATTAGATTTTCAATTTTCAATGATTTAGAAGCATTTATTACTAGTAGAGAAAACACATCATGTGCAATTTCTTTCTGTGGGTGTATATTTGTTGACAACATAGGAAACCATCGGGGGGATCATGAGAGTGGGAGACCCAATTGTGTGATCAGTATCCCTACCTTTTCTATTAGTTTGTGATTTTTTAGGATGAAAATATTTGAAGAAGGAAATAATTTAGAGAATATTTTTTCCCTTGTAAGAATTTTTAGTATTTCTAGTAATACTTTTTAAGCTAAGTGCTGAGATGGTGTGATATTTTGAGGCTCAGTGATCCTGAAATTAATTTTATAAAATTTATAAATATATTTTAAATCACTAACACATGATTTTTCAAAAATAATGGAAAATCATATTAATGGGGTCTCAAATTGAAATTCTAAGACCATAGTTGAGTCCAAAACATGGGTTTTACCCATGGCATAGTGTATGGTTGGTCAGTGTTAGACGTCCGGTTAAGGCAGTCATTGGCGGGTGTGTTTAATTAAAAGAAATAAATTGTTTGTTTGTTTGTTTTAATAAATGACATAATTAAAATCCTATATATATACCCTCTTATAAAAGTTTCAAAGTGTTAGATGCATAACCCTTTCTAGATCTTAGAGTAGGAGGAAGAGGAGAGTGTTCTTCATTGGTGGATCAGGATTAGAGAATGATGGATGATGAGATCTAGGATAATCATGCTATGAATGAAAAATGTAATGGGATCCTCACATTCATCATTATAATATGTGTTATTCACTAATGATTGATACATAATTAAGGTATTTCTCATAATTTGTGGTTTTCCCCTTTTGATTAAAATATTGGGCATTAATTTTATCTACTTTTGATCTATGATAATTGTTCTTTACATAAGACTTGAAATTTATTGATTATATTTATTTGGTATAATTATTCCCTTGTTGCATATGTTATCAACTGGTTTATGTGATCATTAGAAAATAATTATTTACAAATAATGGTATACTTTGTTCTTGTGTTTCTCCCCTCCTCATTTATTGTATTTTTCATCATTGTCCAATGGGGTCATGGTTAGACATTTCCAAGGTAGGTTCGAGCATGATCAAACCCCAGATTCGTTGTGATATAATGAATGAAACACAAATCAATGGATTAATGGACAATTGGGATATATTTTTGTGAATAGATTGTAATGGTACCATGGTTTTAGGTTCATGGTCGAGGATATGATCAAGGTGTGATGAGGATGGTGGTTGATTGAAGGTGGTTTAGGATCAGGTCGGGATACCCATTTTCTCATTAGATGTGCAGAAATGATGTGAGATCTTGAGGGGATTATTCAATTCCACGAGCAATGGATGCACCTGGATCTCTAATTAGGTGTTTAGATATGGTCAATGTAGCAGTCTTATTAATTTTTTTAATAATAATAATAACATTAAAAAAGCATGTGATTTATGACAATAATTATTAATAATAATAATAATAAATTTTATAAAATAAAATTGAAAAATAATGGGATTTCACAGCTGGAAGAGTGGATGGTGTAGGATTTCAAGAAGATACATGGTTTGGGAAGAATTTATCTTCCCATTTGTCATTTTATTATTATTATTATTATATTATATCAAGGAGAGATAGTGGAACACAAGTAGGGTGGTGCCTCATGGTGATTTGCATGAACCTTCTTAATGAAGGGGGGCTCTAGCATGAAATTCCCCCATTCCCATTCTTCTTATAATATAATAGTATTAATAATAATGATAATGATAATGATAATGATAATGATAATAATGAAAATAATAATAATAATAATAATATTATTATTATTATTATTATTATTATTATTATTGGTATCAACCCATGTTTCAGTTATATCATTAAGTCAAGATTTAAGAATGATAAACCATCTGTGGCATAGAGAAACTGATATTGAGGTGGATATTTCAAAACTAATATCGGGTACTTAATTTGGGTTTATGTCATGGGCCCACAAAACTTCATTCGATTATGATGTAATGAAATGCATTTTTTCACTAGGTGACCGATTTAGGTAAGTGAATATCCTATCCCGAGTGTTTTTTCATGGGGATCACAATAGAATGATCTATTTGTCTATTCATAGACATTTATGAGGACATATCAATGGTTTGATGTTTTTTTTCATCAGACCAATGATGATCCTTATGCGTTCATCAGGATTTTAGTCAGACGTGTCATGTACTCTAGGACTCTGTGGGAATTCCTAGGGGTACACAGGCATGGCATGATACCTAGGCATGTCTAGGTACACATCTAAGAAGTAAAGCAGGACCACATGCCATGTACTTCTTGAGAATCTTCTACATCTCATATCTCCTTTGTTTGTACTCAAATTTAATCTCATGAGTAACCTCTCCTGAGTGTTTTTTCATATTTAAAATTATAGTGGTATTGATAGTGGCTATTGAGATATGATGTGAGACACTCCAAGAATAACGCTTCTTTAGGAAATGCTTGATGACATCAGTGATCAGGCAGGATCTTAAAAGAGAGTCCAGGGTTGGAAATCAACCTATCGTACCAAGGTGTGGGTCCCCTAGACACCTCTACCCACAATGTGGAAACCTCATACTATATCATGGCATGGGTCCTCTATCCATAGAGTGTAAACCTCCTATTGTGTCAGGGAATGGGTCCTCTGTCCACAGAGTGAAACCCTCCTCCTGTGTTAGGGAATGGTACTCTATCCATAGAGTGGAACCCTCCTACTACATCAGGACATGGGTCCTCTATCCATAGAGTGGAACCCTTCTACTATATCAGGGCATGGGTCCTCTATCTACATAGTGGAACCCTCCAACAGTTTCAAGGAATGGGTCCTATATCCATAGAGTGGAAACCTCCTATTATACCAAGGCATGGGTACTCTACCTTGGAGACTATGGTCCCTCATCTATAAAGCACAGTGGTGAGGTGTGGGTCCTCCACACAATTACCTCAGACAAATACACAAGATATTGGGCATCGATGATGGAATCTTGGAACTATTGGTAGACTCGTTATTCTTAATTGGGCTATGGAGATGAATATCCCCTTTTCTCTCTCATTTGGGCTTCTTATTGATCATATATGGTTTTTTTGTTATGGTTTTGGTCTCATATACTGATTGGAATACCTTATTTGTGATGAGATAACTACTTCTATCATGTCTTATATTTCTCCCTCTTCGATTTTTTGGGCATCTTACTAGGTATGTATGTACTCACCCCAAAATGGGATTTTCCCACACATGTCATGTCTTATGTAGAAGGAGGATAGGTTGGTGGAGATTTGATAGGATAATAGGGATTACCAGGTGTATTTTACCATGTATGGTGCTTGGGGACTATAGATTTTGAGATTTGATCTCTCAGAATTTAATTTTCTAGTTATTGTCATATTGATAAATATTTTCTAGCTGGGTGTGTATTTTTTTCCTTTTCTTTTAATATTATTCTATCATACTCTTTTGTATTCCCTAGAGGTTATTTCATAGATGAATTTTACTCTATATGTTATTGTATTTTATTATTATTCCTAATTACTTCTACATGGATATTATTAGGAAAGTGCATAGAGGTGCCCAAGATAGAGACCTCCCATTTTAGTTATGCCTTTCAGCAATATTCGCCAGCCCCTCGCCTGTGGAGGTGAGATTGGGGTAGTTACATCTCAACCTTTAACCAGTTAGGTAGGGCCTAGTGGGTCAGGTAATGGAAATATTATTCTTGACAATAATTCAACCACACATGATGTCAATTTAACCACAAATAATTTATAAAAATAATGTGTTGAGAAAACATTCATGTTAAATAAAACTCAAAGCATCACTTTTTCCTCAATCAAAAATAAATGGTTAGTTCTCTATTGCCATGTAGGTGAGAAAATCAAAAAGGAGTAAATATGAAATATAAAATGATATAAGTGAGGTAAAAGAAGACTTTGTGTATTTTAATGAAAAAAAATGATTACATTAAAACCTAATCCACTTGGAAAGGCTAAAGACCAAGTGGAAAATTGAGGATTTGATATAAATAAATATTTATGATCCAGAGTTATAGATTTATAACAATAGAACAAGTATGATTTAAATAGGTAATATCCACTCAAGTAGGCTTAATCAAGTTAGAAGGGGAAGCTTCTTTCACATGCATGAGATAGACAGTACAAGTTCCCACATGGAAATGAGATTTATTATTCTTTAAAAACTCACCATGATCTTCAATTCTTTCCATATGATCTTATTAAATTTTATTTAATGAATGAATCTAAATAAAAAGACTTAAATGGATTAAAATATAGGGATTAATGGATCACAAAATCAATTATTTTAATTGTAACATGTTGTGAATGAGGTTTTAGTCATAAAAGGTTATTAATAATTTGGATACTTTAGCTGATTTCACCCACCATGGAGTGGTTGAATTTTCCATGGCATGGATAGCTTATTCATCTTTGACCATGGTGATCTCAACTTCTTTATGGTGTAGGGATTTTATTCAATTAAGAAATGGATAAAATATTACCTGATTGCTTGGATAAATTTTTCTAAGTAATAAACCTTAAGAATATTTTTTTTTTCTTGAAGAAATATTACATAACAGCTTTGCTGAAATTTCACCAAGTATAAATCCTTATGTAACCTTTGAACTACATCTAAAAATATTTTGTACATATTATAATCAAAGGAAAATTTATTACATATGATCCTCTAAAATACTTACATGTTATCCAAAATCTTATGTACTTGCCAAAATTTATTATTCATGGAAAAAATATATTATGAATGTCTCTTATCTTCATTTAGAAAATAAAAAATTTGCATGAATCAACTTAGCCACAAAATTAATTACGCATCCCAAAATTTCTTATATGTCATCATAGATATATTGTGTATTCCCATACTTTTCCACTTCTTCCAATTCCTTTATTGTGTCTAAGGAATATATTTTATATAGCACCATTTCCCCTTACAGGAAAAATCAAATATCATAGGTTACATCCAAAGATGTTACATTTCACTTATAGAGCTATAACATAGCTAAGTTTTATTATTCTTTATCACTTTTATCATGTTTTTATGATTAATTTTATGAATATTAAAACTTTTATAATTTATTATGTTATTATTCTAGAAGATAATTCCTATTCTTTCTTACTACCTTACTTATATAAATGTATCCTTCTAAAATATTAAAATTCTGGACCTTGTTACTTCTATAGGAATTCAACTTTTGTAAGTTTCTAAATATAAAATTTTACCTAACATTTTGATTAACCTATTATCATCTAGATTATCTATAATAATATCATAACACTAAAATTCAATATGGTATTGTTTTAATGATTAAAAATTAAATTAAACAATTTTAAGAAATATTTAATTCATTTTCATAGTAAAATTCAAAATCTTATTATAATCCAAATATGTAATAATTACCCATAAAATACCAAAATACTGGGGATATTATCAATCAATTAAAATATAAAAAAAATAGAAAATATATGTTTCTTCAAATGAATTGATGTGATTTATTATATGTTTTATATTAATTCTTGATTTATTTTCCATGTATTCATACACTATATATGATAGTGTATATGTGGGTCACTTTGTGAGATTCTATTGAGTTTTATGATCGCACTATGCACAAGAACCTCATTTCGCATGAAGGTTTTATAATCTACTTCTAGGTGACAGGGAGTATAGGTAATCTAGCCAAAGGAGTTGGATAGATGTTGGGAGACTGTTCTAAGGAAGGAATTGGGTTTATAGTCAATTATCCTCTATTTTTGTTTCCTCTTTATTTATATTAATCATCCCAATGGTCTATCCTTGTTGTATGATTTAATAAAAATTACCTTTTTATTTTCACAAACACTTTTATATAAAAAATGAGAAAAAACACGAGTTCAAAGTACAAATCATCAGATACCATAAGTGATTTCATAATCATTAAAAGGTAGTTTAATCCTATTAGAAGAATTATTCTAATATAATCTCCATTGAAGTGCATTTACCTCTATATCTAGATCATCCTTGATTAGGTCTTCAAATTAGTAATTCATATTGTCCCATGTTTTAATATACTCCACCATATTTATCTTCCTTGCATTGAATCATCTTTCCAAAATATGGTCTTTCTTGTTGATCCACTCCCTTTTATCCTTATTTTTTTTCCACAAGTGTCATTCTCTCAACCATCTTATAAATATCCTCTTGGGTGGTGTTAATCAGAAACAACTCCAACATTTCTTCTTCATAGTTAATGATAAACTCCCATATTTCACCTTTATTTAAATCCTCCTTACCAACCGCCCACTACTGATCATACAACACATCCTTTATAAGGGAATCCCGGTAAGTGATGACCACACTGTAAGATTATTCCACCACTACTAATCCTCTCGCCCTCTCTTACGTTTTCTATCAAACTACCATCCTACTACTGATCCTTAGAATTGCCAGTCATTCAATTTAGTTTCATTAATATTGGGTTCACAGTCTATCACCTTGTCCTTTGTCTTTTTGGTGGACCTTGTATCCATTGGTTTGGGTAAGTAAGAATAGTCCATTTTTTCACTTTATATTTCTATCTTTTAAGTAGAATACAACTCCACAAATCTTGATTTCCTTTTTAACCCTTACTCCTCCTCAAGTTTTGTATCCCACTACTGTGTATTTATTATGCATTATCTCCTGATAATTGACTAAGATCCCATCACTAGACTCTACCCTAGATAATACCTTCCCTTCATTCATGTTATTTTCACAAAATTGATCATGTTCCTGGACCAACTCTTCACTCCCAAAACCTTCAAAGTGATTTCCTATATTAATACCCAGCATCTCCCTTATAGGGATTGACCGGATCACTGCATTCACCCCACCCCCTATAACCCGCATCCTATAATCCTAAACCTTGGAGCATGTTGTAACTCCCTACCTTTCCATATGAATCACCTCTTCATGAATAGTTTTATAACCATGTTGCACTGCCTCTGCATCCTTTAACCCCTCCCTACCATTAAACCCATTTCTTGATTGCACTACCTCCATGTAGGTTGTGTCCTAGGATGCATTGATGCTTTGATCAAACATTCATGTTATACACACCCCCTCTTTTCCCTCTAAATCGGACGGGGATTGCACCACCAAATTGCACTCAACCAAATGAAATCATAAACTACCATAGACATCCAGAACCTTTAGATCGAGGTTCCAAGGGCTTGCCTCTTTCTAGGGGAGAAAATATTTTATTACTTCATATGAACCAAATAGGTAAATTGAATCTAAAAAAAGATAAGAATGAATATTGGTAGGGCATATGTCCTGTGTACCACCAAACTAATCATGTTCTTCCATATTTTCATACATGGACACCAAACCCTTGTCCCCAAGACCTTACCAAAAAAACCATGTCCATATTCTAGTGGTAGTTCTTATCCTCTCGTCAACAAACTATCATTAGATGACCCAATTGCTTTCATATAGAGAAAAAATCCATCAACATCTCAAAGATAATTGGTTGATAGTATCATATATCTTCCCCAATATAAATCCAAATTAACTATACTAGCATTCTTGTAACATAAACTTCAACATAAATACATGGGGAAATGGGGTGACAAACATCACTAGTTCTACTATAAAAACAAACATATCAGCCAACCAAATTCCCTATAATTCAAATAATCAAAGGATTATAAAAAGGAATATGGGGTTTTGGAAAATTAACCCAAATAACTATTTTTAGGGAGTCAAGTTTCATGTGGAAATAATAAGACCGCTTGAATAGGAAGAAGCAGGACCTATTGCAAACACAGGGGCATTGGATTAGGCCTTTATCAGGTCATTCTATAAATAAAAGTGAATCATAATGTGTATATTACCAAGAATACCAATTTTTTCTCATTCCTATAATCCCCAAGCTCTGAAAAAAAAACGTGTTGAACAAATACACCGATGGCCAGTGATCATTGAAGAATGAAAACAATGTCATATTCAAATGGTATGAGGCATTAGAGAACTCTGAAGTTGAGAATGAGAGTTGTAGGAACCCTTTGAAAAATTTTGGGATTTTAGGAAAAATAGAAATCATAGGGAAAGGAGAAATGAATAGGGCTTATAAAAGGGAAATAAAGGACAATATAGAACCCCCTCAAAATTTGATGGAGTTCCATCCCCCTTCAGATAGGGAGGGACCGACGTAGTGGCCATCACTACCTAGGTCATGTCGAGAGGTCATCAGAGTGGGATCTTAAAGAAATCTTGTTATGATCAGGATTGTCCCCTCACCAAACCTTATTATATGATTATATGATCACCATGGGTACATAATTATTATCAAATATTGATGTTATATATTATTGATTTTTGGATTTTAGATGTAATTACTTCAGTTTAATTTGATGTTGATTGATGATCCTACTATTTAACTACTATTGTTGTAGTGGTACTGAGAGTATAGTCTCTCCAAATTTATCATATACTATTTGCAGTAGTTAGAAGATTCTAGAATACGGGAATGCTTGTTTGAGGTCATATGGTTCCCCAGCTAGAGTTCCTTTTAGGTTATTTCATTCAATTTTTTACACTACTAAATTGGAAGAACAATAGATTTGTTATTTAATTTAGTTGATTTAAATTTTTTGGATGAAACATAGATAAGAAATAAATTTATCTAATGATTATATTTTCAATATGTTTTATAGATCATGTAATATTAGTAATAGTGAATAGGATGATATAGATTATATTGTGAAAATGAAAATAGTGGTTTGATATGAATGGAAATTTTTGAAAAATTATTGAGAGATTGGATAAATGTGAAGAGATGGGATTTTGTAATGGTTATATTAAATATACAACATTATTAGTAATACTAAAATTATATAACTTGAAATAAAATAATTAAAAGAGTAAAACTAGTTTCATCAAAACAACTTTAACTACTGAAGTATATTTCAATAGATAAAAGTGATCTTCCATGTTGAATATACAAATATAAATGAATTTAATTTCCTATGGGTATGAGATATAAAAACATGATTTCCCTAAAAATTACATGATATTTCTAAAAGAGTGTAAATATATACAAAAATTTCCCAAGTGTGATATTTTATGATATAATAAAAATAAATCATTGAATTGAATTGTGTATGATACATTTCAATCATTCTAAGATTTTAATGATATTGTGGAAGTTTCTAGGTTGTAAGTCAGTTTACTTAGCATGCTGATAAAAAAAATTAGTATGGTAAACTTTAATACCTTGAAGATGCTCCTTGGTGGAATAAAATTGACAATAAGTATACTAATTCTAGGAATGATTCGTGAAACCTTTTCTTGTGTTATCTATGGATGGAATTAATTAAAATAATATAGAAAATAAATCCATATTATATGGATAGTTATGTTGGTGAATTATAACTTACCACCTTGGTAATGTATGAAGCATAAGTATGTAATGTTGTTGTTTCATATTTGAGGACCAAAATAGGATAGTAATGACATTGACATTCATTTGGATCCACTTTTTGATGTTTCGAAATTTTTGTGGGATACAAGTGTTATTATTTATGATGATCACAAAAAGAAGATTTCATATTGACATCCATGCTGTTTTGTATGAAAAAATGACTTTACTACTTATGATAATTTTTCAGTGTGCAACATAGTGTCATGTATATAAAGAAGATACATGGTAAATTAGGTTAAAACATAATATAAAGACTATACTTCTTATACATCATATTTTTGTACCTTGATGACATCAATATTGATCATGAAAAAAAACACTCAATTGGAATTCATAGAAAGGTTTTTCAACTTATCCATTAACATGAGACAAACTATTTGATAATGTAAAGGATATTTCTAGTGCATATATGATGTATATTATCAAAATTCCTCTATCTAATTAATACAGTGTTTTATTAAAATTTAATTTTATTATTTTTTTCCATATATTTATATAGAAATTTCATAATATCTAGATAAGTTAATCATCTTTTTTAAATATTTAAGTCCCCATATTCATTTTATAAAAGAAGGTAAGATGAATCCATATAAAATTATAAGAAAAAAATAGAATATTTTTCCAAATTTTTTATGATAATGAAATAGTTTCAAAATGATTTTTAATATCTACCATGAAATGGGTAAAAAATTATACTCTAATTATTATTATGATAAAAAAATATTAACAGGAAGTAATCACTACTTTTTAAATTTTTCTAGAGATCACTAGATGTTAATTCTGATAAATCTAGTTAATCTAACTATATATTTTATATTATCATATTTTAAATAAATTTTTAATAATATGTATCAATTTTCATGTTTTCTTTCACAGTGAAATGATAATGTATCAAATTCTAAATCATTTATGGAAAATAGGCACAAATAAGAAACTAGTGGATTAATATAGATGGAAATCTTTTCAGGTATATATATTACCATTTCATTATTGAAGCATATATCATTTAATTTTTTTATAGTTTTCAATGTTAACATAATTTCCAAAATAAACAAATATTTATGACTATGGATACTCACTTATAAAATTATAAAGGATGTTGTGAACTATATAGCAAGTAAAATTCCACAAAAGGTATCTATTATATGTGTTTATTTTTTTCTTTCATTTAAAAAATTTATTAACCATTTTCTTATTTATATATTTAGTAATATACTAATAATTGTGATAAATCATTTTCATAATATTAAATAGACTATTTTAAGGATAAATGGGTAGGTTACATTGTGACACAATGTTTACAAGAATCATGAATAGTTATTTTTCTATCACTTATTAATTTATTTTTTATTATATAATTTGTAAATTATAAGAGTGAATTATAAATAATTATAACATGGAATTTTGGAAGAATGGATGATATTTTATATTCTTAATTTTAAAGAAATATTTTAGTTAAAAAACATTCACATGCTCGAAACTAAGAAAATGAGTTCATAATGTCATAAAAAAGTAAGACAGTAATCCTCAATTCATTTGTGACCTATAGTAATGAAATAAATGTCATTATGATGTGCATTATGTTCATAATGGTTGAAATATATTTTTTTAATGAAACTTTTATATAAGTTAAAAACCCACATGTCAATTTCTTAAAATCAAGAAAACAAGATTATGTTAAGGTGAAACACTAGGAAAATTATTGATTAATCATTTGTGACATGTAGAAACGATCCACACATTATTCCGAAACACGGTGTGGTTTAAATGAGTGAAAGTGTGTTTTGTTACTTTAGAAGGGTTATCTAACTTAAAAACATATGTCATGTGCTCAAAACTTAAAAACAAGTTTGAATTATCATGTAACTTTTTTAAAATGATATTTTATTCATTTTTATCTATAGGAATGGATTGAAAATCATTCCTATTTTTGGCATGGTCTAAATGATTTATTGTGTGTATTTTCAATTTAAAAGTCATATTTTCGTTAAAAAAATCTATCATATGATCAAAATCAATAAAAAAATCTCAATCTTCCATGAAAATTTAGATAAATAATCATTGAATCATTTTTTTAAATTGTTGGAATGAATGAAACCTCATTTAGATGTGTGGAGTGGTTAAAATGACCAAAAGTTCATTTTTCAATTTTAGGTGTTATATGGGTTAGAAAAAAGTGTGACATGTTCATAACTAAGGAAAATATCCCTAATTATCTGGAAAATCTAGTAAAAAATGATAAGACTTATTATCAACCTATAGGACTAAACCACACTTCATTCAGACCCATAGTGTGTTCAGAACGATCAAAAGTTTGTTTTTCATTTTAAAAGTTTTGTCTAGGTTAAAAACATGTTCAAGTACTCAAAATAAATAAATAAAGATTAGATAGTCATGAAACATTATTAAAATGTTCTTAATTTAATTTTTTCCCTATAAGAAAACTGTAAGTTATTTTGATTCTCAGTTTGGTTAACATGACTAACAGTACATGCTCTAAATTTTAATGTTAGGTTTTTTGTTAAAATGTGCTTGAAATGCTCAAAATAGAATATACAAGATCAGATTTTTACAAAAATAATGAAAAATATCTTTTGTTCTTTTTTTCTTATAATATGAAATTGCATGTAATTTTGAGGTGTTGTGTGTTTAGAATGATTGGAAGTACATTTTTAGGTTTTTAAGTGTCATCTAAGGGAAAAACATGGATCATGTTGTATTTGGCGCTAAATGTTTTTCATTTAAATTTCATTTCATTTATCCACATTATTGTTTTCATGTTTGTTCATGATTGTATGGCTATTGATTATTCACATTCCAAGCATGGATTTTCTCAATTTACTTATCTCCCTATAATTTAATTATTTATCCCATCTTTTAATTCCATAAATAAGAGGGTTCAATTGAGTTCATCAATCATGAATGATCAAATGGCCCCAGTACAGCTATGTAAGTTTTCTTCTATGTTTATTTTCTCTCATATATTAAGGCAATATACACCTTTCCCTTGAGGCCTAGGCTCCATATAATTTTTTTCAACTGTATTTTGTTTGTTATGTGAATGGTTGGGTCAATATTTATCATCTACATAGCTTCCATTCTACACCATTTATTACTTATCCAATCTCTTCCCCTAAGAATAATGATTTCACCACTTATTCATCCTTTGGAATTGTATTTGGATTGTTTATTTTGTATGGTTATTCTTGGTGAGTAAGAGTGGTGGAACTATCGATTCTTAGTGAGATTTCAAGTGAAATATGGGAGACTAAGGTCTTTTGGATTGCCTTTCAGTCTATGAAGTTTATGATCCTGATATCCTATAATTGTTTCTCCATTTTAGAGTATATCTTTTCAAGACGATGAATTATTGGGATCTAGATGACAACACCATGATCTTGGAGCTTATAACTCAACATATTCCTTCATAACTATATTTATGTGTAGAAATATGGTTCTTTAATTGATTTCATTTTTGTACTTTATGTCTCGACTATATCTTTTTTTTTTGTGCATGTGTGATTTAATCCAGAAGTGGAAAATTGAACTCCTCATTATGGAGTAGATCACTATAACCAGGTTTATCATGGTCAGACTCCTCTTATAGTTTCTCTATTATTTCTTATTCTCAAGTATTATATCTTATTACTTGTTTATTTTAGTAATAAATAGTTTCTTTTAGTGGTGTTATTTTCCTGAGCATATAATAAACATGATCTGAATCATGTTATATCAGTGTTTTTTACTTATTTACTTTTCTATTTCTAGTAAAATGTTTTTCCAATTTGATTCATTTAACTAATTAATTTTTAAAAATTAATAAATTATTTTTTTAAACACTTTGTAATGTATCAAAATGCATCAATAGATCTTGGATGATTATTGAGTACAACCATATCAAAGCTTTCTAAAATAATTAGTATCATAGCCTTTTAAAATATTAAATATGTGTTCTATAAATTTTGAGATAGAAAATTTTGATGTTGAAAATGAATTCAATCAATGGAGAATTGACATAAATACTCTCTTGGACCATAATGAACTGATTGATGCTATTAGTGTTCCTAAAAAGAAGGTCACAAACCTATCCCCCGATGGATAGACTCTTGTTATATATTTTCATGTCTCTGATGATATTTATAATATGACATGTAGTCTTATTTTTTTGTCCTTAGGTGGTAAAGTTCTTCGGGAAGTTTCTTTTGAGTCTTATTTTACTAGTATATGTTCTAAATTAGAATCTCGATATTGACCAAATCTTTAGTTGGAATATTATACAAGAAAATGAGGCATTATAATTTCAAGATTCATCCCAGGTCTTCATTCATGGCCCATCATGATGATTTTAATAAACTATTATTAGATATTTTGAACATATATGTTTAAATAAGGGATGAGGACCAGTCCATAATTCTATTAAAATCATTGGATGAGTCCTTTAATTCTATTAAAGACTCAATTTTGTACAGTTCGGATACTCTCACTCTTCAAGAAGTTAAATCTACTTTATTATATTAAGAAATTCAAATGATAGGCGTTATCAAGAGTGAAGCTGAGGGTTTGAATGATATATGAAAAGTGAGTATAAGTATTGGCGATGAGAGAGGAGTCACCCGAGGGAGAATGAATTATTTCCACAAATAAGGTGATTAAATGTTTCTAATGAAATCAACATTAGCGTATTAAAAATAATTTCCCAAAAAATAATAAATATTATAAAGAAAAATAATAGTGATCATTATTTTTAGTTGAACGGTATTTTGACATGGTCAGTGTGTTGAATTTTTTTATCATGACATCTCTAGGGAGTGGAACCTAAACATGAGATTCTCCTTTCACATATTTACAAATATAGAGTACTTCACTGAATTAAAAGAGAGTTAATTGGTTATTTATATTTATAAAACAATAAATGTTTTCACATTATAGTGATTGGTTATTTTTCTATAAAACTTCTTGATGGGATGGTTAAGACTCTATACACTAATATAAAAGTGGGTTTATCCAGTGTTAGGGATTTAACAGCACTAGCTAAAAGTACTATTAAAGGGGTTATTTAAGAACAATTTTTTTAGTAGTGTTAAAGGGGGTCCTTAATAGTTCTAAAAAAAGTGTTGTTAAAGGGGGGCCTTTATAAGTGCTTTTAAAAGAGCCCTAATAAAGTGGGGGTCTTTATTAGCACTTTTTTAGAAGCGCTAGTTGTAAAGACCCGTAAAAGTCAAGGAAATTTTTTTCTTAATTTTATTTGGAATTTTACAAGAACGCAGTTTCTGACAGCACGTGATTCTGAGGCCCGGTGTGCCCAGAATCATTTTCCGAAGTTTGGCTCGGGTACGTTCAGTGAACGAATGAGTGGGTTTTTATAACTTTTGAACCGGTGCTCAGACTTGAATTCCAAGGGAACCGATGGAATCTCAGCGCCGGTATTTTCTTAGAAACGCCTCTTCCAGAGTTGCTTTTTCTCAGGTGTGGTTTTTAAATTTTGGGGTTCAGTGAAGAAAATAAAATAAAGTGCTGCGACAACTTTATTTTATTTCACTTAAATCCACTTAAGCTAAGTTGAAGCGGATAGGGTGGAACACAAAATATCCTACCCACCTGGTAGGATATTTGTGAGGTGGGGCCCGCACGAGCCCCACCGTTTCTTTACCCCTAAGAAACGCACCCGCAAAAACTCTTCTTTATGAAAGTCAACTGATGCATTTTCTAAATTCTTAACGCCCCTATTAATTGGGCGGTTTTTTCGTTGAAAATTAATTCTATGAATTAATTTGTTCATTACTTATCTTTGAAATAAATTGTTGCCATGAGATTAAAAATAAGACCAACACTTGTCTTTTGAGGTGTGTCTTATTTAGAGGATTTGGAGAAATCTCTGAAGCTAGAAGATCTTCATCTTTCTTCGCGAAGAATGCGAAAAACGCGAAGAACGCGAAGAACGCCGGCCTTCGACGAAAGGTGACGAAGAACAATGACGATTCTACTTCTGCGAAGATTCTTTCCCCACGAAAAATCTTCGATCAAATGCTTGAGATCGTCGACGCGACGTCATGTACAGTGACGGCGCGACGCCCCTTCCGCGACGCAATGATCCTCTTCTTCCGCGAGGGTCAATCCCGCGAAGAACGCATGTTCGACGACTACGACGAGGTAGGGGTTGTTTCTTTTTAAATATTCATGATTTATATCCCCGGTTGTTAAATATGATTGTTGTGAGACTTTAAAAACCACTAACGAGGTGGGTGCGGACCAACGAACAAGTCCGAACACACTGCCCTTCTTGTTGTTATGCGCGGATTGGCGGGCGACGACAAATGGGGCCGCAAGTTAATTTTGAAGGCTTTGTAGTGAAGAACGAGTCCCGGGACGAGCACCGACAAAGACCGCGCGCAAATCGGACCACCGGAGCACGTCCGGTGGTCCGCGGAACCCCCCGCCAGCACGGCGGCCGGAGGCGGCGGCCGGCAGCGGCCGGCCGCCAGGATGCGGTGGTGCCCGGTGCGCAGCCGGGAAGACCCGCCGCAGCTGAAACTGCGGTGGCGCTGGCCGGTTTCGTGGCCGCGTGGGACCGCGGAGGAGGGACACGGCTTAAGCCGCGTCCGGGTGTCACGGAGTGGCCCCCGTGCGGGGGGCCGCGACGGCCTTGCGCGGTGCCTGGCCAGCGCCAGCGTGTCGGCCGAGCCACCCGGCCAGACCACCGGGTCGGGCCGCGCCCTTCCAGGCCGGGCCGCGCCGGATGGGTCGGACCCGGACCCAGGTCGGGTCGACCCGGTTCGGGCCGACCTAGGGGGGTTGGGCCGGGTCGGTTCGTGCCCAGACCCCCCGTTTTCGGACCTTTTGGGTCTTTTCCCGGTATCTTGAGCTACGAGACTCCGATCGATTCACCGTCAGTGGTGATGCGATCCTTGGATCAAGATGGTCGTTTCGGTATATTACACTCAAGGTTTCAGAATACTTTGGGTTTGGCCGGGTTGGTTCGTACACGAAACCAACCGGGCCCTTGGAGCGGAAACGCTCATAACTTGAGCTCCGGACGTCCGATTGACGTGTCGTCGACTTTTTTGGATTCCTCTTAGTGAGACGGATCTTTTGGCTTACTCCGCCTGAGGTTTGGACGTAGGTGGAGTATGATCGGGTTGGTTTTTCCTTAAAAACCAACCGGGCCCCAGGAACGAAAAGGCCAATAACTCTTAGACCGAGCTTCTGATTGACGCGCCGTCTGCGACGTTGAGTTCCTGTTGACGATACGAAACTTTTGGATACATCAAATCTAGACTATGTATCAGTTGATGTATCAGCCTCTCGGCTCGTGGAGCGGACCCTCCCGAACGAGCTTGATGTGTGCGGGAACCCTAGTGCTGGCTGCGAATTCGACGACGACTGTGTAGAGATCCTCAGTGGATTCGACGACGATTGTGGAGATATCCTCAGTGGATTCGACGAAGAATGTTCATAGATCCTCAGTGGATTCGACCACGACTGTGCAGAGATCCTCAGTGGATTCGACGACGACTACAGCACTCAACGATCCCTTGTGGATCAGTGCTACCGATCCTGTGTGGGTCTGATCCTGTGTGGGTCAGCGCTCAGCGGTCCTGTGTGGGCCAGCGCCTACAGATCCTATGTGGGTCTGATCCTGTGTGGGTATTTGCGGGGGTTAGTTACCTATCTATCATGTGTGGGTCAGATCCTTTGTGGGTCATTGCGGGGGTTAGTTACCTATCGATCCTGTGTGGGTCAGAAACTTTGTGGGTCATTGCGGGGGTTGGTACCTATCGATACTTTGTGGGTCTGATGGCTTAGATGAATCAGTGGCAATATCTGGTCATCTTTATCGTCATATGAAGTAGTATACCTTTGTGAGATGAATCCTATTTTTCTTCCCTATGTGGATTGTGTTGTTCTGTCCTGTGTGGATTTACGTTTTTCTTTCCTGTGTGGACTGGGTTGTACTTGGGTTCGGATGTTGGAGCCGAACGAGAATTGATGTCTTAGGTATATGTATGGGCATATACCTAAGCAGTGTCAGATGTTACTTCGTGATTGTATCTTTCCTTTGTGGATTATCCTTTATGGATTCTGGGAGACCTTCGGGGGTCTCGGGGTCCCTACTGAGTAGCTTATACTCACCCCTGCACAGGCTATGCCCGCACTACGTTGTGTTGGTTTCAGACGACGGACAACGCTGATCGTGGTTGAGACTTGCGGAGCAAGACATTACCTGGAGGTGGACCACTTGGCGGGACGTACTCGGAGCGGTCGGCTGGACCCGAGGAGCAGAGGAGCCTATCTGTACCCACCCTTCAGGTGGGATTTCCAGTGGACAGCTCAACATTGCAGCTTTACTTTTCAGTTGCTGTTTTTCCTTTCCAGTTGTACTTTACTTCAATTTGGGTTTGTATACTGGGCCACTTACATTTCCGCACTTACTGTTGTACCAGTTTTTACTTAGTGTTTACTTCTGCCTGCTTGCTCTGTGGTGTTTGTGGTTTACTTTTCAAAGGCAATGCCTTCCCTTTTTCTAGGATTTACACCTTGGTGCTAGTCGCCAGCCCCTAGCCTCTGGAAGGCGGGCTTGGGGTAGTCACGGCACGGGCCCTGAGGACGGTTCGTGACAAATTGGTATCAGAGGAGTTCGGTTCTACCGTAGACTCTGATCTTTTTATATGTGAAGTAATAGTGTTTAGCGTATTGGGTGTGGTTATCAGTTCAGGGAGTCCAGTGTTGGTGCGGCGGCCAACGTATCCGTACACCAGGACCCTGACTTCTGATTTCCGACTTAATGCACAAAAGCATTGATTGCATGTGTGAGTTTGAAGGTTTCTTTGTGATTACTTTGTGTCAGCTCACCAGGTATATTGTTCTGACCGTGGCACATCTATTTCCTTTTTTAGGATGGCCCCACGACGACAGCTAGCTAGGGTTCCGAGAGTTGAGCATGACAACAGCCCACCGAGCGACGAAGCCTTAGTGCAGGGCCCTTTGACAGCTGAGGCACCGGTGGTACCATTACCCGTCGAGCCACCGATGCTTCCAGCACCAGCTACTAACGACGCACGTCGCCTCAGTGCACTGCATGAGTTCCAGTGCCAGCGACCGCCTAGGTTCCATGGGGAGATGGACCCCCAGGCAGCCGAGGACTGGCTGGTGGTAGTTTTACGAGTTTTCCGGTTAGTGAGGACACCAGCAGACCTCATGGTGATCCTCGCAGCGAGCCGACTGCACGCGGCAGCGGGCCGATGGTGGAGCTTGATGCTAGAGGTGCACGATGAGGCATCTCTTATCTGGAAGGACTTTGAGAGCCTCTTCTGCTCAGAGTTCATCCCAGCCACCCTTCGTGCGGTGCGCATTCAGGAGCTTCTTCAGCTACGGCAGGGTAGCATGACGGTCGCCCAGTACTCGGCGAGATTTACCGATCTCTCGCGCTACTCGACAGACATGGTACGGGACCCATTCTTCCAGGCCCAGACCTTTGAGCAGGGATTGAGACATGATATCAGGGCATCGCTGATCTCCCTCAGCATTCCGACCCAGGCAGGAGTACTGGAGCGAGCCCTTTTGATCGAGAGCTTTCTTGCTGAGACTTCTCCAGCGGCGAGACATACCGCGGGGCGGCACGTAGCAAAGTCTTCTATGGCAGGCAGTCGACGGATGACTAAGGGGTCCAGGCAGACCATACCCTCATGCAGACAACCTCAGGACATTGGCTCAGCAGTGCGGGGCACACAGCGTGGAGCCAGTCTTTCGAGAGGCAGGCAGTGCTACACATGTGGCGAGCAGGGCCACATGGCTCGTGACTTCCCAACCCACCGTGCCGAGGAGCATCAGACGGTTGAGAAGGCACCGAGGCAGAGGCAGAGGGTCGACTGTGGAGGTCCGCAGGGAGCAGGCGGACGAGGCAGAGGAGCTGGCCGAGCAGCAGGTGGTGGGCGACGCTTTGAGTATCTACCACCACCACCACTAGGAGGTCCACCTCCGCCACAGGGAGCTGGCGGGTAGAGACAGGCACAGCTCCAGGCAGCGGAGGCCTATGACCACGGCACGCCTGAGATTATTTGAGGTACGATCTGTGTCTATTCCACCCTTGCTTCAGTTCTTATAGACACAGGAGCGATTCACTCTTTCATAGCTGCTGACCTTGTTCAGAGCTCGGAGATTCTGACAGAGCCGTTGGCTCGATCCTTACGGCTAGAGACTCCTACGGGAGCAGACTCGATGATTACACACTGGTGCCGGCAGTGTGATCTTACTCTAGGAGGCGAGATCTTTGGCTGGGATCTTCTTGTAGTGGCGTCGAGGCATTACGACGTCATCTTGGAATGGATTGGTTATCTACAGTCCATGCATAGATTGACTGTATTAGGTGCAAGGTGCGATGTGTACGCACCGACAGGAGCAGGTTCACCTTCACCGGTGAGAAGGGAACCTTTGCAGCACAGGATGGACTTCCGCAGAGGAGAGGACATCCCATCACTCATCAGTTAGCTAGTCTCATCCTAGGAGTAGTTGACGTGCGGAGCCCTAGTTTTCCTGCAGTGGTGGATCAGTATGCGGACGTCTTTCCCGACGACGTTCCAGGACTACCTCCTCGCAGAGAGGTAGACTTTTTTATTGACCTGTACCCCGGGACAGCCCCGATATCGACTCCAGCATATCGGATGGCCCCTGCTGAGCTTCGAGAGCTATGAGTACAGTTGGAGGACTTGCAGGGTAAGGGATTCATCCAACCCAGTGTTTCACCCTAGGCTTCCCCGATATTGTTCGCCAAGATGGAGGATGGGAGCTTGCGACTTTGTGTCGACTATCATCGCCAGAACCAGGTGACAGTGAGGAAAAAGTATCTGCTACTAAGGATTGATGACCTCTTCGATCAGCTCAAGGGAGCACGGTGGTTCTCGAAGATAGACCTCAGGTCAGGCTATCATCAGCTCAGAGTTCGGGATGAGGACGTGCAGAAGACGGCCTTCAGATGTCGGTATGGCCACTATGAGTTCTTGGTTATGCCATTCGGTGTAACCAATGCTCCATCAGTGTTCATGGGCCTCATGAACACGATCTTTCAGCCATACCTCAATCGATTTTTCGTGGTCTTCATCGACGACATTTTGATTTACTCGACGACTGAGGAGGAGCACGCCTACCACTTACGGGTTGTACTAGACACACTCCGAGAGCACCAGCTTTATGGAAAGATCTCGAAGTGTCAGTTCTGGATACGTGAGGTCCACTTCTTGGGACACATCATCTCTGAGGCAGGAGTTGCAGTGGATCCTGTGAAGATCGAGGCAGTGCTAGCTTGGGATCCACCCAGGATCATGACAGAGGAGCAGAGTTTCTTGGGACTAGCCAGATACCATTGGAGATTTGTGCTAGACCTCTCCAGAGTTGCATCACCACTCTCAGCTTTGACAAAGAAGTGGAAACCCTTTGTGTGGTTATACAGATGTCAGCAGAGCTTCCAGGAGCTGAGACAGAGATTGACCAGCGTACCTATCTTGAGGTTACCAGAGGAGGGGATAGGGTACGTAGTCTACTGAGATGCATCAGGAACCGGACTCGGATGTGTCCTGATGCAGGAGAGGGAAGTGATCACCTATGGATCACGTCAGTTGAGGCCACATGAGCAGAACTACGCTACCCATGACCTGGAGTTAGCAGCTTTGGTCTTCGCTCTGAAGACATGGAGACACTATCTGATGGGAGAGCACTTTACAGTCTTTTCTAACCATCAGAGTCTCAGGTACATCTTCTCTCAGAAGGACATGAACCTGAGACAGCGGCGATGGCTCGAGTTCCTCCAAGAATATGACTTTGAGATAGTCTATACTCCTGGGAAGGGTAACGTGGTAGCTGATGCTCTCAGCAGGAGGACGTGCATTCAGCTACTTGAGGAGGCGACAGAGCAGCTATCCGCCTTGCAGATATCCTTTGTGGATAGATATGGAGTAGCTTTCCTTCAGTCACTCACAGTCTCTCCTCCACTACTACAGCAGGTCAGAGAGGCATAACATGGGGATGATGACTGTGAGACGCGGCGTGCATAGATATCCTCAGGACAGGCACTTGATGGTTTCTCCTTTGGAGCAGAGCACGACGTCCTTTTCAAAGGACGTACCTTGGTACCAGTTGCATTACGGAAGGAGGTGTTGAGAGAGTTTCACACTTCTCCTTTGGCGGTACATCCTAGAGTGGCGAAGATGTACCAGGACCTCAGACGACAGCACTGGTGGCCAGGCATGAAGAAGGTTGTGGTAGAGTTCGTTTCTCGATGCCTCACCTGCCAGTAGGTGATGGCAGAGCATCAGGTACCAACAGGCTTCGTACAGCCCTTCGAGGTCCCAGAGTGGAAGTGGGACAGCATATCTATGGACTTCGTGACTGGACTTCACGCACTTCCAGAGGTCACGACTCCATTTGGGTGATTGTCGACCGACTCACCAAGTCGGCTCACTTCTTACCCATCAGAGAGCAAGGCTCAGTGGAGAGCTTGGGACATATCTACGTTCAGGAGATTGTACGGCTTCACGGTGTGCCATCATCTATCATCTCTGATCGAGATGCTCGCTTTCCTTCCCGGATTTGGAAGGGGTTGCAGGAGGCATTCGGGACGCAGCTACATCTGAGCACCGCCTTTCACCCTCAGACGGATGGTCAGACGGAGAGGACCATTCAGACTCTCGGGGACATGCTCTGCGCATGTGTCCTCGAGTTTGTTCGCAGCAGGGAGGACCACCTACCCTTGGTGGAGTTCGCGTACAACAATAGCTACCACTCCACCATCAGGATGGAACCGTACGAGGCGTTGTACGGCCGACCTTGCAGATCTCCTTTGTGCTGGACAGACCCTGGGGAGTCAGGACTTGTAGGAATAGAGATGGTCTGGGCCACAACAGAGAAGGTCCAGATCATCCAGGAGAAGATGAGGATAGCTCAGAGCCGACAGAAGTATTATGCTGACAGGAGGCGGAGGCCACTAGAGTTCGAGGATGGCGACCACGTCTTCTTACGTGTCTCACCTCGACGTGGTTTACGGAGATTTGGCCGAGGTGGCAAGTTGTCTCCACGCTTCATCGGACCCTTCCAGGTCCTCAGCAAGATTGGCGAGGTGTCTTATCACCTGGATCTACCACCTCAGTTACACCGGGTGCACTACATCTTCCACGTATCTCAGCTGAGGAGATACGTGCACGACCCGACGCATATCATTGACCATGGGGAGATGGACGTTGATGATGGGGTGACTTTTGCGGAGGTCCCGGTGGAGATCAAGGATCGACAGGAGTAGGTCCTACATGGACGATCGATTCCTCTTGTGTGCATCAGATGGCAGCATGGGAACCTCCAGGAGAGAACTTGGGAGCGGGAGGCTCAGATGCGTGCTCAGTACCCACATTTGTTTCCCTAGTTTATGATGTATCTTTACGGGGACGTAAAGTCCTGAGATGGGAGTGATGTAAAGTCCCGTAAAATTCAAGGAAATTTTTTTCTTAAATTTCTTTGGAATTTTACAAGAAATCAGTTTCTGACGGCACATGATTCCGAGGCCCGGTGTGCCCAGAATCATTTTCCGAAGTTTGGCTCAGGTACGTTCAGTGAACGAACGAGCGGGTTTTTATAACTTTTGAACATGTGCTCGAAATTGAATTTCGAGGGCACCAATGGAATTTCAGTGCC
Organism: Viscum album; assembly: GCA_963277665.1. Lineage (NCBI taxonomy): Eukaryota > Viridiplantae > Streptophyta > Magnoliopsida > Santalales > Viscaceae > Viscum > Viscum album. The sequence goes on along the minus strand of OY728123.1, from coordinate 781,155,414 downwards.
AGTATTTTCTTAGAAACGCCTCTTCCGGAGTTGCGTTTTCTTGGGCGTGGTTTTTAAATTTTGGGGTTAAGTGAAGAAAATAAAATAAAGTGGTGAGACAACTTTATTTTATTTCACTTAAAGAAACTTAAATCCACTTAAGCTAAGTTGAAGTGGATAGGGTGGAACCCAAAATATCCTACCCACCTGGTAGGATATTTGTGAGGTGGGGCCTGCACGAGCCCCACCGCTTCTTTACCCCTAAGAAACGCACCCACGAAAACTCCTCTTTATGAAAGTCAACTAATGCATTTTCTAAATTCTTAACGCCCCTATTAATTGGGCGGTTTTTTCGTTGCAAATTAATTCTATGAATTAATTTGTTCGTTACTTATCTTTGAAGTCAATTGTTGGCATGAGATTAAAAATAAGACCAACACTTGTCTTTTGAGGGGTGTCTTGTTTAGAGGATTTGGAGAAATCTCTAAAGCTAGAAGATCTTCATCTTTCTTCACGAAGAACGCGAAGAACGCAAAAAACGTGAAGAACGCGGAGAACGTTGGACTTCGACGAAAGGCAACGAAGAACACCGACGATTCTTCTTCCGTGATGATTCTTTCCCCGTGACAAATCTTCGATCAACTGCTTGAGATCGTCGACGCGACGTCGTGTACCGCGATGATGCGACGCCCCTTCCACGACATGACGATCCTCTTCTTCTGTGATGGTCAATCCCGCAAAGAATGCACGTTCGATGACTACGATGAGGTAGGGGTTGTTTCTTTTTAAATCTTCGTGATTTATATCCCCGGTTGTTAAATATGATTTTTGTGAGACTTTAAAAACCGCTAATGCGGTGGGTACGGACCAACGAACAAGTATGAACCCACCGCCCTTCTTGTTGTTATGTGAGGATTGGCGAGCGATGACAAACGGGTCCGCAAGTTAATTTTGAAGGATTTGTAGTGAAGAACGAGTCCCGAGACGAGCACTGGTAAAGACCGTGCGCAAATCGGACAACCGGAGTGCGTCCGGTGGTCCGGGTAACCCCCCGCCAGCGCGCCATGCCAGCAAGGTAGCGTCGGCGGCCGGAGGTGGTGGCCGGCCACCAGGATGCGGCGGCTCCCGACGCGCCACCGGGCCCCTGGAACGAAAAGGCCAATAACTCTCAGACTAGGCGTCTGATTGATGCGTCGTCTACGACGTTGAGTTCCTGTTGATGATACGGAACTTTGGGATACATCAACTCTGGACTATGTGTCAGTTGATGTATCAGCATCTTGGCTCGTGGAGCGGACCCTCCTGAACGAGCTTGCTGTGTGCGGGAACCCTAGTGCTGGATGCGACTTCGACAACAACTGTGTAGAGATCCTCAGTGGATTCGACGACGATTGTGCATAGATCCTCAGTGGATTCGACGACGATTGTGCAGAGATCCTCAGTGGATTCGACGACGACTACAGCACTTAGAGATCCTTTTTGTATCAGTGCTACCGATCCTGTGTGGGTCTGATCCTGTGTGGGTCAGTGTTCAGCGGTCCTGTGTGGGCCAGCACCTACAGATCATGTGTGGGTCCGATCCTGTGTGGGTGTTTGCGGGGGTTAGTTACCTATCGATCCTGTGTGGGACAGATCCTTTGTGGGTCATTGCGGGGGTTAGTTACCTATCGATCCTATGTGGGTCAGATCCTTTGTGGGTCATTGCGGGGGTTAGTACCTATCGATCCTTTGTGGGTCTGATGGCTTAGATGAATCAGTGGAAATATCTGGTCATTTTATCGTCATATGAAGTAGTATACCTGTGTGAGTTGAATCCTGTTTTTCTTCCCTATGTGGATTGTGTTGTGTTGTCCTGTGTGGATTTACGTTCTTCTTTCCTGTGTGGACTGGGTTGTACTTGGGTTCTGATGTTGGAGAAGAATGAGAATTGATTTATTAAGTATATATATGGGCATATACCTAAGTAGTGTCAGATGTTACTTCGTGATTGTATCCTTCCTTTGTGGATTATCCTTTGTGGATTCTGGGAGACCTTCGGGGGTCTGGGGGTCCCTACTGAGTAGCTTATACTCACCCCTACACGGGCTATGCCCGCACTACGTTGTGTTGGTTGCAGACGACAGACAACGCTGATCGTGGTTGAGACTTGGGGATCAGGACGTTACCTGGAGGTGGACCACTAGGCGGGACGTACACGGAGCGGTCGGCTAGACCCAAGGAGCAGAGGAGCCTATCTGTACCCACCATTCAGGTGGGATTTCCAGTAGACAGCTCAACGTTGCGGGTTTACTTTTTAGTTGTTGTTTTTCATTTCCAGTTGTACTTTACTTCAGTTTGGGTTTGTATACTGGCCCACATACTTTTCTGCACTTACTGTTGTACCAGTTTTTACTTAGTGTTTACTTCTTCCTGCTTTCACTATGGTGTTTGTGGTTTACTTTTCAAAGTCAATGTCTTCCCTTTTTTCGGGATTTATGCCTTGGTGCTAGTCGCCAGCCCCTGGCCTATGGAAGGCGGGCTTGGGGTAGTCACGGCACGGGCCCTGAGGACGGGTCATGACACTAGTAAAGGATACTCCTTTATTAGTTCTTTTTTACAAGTGTTGATAAAGGTTATATGTCAAAAAAATATTTCATTTAGAATAATATATTAATATATAAATATATTATATACTTTTTAAAATATGTTTTAGATAAGGATAAATAGGCATTTACACTTAATATATATGATATTTAGTGAAAATGGATTATAAAATAATTAAAAAATATATTTTTAATTAAAATTTTTCTAATTATTATCATGTAATAGTCATTTCATAACAATTTGAAGATAAAAAAATCACGAAATTAAAAAAAAGATCTAAAATAAGTTGAAAACTATCCCGAACTTCAAATGGTCATAACTTTTGATCAGGGTGTCTGTTTGGGCTCTACTACGTATCAAATAGAATCTTGTGATGAGCTCTATGATGTATTGACCAGGGGCTACCCTGGTAACTATTTTTCTATGTAAAAAGAGTCCTATAAGGCCTTCAAAACTGAGTTTTTTATTCGCTTACCTCAATTTTTTAACATTTGATGGAATTTCGGCCTCTTTTAAGGGGGTCTTATTATCTTTCTTTAGTAGGGACTGATTTTATTTCCCAAGATCACATTCATATTGATATTATGGTTTTTTAATTTTTATCATTTTTTACAATGTACTATTATTTATAATAAAATATATAAGAATAAATACATATTTTTTATACATTCACACATACACACACACACACAAAACATATTTTATATATGTATTTAAATATATATATATATAAAGATATATATAAACATATATATAAATATATGGATTAAAAATGTAATGAAATTTATATAAATATATAGATATATCATAAAATGGAAGACAAAACAACATAGGGGAGTGGAAAATGCGCTGGGATATGATCAGGATGTCTCGGGTTTGAAACTAGCTAGAGATAGGGGCGTGCGAGGGAGGGTGGAATTATATAAAGAGCTTATAAAGGGGGAGAGAAGTGCTTATAAAATTTGGGGTGGGAAGAGGTTCAAAAAAATATCCCCCTTTATTATTGGGGCTTTTATCAGTGCTTTTTTTAGCACTGTTAAAGGGGGACTTTAACAACACTTTTTTAGAGTGCTGTTAAAGACAACCCTTTAACATCACTCTCATTATCAGTGCTTCTAAAGTGCTGAAAAAGGCCATTTACTAGCACTATTAAAGGATATATTTTTAGTAGTGTATAAGAGGTTAGGCGAGTACTTTAACTTAAGAGAAACCTTATTTAATTAGGAAATCTAGATCAAATGGGTATACTTTCTGCCCAGGTTCTAGTAATCTTAGAATTACTCATGGATTCCTCGCTATGATGAAGGGAAATATATTGAATTGCTTTTGTGTGTTATATGGTAGGACACACCTGAAGAAGAAGAAATGCTTCTTATATCCGAGTACTAGACAATACTACCCTATGACATAGGAAACTCAGGCAGGTAAGTTCCCCGGGTCTTGATGAACATAAAAAAGTAAGGATTGGGGGACTAATGTAACACCCAATATCCTTTCATTCTATGAGGATTGTGTGTATGGTAAATATTTATGGGTGAGTTTCAATGGGTCATCATACAAGCCTAGAAATCCTATTGGGTGAGTTCACTCTATTCTAAGGGGTCTCTCTAGGACTTCTTCCCATGGTGGATGCTACTACTTTGTTATATTTATTAATTATTACTCCTAGAATGTTTGGATTTTCATTTAAAAACCAAACTTTTATACATTTTAGACCTTTATGAATTGAAAATCTAGTGTATAAAATAAATCTAGTGAAAAATTAAAGTCTCTTAGAACTGATAATGTTTTATAATATTTGTCTAATGAATTTATAGAGTTTTGTAGCTTTTTAGGTATCCATAAATACTAGAATATTATAAAAACCCCACAAGAGATTGGATTACTTGTGTGTATGAATAAGACCATGTTAGAAAGTGTGAGATTCATGTTATACCATTCTAGAATACCTAGGCCTTTCTGGGATGAGAATCTCACCGTGGAAGTGTACATAATAAATCATTTCCAATCTTTATCTAATGGTTTCAAAACACCATAGGAACTATGGATTGAAAAAACACCTAATCTTTCACGTCTTAGAGTCTTTGGATCCAAATATTATTCACATACTAAAAATGATAAGCTATAACTTAGGGCTGTGAAGTGTATCTTCATTGGTAATCTGGAGGGTGTTAAGGGTTATAAATTATTAATAGATAAACCCAAATATCTTAAATTCATCATCGGTACTATTGTTGTATTCCATGAGCCTAATTTTAATTATAGTTCTGAATTTGAGGTCATGAGAGGTGATAATCTTAAAGAGTATCGGTTGACTTGATATAATAAAAGGAGGACTATTAGACCTCATGGTTGATTCGACCATAATGATGTGGCCTCATATACATTCAAAATTTCTTATAATATAAAAGTGATGAACTAAATTTTTTTAATCAATATATAAAATATAAATAATCCTGATAATGATTAACTTCTGTGAAAGATGAAATGAATTCCCTTCTTAACAATAAGACATGTCATGTTGTGACCTGACTAGAAAATGAAAAAATAATTGGTTACAAATGGATCTTAAAAATAAGAGAGAAAAATTTCACAAAACCCTCCCCCCAAAGATTCCAATACTAGGATGGAAATTAAAGGGAGATAATAACCCCCAAGTCCCACCTCCAGTGGTCCATGTAGTGGAGAATACCACCAAGCGTATACAATCTCACAAAAAATGGGAGGCATTTCCCTTTTAGGAAAATAAGATCGTGTGATAATATGGTTCATCCCAAAAAAACTCCAAGTAATATATATAAAAGAAAACCAAAATCCATACCACATGCATGTTTAAAATAAAACTATTACAAGTGAAATAAAAACTCCAAATTATGTACCAAAAAAATGCTAAAGTAGCGAACTTTCAAAATCCAATCTAGTAAGGTCCATCACGGTCCATGAAGTCCTCCTGGAAACTTGAAATCAATTTTATATATATAAGGTGATAATAAAGATATAATCAGTAGGAAAGCTAAATTATCTCATTCACACATGAAAGAAAACATACTAAGGACCCTATGAGAAAATAGTAGAACCAAATAGCACTTAACAAGTTATACTAGTGATCACATCCTCACCAAGGCACTCTCACCAAGTAACACAAGTCAAGTAAAGTAACATAGTAATCACATAGATGATTTGGGTACCCCACACCACATCCCACTATTTTATCCACTCTTTCCTAATGGAAAATTTCCTCATGATCCTACCTATTCTGAATGAACCATGTCACAACACGCCCGCACACACCTAGACCCTACAACCACACCTCATCCCATCACCTGGGTCACAAGCCACATCACATCCCACCCATAGAAACCTAGGTGACAACCCACACCTCATACCATCACCTAGGCCATGATCCATATCATATTTCATCTTGAAGACACCTAGGAAAGAACAACTCATCTCATTCTGAAGACACCTGGGAAAACACAACACATCTCATCCTGAAGAAACCTGGGAAATCGTAGCTCACCCGCACACACTTGGGCCTCACAAACCACAACTTGCCCAAAGAATCTTGATCTATAACTACCTAGAAGAGGGAGTAGGGAAGAGCGTGTGGCTATCCATCCTTCTACTGGGATGTTTGGAAAAGAAAAACCCTCCCCCCATGACGATGGGGGTGTTCGACACATAGTGCTCAACTAGGGTGGGGTGTATATAGAAATATCATGTTGAAAATACATGTATATACATATATAATACCAAACACTCAAGACTAACCTATGGGTTCTAAAAAATAACCATCTCACACCACTACCAACTTTTCTGCTACCCCTAAATGCACAACACCAAATATCAAGCCATAACCTCCTTTCAATTTCCATATACCTTAATTAACATTTACCATTAATTATTCACAACTCATTTATTAATTCTATTAACTAAACCAACCCAAGGCAATTATAGGAATTATTAACCAATTACTTATTCATTTATTCCACTAAAACCTGGGAAACTACCAAGCACAACACACAACAAGCAACGTAGCAACACATCACCACATAGCCTAATTATAGAACTGCTACACAACACTTCCCATCTATTCCACAATCAATCAATCTATCGACCATAGATTCCATTACATGGTTAGGTAGATGTATCATATACAAGATCATCCACCTTCTATTAGAAATATGGACATTAGAGACTTCCATTGGTGGTCACTAATGGTCTTTACATACCTCCATGCGATTTTCATTGGTGATCGCATTAGGCTCGTCGGTGATGGGCTTTAGAGAACGCCAATGGTGGTCGCTGTAGGTACTATGTCGCGCAGCCGAATAGAAGCCATAATTGGGTCGACCTATAGTGACCACTAAAGGCAGTCTCTATAGGTAACGAAAAAATTTAACTAGAGAAACTACCTTTAGCAGTCGATGTGGGGGAAAACTACCTATTAACAACTAGCTAAGGCGGTCTCTATCGTTTAATTTTTTTTTGAAAAAAATTACAATTTTCCTTCTCAAATAGAAGAAACATAGAAAAAATCACAAAAAAATCAATTCCAAACAACAGAAACACCAAGATACTCAAAAAAATGAAAAACATACTTATTCACATATCTACCGATCCAAATAGCTATAATCCATTCCAATATTCTGTTTCAATAAACCTACAATAAGATACAAAAGAAACAACTAAACAAAGAAAATAAAAATTATTCATATTTATTCAGTTAATATATATAGAGAGAGAATAATCAAAATAGTTTATAATTTATTAATTACAAAAAAAAGTTCAAACCTAGCATCAAATATCTTTTTACAGCACTTATAGTTAAAAAATGACTTTTAAAAGTAAATCAAGTTACCGTATATTGACCAATCTAAGAAATTTAGGTATCTTATCCACATACTTATTCTTCCTACATAATATAAATGTCTTAAATATTTTTCCCAAATATTTCATGTCAATCAGTGCTCATTTGGTTGGTTTTGATCCATACACACATGATTTTATCATTATTACAACAATGATAATAAATCTGAAAATGAACTATTAATTGTATCGATAAATCCCTGCATCGGATTGATGCGCAATTGATTTCAATAGAACACAAATTCTTTGATAAATTTTCTCCTAAATTTTCACACCAAATAGAAGTCATTTTTACATTTTTACCCCTTCATAGAAGATGTGTCATTTTAATAACACTAAGCAAAGTTACTTATAGTTTTCATTCATACCGAGCGACACTAGCATCTGATTGATGTGGTGTTGATTCCTACATATCTAAAATGTCCTGATGATTGTTCTCCCATGATTTCATTACAACCCAAGTGCATTAGGTTGGTATTGAAATCTTTTCCATGATTTATCAGTTAACTCCAAATTTGAGGGGAAACACCACTTTTGATCAAACCAAGCAATTCAGGTATCTAATCCACATATTGATTCTTCTATTAGAATATAAATGTCCTAAATATTTTTTTCCTAATATTTCATGTCAATCGGTGATCATTTGGTTGGTTTTGACCCCTAAACACGTGATTTTATCATTATTACAACAATGATAATAAATCTAAAAATGAACTTTTAATTGTACCGATCAATCCCCACATTGGATTGACACGTGTTTTATTTTAATAGACCGCAAATGCTTTGAGAAATGTTATCCTAACTTTGTACGCCAAATAGAAGTCGTTTTCACATTTTGACCCCTTCACGGGAGATGTGTCATTTTAATAACACTAAGAAATGTTACTTATTGTTTTCATTCATACTGAGTGACACGAGCATCTGATTGATGCAGTGCTGATTCCTAAATATCCAAAATGTCTCAATGATTATTCTCGCATTATTTCATTATAAACCAAGTGCATCAGGTTGGTATTGACATCTTTTACATGATTTATCAGTTAACTCATAATTTGAGGGGGAAACACCACTTTTGATCATACCGATCAATTCAGGTATCCGGTCCATGTACCGATTCTTCCTACAGAATATAAATGTCTTAAATATCATTGTCCTAAGATTTAATTTCAATCGGTTCTCGTTCGGTCGGTTTAGACCCCTACACACAAGATTTTCTTATTATTACAATAATAATAATAAATCTGAAAATGAACTTTTAATTGTATCGATAAATAAATTGTACTGATCAATCCCTGCATCATATTGATACGCATTTTATTTCAATAGACCACAAATTCTTAGAGAAATGTTCTCCTAACTTTTCATTTAAAATAAAAGTCATTTTTGCATCCACCCCCACCTGAATCCCCCCAACCCCCTCATCCTTGGACAAGCCCCACTCTGAACCCCATGTAGACCCCACCTCTAGCCTAAACACCCCCCCCCCCACCCACCCACCCAAACTCCCCCCGAACAGCCCCTGGATAGCTCTGCCACCCCACCTGAATCCCCCCCCAAACCCCTTAACAGCAGTACCCACCTCCCACCTCCACCCCTCCCCCTCAGACAGGCCCCACTCCCCACCTACATACCCCCCCCCACCCACCCACCCACCCCCACCAACACAACCCCCCAACCCCTCCCCACCTACACAGCCCCCACCCCCTCCCCATCTGAATAGCTCCCACCCCAAGACACTCCCCGGACAGCCCCCACTCCCAACCCCCTAGACATCCCCCACTCCCAACCCCTGGAATCCCCAGCCCTTAGCCTGAATATCCCCCCCCAACCCATCCCTCTTGGAAAAACCCCCTACATCCCCCACACTCCCCCCAGACAACACCCCCCCCACCCAAACTCCCCCCGGACAGTCCCCCCCCCCACCTTCACAGCCCCACCCCCTCCATCCTACAGCCCCCCTCCCCACCTAAATATCCCTCACCCCCTCCCCATCTGAACAGCACCCCCACCCCCAAACAGCCCCCCCCCCAGACAGCCCCCACTCACAACCACCCTAGACATCCCCCCTTGGACAACCCCCACTCCCAACACCCTATAGCCCCCACCCCACCCTAAACACCCCCCAACCCATCCCCTTGGATATCCCCCCTCCCATTAACCTGCATCCCTCACACCCCCCCCCCCAAGACAACCCCCACCCCCGAACACCCCCCCCCCCCCCCCCGTGCATCCCCCACTCTGCCCTTGGACACCCCCCTTGAAAGTACCCCCCACCCCCAGAAAGCCCCCGTTGTAGCTCCCACACTCCCCCCAAACATGCCCCCCTCCCCACCTACATAGCCCCCCCCCCACCCCATCCACATCTACACCCCCACCCCCCACTTAAACAGCCCCGCCCCCTCCCCGTATGAATATCCCCCCATCCCTGGAAAACCCCCTCGTACAACCCCCCCTGGACAGTCCCCCTTGGACACCCCCCACTCCCAACCCCCTACAACCCCACCCTGAATAGCCCCCCCCCCACCCCCGAACAGCCCCCACTCCCCCCTAGACACCCCACTGAATACCCCCCCCCCAAAACCCCCACAATCCCCCCATACAACCCCCCCCCCCCCATAGCCCCCAACCCCTCCCCACCTACACAACCCCCACCCCCTCCCCACCTAAACAACCCCACACCCTCCCCATTTAAATAGCCCCCACCCTCGGAAAGACCCCACTCCCAACCCCCACCCCTTGGACAGCCCCCCTGGACACCCCCCCCCTTGAACAACCCCCACTCCCAACCCCCTACAGCACCCACCCCCACCCTGAACACGCACCCCCCCCCCCAACAACCACTCCCATGTGGATAGCCCCCTACCAACCCCCTACATCCCCACACTCCCACATGGACACCCCCCCCCCAACTCCCCCGAACACCCCCCCCCCAGACAGCCCCCCCACCTACACAGCCCCCACCCACTCCCCACCTGAACAGCCCCACCCCCTCCCCATCTGAACACCCCCTCCCACCTTCACAGCCCCTCCCCACCTGAACAGTCCCCACCCCCACCTGAACACCCCCCAAGGGAATTATACATCCCCCCTTGGACAGCCCCCACTCCCAACCCCCTGCAGCACCCACCCCCACCCTAAACACGCACCCCCCCCAGAAACCCCTCCCCCTTGGACAGCCCCCCCTCCCAACCCCCTACAGCCCCACACTCCAACATGGACATCCCCCCCAACTCCCTCAGACACCTTCCCAGACAGACCCCCCCCCCCCACCTACATATCCCCCACCCCCTCCCCACCTGAATAGCCCCACCCCTCCCCATATGAACACCCCCCTCCCACCTGTACAACCCCTCCCCACCTGAACATCCCCCCACCGCCACCTGAACAGCCCCCCCCCCCAAGGTAATTATACAGTACATGAGGGTCTACAAAACCAAACCACTAATTTTCAATAATGAACACCAGATGATCATACTCCAATGGGGATTATAAAAAATTATATATCATAATAAAGTATCCAATCACTGATCATACTCTTAAAAATTAAAAAACTTTGGTGTTTTTAAAAACATAAATTTCTCTAATCTCAAAAAATTCTAAATTTAAAGTCTAAATCAATATACAACATTAATTCAATAAAAATTATAAAATAAACACACCTTGTGAATATGATGTGTCATGTGTGGCCATGGATGCTACCTCCATCTGGTGTTCCAGGGACCTACAACAAATAAAAATTATAAATATTTTAATAAAGAAAATAATATAAAGTAAATAAATAAATTCAGTATAAACCTTCATCACATGATCCCCTGCACCATCACCCTAACGCACATATTCCCATAGTGTTCTAACCCCAGCGATCAGTTGTGCATTTACCTCCTCAGAAGCATGCAACTGTGCCTCGAAATCTGATATCTGTTGTGTCATCCCAGAAACAATAGGAATGACAACCTCATAATGTGATGCTACAGAATGAGGAATCCCTATTCCATAGGTCAAACTATATCCATTCTCATCACGACTAATAATGTGATGGAATATCTCATCCCTTCACGTGGGAAGCTGTCGTTGGTCCTATGGAAGCTATTCTAGCTCGACTTCAAATTGATCCTGTGTAATATTTATATAAATACACATATATATTTTTATATACATATTCATGTAAGTATTGTTAATGAGTACAAGAACTTATTATAAGATATGCAGCCTCTGGATTATTTTGATCACGGGTCCTCATCCACGCCGAAATTTTATCAGTCGGTTCACCTTGCTCCTGTAACTATATACCAATAAAATATAAAAATATAACACAAGAACATATTAAATAATAAATTAAAAAATTAATAATAAATATGTCATGTCGGATCTGAGACACATGATGAGTCTTGAGCGTGTGAGGTGGTCCCTCCAATGCCTGATTCTCATAATGGCATGCTGACACCTCCTACATTCAATTAATTCAAATTCAAAAAAAAAATATCACACATTATTGAAAATATATATACCATAATAAATATACTAATCGCAACGGCCTCAGTAGACCAATATGCAACTAAGTCACACCACTGATATGGTAGAACACCTCTCAGGACTTTTTCCAGAATGTCTGGGGCACCCACATTTGATACCTGGTGCTCCTTTTTGACTTTTACTTCATGATATTTCAAAATATTATTACATTTTCCCATACACATTGACCGAAACTCATCAGGGCACACTTTTAGGTCATTCTATTTAAGAAATAAAATCACACATGTTAGTATTTTTTTAAACATAGGGAAGAAACTAAAATGGTCTTCTTACCTGAACTTCCCTCCAAAGATGATCTAATGTATCTTGAGGGAAAGAATATCAGTCACATGTGGTCAATAAAAATTGATGTGGGTCGCATATGATATGACCCAGATGATGAATAAAAGCAGGGGCAGTCAGTCCCACAGGACGAAATATCTCATCAAAAAAAACCTCTAAGGCTATGTCGGAATTCCATGATGAGATCACTACTGGAAATTTAGTCTATAGCCACAGTTTGAAACCATGGATATAGTTTATAGCCACAGTTCAATTAACTGTGGCTACTATTGGCATGGATATAGGCCAATTCCTATAGCCATGGTTTAAAACCGTGGCTAAAGCCTTATATCCATGGTTTGAACCATGGCTAAAGCCCTATAGCCATGGTTTAAAACCCTAGATATAGCCTTATAGTCATGGTTTCAAACTATGGCTAAAGTTTAAGCCATACATGGCCTTCATTTATGGTTCAAACCATGGGTACATCTTCAATTTCCAGGTAAAACACAAACAGGCCTTATAGCCACGATTAGAAACTGTGATTATAGATTAATGTTCAATAAAAAACACAACAGACATGCATGCCTGCCTTCCACCCCCTACCCCCTGCTAGTCCCCCTACCTTCCACTCACCTGTTAGTTCCCATGCCACCCCCCACCCTGCATGTATCCCCCTATTTTCTATCTAGCTCTGCCCCCTTCCAGACCCCCTACCTGTTTTCCCCTAGTTCCCCACCCCTTTCCAGTCCCCCCTGGACACACCCCCACACCCTCCCCTACACAGACACCCCCCACCCTGGACAGACACCCCCTGGACAGAAAGACAACCATGGACACCCCCTCCCCTGTATAGACCCCCCCCCCCGAACAAACACCCCCTGGACAGACAACCCTAGACACCCCCCCCCCCTCCCCTGGATAGCCCCCCCCCCCCCCCCCCTCGGACAGACACCCCCTCCCCTGGACAGAAAACCCCCCCTCCTAGGACAGATACCCTTGGACACCCCCCCTCCCTGGACAGATACCCCTGGACACGCCCCCTAGATAGACACCCCCTCCCCCAGACAGACACCCCCTCCCATAGACAGACACCACCCTAGAGACTCACCCTCCCTCCTGGACATCCCCCACTCCCCTGGACATACACCCCCCTGGACCCCCTCCCCCCAGACACTCCCCTCCCACCTCCCTCTTGGACACCCCCCTCCCCTGGACAGACACCCCCTGGAATGCTAATACAGTTATCCATGAAATTTGAAATCAAAGAAAAAAACTAAAACAAAATACATTGAAAATCCCCCCCCCCACCTCCAGGACACTCCTCCGCTCCAGGAACCCCCCCCCCCCCCCCCCTGGAAAAACACCCCACCCAGACCCCCCTGGACACTCCCCCTCCCTCCTAGACACCCCCTCTTAAACACCCCTCCCTTTTCAAAGACCTGGACACCCCCCCCCCCCTAGACAGACACCCCCCCTAGAATGATAATACAGTAGTCCATGCAATTTAAAATCAAAGACAAAAAAATAAAACAGAACACGTTGCACCCCCCACCCCGGGACAGACACCCCCCCTGGAATGCTATTACATTTGGCAATGAAATTTGAAATCAATGACAAAAACTAAAACAGAACACATTGCAACCCCCCCCCCCTCCCCCTCTATGTTACTCATTATATCATTTTTAAGGATACGAAATTCTTAATGGGTTCACCAATCCCTGAAGTTGATGCCCAATGATACTCATCCTCTATATGTTGAAGGCGAATGAATTCATCTCAGTTTCATAAATTTTTTCTGAAGGTTTACTTCAAGACCACTGTGTTATACTACACTAGGATGGTCATGATCCTTGTCTCACATGACTAATTTTTTAAGGAAATCAACATGTCACCACAAGAGTTATGATGATGGAACCTTCATTGAAATGGGAGTATGGGAGTTTAAAACATATCTTTATGGTTTTCATTTCCCAGTCCATATTTCTCTTATATAATTAACACATGCCCATGAATCTTGTTCTTGATTCCATCTCCATGTGTACATCAGCTAATAATTTCACTTTATTCCTTATCTAGGTGACAACCTAATGATCAAAGTTGACTAGAATTTCAATTACATGGTATATTTAGACAATACCATAAATATATTTCTCATTTCTAGAAGTGAGGGAATATTATGCTTGCCACATATAAGTAACGGATGGATCTTCAGTTATGATCTGGGTAGGAAGGCTGTTATACCTTCTTTTGTCAATCCATATAGACATCTTAGGAATACGTAGTCATTGGATTACTTTGGAAGTTGTTTGTGAGTACTCGATCAAGGAGACAGACAACTATGAGACCTTTGTTTGCTATTGGACAACACCAGCATAGCTGTGACGCGATCACAGCTGGAAAAAGTGAGTACTGGAGGATAGTTAATGCATTATTTAAGACAATGCTGACAATATTCTTTTCTTTTCCAATACCCATGAACATAAACAAAGTCCTCTTCTCATTTCATAAAAAAAAGCCCCTTGGACAGCAGCCACCCCCCCACACACACACACACATCCCTTGCACCCCTTGCACACCCCTTTCCCCCCCTGTTGGACCCCCTTGGACAGTAGCCCCCCCACCCCCCTGCTGGACCCCCCTAGATAGTATCCCCCCTACTGGACCCCCTGGACAGCATCCCCCCCTGCTAGACCCCACTGGACAGAAGCCCCCCCCCCTACTGCTGGACCCCCTGGACAGCAGCCCCCCCTGCTGGACCCCCCTGGACAGTAGCCCCCCTTGCTGTCTTAGTCTGAATAATAGACTTCCACCACTTATAACTCGGACCCTCTAGTAGGATGGTTACAAAAATAACCTTAAGAGACTCATAAATCTAAATCTGTATAAAAATATCCTCAACCTTCAGTGACAAAACCAATTCATCCTAAGAATCTTGTTACCCAATAATTATTGTGGGGTTACTATCTTGATTCTGGGGTTCCTAGGTGTGCCTTCAAGATCGATTTATTCAAGGATTTTGATTTAGACAGGTGAGACTTCCTATGGGAAGCTTTGGATCTGCTTGGATTTCTAGAAAGGTTCTTGTCTTGGGTTAAAAGATGCGTCTCTACCCCAATGTTATCGGTGAACATTAATGGAAGTTTACATGGCTACTTTTCGGGGAAATGAGGGCTCAAGCAAGGGGATATGCTTTCACCTTTCCTTTTTGTGATTTTCATGGAGTTTTTCTCGTGCATCCTGGAATGCAGGAGGTTGGGGGCTGGTGCGGTGGATGGTGAGGACTGGAGTGGCTGGTGCGAGTGAGAAGGCAGGTGGCAGGGGTGGAAGGGGGCTGGTGTAGGTTGGAATAGCTGGTAGGGGGCTGGTGTGGGATGGATTTCAGTTGGATGGGGGTTGTTGGGTATGTGGCAGGGGCTGGTGCGGGCTGGGATGTAGGAGGCAGGGGACTGGTGAGGGCTGGAACTGGTGAATGGGGCTGTTTTACAGGTGATAGAGGGATGGCATGAGTGTTTTGTAGGAGGCTAGGGGTGGTGGGTGGTGTGGTGGCTGGTGCGGGCTGGATTGCAAGTGGCTGGGGGCTGGTGCGGGCTCGAATGTAGGTGGAAGGGGGCTGGAATGCTGGTGGAAGGGGGCTGGTTGCAGGTGTTGGGCGGATGGTGCAGGCTGATTCGAAGGTGGCAGGGGGGGCTATTGCAGGCGGAAATGTGGGTGGCAGCAGGCTGAAATGAAGGTGTAAGGGGGCTGGTGTGGGCTGGATGTGGCTGGAGCAGGGCCAAATCATGCCATTACCGCGGCGTGACCGCGTCGTGACTACAGCATGACCGCGACGTGTTGGCCTGGTCCAGTGACATCCGTGGGGCAGCATCATCCGTCCAGGAGAGAAGGGAGTGGGAGGAGGCGGGGCAACATTCCGGTCGTCACCCCACCGATAGTAATTGTGATTAGTCAATCTCGACATTGATCACAAGACTCATGGAATACTATCACTGTGAACTATCACGGGGTGTCATCCTGGAGCAGGTCCAAATCACGGAATTACCACGGCGTGACCGCAGCGTGATCGCGGTGTGTTGGCCCAGTCCAACGACATCCATGGGGAAGCATCTTCTGCCTAGGAATGAAGGGAACGGGAGGAGGCAGGGCAACAATCCACCCATCACCACACTGGTAGAAATTGTGATTATTTAGTCTCAACATTGATCACAAGACTCATGGAATACTATCATTGTAAACTACCACAGGCTTTCATCCTGGAGCAGGGCCAAATTACAGTGTGACCGCGGCGTGACCACGACGTGACCATGGCGTGACCGCGGGGTGACCACGGCGTGACCGCGGCGTGACCGCAGCATGACCGCGGTGTGTTTCCATGGTACAACGACATCCGCGGGGCAGTATCTTTTAGCTAGGAGCGAAGGGAGTGGGAGGAGGCGGGGCAACATTCTAGTCGTCACCTCACCGGAAGAAATTGTGATTTTTCAGTCTCAACATTGATCACACGAATAATGGAATACTATCACTGTGAACCACCGTGGGGTGTCGTCCTAGGGCAGGGCCAAATCACGGAATTGTCGCGGAATGGTCGTGGCATGACCGCGGTGTGTTGGCCTCGTCCAACAACATCGTTGGGGCAGCATCTTCCGGTCAGGAGCGAAGGGAGCATGAGGAGGTAGGGTAACATTCCGGTCATCACCTCACCTGCAGAAATTGTGATTATTCAGTCTCAACATTGATCAAAAGACTCATGAAAACCACCACAGGGTATCGCCCTAGAGCAGGGCCCAATCACGGAATTACCACGGCATGACCGCGGTGTGTTGGCCCGATCCAACGACATCTGCGGGGCAGCATCTTCTGACCAGGAGTGAAGGGAGAGGGAGGAGGCGGGGAAACATTCCGACCATTGCCTCGCCGGAAGATGATAGAACATATCAACTATTTAATATTCTATAACAAGAGATCGCCAGAGAATTTTGTAGCGAGCGGCACAATGACGCAATGTCTAAAGGAAAAAAATGACAGAAAAGAATAATACACCCTACACAAACCATTTACAAATTCATTCACTTTGCCTAAACATGGAAATTTTATTTATATTATTCAAATTATGAAAATGAAAGTGTCGTGGTCAAGGCATATGCCTGATCGGGCAATGTCATTTGAGTTAAACGAGTATGATAAGCCAATTTATATTATTCAAAGAAAACAAAAACTAACTATCCACAAAACAAACCCCAACAAGAGGCATATGAAAGACTCAAACCAAATCTAAACATGATGCAAATAACTATCACTGCTCTTTGGTTTAGAAGACATCACACCTCTGTTGGAGGGGTTTTATTATAAAATCATGGCATTGATTTATCACACAATTCATTTAATTATATTTAACATTTATTCTAAAACTCATTCAGTACAAATCAAATGCAATAATTTAAGCAACTTGATCAACATAACTATCACTGTGAGTTTTCATAGACAGGGTACCTCCGTTGGAGGGGTTTTATTATAAAAACATGACTTTATTTATAAAATGAAATAATTATATTTAAGAACACTTATTCAAGATATTCAATTCAATATAATTAAGCAGAATTAAGAAAGAAGCTAAATTCAATTTAAATCATTCTTGAATTAAAGAGGCTAGAAGAGGGATCTTACCTCAAGGTGGAACCAAACCGTCCACTTCAACTCTTGTAGCTTTCTAACTAAATTTTTTCCTCCCCCACTGGGTATACGCACCTTCACACACATGCAAGGAAACCTAGCCCCTATGCACACACCTGCATGGCCATGAGCATGTGCAAGGGGATCCTTGCACATATTCTTATATGCATATACCAGTCTCCACTCACCTGCGTATGCATTTATATATATTTACATGGGAACACAAAGCCCCATATGTGCATAATCACTACCATGGTTGAATATACACATAACGGGGGAACCCAAATACATATACTTTCTTACCTATGAACATGCAGGTGATTTTCCCTTAACTTGGCTACTCGAAACCAATGAGTAGGGATTAATGCACTACACAAAGGATATTAGAAACATTAAAATACATAAAGGATGATACATAACCAATTAGAAACCAACCAATGGAATTAAATCCTTACCTCAATTGGGAGAACCAAATCCACCGGAACCAACACGAAATGATCCAACACCCTACTAAAAACATAATATGGAGTCAAAAACAATGAAATCTCCAAATACATGAGGTGAGAGACAAGTAGTAACCATATAATCTTACCTCGGATCAAAGCCGGTGGACTGAATCAATCTGAACCCCATTTTCCCCCTTTGTAGAATATAATTACCATTTGTCCACATAAATAAATAAAATACCTAAGTGGCAATTGTGATAAAAAAATAAAATAAAAACTAAACTAAAACATACCTTTCTCTTGTGACTATACACATCACCGCCCAACATATAAGAACCTCAATGCCCCATGGATCAAATCATGTTCTTATAAGAAATGGGGGAAATAGATCCATGTTTCAAAATGATACTATCAAATAGTATATTCCTATTAATTAACAATTATTCTTCATGTTAATGGTATATAATTAGTTTGGATCAGGTTTTAGCTTAATTTGGTTTTGTTCGATACAAGTTTTTATCCCATCCAATAATAAAAGTAAACTAGAGGACACAATTTCTAATAAAATAGAATATATCATAACAAAAAATGGATCCACACCTATAAAGAAGGTTGAACATGATAAGAAAGAATGTTTGATCATATAGTCTGATGAGTTATAAAAGGATAAACCAAAAAAAAATGAAAAACATTGAGAGTTCTCTAATTGCTCAAGTGAATGTGAAATTTTCAAACATTAATAAACATGTGAAAGAAGATAAAAGTGGACATAATGGATTTTATTTTTAAAAGAAAAGGTGTTAAATCCATACCAATAACAACCAGTGGTATCATTCAAAATCTGATTTGTTGCAACTAATATCAAGCCATGATTTAGTGAAAGAAATCTGTTGTAAATAGGAGGGAATATTTGGAGAAACCTAATCATGAAGAAATGGGGGAGTTAGAGATGGATTGTAATGGTTATTCAAACTTATCTAAGATTAAAGAAACCTATAGAGACTAACTACACCCCCCTTCCCCACCCCCCTTGCCCCACCCCCCTCCCCCCTGCCCTCCAGACCCACTACATACCACCCCACTGCCCTCCAGACCTCCCCACTCCACCCTGCCCCCTCCACCCACCCCCTCCCCCTACCCTATAGACCTCCCCCCCTGCCCTGCAGACCTCCCCCCTCCTCCTCCCCCTGCCCTGCAGACACCCCCCCTACCCCCTGCTCCCCTCCACCCTACCCACTACCCCCCTCCACCCCACCCCCTGCCCCCTACCCCCCTTCACCATGCCCCCTACCCTCTGTCCCCCTCCACCCACCCCTGCCCATTGTCCCTACCCCCTCCTCCCACCCCCTGCATCTTACAGAAGGGCCTCTATAATGTTTTTGTAATCTGGGGAGGGATCACACATGTATGATTAAAGGAACAACAAAAATCTAAAATAATTTTACCTGAACGATCACTTGATTTCATGTGAGGTGCTTGGAAGATTCTACGTTCACATTAGTTCGAGCATCAATTCAGGTTGAGAATCAATTATGGAGTGGTTTTTCTGAGGGTATCCATGATCAGATGAAAATGACAACTTGATGATCACTTCAAACTCCCTTTGGTTGTATCAGAAACAACATGGTGGAGTTATTTACAATTCAGAGAAGGTGGAATACATGAGGTGCATGAATTTTAATGATAGGGAGATCATCTGGCCATAAAAAAATTAATTCAAATTAAAAAAGTATTTTAGTATTTTCAAACAGCTTAGTGTACAGTTCCTAGATAGAATAGAAGCATACAAAATCTCTATATTAGATGAAATCTAGAGGAAAAATTCAGACAAGATTCAATAACATCAACTTATAATAATAACATTGTCCACAACATCAATTCTTCTTATGGAAAATAAGGCCTCCATGTCAAAAAAATATGAAATTTATGATATAAAATCAAAAATTGAACTAAAATTTTGTGTTCTAAAAACCCAAATAGAGAACGCCATAAAAATCTATATCTTAGAAGTGAGAACACCTCATCAATATCAATGAACAACATACTAGTTTCCTGAAACTTATGGTTCACTAGCCTACAATTAGAAATATAATGTCATGTTTGAATTTTGATCATCAAAAATACAAAATGATGAAATGATGTAATATTTCATTTTAAGAAATACTTCAGTAAAAAAAAACTGGGATGTGGAATTTATTCAAAAATATAATATACCATCAAGATCAGCATATCAGACCATCTGATGATGACTAGATTTTAGTAAATCTAAATTTATTTAGCTAACATCCAGTAGTTAACACCTTCAAACCTTGATATACAACATAAACATTGTTCTAATCTATGCTTCAATGTCACAAGGAAGGTCATAGAGTATTGTTTTCGTAGAGTATAATATATTTTTAGGAATGCAGTTGTGCAGAAAATGAAAATCATGGAACTATAGTCATATCTGGAATCTTATCTTGATAACATCAAGGGGTGAAGTTATAGTCCGACAAACACCATTGGAAAAGGCCCCCGATGTCGCAACAATAAATGCATGGTTAAGCTATTTGGTCTTCTCCATATACTTCGCAAACACTGAAACCTACGGATCAGCATTCACCATTTCTAAATTTAATGTTACCATTATCCAAAACAATTTAAAAATACCAAGAAAGAGGCACGAAGATCAGGAAGGAGATATGACAATAATAAAGACAATAAATTGAATGAAATAAATCATACAGTATGAAAATTTGGGGATGAGTTGAGTGTCTCTTAGAGAGACTTGTAGTGTTGATAGAGGTAGGGTTACCTAATGCCTTTGATGGAAGCATCAGCGGTAACACATTGTATGTGAGATATTTACCAAAACAGTCTCACAAATGTCCATTATAGAGTGCACTAAATCACATCTTGGATAATAGTGACCTATAGCCTACACATTAAATGTATTTTATAGAAAACTTCAAATTAAATGGGAAATGTCTCACATACAATTTAATGATGATGGTGTAAAACATAAAAAACATTGAAAACAAAGTATAAACATGAACCTAGATGTTTTTTTATGCTTCCAAAAACAGTATGATTCGATCTTCAATAGGTGCATGAGGTGTTCTACAGCTTTTTTTCTGCCTAGAAAACACAAGAAAAATGTTATTAAATAGTAAAATAACTAAATGAAATAAAATAAAAGAAAGGGGAAAAGAATTTTTAGGTTTCAAACCCCAAATAGGGGTTGTTGTTAACCTATCCACAGTTGGACAGTTCCAGCAGGTCAACCCTAGTCCATTTGCGGGTGTGGTCATCAGAGTAGGAACCACCTCATCTTGTTTCTATTGAGTATTGATTGTAGTTCCCCTTGAACATAAACTTGAGTGGAGTAAATACGAAGTCCATTAAGACCTCTCAGTAGAGCTTCCCGGTATGCACCCCCTTAACATCAATCGGACTACTTAAGTGACAGTTCTTATATAATAATCAACCTGAACCCAAATGTTTAATGAGATATAACACAAAAGCAGAGTCATGTATATAAGAGTTCATAAAAAACAAATGTTAAAGTCGTGAATTATTGGTCTAATACCAGCCAAATAAGCATAATGAATGAACTGTTTAATCTCGAACCACAAACAAATAGTAAAAATGAAATATGGAATATCAAAGTTTTTAATCCAAATAATGGTATTTACATATTTATCAAGAATTTGAATATAGACAGCCACAAGAATGAATAATGAGAAAATACACCTCTCAACATTACAATTGTAGCATGGTAATAAGAAATAAATGAACATGAAAAAATATTACCTTCGAGCATTAGGGTGCATTAAGAGTACATTGCATTAAGAGTACATTTCCTTTAGAGTACATTTCCTTAATAGTACATTGTCAAATAGATTAGTCTTATGGATGGTAAAATTGACGTCGTTGACTTGTCACCTCCCTTTTCGAATAGTAAGTAGTGGCCATATTTTACCTGTGATGGATAGTAGGATTGAAGGATTCTTGTATTTATATAGCCCATCTATTACACTAATATTATAAGCATAATTCCTCAATGATAATATAACAAATATCAGTTTATCCTGAATGGAAAATGAATGTAAATAAATCAAAAGAATAATAAAAATAAAATTATTTAAAGGAAAAGTATAACTAATTTTTCTATGTTATAAAATGTTTTCATTTTGTATATTCCATGTTTTTGTATAACAAAAACATTTAAGAATATATAAATGCATTTATAAGAAAGATCAAGATCTATATAGAAGTTAAACTACATTATCTTGGTAATCCATATTTTCAAAAATGAAAATTAGCAATTCATATTGAACACTTACCATAAATCTATTAAATTAAAGGAACAATAAAACTAATTATCAAAATACAGACCTTTATATCCAATAATTTTTGTCCCTATACACACAAAGATGATCTAGATATCGAACCACACTAGACAATTAAGATTTTAAAATTTCTAATAAAATAAGAAGATTGGATGAGCTTACATACAAAGCAGTCCAGGAATACCAGGTAAAACATTAAATTGAACCATCACTTATCCATTAAAAAACATGTTCTTCCATATGATCCCATCTCCTGATGAACAAATGATTCAAAAAACATGTATGGATTTACACATTAAACCATAATGAAGAGAGGTAGATCCCAGAAAAATCTTCTAGGAGAAGCTTGAAAACAAATCGGGGTGGCCTCTCTTGAAAAAGAAATTGATCTACAAACCAGTTGAGTAAGATAATCGCAAAGGATGATGAAAAAACACAATAAATGATTCCAAGACATGACTTTTCCTTCTCTAAAGATCTTCAAACCTTCTTGAACCTATTCTAAATTCAAAAAATTATTGAATAAGTACATTAAACATCATAAAACATCCTAGGACTCCAATTCCATATATTTTATTATCAATAATTCTTATATCACCATCACTGTGTATGGTTCCCTTATATGTTCAACATCATCACATAAATATGACTTCAATTTCTACTCATACTCTACCCATGTCTTCTATAAATAAAAGAGGAAGGGAGATCTAAATAACCATCACATGAAATTCAAATAACAATACAACCTTAAAATCAGAACATTGATGAAATAATATGGTATAAAATACCTACATTGATTGGAATCCAAGAGGAGGGTGTCACGGTGAGAGAGGTCTCCGAGGAGGAGGGTGCTGCTGTGAGAGAGGTCGTTGGGAGGAGGCCACTGTGGTGAGAGAGTTCGTCGGAGGGGAGGGTACCGCGGTGAGGAGAGGTTGGGGAGGATAGTTCAGGAAGGAGAAGTAGTCAGGGGGAGGGCACTGTGGTGAGGATAAAACATTGGGGAGGAGAATTCATCGGGGGAGGAGGGAACCACGGTCAGGCGAGGTCGGGGAGGAGGGCGCCGCGGTCAGGTGTGGTCGGGGAGGAGGGCACCACGGTCAGGCGAGGTTGGGGAGGAGAACTCGTCGGGAGGAGAAGAAGCCGGGAGGACAAGAAGTCGGGAGGATCACGAGAGTATCAAATCGGGGGACCCTGATACCAAATAGGAAAACATGCAGTATAGCCACTATTATTAAATTAAACCGTGGAAATTAGAAAGATATATCCAAGGACCAATAAATTTGTGGCTATATGTCTGTGGCTATAGCTTTAATTTCTAGTATTTAATGCCATGACTAGGGCCTCTCTTGTGAGAGGAAGAAGCGGTCAAGTCCAATCCTTTTGAAAAAAAAATTATACATTATTATACATATTATTATGTGTGTGTGTGTGTTTAGAAATTACATAAAATAAAATAAATAGAGTTACATTCAAATATACCTAGACCATGAGATGTAGATGTCTCTCTTGGATGATGTGGATTTGCTGCCTATTCCCCTGGCATGCCTGAAGTCATAGAAAACCTTATTAAGGGTACCATCCAAAGTGTCAAAAAGATAAATTGATTTTTTTTAAAAAAATAAAACTTGTACATTTGTTAATAAAACAAAAAGGGATATAATAATTGGTTATAAATGGATTTTAAAAAATCAGAAAGTTAACAAAATAGAAATAAAATTATGTTCAAAAAGAGGCTTTTATCTAGAGGGTTATTTTAATGTGAAGTAATTTACTATAGTGGACTATTTTACCAAGTTATTAAACATTCATATAATAGATTACTTCTTAACTTTTCCACTATACGTTCTATTTGGAAGATCAAGCCAACTCTTATCCATATTAATATCTGTATAAAAAATTTTTACACAAGACCTCATATTACACACATTTTTTATATCAAATATATTTAAAGTAAATATTGACCAATTTCATGTGGCCATTGATAAAATAAACAATTTATATCTCTGAATAATAAACAGGAGAATAGATAATGGAATGGAAGAGTGAAAGACCATGTCATCACCACCATGTTGGTATGGTAAATATAATGATGATTCTATATTCAAGAGTCCCTAATCATATTTTTATTATGAATTTTAAAAAAATTAAAATAAAATATTTCATAACTCCTGAAAGATTAGATGAAAATAAGTATAATGAATAAACTACATTGAGAATAAATTTGGTCTATAATTCCATACAATATACATTTTTTCAAGAAAGGAATATTATAGCTGTGGAATTTTATTATTCAAACATCTAGTATAATAATTTTTCTTTAAAAATATTTAATTTTGCACAATCATTGGTTAAATTTTATCCTAAGGTAACTGATTGGGTCATCCACAACAAACTTTTCATCATTGAGCTTTGAATTTCATGTTTGGTTCTCAAATGTGTTTCCATAAAGTAAATCACACTTATCATATTATCCTTCTGTAAACATGATCATTGGTTCCATTAAATATATTGTTATTTATAATATGGATTTGAATATATCTTCGGTCATATATAATGATATTACATAACTCATTTGATCAGATGGGTGGGGGAGTCGGCCATTTAAGAAAAAATATATATTTTATTGGGTATACTAAGAAATAGTAAACCAACATGAACAATAAGAAATCTTATGTCCACTAATATCATAACTTGTAAATTTTGATACACTATAATCAAAACATATAAAGAAGCTATAACTATAGAATGTCAAATGATAGATCACAGAAAATGAAACAAAACATAATAACCTGCATGTGTATGTGGTACATGAAAATAATCATCAAATACCAATCTTTAACTATCGACTTTAGCAAATAATTTAATTCCTACCAATAAATCAATAAATATAATTTGTAATGAAAGTTCCCAAAATCAATTTGTGATGAAAGTTCCAATTTTAAATTTCTACATGAATGTACATTGTATTCCATTCATACATGTATGATGGAAATTATGTTTTCAAGTATGCATGTCCTTACATGTATGTGTATTCTATGTATGTAAAATACAAATCTTTAATTTTCACAAGGTGTGTATAAGAAATTGTTAACTTATTATTTTCTTCAAACACAAACCTTGTTCACACACATTTTCCACTTATTAATTTCATCACACACACACACCTTATATGCACACATTTTCCACCTATAATTTTCAACGCACATTTACATTTATGTGTGTATAGCTACTTTCTTGTGAATTAACCTAAATAAGTATACATGACACCTTTTAAAACCATGTTCCTTTTGCAATCTTGATCAAATAGTGAATACTTCATGCAATAATATGTACAGTATAATCAAACTTAGAAAAATTGTATCTTAGTACAAATAATGTCCCACTGCCTCTTGGATTCACACTGCCTTTGTGAAAGTGTGATGTCTTCTTATACACACACTGTCGACATACATTGTTTCATATTTATTCATGAAAACAAGACTATATACACATGAACTTCCATTTCCACACTTTTTATTCACACAAAATATTCATACACTACTGGAATTTGTGTTATTTGCAACATGCTATTTGCGATGAGATCCCGTAGCAAATAAGCTTTAGCGACAGGGTCCCGTCACAAATAGCCCATTGTAAAAAATTGCGTCGCAAATACCATTTTTTGCGATGGGGAAGTTCCCCGTCACAAATAACTCTCTGATTATATACATTATATATAAATAAACTTTTTGCGACGGGCCCTTGGTTCCGTCGCAAATAGTATTTAAAAATATATATTTAAACTATTTACGACGGGATCTCGTCGCAACAGGTCCCATCGCAAATAATAACCAAAATAAAAAAATATTTAATAAAATTATAATTAATGAAAAAATAATATTGATATTATTAAAATAATAAGAAAATAAAAAATATTAAAATTCTCAATATTCTCAAAAAAATATAAAATATTCATAAAATATTATTATTATTATTATTAGTAAAATAAATAAACATTAAAAAATATAATACTAAAAATATATATTTAATAAAATTATGATTAATGAAAAAATAATATTAATATTATTAAAATAATAAAAAATATTAAAATTCTCAATATTCACAAAAAAATATAAAAAAATCATAAATTATTATTATTATTATTAAAATAAACAAAAATTAAGAAATATAATAGTAATAATAAATAATAAAATATTAAAAATAATTAAATTATGCAATATTCACACCAATATAAAAGATAGAAACTGATAATAGTTCATATTACAACAAATCTTGAATTCAAATGTTTTTAACATAAAAGAATCACTGGGGGTCATCTTTTGGAGGAGGTGGAGGAGCTGTAAGAGATAGAAGTGGAAACTCCATCCCTAAACTACAAGTTAGACAACGCATGTACTCTATCTTCTTGTGATGTTGTTGCTGCCATCGACGCATCTCCTCATCATGATGCTGCTGCTAATGCATATCTTCATGTTTCTTCTGCAAACTCTCTATAAGCTCAGACTGAGTTTGTAACTGCTTCTGATAATATGAGGCAGAAGATGATGCCTCTCCATGAGATCCTCTCAAGCTGGATGTCGGCATCACAACAGAACCATAATAAGCACCAGGAGTCACATGAGAGCTGATACCAACTTCTTGTCCCTTCTCAAAGCTATACTGAGTCACCTGCATCCATGTCGCCTCATCGAAATGGTGGGCACTGGTCTAATCAGTCACCTCGTCCTTACTCCCAACCTGTGTCTGAGAGGTCTCAGCCTCATATGACTCCTTCAATTCCAATTTGAAATTAAAATTGTGAAAATATTATATGCAGTTAATTTTCAAACTGAAAAAAAAATATTAACCACAATCTGACGCTAGAGATCACCTTTAATCTCTCCAGTGGCTGGATCAATATACATCCTCCGATAAATATTGTACTCCATAATATTGGGATGCTCGACTACCTATAAAAATATAAAATAAACTGTTTATATTTAAAGTTATATAAAATATTTAAAAAATATACTTACCAGATGCTCTCTATGCATACTGAATGTATGGCTACTAGATCAATGTGTCACCTCCTATCTCCCCCGGTTCTGTAGACTCACTGAAGACCTCCTTTGAAATACACCACCCAACAAGTGTAAACATAATCCATCCCAAATGTGAGATGAAATTTACTCTGGTCAGTGGGCTCTACACGACTCATCAAAATTTTTCACTCCTGCTTTCTAAATGGTCGTCCTCAAATTGTGCAAAAACTGATGGAAACGGTCACGCATAGATGCCTCCCATGTCGCGTGGATATCTCCACGCATGATATCATCGATGGGATACCATAAACCCTATAAATAATTTATAATATCAAGTTATTAATAAAATAAATTTCAAAATAAATATTATTTATTTACGTACCAGCCAATGATTGAACATGTTGAGCTGCACATCAACGGGAATCTGTTCCCATGCGATCCACGGATGAGAAAAATAGTTGTGCAAGATATCACTCCCCTTCCAAATAGCTACATGATCAAAACTATGAAAAAAGATTAAATAATCAAACAATTAGTATATATATAAATTAATTAATTAAAGCTAACTAAAATAAACAGGTTATCATACCTCCATGTGCGTGGATTGAATCCAAGACGTGGACGTCGCTCAGGGAGAGGGTCAGGAAACATTAGTCACGCAAGACCGTGCTCCCTCCACATACCCCCTGAACTTTCAGTAGGCTGAGGGTCATATGATCCCAAATCCCCCCTCATCCAAAGGTATCTCAGCCTCTTGTAACTCACAAAATAGATCAGGGTCCATCTGAAACACAAAATGATTGTTATTAGTAGATATTTAAAAATAACTATTATATATATATATATATTAGTTATGATTATATATAGCATTTAACTATGTCAATGTTCGCCTTCATTATAATATTCATATTTGACGATGTCAATGTCTTCATATTCCTCTTCGGCATCATCAATATCCATATGATTTTCAGTTTCATCATCTCTTGTCATTTCAAATTCATTTTTAACATCATTAACATCTTCATCACCATCGACCCTTAATTGTGGGGTGTCATCATCGATATTTACGTCACTTTGTGAAAAAGATGGATTTTGAGTCGTCTCTTGAAAAATTTCAATTCCTCCACTTCGGTGGAACCACATTCAGTTTGAGTAAAATGATTTTCCTGAGATTTCATTTTTATTATGCTCCACCAATCAATCAGGTCTCTTGAAGTTGCATAGTACTTTGTGTAATAAATTTTATGTGCTTGTTGATCCAGTAAAAATGGTTCATTTACTGTAAGAAGACTTTTATATTTTATATCGACGATTCCATGAGTCGGATGAACATGCAAGCCTCTCTTAGTATACATCCACCAACACTTAAAAATCATTATTTAATTTTTTTTCCTAGATAACAAAACTCAATAATTTCATCCAGAATTCCATAAAAGTCAACTTCAGTTTCTCTATGATGCGATCCTCTCAAAAAAACTCCAATGTCAATTTTTTTTTATTCCCCATATGCACATATTTGAAATCAAAAAC
Organism: Viscum album; assembly: GCA_963277665.1. Classification (NCBI taxonomy): domain Eukaryota; kingdom Viridiplantae; phylum Streptophyta; class Magnoliopsida; order Santalales; family Viscaceae; genus Viscum; species Viscum album. The sequence goes on along the minus strand of OY728123.1, from coordinate 781,126,188 downwards.
CATTCACCACATATGCATTATAATATTTAGCCATTTTGGATAGTGGGTTACTCCATATACATAGTCGCTTATCAATTTTATCAGCATGTTGAGACACCTGAAAATTTGTAAAACAATTATCTATATAATAAATAGTAAAGTGAATTGATATTAAACCATCAATAATTTATGTTACCAGTTTTTTAGACCATTGAGAAAAAAATTGACTGTGTTCTTCAAGAGCAGCTGCTGTAATTTGTGGAAGTTGTTTCTTGATATGATTATCATATAACCTACAAATAAAATAATTTTACATACTGTAACATAAATTATAGAATAAGTGATAGAATCACTCATAGTATAAATGATTTCATTTCTTCACAATTGAGAAGAACATATGTATGAGCTCTTTGATGTTTATCGTCTAAAATCCATCATTCTTGAACTCCACTGAAGCCAATATTTGGATGATTAAAAACTGATAATTGATTTTCCATTTTTTCATTAACATTTCCCTCATTCCATCCGATGCATTTTTGTTTTGATGGATATTCAGATTCTAAATAGTGAGAGCAGAAAAAAGAAATTTCCTCTTGCAAATAAGCCTCAACAATTGAGCCTTCAACTGATGCTTTGTTACGTACTTTTTTCTTCAATTTTTTCATGCATCTCTCGAATGGTTACATCCATAGAAATTATACTGGACCTCCACATTTAGCTTCATGTGGTAAATGTAATATCATATGTTCTATTGAGTCAAAGAAAGATGGCGGAAAGATTTTTTCTAGTTTACATATAATTACAGCAACATCTTATTCCAGTTTTCTTAGAGCATCGTAGTCTGTTGTCGCTGTAAAAATGTCTCAAAAAAAATATGATATGTCTGTTATAAAATCACAAATCATAGAATTCAACAAACCTCTGAATCCAATTAGCATAATCCTTTCCATTATAACATGAAAATCATGTATTTTCAATCCGGTAATATGACCATTCTTAACACATCTGCCCAAATTGGAAGCATAGCCATTGGGAAGTCTCAAATATGCAATCCACTGAAAAAATAATAAGTGACTCTCTTTGGATAGTGTATAATCTACTTTTGGCTTCATTAACCTCTATGATATTTCATTTTTAAATAGTTCAAGTTCTGGTCGCCTGCAAATTTGGGAAAGATATAATCATGCTTTTAGAGTATCTTTGGTCTTACTTGGTGTATCCAAAACTGTATGAAATAAATTATCAAAACAATTCTTCTCAATATGCATGACATCCAACATGTGGTAGACCAACAAATTAGACCAATATGGAAGATCCTAAAAAATGCATTGTTTTATCCAATTATATTCTTTTCCAAAGCCATGAATTTTATGTTGGTTTACTATTGGCCCAAATGTGATGTAAGGTAATGAAAATACAACTAATTTTAACTCTGTACCTGAGATAATTTTTGGTGTTTCATCCCTTTAAATTGTGTCTTTTCTAAATGAGATTTGTTCCTTCGAAAAGGATGATCATTTGGAACAAATCTATAATTATAGTCAAAATAGCAAGGTTTTTTTCCATTGATGAGCATAAAGGGTTTGTTGTCTTTCATGTAGTAAGGACATGATTTCAGACCATGTGTACTCTAGCCAGATAACATGCCATATGTCGAAAATTCACTAATCATCCACATAAATGCATCTTTTAATATAAAATTTTTTTTCGTAGCAACATCATATGTACTAACACCATTACTCCACAATGAATTTAACTCATCAATCAATGGTTTCAAGTAAACATCAATATTCTTTTTTGGATGTCCTGGGATTAATAAGGTCAAAAATATATATGGATCCTTCATCAACATCCATGGAGGTAAATTATATGGAGTCATAAAGATAGGCCAACATGAATACCAACTACTATAAGAACAAAATGGATAGAAACCATCAGTAGAAATACCCAATCGCACGTTTCGGGCTTCTAAAGAAAAATATGGATAGAGACGGTCAAAATTTTTCCATGAATCACAATCATATGGATGATTCAAGCTTTTATCGGTTGAAATATTGGTTTTGTACCATGACATCATTGATGTTGTGTTCTGAGACAAAAATAAGTGTTGAAAACTTGGTGTAAGGGTAAAATATCTCAACTATTTTACAGGAATCGATCTAGACTTCCCTGGTTGAGCTTCTTTATACCTCGATTGTCCACATGTGGGAAAACTATCTAATGACTCATTTTCACCAGAATATAAGGTGAAATCATTTTCACATGCATGAATATTTTGATAACTAAGGCCCAGATTACAAACCAACCTCTTTCTCTCATAATAATTTACAGAAAACACATTTCCTTTCGGTAAAAATGTTTTAACCAAAGAAAATATCAGATCAAAATAGTTGTTTGACATTTCATTATCTGATTTAATGGCCATAAATTTTGTAATAGCTTCTAATTTTCTTATCTTGCAACCAGGATATAATTCATCCTTAGAAGACCTCAACAACTCATAAAATTCAAATGGTTCCATCTCAGGAGTTAAATCGATATCATCTTGAGTTTTAGTTTGTTGAACAGATGGACCTGCAACATCATGCACTAAATTTTGAAAATTTGATGGATCCAGAATCAAGTTATTAGTATCTTCTCTAGAACAACATTCACTATATTGATACCAAAAAACATAATCTGGTTGAAAACCAAACCACAACATATGTCCTCCAACCTTTTCAAATGTGTCAGACATTCTTAGAGCACATTTTTTACAAGGATACTTAATTGTGACTTATGAAACATATTCTATTTTTGATGATGCAAATGATGAGAAAGCTTCAACACCCTCAATATATATTGGATTTAAACTAGAACCCTTTGTATTTATGTGTTGATTTATCCAAGCGCGGTCATCTAATAATGACTGATGTAGATTTTTGTGTTCCACATTTTTCTTCAAAACATAAAATCATCATTGTTTTTGAATAATTTGAAATTATAAAAAAAAACTATCTGAAAAAAGAAGATAAAAAATTACAACTAATTATTAATAATTACCATTAATTTTGGGCGACACAATTTCCAGTGGATTGAAAGCTACTCTTTTGTCTGACATCTCATTTACTTGGAAATTTCTCTCACTAAAATCATAATGAAGAATTTTCTCAGAGGTACACATATTCATTCTCGTTCATATGAGAATGTATAAGCATACCTTCAAGAAGATTCTTCATTTTGATTTCATTATGAGAAAGATGCAAGTAAATGAGCTGTCAGACAAAAGAGCCCCCTTTTCGTCGATGAATCATCTTCTTGCAACTATCACCACTAGAAAAAATTATGAAAAATGTGGTCCTACGAATACATATTCAAAATCATGCATATAATATTGGATATGCATACGTAGAAGCATACTTTTCATAATGTTTTGAGTCAGTGAAAGTTGAAATAAGAAGAGTCATCGAGCAAAAGGAGTGTCGTCAATCTACTAGAAATTGTGTCAAGTTATTACAAATTATTACAATTTATTATAATTGATATTATTACTAATTATTAATAATTATTACTAATTATAACTAATTATTACTAATTATTGCTAATTATTACTAATTATACCTAATTAGTACTAATTATTGCTAATTATTACTAATTATTACTAATTATTACTAATTATTACTAATTATTACTAATTATTACTAATTATTACTAATTATTACTAATTATTCCTAATTATTACTAATTATTACTAATTATTCCTAATTATTCCAAATTAATCTTAATTATTACTAATGATTCCTAATTATTCCAACTTATACCTAATTATTCATAATTATTCCTAATTATTCCTAATTATTCCTAATTATTACTATTTATTCCTATTTATTACTATTTATTCCTATTTATTCCTATTTATTCACATTTATTCCTATATATTCCTATTTATTCATATTTATTACTAATTATTCCAATTTATTCCTATTTATTGCTAATTATTCCTAATTATTTCTAATTATCGCAAATTATTGCTAATTATTGCTAATTATTGATAATTATTCCTAATTATTCTTAATTATTCCTAATTATTGCTAATTATTCCTAATTATTACTAATTATTTCTAATTATTACTAATTATTGCTAATTATTGCTAATTATTACTAATTATTACTAATTATTCCTAATTATTGCTAATTATTCCAAATTATTACTAATTATTACAAATTATTAATAATTATTACTAATTATTTTTAATTATTAGTAATTATTCCTAATTATTCCTAATTATTCCTAATTATTTCTAATTATTCCTAATTATTCCTAATTATTCCTAGTTATTCCTAATTATTCCTAATTATTCCTATTTATTCCTATTTATTTCTATTTATTTCTATTTATTACTATTTATTCCTATTTATTCATATTTATTCCCATTTATTCTTATTTATTTCTATTTATTCCTATTTATTACTATTAAATTTTATTTATTCCTATTTATTCCTAATTATTACTAATTATTGCTAATTATTGCTACTAATTGCTAATTATTGCTAATTATTACTAATTATTACTAATTATTGCTAATTATTGCTAATTATTGCTAATTATTGCTAATTATTACTACTTATTACTAATTATTACTAATTATTACTAATTATTACTAATTATTACTAATTATTATAATTATTACTAATTATTACTAATTATTGCTAATTATTGCTAATTATTCGTAATTATTACAAATTATTCGTAATTATTGCTAATTATTCGTAACTATATCTAGTTATTCGTAATTATTGCTATTTATTACTATTTATTGTTATTTATTCCTATTTATTGCTATTTATTCCTATTTATTGCTAATTATTACTATTTATTACTAATTATTACTATTTATTGCTAATTATTACTATTTATATCTAATTATTACGAATTATTCTTAATTATTACTAATTATTAGTAATTATTAATAATTATTTTTATTTATTTCTAACTATTCCTATTTATTACTATTTATTCCTATTTATTACTATTTATTTCTATTTATTTCTATTTATTCTTATTTATTTCTAATTATTCATATTTATTTCTATATATTTCTATTTATTCCTAATTATTGATAATTATTGCTAATTATTGCTAATTATTCCTAATTATTGCTAATTATTCCAAATTATTGCTAATTATTCCTATTTATTGCTAGTTATTCATATTTATTGCTAATTATTCCTATTTATTGCTAATTATTACTAATTATTATTAATTATTCCTATTTATTACTAATTATTCCTATTTATTACTATTTATTTCTATTTATTCCTATTTATTCCTATTTATTCCTATTTATTTCTAATTATTCATATTTATTTCTAATTATTTCTATTTATTCCTAATTATTGCTAGTTATTCTTAATTATTTCTAATTATTCCTAATTATTGCTAATTATTCCTAATTATTGATAATTATTCCTATTTATTGCTAATTATTTATATTTGTTGCTAATTATTCCTATTTATTGCTAATTATTACTAATTATTACTAATTATTCCTATTTATTACTAATTATTCCTATTTATTCCTATTTATCACTATTTATTACTATTTATTAGGAATTATTCCTATTTATTACTAATTATTTCTATTTTTTACTATTTATTTCTATTTATTAGGAATTATTCCTGTTTATTACTAATTATTGTTATTTATTACTAATTATTTCTAATTATTACTAAATATTGCTAATTATTACTAATTATTGCTAATTATTACTAATTATTGCTAATTATTACTAATTACTCCTAATTATTACTAATTATTGCTAATTATTACTAATTATTGCAAATTATTCCTAATTATTGCTATTTATTACTAATTATTACTAATTATTACTAATTATTCCTAATTATTCCTAATTATTCCTAATTATTCCTATTTATTACTAATTATTCCTATTTATTACTAAGTATTCCAAATTATTCCTTATTATTCCTATTTATTACTAATTATTCGTATTTATTACTAATTATTCCTATTTATTACTAATTATTCCTATTTATTTCTATTTATTACTAATTATTCCTATTTATTACTATTTATTTCTAATCATTGTTATTTATTGCTATTTATTGCTAATTATTACTATTTATTGCTAATTATTCCTATTTATTACTATTTATTTCTAATTATTACTATTTATTACTAATTATTCTTATTTATTACTAATTATTATTATTTATTACTAATTATTTCTATTTATTACTAATTATTCCTATTTATTAAAAATTATTCCTATTTATTATTAATTATTAAAAATTAGTACTAATAATTTCAATTTATTATTACTAATAAATACTGAAAACAAAAAAAATTAAATCTAATTTAATTACAACTAATCAAAAATAATTAAAATTAACATCAAAAAAATGAAATAAATATTAAATTAAATATAATATAAATACCTTTAAATTTGATCTTCTATTGATGTAGACGGCTTCACAACTTTTTCGTGAAAAAAAATCTAACTCACAATTTTTCACTCTGAAAATAGAGTTGAGAGAGAGAGAGAGTGAGAATTGAGAGGAGGATATGAAAAAACGGATGAGGGTATATATAGGTTGGATTAGTTGCAACGGGGCTATTTGCGACGGGTAGTCCGTCGCAAATAGTATTTGTTGCGACGGGACCTATCGCAAATACCTTCACCCACATTAATTACAATCGGCGGTTAAAAAGAGTATTTGCGACGAGACATATCGCAAAAGGTACCTGCCGACACACTTTTTGCGATGGCAGAACATCCCATCGCAAAAACCTATTTACCGCCACCGGGTATTTGCGACGAGTCCCTTCGCAAATACCCTCCGACCGACGCACTATTTGCGACGGGGGAATCCCCCCGTCGCAAATAACCTTCCCGCGGTTTGCCGAGCAAACCGCGCCAATCTTTTTGCAACGGGACCCCAAATCCCGTCGCAAATAATTTCTGGGACGGACTATTTGCGACGAGATTAATTCCCATCGCAAATATCCCGTCACAAAAAGATATTTTTCCCATATTGATATAATCTTCATGAATGCAAATTTGTGTTGTAAAATACCCAAAATCAATACCCTAAAATGGAAATTAGGGAATACCTGATAGCGCGGAAAATCTGGAAGGGAGGGGAGCCGGAGGCGGTGCTCCGAGGGAGAGGAGGGGCAGCAGAAGGGAGCTGGTGGTGGAGGTGGTGCAGTGAGGGAGGGGACGGGTGGCGGTCGCACCCCCTCTGCGTTTGGCTCCCCACCGCCGCCACTGCCCATCCTCTCCCTCACTGCACCACCTTCACCTTCGGCTCCCCTCCGCTGCCCCTCCTCTCCCTCGCAGCACCGCCTCTGGCTCCCCTCCCTACCATATTTTTCATGCTATTAGGTATGCCATAATTTCCATTTTAGGGTATTTCTTTTGGGCACTTTATAGAAAAAATATGCATGCATGAAGATTATATGAATATTTTGTGTGAATAAAAAGTGTGGAAATGAAAGTTCATGCGTATACAGGCTTGTGTGCATGAAGAATTATGAAACAATGTGTGTCGACAGTGTGTGTATGAGAAGACATCACACTTTCACAAAGGTAGTGTGAATCCATGAGGCAGTGAGACATTATCTGTACTAAGATATAGTTTTTATGAGTTTGAGAAGACTGTACATATTCTTGCGTGAAGTATTCACTGTTGGATCAAGATTACAAAAGGAACATGGTTTGAAAAGGTATCATACATTATTATTTAGGTTAATTCACAAGAAAGAGGTTATGCGAACATAAATGTAAATGTGCATTGAAAATTATAAGTGGACAATGTGTGCATAGAAGGCGTGTGTGTGAATAAATTATTAAGTGGAAAATGTGTGTGAACAAGGTGTGTGTGTGAATAAAATAAGAAGTGAATAGAGTCTAATACACACCCTGTGAAAATTAGGGATTTGTATTGTACATACATAGAATACACATACATGTGAGGACATGCATACTTGAAAATATGATTGCCATGACACATGTATGAATGGCACACAATTTACATGTATGTAGAAATTTAAAATTGGAACGTTCATCACAAATTGATTTTGGGCACTTTCAACAAAAATTATATTTGTTGATTTATAGGTAGGAATTAACTTAGTCTGTCACGACTCGACCCTACCAGTCTCGAGCCGCAACTACCCTAAGCCCGCCTCTATAGGCCAGGGACTGGCGACAAGCGCAGAAGGCGTAACGATCTCGGGGAGGCCTTCGCCTAAGTACCTGTACACACACACACAGCCCACTCGATGCAGAAGTGCAGAGTAAAAAAGAAACCAAAGGACAAACAACTATAACCCAACCACAGTCACGCATCAACTTCTAAATAGAACAAGTAAAGTGCTGAAAAGTAGACTGCCAAGTAAACTGAACAGTAAAGGGAAAAACATGCGCCCAAGTAGAAAGGTGCCAAGACCCGGCAATAGGTAAATGAAAGTAAATAGCTGGTGAGTCTCACACCTGAAAGTCCTACTACAACCACTGAATGCCACCCAATCTCCTGTGTCCTCTACGCTCCTTCGTAGTCTCGATCGACCTGTCTGTCATCTTCAAGGGCACAGCATGTGCGGGAAAATCCCAAGCAGGTGTGAGTATGAAGATACTTAGTAGGACGCCCCGAAATCTCGAGGGATCAACAAAGGAGGTACTAAATAGGTGAGTAGTAGACAAGAAAAAGAATATTGAAAGAGTACAGTAAATAGAGTGCAGCTCAACCAACAAGATAAAGGAAGCAGACTCGTCTCAACAAGAGGAGATAGACACGGAAAGCACTGGCATACCCCGCACGTCTTCACCCCTCCTAGAAATAGAGTAACTGAACCCAAGGAATGGAAACAAAATTAGGGTGTATATATATATATATTCTAAACAAGAAACCCAAACGAGTGTGTTAGGGGATCTCCATCTCCAAGCTCAGCCCAGGAAAAGTCGCCAACAGTTCTAAGGACATCCATCACTGATGCCCAAATGTCCCACACGTCAAAGTTGTCTCATCACTGAACTGTACAACCAATGGTCCCGTTCCAGCAATCACGGAGAAAAGTCATTGACTAGCCTCATAGAAAGGGCTGAGTCTGAAATAAGTCATCGGGTAACCCACTGCCCAGCCCAGCTGAAGGGTAAACCCTAAGAGGTCGTCGGGTAACCCACCGCCTTTCCCAATTGTAGGGTAAACCATAAGGTCCACAGGTAACCCACTGCCTAGCCCCGCTGGAGGGTAAACCCTAAGGTCAATGGGTAACCCACTACCCGGCCCTACTGAAGGGTAAACCCTGATACGCTGGTGGGTAACCCACTACCCAACCCTGCTGGAGGGTAAACTCGAAACTGGTCTGATAACTCTGCACTGCCCATGCCATCACCGGGTGTCACTAACATCGTTATCGTGCGTTGGTTCGGAGTTCATCAAAGGAACCTTTGACCAACACCCTTTCATGTTTCCACATTTAATGATATCTCAAATGAGGCTCTGCACACCCAAATAGATTACGTTGTTGCAATACTCATGGAAAAACACGTGAGATAGACTATTTACTCACTTGAAATGGACTCCCGATGAAAAAGTTACTCAACACCGCTTTATGCCCATACGGCGTCTCGTGGGGCCCACACCCTGGTCCCGAAAAAGGTCGGGTGAACTACGCCATCGCGATGATCTCGGAAAAACATGCCAAAAAAACTATTCATTCTTCTTGTATGGACGTCTGATGAAAAGTCGTAATACGCTGCGCAAAGCTTAAAAGATGGCCCGTGGAGCCCACACCTCAACTCCAGCTTCAAAGCCTGAAACCCCTTGGAGAACCTCGTCTCGACACCAGGGTCACAACACCGATGACTACACCTAAAATGGACTCTGGATGTGCTCGCGCCATCTGAAATAAGAATCTCGGCAAGGCGCTAAATAAAACTTAACGGACGTGTCATGCCACTGAGCCCCCATCTCAGGAATTAAAAATCCCCAAGACGATCTCAAAACCTCCGTCTTGATTCGAGGATTGCGTTTCTGGATACAAAATGAAAATCCAATACCTGGTTTGAGATTTAGAGGTGTTTTAACACCAATGGACAGAGACGGGGTGGGCCAGACCGGTTCGACCGATCCACCCCTTTAGACCGGCGGTCCGCGGCTCAGCCACCCGGACCGTCCGGTCCACCGCGGCCCGCAGTTCACCGCATGGGCTGCACCAATTCACCCAAACTAGCTTAAGCCGGTCCGTCTCCTTTTCCACGAGACCCGCGTTTCGCGGGTCTCGGTCTACTCCCAGGGTCGCGATGAACCCAGTCTCGTGCCACACGCCGGTCGGCGAAGCCGGCCTGTGCGCCCTCTTGTGGCCTGAACCGCCGGACCGCTTGCCCGAATCGACCGCCGAGGAGCCGCGTCACCTCCTGGGGAGCCCGCACCATCGTTTTTTCCCACCGGACCGTCGTGCGGAGCCTCCAGACTGTCCTAGAACCACTGGAAAAATAGGGGTTTTGGCCAGAAAACTTCTCGGGGTCACCCCGGACACCCTGGGACTCGAAATTTTGATATGAAAGAATTGTTGGAAACCATGAATAGAGCCTTACTCAATTATGTCATTCTCTAGATAATTAAACAGCATTTAGATTCTATAAATTTAGTTCAAAGAGGATGTAGGAATTTAAAACGAAAATGCAGTGATCCTACCTCGCAGGGCGTAGCCCGACGCTCCACGATCGATTCGCCTTCACCAAAATTGAAAACACCTTGCTAGGGAGGAGGTGGAGCTTGAAGGAAGGGGAGGGGAGTGCTTGTTGGGACCTTCTATGAGAGAACACAAATGGGGGAAGGAGAGGGGGGTGGATGTGTTTAAGTAGGGAAAATTAATTAAAACTTAATTAATTTTAAACACCCACCAGTGGGCCCGTACCCGAACTCTCGACGGGGTCTAAGTTAAGCCTCTCCTAGGGTAAAATCCATGTTCTGAGTGCAACGTTGGTCTTGGAATTTTAATCTTCACCTCCGTTCAGAAGTTATAAAGTTCACACCCGAGGCCGCTAAATTATGAAAACACCCCTGGTGGCGTTTTCCATAGAAGGGTAGCGCCCACGAAAGTTACACCACTCCTAAGGTAAACGGAATGCTCCAGACTCAACGGTGCCCTCAGTTTTCCCATCTGAGCAATTGTTTAAGAGTTATTTTGTTTATTTGGCTTGTCTAGTGTGAATGCACTTAAAATTTAATTCTGGCCACACCGGGGCTCGGAATCACACGTCGTCTGAACGCCCTGCTCTGAAATAACATCAAGAAAAATTCAAAGTCTCGCAGGCTTAGAACCCAGGTTCTTACATCATTCCCTCCTTCAAGTTTTTCATCCCTGAAAAATATAACTTCAAAAACAACTCGGGATACTGAGCCCGCATCTGGCTCTCTCGTTCCCAGGTGCTCTCCTGCACCCTCCCGTGCTGCCACAACACTCGAACCATAGGTATGGTCCATCCACGCAGAGTCCACTCTTTCTGGTCCTCAATCGCCACCAGGTGCTCCTCAAAGGTGGCCCCATCCTCAATGTCCATCTCTCCCTAGTCGATGACGTGTGAGGGGTCATGTACATATTTACTCATCTACGATGCATGGAAGAAATCATGCACTTTATCCAGCTGTGGGGGTAGAGCAAGATGGTAGGCAACCTTGCCAACCCTGAACGTGATCTCAAAAGGCCCGATGAACCTCAGGGATAGCTTGCCTCCCCGGTCGAACCTCCATGTTCCACGCCGTAGGGAGACTCTAAAAAAGACATGGTCCCCCTGCTCTAACTCCAAATGCATGTGACGATGCTCTGTGTAGGACTTATGTTTGCTCTAATCCATCCTCATCCGCTCACGAATGACCTGCACCTTCTTAGTCGTCGCCCACACCAACTCTAGGCCCACAAGGGAGGTCTCTGCAACCTTCGTCCAGCACAATGGTGACCTGCAGGGTCTCCCATAGAGGGCCTCAAAAGGTTCCATACTGATATTAGAGTGGTAACTGTTGTTATATGTGAACTCCACCAAGGGAAGGTGATCCTCCCAGCTTAGGCCAAAGTCTAGCATGCATGCCCTAAGCATATCCTCCAACACCTGGATAGTGCGCTCAGTCTGCCCGTCCTTCTAGGGGTGAAAAGATGTACTTATCCGTAGATGAGTCCTGAATGCCTCCTGCAGGCCTCGCCACAATCGCGACGTAAAACCGTGCATCACGGTCGGAGACGATCGTCGAGGGTATTCCATGAAGGCAGACGATCTCCTGAATGTACAACTGCCCTAGACTCTCCATCGAGCTCTACTCCCTGATGGAAAGGAAGTGCGCCGACTTCGTGAGTCGGTCCAATATCACCCAAATGGAATCATGGACCTTCACTGTGCACAGAATACTTGTGAAGAAGTCCATAGATATGTAATCCCACTTCCACACCAGTATATCAAGGGGCTGCAACAACCCTGCCGAAACCTGATGCTCTGCCTTCACCTGTTGACAAGTAAGACATCGAGAAACGAACTCAGCTACGCTTTGCTTCATGTCAGACCACCAAAACTACCGTTGAATGTCTCTATACATCTTCCCCGCATCGGGATTTATAGCCAAGGGAGAAGTGTGTAATTCCCGCATCACCTCCTCCAACATCTCCACTGGTACTATAGCTCACCCCTGGAATAAGATATCGTGATTCCCTCCTTTAGAATACCCATTAGGTGCGTCGCCTGTGGATATATGATCACGCAGTACCTCGCTGTCGATATCCCCCAATTGCGACTCTCTCACATGCTCAAGGAGCGAAGGATTCAACATCATCGACTGTAGAAAAGTTGTATCCTACTGATTCACCAAGGTCAACTATAGGGAAGACAACTACTCTGAAGCTTTCCGCACTAGACGAGCCTGAGACTTCCTGCTAAGGGAATATTCTACTACATTGCCCTTCCCTGTAGTGTAGACTATCTCGAAATCATATTCCTGTAGAAACTCCAGCCAGCGCCTCTGCCTCATATTCAGATCCCTCTAAGTGAAGATGTACTTGAGGCTCGAGTTGTCTGATTAGACCACAAAATGCTCACCCAGAAGGTAGTTTCTCCATAACCTCAAGGCAAATACCACCATTTCCATATCTAAAATTGTGAGTCGCATAATTCTGCTCATGGGGCCTCAACTGCCTCGACCCATATGCAATCACTGCCCACTGTTGCATCAGCACACACCCGAGCCAAGATCCTGAAGCGTCGCAGTATACTACGAACTCGACGTCCTCCTCTAGAAGCCTCAACACTGGAGCACTAGTCAGCCTCTACCTAAACTCCTCGAAGGCCTTCTGGAACTGATTAGTCCAGGTGAACGGTCGTCCCTTCGGTGTCAATGTGGTCAAAGGGTAGGAATGCTGGAGAAGTCTTCCACAAACCTCCTGTAGTACCCTTCCAAACCAAGGAAGCTCCTCACCTTAGATGCATTCTTGGGTGGATCCCAATCAAGAACTGCCTTTTTCTTTTCAGGATCTATGGCTAAAACTTGTTCTGAAATGACATGCCCCAGAAAGTGAACCTCATGAATCCAGAACTGACACTTTGAGAGCTTCCCATACAGCTGGTTCTCCCAGAGTAATTCTAGGACCATCCTCAAATGATCTGCGTGCTCCTCCTCCGTCGCAGAGTAGATGAGTATGTCATCAATAAAGACAACCAAAAACCGGTCCATGTACGGCTAGAAGATCTAGCTCATCAAAGCCATAAAGATGGCAGAGGAATTTTTCACGCCAAAGGGAATCACCAGAAACTCATAATGCCCATAATGATAATGGAAAGACAACTTTAGGATATCAGCCTCATGAACCCACAACTGGTGGTAGCCAGATCGAAGATCAATCTTGGAGAACCACTTCGCACCTCTCAACTGGTCGAAGAGGTCATCAATCCTTAGAAAATGGTACTTTTTCTTTATCATGGCCTGATTCAGGTGATTATAATACACACAAAACCATAGGCTCCCAATTGCCTTCTTTACAAACAAAACTGGAGCTGCCTAGGGGGACACACTGGGCCTGATGAATCCCTTCTCATGAAGGTTTTCCAACAGAAGTTGTAGCTCCCGAAGCTCTGTGGGTGCCATATGGTTAGCCTCACATGATATCGGGGTGGTCCCCAGCTGCAAGTCAATGTAGAACTCTATCTCTCGCCTCGAAGGTAGTCCCGGGACATCCTCGGGAAAGATTTCCATGTAGTCATATATAACGGTAGGGATCCAGGTGCTTGTAGAATCTGCTGATCTGAGATCCATGCTCGCCAACTGATGAGAAAAAGTTCGTGGTCTCTTACTCAAAGCACCCGTCTACTCTACCACGAGGTCTCACTCACAGAGGATGGTGAACCTCATCCCATCAGAATGCACACATCTGACTCATCTGCAATGACATTCGATATGGGTGTGAACCATAGAAAGTCAATACATGCCCAGGATGACGTCATAAGGTTCCATCGTGATGACCAGTAGGTTCCATGTGAAACTCTCTCCTCCGAACTACAGTTCACACTGTCTGCAAAAAAAGGTCATAAATGTTGCACTTCCTGTAGGAACCTTGAGGCAAAGCATAGGTATCAGTACCTCTATTGGGAGCTCCAACTCCCATACCAAAAGCAGTGATATAAAAGAGTGGTTGGATCCTATGTCTACTAATACTGAAGCAAGCGTAGAGTAAACATAGAGTGTACCTCAGACCATCTCATGTGCTGGGGGGTCACGAACACCCATAGCCCAAAGCTGCCTGCGGCCCCTACCGCCAGCTCCCTAAGTCTCGCGTGGGCCGCCTGGTGGTGGCGGTGGAAGGATCTCAAAACTCCATCCCCCACCTCCAGGTCCTGCTACTCTTCATGCGCTGCCTCCCTGAGGACCACCCTATCCTTGCTTAGGATATCCCTAGTCATGGCGCTGCCTCTGCCGCTACGGTGTGCCCACTGCCTGCCACGGCTGATCGGTATTAGTGGCTGGGTAGTCCCGTGCTAAGTGACCTCATCTATCAAAATCATAGCACCAGCTCTCTCCTGGATTCCCTGGTTCTCTACAATGCCACTATGGTGTATGAACCTGCCCTTAAGTCTACTCACTGAAGGGTCTCCTTGACTGAGGCTATGCTCTGAAGCGACCACTACCAGGCCATGCCAACTGGCGTCCCTCAGCCAAGAAGCTCTCTATCACGAGTGCCCGCTCTAGAACCCCAACATAAGTAGGGATGCACAAGGGAACTACGCTAGCATGGATCTCCCTGTGAAGACCCTGCTCAAACTTCTGTGCCTGGAAGTAACTATCGCAGATCATATCCTATGAGTAGCATGTCAGATCAGTAAACCGGGCCAAGAACTGCACCACAGTCATCCCCCCTGCTTCATCACTAGAAGCTCCTAAATCTGAATGGAGCGTAAAAAAGAGGGGGAGTACTCCTCTCGGAAGAGCTTCTAAAATCCATTCCACTTGAGATATGACTCATCGTGGGTCTGCATAACCAACCCCCACCAACGCCTGGCCATACCGAGGAAAAGGATGGTAGCTAGGGCTACCATCTGGACCGCTGGTGTTTGTACCAGCCTGAAAAGTCATTCCACATACTCTAGCCAATCCTCTGCTTCCTGGGGATCCGAGTCCCTGTGGAACTTCTATGACCATTGACACTGTAATTCTCAAAGCACACTCAGCCTATGCTCAACCTCGACCAGTGCTGCCGGTACTAACCGCCGCTCTCCAGGTGGAGGGGATACTGCTGAACCACTGGGTGGAAGGGGATCACATGAGGGTCCCTGAACTTATGCCTCATTGCTCGCCAGGTCATCGTCGCGAACTGGAGACGGTAACATGGCTGGCTACTATAGTGGGGGCATCCTAAAAATTATCAAGGATTACCAAGATCATATGAGCATATATATATATAACATTAATCAAAAAGGGGAGCTGACTCAAAAAATGAAAGTCAAAGACTCAATCCTACCGGATGCATGTTTCAAAGTTCCCTGCAACAAATGTCTCAGCATGCCGAGCCGACAAGCGGGTTATCAGGGTCCTGGTGAATGGATACGTTGGCCGCCCATACCATCACTAGACTCCCTGGCCTGAGAGCCGCTCTCAATACATGTTGACACTATTTCCCTAAATCCCAACCAATTCCTTTTTAGGGACGTCCGAACAATGCCCCAAGGAATGAACCATGCCTCTGATACCACTTTGCCAAGACCTGACACTACCGGTCTCAAGCTGAAGCTACCCCAAGCTCGCCTCCATAGACCAGGGGATGGAGACAAGTGCCAAAGGTGTAACGATCTCGGGGAGTCATTTGCCTAAGTACATGTATGCACACACATATCCCACTCGATGCAGAAGTGCATAGTAAAAAGAAACCAAAGTACAAACAACTATAACCCAACCACAGTCATGCATCAACTTCTAAATAGAACAAGTAAAGTGCTGAAAAGTAGACTTCCAAGTAAATTGAATAGTAAATGACAACACACGCACCCAACTAGAAAGGTTCCATGACCCAACAACAGGTAAATGAAAGTAAACAGATGGTGAGTCTCACACCTGAAAGTCCTACTATGACCACTGAATACTGCCCAAGCTCTTATGTCCTCTACGCTCCTCTATAGTCTCGATCGACCTGTCCGTTGTCTGTAAGGGCACACCAAGTGCGAGCAAATCCCAAGTAAGGGGTGAGTATAAAGATACTCAGTAGGATGCCCCGAAAGCTCGAGGGAGCAACAAAGGAGTTACTAAGGAGGTGAGGAGTAGATAGGGCAAATAATAGTGAAAGAGTGCAGTAAATAGAGTGCATCTCAACCCAACAAGAGAAAGGAAGCAGACTCGTCCCAACAAGAGGAGCTAGACACAGAAAGCACGTGGCATACCCCGCGTGTCTTCGCCCCTCCTAGAAAGAGAGTAAATGAACCCAAGGAATGGAAAAAAAGTAGGTTGTATATATATATATGTTCAAAAAGAAACCCGAACGAGTGTGTAAGGGGATCTCCATCTCCAAGCTCAGCCCAGGAAAAGTCGCCAACAGTTCTAAGGACATCCATCACTGATGCCCAAATGTCCCGCACATCAAATTTGTCTCATCGCTGAACCATACAACCAAGGGTCCCGTTTCGGAAATCACAGAGAAAAGTCACTGACTAGCCTCATAGAAAGGGATGACTCTGAAAGAAGTCATCGGGTAACCCACTGCCCAGCCCAGCTGGAGGGTAAACCCTAAGAGGTCATCGGGTAACCCACTGCCTAGCCCAACTGGAGGGTAAACCCTAAGTTTAACGGTTAACCCACTACCCCGCCCCACTAGAGCGTAAACCCTAAGGTAAATGGGTAACTCACTGCCCAGCCCCATTGGAGGTTAAACCCAGAACTGGTATGATAACTCCGCACTTCCTGTTCCATCACTAGGTGTCACTAACATCGCTATCATGCATTGGTTCGGAGTGCGTCAAAGAAACCTCCGACCAACGCACTTTAATTTTTTTCACATTTAATGAGATCTTGAATGAGGCTCCACATGCCCAAACAGATTACATCGTTGCAATCCTCACGGAAAAACATGCAAGATAGACTACTTATTCACTCGAAATGGACTCCCGACGAAAAAGTTACTCAACACCACTTTATGCCCATACGACGTCTCGTGGGGCCCCCACCCCGGTCCTGAAAATGGTCGGTTGAACTGCGCCATCATGATGATCTCAGAAAATCACGCCAAAACGACTATTCATTTTCCCCGTATAGACGTTTGATGAAAAGTCACAATGCGTTTTGCACAGCTTAAAAGACGCCATGTGGGTCCCACAACTCAACTCCAGCTTCAACACCTAAAACCCCATGGAAAACCGCGTCTCTATGCCAAGGTCACAATGTCATTGATGGCTCCTAAAACGGACTTCAAATGTGCTTGCGCCATCCGAAACAAGAATCTCAGTGAGGCGCTAAATAACACTTAACAGACCTATCGCGCCACCAAGCCCCCGTATCGGGAATTAAAAATCCCTGAGACCATCTCAAAAGCTTCATCTCGATCTGAGGATCACGTTTCCATAGACAATACGCATATCTGATACCTTGTTTGAGAGTTAGAGGCATTTTAACACCAAATGGACAGAGATAGGGTGGGCCGAACTGGTTCGGCCAATCCACCCCTTTAGACCGACGGTCCGCGACTCAGCCGCCCAGACCGCCTGGTCCACCGTGACCCGTGGTTCACCGCACAGGCCACACCACTTCACCCAAACCGGCTTAAGTTGGTCTGACTCCTTTTCCATGGGACCCGTGTTTCGTGGGTCTCAGTTTGCTCCCGGGGTCGCGACGACCCCAGTCTCGCGCCGCACGCCGACCGGTGAAGCCAGCCTGCGCACACTCCCGCAGCCCAGGCCGCCGGGCCTCCATCCCGCTCACCCACGTCGACCACCGAGGAGCTGCGTCGCTGCCTATAGAGCCCAAGCTTCCATCGTCGCCCTCCGGACCGCCGCGCGGAGCTTCCGGACCGCCCTGGAGCCACCGAAAAAACAGGGGTTTTAGCCGGAAAACTTCCCGGGGTCACCCCGGGACTTGAAATTTTGATCCGAAAGAATCGTTGGAAAGATATGATAGAACCCTACTCAATTATGGTCTTATATTAATAATTAAACAAAATTTAGAGGCTATAAATTGATTTCAAAGAGGATGCAGGAATTTAAAATGAAAATGCAACGATCCTACCTCGCTGGGCGTAGCCCGACACTCCAAGATCGATTCGCCTTCGCTGGAACCGAAAACACCTTCCTAGGGAGGAGGTGGATCTTGAAGGAAGGGGAGGGGAGTACTTGTTGGGAGCTTCCACTAGAGAACACAAATGGGGGAAGGAGAGGGGGGGATGTGTTTAAGTAGGGAAAATTAATTAAAACTTAATTAATTTTTATCACCCACCAGTGGGCCCGTACCCGAACTCTCGATGGGGTCGAGGTTAATCCACTCCTAGGGTAAAATACACATTCTGAGCGCAACGGTGGTCTCGAAATTTTAATCCGATCCTCCATTCAGAAGTTATAAAATTCATGCCAGAGGCCTCTAAATTACGAAAATGCCCCTGGTGGCGTTTTCCACAAAAGGGTCGCACCCGCGAAAGTTACACCCCTCCTAGGGTAAACAACACGCTCTGGACTCAACGGTTCCCTCATTTTTCCTATACGACTAACTTTTTAGGAGTTATTCTATTTATTTGGTGTGTCTAGTATGAACACACTTAAAATTTAATTCCTGCCACACTGGGGCTTGGAATCACACGTCGTTTGAACGCCCTACTCTGAAATAACATCAAGAAAAATTCAAAGTCTCACGGTATCAAAACCCAGGTTCTTACATAATGTGACAACTAGGACCTTCCCACCAGTTGCCCCACAGACACGTGGGCCCCACCCTAGGTCTCACCCACGTGCCCGGACGAGTTATCTGACTAATGACAGTCCCCACAGGCCAACACTTGTCCTTTCCAATGTGTTTTTTCCTCACTCACACACACCCTGAGAAACTTCCCACCCTGAGAAACTTCCCAATAGGTCACCCATCCTGATCACTACTCCAGGCCAAGCATGCTTAACTGAGGAGTTCTAATCAGCTAGGCTCCCGAAAAGAAAGGTGCACCTCTTGTTGACATGAGTCATGTCATTTTAGTCATTTAACCCTTTATCATTTGGGGGTGTTACAATCACCCCCTTTAGAGCACAACGTCCTCATTCTGGGCCCTACATATCAACCCAGGAACCACACTTAAGGTTGGGTACCACCTCTAATACCAAATGTGACAATTGGGCCCCACCCACCAGTTTCCTCACAGACACGTGGGCCCCACCCTAGGTCCCACCCACGTGCCCGAACGGGTTATCTGACTAATGAAAGTACCCATAGGCCAACACATGTCATTTTTAGTGTGTTTTGTCCTCACTCACACACACCCTAAGAAACTTCCCAGGAGGTCACCCATCCTGATCACTACTCCAGGACAAACACGCTTAACTGAGGAGTTCTAATCAGCTAGGCTCCCGAAAAGGAAGGTGCACCTTGTTGACATGAGTCATATCATTTTAGTCATTTAACCCTTTATCATTTGGGGGTGTTATAATCACCCCCCTTTAGAGCACAACGTCCTCGTTGTGGGCCCTACATCTCAACTCAGGCAGTGCACCACACTTAAGGTTGGGTACCACCTAACTCACACACACCCTGATAAACTTCCCAGGAGGTCACCCATCCTGGTCACTACTCTAGGCCAACCACGCTTAACTGAGGAGTTCTAATCATCTAGGCTCCCGAAAAGGAAGGTTCACCTTGTTGACATGAGTCATATCATTTTAGTCATTTAACCCTTTATCATGTGGGGGTGTTACAATCACCCCCCTTTAGAGAACAATGTCCTCGTTGTGGGCCCTATATCTCAACTGAGGCAGTGCACCACAACATCCTCGTTGTGGGCCCTAAATCTCAACTCAGGCAGTGCACTACACTTAAGGTTGGGTACCACCTCTAATACCAAATGTGACAACTGGGCCCCACCCACTAGTTTCCCCGCATACACGTCGGTCCCACCCTAGGTCCCACCCACATGCCCGAACGGGTTATCTAACTAATGACAGTCCCCACAGGCCAACACATGTCTGAACGGGTTATCTGACTAATGGCAGCCCCCACAGGCCAACACATGTCCTTTCCAGTTTGTTTTGTCCTTACTCACACACACCCTGAGACACTTCCCAGAAGGTCACCCATCCTGATCACTACTCCATGCCAAGCATGCTTAACTATGAAGTTTTAATCAGATAGGCTCCTGGAAAGGAAGGTGCACCTTGTTGGCATGAGTCGTATCATTTTAGTCATGTAAACCTTTATCATTTGGGGGTGTTACATAGTCGCTAAGGTTGATAGTTCAAGATTGGTATTTGATTATTATTTTCGTGTACCATGTACGCATGTAGGTTATTATGTTTTGTTTCATTTTTTGTGATTTAGAATTTGACTTTCTATAGTTATAGTTGCTTTATATGTTTTGATTATAGTGTATCAAAATGTAAGCATTATGATATTAGTGGACCACAGATTCCTTATTGTTCATTTTGGATAGCTATTTTTTAGTATTCACAATAAAATATATTTTTTTCTTAACTAATCGACCCCCCACCCATCCAATCAAATGAGTTAAGTAATATCATTATATATCACCCATGATCAATCCAACTCTATATTATGGAGAATAATATATTGAAGGGAACCAATGATCATGTTTACGGGAGGAGAATATGATAAGTGTGAGTCACTTTATGGAAACACATTTAAGAACCAAACCTGAAATTCACAGCTCAATGATGACAATCTTGTTGTGGATGACCCAATTGATTACCTTAGGATAAAAATTAACCAATGATTGTGCAAAATTAAACATTTGTGAAGAAAAATTAGTATACTGGATGTTTGAATAATCAGCTGCCATAGTTATAATATCCCTTTCTTGAAAAATGTTTACTCTGTGGAATTATAGAACAAATTCATTCTCAATATATTTTCTTTACTATACATATTTTAAACTAATATTTCAGAAGTTATGAAATATTTCATTTCCAATTTTTTAAAATTCATAATCAAAATATGATTAAGGACTCTTGAATATAGAATCATCATTAGATTTACCATACCAACATGGTGGCGATGACATGTGGTTTCACTTCCATTCTATTATCTATTATCCTATTTATTATTCAGAGATATAAATTGTTTTATCAATTTCCATATTCAATTGGTCTGTCTTTATTTTAAATATATTTTAAATGAAAAATTAATGTAATATGAAGTCTTGTGTAAATGTTTGTTATATAGATATTAATATGGATAAGAGTTGGATTGATCTTGCAAATTGAATGTCTAGTGGAAAAGATAATAAGTACTCTATTATATGAATGTTTAATAATTAGTTGAAATAGTCCACTACAGTAAATCAATTCTTGTTAAAAGAACCCTTTTGATACAAGCCTTTTTTTAACATAATTTTATTTCAGTTTTGTTAACTTTATGATCTTTTTAAAATCCATTTATAACTAATTATTCTATCCTTTTTTTATTAACAACTATACAAGTTTGATTTTATTAAAAACAATATAATTTATCTTTTTGACACTTTTTATGGTCCCCTTACTAATGTTTTCTATGACTGCAGGCATGTTAGGGGAACAGGCAGCAGATCCACATCATCGAGCAGAGCCATCTACGTCTTAGGGTCGAGGTGTGTTTGAATGTAACTCTAATTATTTTTTTATATAATTTCTAAACATATATATATATATATACACATATATCTAATTATTTATAAAAAAAATCAATGGGATTGGACTCAACCGCTTTTCCTCTCACAAGAGAGGCCCTGGTCATGCCATTTCATCAAGGAATTCTGACACAACCTTAGATGTTTCATTTAACGAGAGATTTCATCATGTGTAACTAACTACCCCTGCATTTATTCATCATATGGATCATATCATATGCGACCCACATCAATTTTCATTGACCACACATGACTGGGCTTCTTTCCCTCAGGATACATTAGATTGGCTTTGGAGGAAAGTTCAGGTAAGAATATCATTTTAGTTTCTTCCCTACGTTTAAAAAATACTAACACGTGTGATTTTTTTTCTTAAATAGAATAACCTGAAAGTGTTCCATGATGAGTTTCATCCAATGTGTATGGTAAAATTTCATAAGATGTGGAAATATCATAAAGTAAAAGTCAAGAGGGAGCACTAGGTACCAAATGTGGGTGCCCCAGATATTCTAGAAATAGTTCCAAGAGGTGTTCTCTCATCACAGTGGTGTATCTTAGTTGCATATTGGACTACTGAGGCCATTGCAGTTAGTATATTTATTATGGTATATATATTTTCAATAATTTATGACATTTTATTTGTTTGAAATTTGAATTAATTTAATGTAGGATGTGTCAGTACACCATTCTGAGAATCTATCATTGCAGGGACCACCTCATAGGCTCGAGACTCTTCACGTGTCTCAGATCCGACATAATGTATTTATTATTCATTTTTTAAATTATTATTTAATATGGTTTTGTGATATATTTTTATATTTTATTGGTATATAATTATGGGAGAAAGGTTCACCGACTGATAAAATGTGGGTGTGGATGAGGACTCATGATCGAAATGATCCAGATGCTACAGCTCTTATAATAATTTCTTGTACTCATTACCAATGCTTACATGAATCTATATATAATCATATATATATATATATATATGTGTGTGTGTGTGTGTATTTAAACACTCTCAATTTGAAGTTGAGTTAGAACAGCTGCTAGAGGACCAACGACAGCTTCCCATGCAAAGGGATGAGATATTCCATCGCATTATTGGTCATGCCAGGCATGGATATAGTTTGACCTATGGAATGAGGATTAATCATTCTGTAGTATCACGTGATGATGTTTTCGGTCCTTTTGTTTTTGGGATGACACTACAACTGTTAGATTTCGAGGCATGGTTGCGCACTTCCAAGGAGGTAAATGCACAACTTACCGCTGAAGTTAGAATACTGTGGGAATATGTGTGTCTGGGTGATGGTGAAGGGGATCATATGACAAAGGTTTATACTAAATTTATTTATTTACTTTATATTATTTTGGTTATTAAAATATCTATAATTTTTATTTATTGTAGGCCCCTATCACACCGAATGGAGCTAGCAGCCATGGCCATGCATGGCACACCATATTCACGAGGTGTGTTTCTTTTATATTTATTATTGAATTAATGTTATATATTTATTTAGAAATTAAGTGTAGAATTGTTTGAGACTATAATAATTTATGTTTTTAAAAACTCCAAAGTTTTTTAATTTTAAGAGTATGATTAGTAATTTGATACTTTATTGTGATAGATTATTTTTTAGAATCCCCATTGGAGTATGATCAGCTAGTGTTCATTATTGAATATCAGTTGTTTGGTTTTTTAAACCCTCATGTCATGTATAATTCCCTTGGGGGGGTTGTTCATATGGGGAGGGGGTTGTTCGGGTGGGGAGGGGTGGGGGTGGGTTGTGTAGGTGGGAGGGTGGGTGGGGGTGGGGCTGTGCAGGTGGGGCTGTTTAAGTGGGGAGGGTTGGGCAGGTGGGAGGGGTTGTTTAGATGGGGAGGGGGAGGGGATGTGTAGGTGGGGAGGGGGATGTCTGGGGGAGTGTGGGGGATGCATGGGGGGCTGTCCAAGGGGGGAGTGGGGTTGTACGGGGGGAGTTGGGGGGGCTATCGGGGGGAGTTTGGGGGTTGCAGGGGGTTGGGAGGGGGTTGTCCAAGGGGGGGGTATGGGGGGCTATTCATGGTGGGGGTGGGGGTGTAGGGGGTTGGGAGTGGGGATTGTCTGGGGGTTTTTCCAAGGGCGGTTGGAAGTGGGGGATGTTCGGGGGTGGGTTCTATTCAGACGGGGAGGGGTGGGGCTGTTCAGGTGGGGAGTGGAGGGGTTGTGTAGGTGGGGAGGGGGTTGGGGTTGTGTAGGTGGGGCAAAATCAGGGGGGTGTGGGGGTTGTTCGGGGATGGGGGCTATCCGGGGGGGCTATCCAAGGGGGGAGTGGGGGTTGTCTGAGTGTGGGGGATTGGGGGCTATCTAGGGGGAGTGTGGGGATGTAGGGGGTTGGGAGGGGGTTTTACAAGGGGGAGGGGGATGGGGATATTTAGGGTGGGGGCTGCAGGGGTTTGGGAGTGGGGGCTATCTGGGGTGGTTGTCCGAGGGTGGGGGTTGTTCAGATGGGGGTGGTGTTGGGCTATGTAGGTGGGGAGGGGTGGGGTTATGTAGGTGGGGAGGGGGGTTGTTCGGGGGGGAGTGTGGGAGATGCAGGGGGACTATCTGGGGGTGGGGGTTTCCGGGGGGGTTGTCTGAGGGGGTGTCTAGGGGGGGTTGTCTAAGGGGATTGGGGGTTTTCAGGGGGGCATCCAGGGCTGGGGGCTGGGAGGGTTTCCATGGGATTTGGGGGGGGTGCCTGGGGGTTTGGGGGGTTTTTTGGGGGGAGTGTGGGGGATGCAGGGGGTTGGGATGAGGGGTTTTCCAAGGGGGAGGGGTTGGGCGGGCTGTTCTGGGTGGGGGTTGTTGGGGGTTGGGAGTGAAGGATGTCTAGGGGGGTTGTCCGAGGGGGGGTTAGGAGTGGGGGATGTTTGGGGGGGTTGTTTGGGGGTGGGGGTTGTTCAGATGGGGAGGGGTGGGGTCTGTGTAGGTGGGGAGGGGGAGGGGGTTACAGGGTGGGGAGGGGGTTGTTGGGTGGAGGGGGTGGGGTTGTGCAGGTGGAGGTGGGGGTTGTCCGGGGGGGTTGTCTGGGGGGAGTGTGGGGGATGCAGGGGGTTGGGAGGGGGCTATCTAAGGGGGAGGGGTTGGGGGATGTCTAGGGGGCTATCTAGGGGGTGGGAGTGGGGGTTGTTTAGGGGTGGGGGTTGTTAAGATGGGGAGGGGTGGAGGCTGTGTAGGTGGGGAGGGGTGGGGTTGTGTAGGTGGGGAGTGGGAACTATTCAAGGGCTAGGGATGGAGGTGGAGGGTGGGGGATGCAGGGGGGTGTTTTCCTAGGGTTTGGGGGATTCAGGTGGGGCAGGGGGCTGTCCTGGGGGAGTTTCGGTGGGGGGGATGTTCAGGGTGGAGGTGGAGGCTGTAGGGGGTTGGGAGTGGTGGTTGTCCAAGGGGGAGGGGTTTGGGGGGATTCAGGTGGGGGGGACACGAAAATGACTTATATTTGACATGTAGAGTTAGGAGAACATTACTCAAAGCATTTTTGGTCTATTGAAATCAACCATGCATCAATCTGATTTAGGTATTGATCGGTACAATTGATTGATCAGTGCAATTAAAAGTTCATTTTTATATTTATTATTGTTGTTGTAATAATGAGAAAATCATGTGTGTAGTGGTCAAAACCAACCAAACACGAACCTATTGACATGAAATCTTAGGACAATGATATTTAAGACATTTATATTCTACAGGAAGAATTGGTACATGGATTAGATACCTGAATTGCTTGTTATGATCAAAAGTGGTGTTTACCCCTCAAATTAGGATTTAACTGATAAATAATGTAATAGATGTCAATAACAACCAAATGTACTTGGATTGTAATGAAATCATGCGAGAACAATCATTGGGACATTTTGGATATTTAGGAATAAATGTCGCATCAATCATATGATTGTGTCACTCAGTATGAATGAAAACAATATGTAATGTTTCTTAGTGTTATTAAAATGAAACATCTTCTGTGAAGGGTTCAAAACACGAAAAATACTTATATTTGGAATGCAAAGTTAGGAGGACATTTCTCAAATCATTTTTTGTCTATTGAAATCAATTGCGTCTCAATCCAATGTGGGGATTAATCAGTAAAATTAAAATTTCACTTTCAGATTTGTTATCATTGTTTTAATAATGAGAAAATCATGTGTGTAGGGGTCAAAACCAACCAAACGAGCACCGATTGACATGAAATCTTAGGATAATGATATTTAAGATATTTATATTCTATAGGAAGAATCGGTACTTGGATCAGATACCTGAATTTCTCAGTATGATCAAAAGTGTCATTTTCTCCTCAAATTTAGAGTTAACTAAAAAATCACTCAAAAGAGGTCAATACCTATCCAATGCACTTGGGTTGTAATGAAATCATGGGAGAAAAATCATCGGTACATTTTGGATATTTAGGAATCAACGCCGCATCAATTAGATGTCCATGTCGCT
This sequence comes from Viscum album, assembly GCA_963277665.1. Classification (NCBI taxonomy): domain Eukaryota; kingdom Viridiplantae; phylum Streptophyta; class Magnoliopsida; order Santalales; family Viscaceae; genus Viscum; species Viscum album. The sequence continues at coordinate 781,099,416 of OY728123.1, read as the reverse complement.
CGATATGAATGAAAACAATAAGTAATGTTTCTTATTGTTATTAAAATGACACATCTCTCTTGAAGGGGTCAAAATGAGAAAAATACTTCTATTTAGAATATGAATTTGGGAGAACATTGATCAAATCATTTGTGGTCTATTGAAATATACCATGCGTCAATCTAATGTAGGGATTGATCGATACAATTAAAAGTTCATTTTCAGATTTATTATCATTATTTTAATAATGATAAAATCATGTGTGTAGGGGTCAAAACCAACCAAATTAGTATATATTAACCTGAAATATTAGTAAAATGATATTTAAGACATTTATATTCTACAGGAAGAATCAGTATGTGGATCAGATACCTAAATTGCTTGGATTGATCAGTATACGATAACTTGATTTACATTTAAAAGACATTGTTTAACTATAAGTGCTGTAAAAAGATATTTTATGTTAGATTTGGAATCATTTTTGTAAGTAATAAATTATAAACTATTCTGATTATTCTATGTATATATATATACTAACTGAATAAATATGACCAATTTGTATTTTCTTTGTTTAGTTTTTTCTTTTTTATTTTATTGTAGGTTTATTAAAACAGAAGATTGGAATGGATTGGAGCTGTTTGGATCACTGGATATGTGAAGAAGTATGTTTGTCAATTATTGTTTTTGAAGATCCTGGTGTTTCTACTATTTGGAATTGATTTTTTTTGTGAATTTTTCTCAGTTTCTGCTGTTCGGGAAATAGAATTGTAAATTTTTTTAAAAAACAATTTCCAGGTTAGCGACCACATTTGGCAGTCACTAATAGGTAGGAATTTTTTTCACCACAGCGACTACTAGCGGTGGTTTCTCTAGGTCGATTTTTTCATTACCTATAGTGACTGACTTTAGAATTTGCTATAGTTCGACCCAATAGCATATGCTATTCCACTACACGGCAGAGTACCTACAGCAACCACCATTGGTGGTTGCTAGAGCTCATCACTGACAGGCTTAATTTGACTGCCAATGGCAGTCACAAGGCGATTTGTAAAGACCATTAGCGACCGCCAATGGAGATCTCTAATGGCCCTATTTCTAGTAGTGGGAGTCATCATGAAGATACTAACTAAGTTGAGAGACATGGAAGATGCCATGGATCCTCTCCAACTACGGTGGAAACACCAACATGTATTCAATCTCAATAACTCACCCTAACACCTCAAAGGGCCCAATGAACGTGGGATAAATCTTACTCCCTCTACCAACCCTATGATTTCCACATCGAGGGGAAACCTTCAAGAATACGTGGTCCCTAACCCCAAAGTCCAAGGGCCTCCTTATTTGATTTTCATATAACTTTTTTCGGTCATGCACTGCTTTCATTCTCTCACGAATGAGTTGAACATTCTCAGTCGTACTCAGCACTACCTTAGTACCAAGAACAACTATCTCCCCAACCTCTATCTGGCATAACGGAGAATGACATTGTCTTATGTACAATGCTTCAAACAGATCCATTCCAATGGAAGAGTGAAATATGTTATTATAAGAAAACTCTATGAAGGGTAAGTGTTGCACCCAAGATCTACCAAATTACAAGATGTATGCTCGCAGCATATCTTCTAACATCTGGATAGTCTGTTCTTTCTACCCATTTATCTAAGGGTTTAAGGCAATACTGAGGCATAACTGGGTGCCAAAATATATTTCAATCCCCTATAGACTCACGAGGTAAAACTCATGTCCCAATCTGAGACAATGGACCTTGGAACTCCAAGAAACCACAAAATCTTATCCACATACCTCTTATCCAAATCATCCATTGTGCCTGAATCCTTCATCACTAAGAAGTGGGTTGATTTCAGGAGTTTATTCACTACTACCTAGATAATATCATAGCCTTCACAATCTCTGGGTAACCCTGTGATGAAATCCATTGATATTTCATCTTAATTCCACTCAGGGACATCTAGGGGCTACAACAAACCACTGGGAACATGGTGATCAGCCTTCACCTGTTGGAAAACTAAGAACCTTTCCAAAAACTCTGTCACATCTCATTTCATCCCGGGCCACCAAAACTATGTCCTCAAGCCATAGTAAATCTTAAAAACTTTGAGGTGTACCACTAAAGGTGATCTATGAAACTCACGAAGGATCCCATCACGCACCACTACTGGAGAAAAAAAATTACTACCGAACAACATCTGGTTCCAACCATCCTCTGACCATCCCTCTGGAGAATCACCATGGCCAACATGATTGCGTAACACCTCTTCCTCTGAGTCTCCCCACTAAGAATCCTCCACCTGCTGCATTAGAAATGAATTCACTATCATTTGAAACAAACAACTTCTACACCTTCCATTCCTATATCTAAGTGCAAGGCTTCCAACTCCTCCATCACTCTCCAATCATCTGCAGAATCCAAAAAAACCTTCTTCTGCAACTTTCTTCTCAAATAATCAGCCAAAAAATTCCCCTTTCATGAGGTGTAAGGGATCTCGAAATGATATCCCTGAAGAAAATCCATCCATATTCATTGTCGTGAGTTCAGATCTCACTGGGAAAATATATACCACAAGATCTTGTGATTCGTAAAGACCAAAAATCATTCCCTGTTGAGGTAATTCCACCACAACTTCAGTGAAAACATGACCTATGATAGCTCTAGATCATGGGTGGAATAGTTACATTAATGGGGACATAACTTCCTAGACCCATAAGAGATGGATGATCACTGATGCATAAAGATGCATCCCAATCCCAGATGGGAAGCATCAAAAAACACCTTAAACATCACCCCTTCCTCTAAAAACTGGAGTAATGGAGCACCAACCAACATCCCCTTTGGATAGAAGAATGATTCTTGGCACTTCTCACTCCACACAAAATATTATTCCTTCCTAGTCAAAGTTGACAACTAGGTTGCAACTCGAGAGAAATCAGGCACAAACCTTCGATAATAGCCTATGAGACCAAGAAAACTGTGAACTTATGACATGTTATTGGGTGCTTCCTAAGAAAAAACTACTTTGAATTTTGATGTGTCTACTACCATACCCTACTATGACACCACATGCCCAAGTAAATGCACCTCTCATATCCATAACTAACACTTGGACAACTTTCCATAGATCTAGTTGCATCGACGAACCTACAATACAGTCATGAGATACTTGGCATGTTCCTCCTCTGAATTCGAGTAGATCAAGATGTCATCGATGAACACAATAATGAACCGGTCCAAGAACTCATGGAAAATGGAGTTCATAATAACCAAGAACACGGATGGTGTGTTCGTAACACCGAATGACATGACTACTAACTTGAAGTTCCCATACCTACACCTAAAAACGGTATTTAAGATATCACCCTCCTTCACCCTCAATTGGTGGTGTCTAAACCATAGATCGATCTTAGAAAACCAAATTTCCCCTCTTAGCTAGTCGAAAAGATCTTCTATCCTTAGAAGAGGGTAACTGTTATTTAATGTTATTTGATTCAACCTTCAGTAGTCTATGCACAACTTCAAAACACTATCCACCTTCTTTGAAAAAAACACTAGACCACCCCACAACGACACACTAGGCTGGATAAATCCCTTCTTCATCAGATCATCTTTCTGAATACTCAACTCCCACAACTCATAAGAAACCATCCAATAAGGAGACATCGAAATCGGAGAAGCACTAGGATGTAGGTATATCCTAAACTCAACATCATGTCGAGAGGGTAGAATCACAACTACCTCAAGAAAAACATCCAGGATCTCCTCAAAAACTATGTGAACCTTCACCATCCCAATATCTACTAATTCCACTAACAGCTCAGCCAACAAGGAAAGAAGGGGTTATATATGTTGACTTCCCTCCTTAAAACCCCTCCCACCAACAAAAACCACACACAGACAATCCATATTTTAAAACACGGATCTCCTCTATAATAATTCAATAATGGAATGCACAGAATACAACCATTTAATGTCAAGAATGACATCGTATGGATTCATCTATTGAAAGAAAAGATCCCCACGGGATTGATGTGGTCCCATCATCAGTCAACATCCCCAACACATATAAAACAAGATGATCTAACCTTCAACTGGAATACTCGACACCAGGGGAATAGGAATACTATCTATGTATATCCCTAGAGCATGGGCTAGAGTGGGTTCAAAAAAGGAGTGTGAAGTTCCAAAATCAAACAACGAACAAGAAAGTATACTAAAAAAACTAATTTAACCTCTAATGATCTATGGTCCAGCTAGAACTATAGCCTCTATGGAATTCAATTGACCACATCCAACTCCTATTCTCCTCTACTGAAGACCGCCTCCACAAAAACTCCCAGGTCGAGGTCCCTAAGGTACATCCTGAAGTCGGCCCCTACCTAATTCATCTCCCCTTGGTGGAGCATGAGCCTATTGTCCCTGCTACTGAAACGAACTAACTAGAAACTATTGCTGAGGATGGCACTGAACCTACCCACCTCCACCATACTGAGCTTGAATGGCCACTGGACACTAATTCTGAAGATGGTTATAAACTCCATATAAGAAACACCTCGACTCCAAGCCCATAGAAAAAGCATGAGGACCAGATGGTCGAAAAGGAATCTGCTGTGGTATACTCCCTTCCTGTTGAAACCTCAAAGGTCCTGATGCCTAATACCTTCCATTGGAAACCTTTCCTCTCGAAGAACCCTGTTGGCTCCCCTATCGTGTTAAAACTTCTCTCAAGTGCATCCGCTCGATCACCTCTTCCTTTTTCTAGACCTCCGGATATGTCAGAAACGTAGAGGGAGTAACATCATACTAGATTGAAGGACGGAGAACCTCCTCTAGATGTCTCACACAAGACTCCTCATTTAGAAAGTGATTTGGGAAAAAATGGAGGAGATCCATAAACTTGATCCCCAAATTTCTTAATAACATACTCCCCTGCTGGAGGGAGAGTAACTCCTACCTCTTCTTAGCCTTCATGGTTGATGAAAGGAATTCTTCTTGGAACTGCTTCTTAAAATCAACCCATAAAACTTCAGCCTCCTTCCTCTCCCCCAGGTACAACATCCACCACTAATGCACATCTCCTCACATCTGACTAACTGCCATAGGAATCCAGTAATCGATCAGGGAACGGATAAAGCTGAAGGTGATCTCAATATCCTTATTACATCTCTCTATCTCCAGGTATGAAACACTACCCTTTCACTTTCCCAAATCCTATCGCTGGAAATCATTTAACATTATCTGCCACTGGTCATCCTCTTCCACTAGATCAACCCTCAACTGATCAACTGGATCATCCTTCTGAGCCTCAACTTCCTGAACCACACACTAATGATGACTGGGTACCATAGCTGAAAGGTAAACAAGGAATTCCTAATCCTGAATAATATGTAATTTTATTTGAGATTAATTTTAACTCATTTCTCATCATTCATTCCCAATTTCCAAAAAAACACAATTCAGACTAGAACACAAGTCATTATGATGCATATAACTTTCCTAGGGTCTCTACCCTACAACATGTGTAGCATCACTTGGTCATTCAGTAGGATTAGAGTTTTTTCATCAGATCATGGGGGGATTTAAAATCCCATATCATAACCCATCTTCCCTGGCCTATGTCACACACCAAGATCGCCTGACACAATTTCCCTACCTACCCATGTAATCCCCACTATTATTAACTCCAAACATCATCCTATCTCAAAACCACCACCTCTAATACCATTTGTTCATTACCCCCTCCCTCCAAATATACCCCTCTTAGGATGGTAATGAATAAAGGGAGATAATGACCCCCGATTCCCACCTTCAGTAGGCCCCGAGTTGGCGACTAGAACCAAGGGTATATAATCTCACAAAAAATGGGAGGCATTTCACTTTTTTGGAAAATAGGATTGGGAGATAAGATGATTCATCCCAAAACAAATCCAATACATATATATAAAATAAAACCAAAATCCATCCCATATGAATGTTTAAAATAAAACGGTTACAAGTGAAATAAAAACTTTAAAGTAAGTACCAAAAGAAAGCTAAAGTAGTGACTCAGAAACTATCAAGATCCAATCTAGTAAGTTCCAGCACAGCCTGCAATGTCCTCCTGGAAACCTGAAAGTGGCTTTTTATATGTAGGGTTAGCATACAGATATAATCAGTATGAAAACCAAAGTATATTGTACACAAATGAAAGGAAGAATACTAATACCCCCTTTCCTTGCTTCTTCCTCTTCCCATCCAGTGATTTCTCGGTTTTCTTATCGCTTGGTGATGGCTTCAACGACTAGATTTGGTGGTTTTGGTGAGGTCGAGTCTCTCTGATGGTGTCCAAGTCTGATTTGAACTCTGCTTTGGCTTTAAGTACCTTCTCCCAGTCGGTCTACGATGGTGGTTTCAAGGAGGCTCTGGGAGGTGCTGTCCGATCAGTTGATGGTGTTTCAGGAGGCACCTCCATCACTGGTTTTGTTCCTGGTCATGGTGGTTCTTTCAATATGTTGTTCATCGATGGAATAGTATTTTGGGTGTGTTCCTCCTGTGAAGTTCCGTTGATGAGGTTTTTTGGAAAGGTTGAAGGTTCTTGCTTTGGTGCTTCCTTATGCGGTGGCCTCAGTCTTCTCAACCTCTGCTCTAGCTTCTGGTTCCATCGCCCCTCACTAGGTTGTTCTGGTGTGATGGTTCCCTGGAGGCTTTGGGTCTTGATGGTGGAGCATCCAACAGGGTTCCAAGAGGCGAAGGGCTTGAATCTCTATGGAGGCTTAAGCCGCTCAACTCTGCCCTAGCCTCATGTACCAATTCCCCACCCCAGGTCGGTTTAGTGCGGTGCTTCTTCAAAGTTTTGGGAAGTGGTGTTCAGGTGGCCAATGGTTTTCCCGGAGGTTCTCAAAGGTGAAGTTTGTGCTGGTCTATGGTGTCGATTAATGGGGCAATGATGCAGGAAAGATGTCTGTGAGTTTGATAAAGTTGATTTGGTGATATTTCATCTGGTTTCTATTTCTTTGTTTCTTTATGGTTGTTTTTGAAAAGAATTGCTCGGATTCGATGGATGACAATCTCTGGTGTACTGTTGTAGTGATTATCGGCAATGAGGATGGAGGTTTTCAGTCGGTGTCGATGGTGGTGAGACAGCAATGGGGCCAGCGACGACGACATTGGTGGACGGTTCACCGGTGGGATACTCTGATGGGATGATGGTGACACGCAATGTCAGGGGTGCGAAATAAGGTGGATGTGTGGTGTGAGACATTGTTTTGGTCATGATTTCGCTTGAAGATTGAAATTTGAAAATTTGAATTGTAATCTGTAAGGTTCGGTACTGCGCTGTGGATCAGTTTAAACTTGAACATTTTGTTTGTACAGTTACTGGTTACCATTAAACCAGCTTTTTAGAAAATTAAAAAAAAGGCTTGGTGGTGGTGGATGATTTGGGTACCCCACACCACTTATAACTGGTTTAGCTGCTCTTTCCGGATGGAAAACATCCTCGCACTCCTACAACTTCTGAAATAACCATGTCAAAACCCACCCATACACACCTGGGCCCTACAACCACACCTCGTCCCATCACCTGATCCAAGAGCCACATCACATCATACCCGCAGACACCTGGGTCACAACCCACACCTCGTCCCATCTGTTGGTTCAAGAGCCACATCACATCCCATCTGGAAGACACCTGGAAAGCATAACTCATCTCATCTTTAATACACCCATGAAAACTAAAATCATCTCATCTTGAAGACACATAGGAAAGCACAACCCGCCTACACACACCTGGGCCTCACAAACTACAACCTTCCCAAAAAATATTTGGTTATCACAACCTGGAAGTGGGAGTAGGGAAGAGCGGGTGGCCATCCATCCATCCTCTAACCAGGATGTTTGGTAATGACACCCTAACCTGTGACGAAGGGGGTGTTTGGAACAAAGTACTCAACTAGGGTGGGTTGTGTATAGAAATCACAAGTGGAAAATAAAATTATATACATATATGATACCAAACACTCAAGTCCAATCTATGGGTTCTCAACAAACAACCAGCTCACAACACCACCAACTTTGCTGATACCCCTAAATGCACAACACCACACATTGAGCCACAACCTCCATTCAATTTTCATCAAACTTAATTAACCATTACCATTAATTATTCACAACTCTTTTATTCATTATGTTAACTAAAATAACCCAATCTAGTTCCAAAATATATTAACTAGTTACATATTCATTTATTCCACTACTATCCAGGAAACTTCCAAGCACAACACACAATAAGGAACACAGTAACACATCACCACACAACCTGATCACAGCCCCACTGCGCAACACTTCCCATCCATTACAAAATCAATCAATATCTTGACCTGATATTTCATTACATGGTCAGGATGATGTATCGTTTATAAGATCATCCACCACACCACCCGAAATAACCCACAGCACACACATGTGCTTCACAAGCATACCAAAGCACAAACCAGAGCATATCCATGCATCACAACATAGACACTTCACATTCTATTTGTCCCACACACACAACCAAAACTATACCACACACAAAAATCACCCCAAATACCAAATCATAACATATTTCCAAATTTAACGTGGCATCCCTTATTTAATTCCACTTCTTAATTTAGGGATTTTCACATGAAATGGGTAATCCTAGGGCATCTGTTTATTAGTCAAGTGTACTTGATTTAAAAAATTTAATATAAAAATGTTCAATAGGAACTAGCCAACATGAAACTTGTTTAGTGTGCAAAAAAGTACCACCAACGGCCACGGTTTTCAGTGGTGCATTTGGCTCGTATAGTTCACAACATCACAATAACATCAATGCCAGCAAAACATGCACATAGGATCCCTCTACCCATTTTAATTAATTTTCCTAGTTCTTATCTTTGATTAGTGTGGAACAACTATGATCTGAAAGAAAAAAAGTAGATACATCCCACATGATTCCAAATCAAATAAAAATGAAGGAAATCCCTACCTTGAAGAAGTTTTTCAACTCATTCATGCACCGTAAGGTGAAGAAGAATGCAAGTAAGCGACAACTGCACCACTAGAAATGTGAATCAACCTATTCTACACTAGAAGATTATCAAAATAATTACCAAACATCCAACTCAATACACCATACCATGACAGTGAATCCTAGGGAAAGAACAAGAGGAAATGGATGAAAAATAATAGAAAACTAACCATAGATCGATCACAGATCGCCAATGGAAAACCAATGGGATTGATAGATCAAAGAGGGATGATTAGGGCTCTAAGGACTCCTTGGGGTGCCTAGGTTTCATCTATAATGATAGGAAAAGAAAACCACAATCAAATGATTAATGGTTCATCCGAAAAGAATTACTAAAACTACACATGATCAGGGTATTACATGACTTGTAATACCCTTTCATATCATGTAATACATGGGGTTTTGTTTCTTCCTAAAAAAGATTTTCCTCTGGATTTTATTTTATTTTTCAAACCACAAAATATTACACACTATAAAATCTCCAAGACAAGATATGAAGTAGAGTTTTTCATCGTGTAATATAGTTACATGGTGTGTCATACCCCTTTTTCCAACCCTTAGCAACTGAACCTCTCCAAACTCCTTTCGATCCTCCTTCAAACACTTCCAAATACCAAAACTTGCAAAGTAATGTACTGGGAGGACATAAACTACTTCAAAAAATTCAAGGGAGGTAAAAATAAAATATAAATATATGTTTTTTGCTAAGGGATTCCTTAAATGTGAAGGGGTAGACTATGTTGATATTTTTCACCTTGTTCTTAAACACTCATATATTCATATTATTCCTTATTTCACTGATAAGAATGATTTCTATATTGAACATTTAGTTGTTAAAACTTCTTTTTTTTCATGATAAACTAGATGAAATAATTTATATGAATCCTATTGAGGAATTTTAAAAAGATTTCAAAACAAATAATATCTGTCTTTTACAAAATTCCTTGTATGGTCTTAAGAAAACTTCAAGAAAACTCTATAAATGTTCTGATTACATTATGATTGAAAATGGTTTAAATATAGGTCAATTTGATTCATAAGTTTACTTTAATCATGTTAATAATGATATGATTTATTTTTCTTTTTATGTTGATGAGTTGCTAATTATCTATAAAAACAAGTGGTTGATTAATCATATAAAATTATATATAAATTCTATTTTTGAAATGAAAGTATTGGGTAATGTAAAAAAATACTTGTAATGGAAATAATTAAAAACATAGAGGATATAACCATGTATCTGTCATAGTATACTTATATAAATAAATTTTTAAAAGAGTATCTATTTGAACACATTAAACCTATTAGCACCTGGGTTGGAATTTCAATTTGTCCCTTAATATGTAAAATATCAATGAATCCAAGTTAGATTTCAAGAAATAATATTTTTATTCTAGTATATTTTGAATTATTATGTATGCAATGATCTACTCAATACCAGATATTTTTCTTGTGTTGTATACCTTGAGTATGTTTATAAGAAAACCTGGGAAACTGCACTAGCATGCTTTGAAATAGCTCCTTAGGTATATTTCAATGCCTTTTTAATTATAAATTCTATATGGAAAAAATCATAATTATATCAATGAAATTGTTAGGTTTTTGGATTTTGATTATATAGCTAACATAGACACTAGAAAATTCCTTACTGTTTTTTTGTTTCTTGCTTGTGGAGGACCTGTTTCATGGAAATGAAATATGCAATCTATTGTTTCACTGTCCACCATTGAAGAAGAATATATACCATTGGCTGAATCAATTAAATGAGATATATGGTTAAAAGGTTTTATTAAATATTTTTATTTATTTATAGATAATTTCTATATCCACTATGATAGTCATTCTACCATGTATTTTTATAAAAACTATGTTTTCCATGGTACATAAAAGAATATAAAAATTAGGATTCAATTTTTGGGGAAATTATAAAATATGGGATAGTGTGTATCATAATGATGCACAGTAATGAAAACCTGGCTAATAGATTAACTAAAGTAACGCCTCTACCTAAATTTAAACATTGTTTAGAATTAGTGAACATGGTCCTTGTTTAATAGTGTAAGTTGTGAGAACATCATCAGTAATTTGATCATTTTAATTGAAAGGTGTATATTTATTATATTTGGTGCTTTATGTGTTTAATTTACATTAATTTTGATTTGTCCTATTTATTTCTTCCCTATTTGTGCATTCTTACATAGCTCTTGATTATTCATGTTTCATGCCTAGATTTTCCCTATTTACTTTTATCCCTGCAATTTTATTCTTTACCCAGAACTATTATTTCTTAAATAAATGGGTTGAATTTAGGTCATCGATCATGGATGATTAGATGGCCCCAGTGCATCTTTGGAATGTTTTTTTGTTGTGTTTATTGGTTCTCAGAGATTGAGATGATCTATGACTTTCCCTTACAGTTTATCACTAGGAGCCATGTGCTTTCACCAACTATGTTTCATTTGTTATGAGAATTACTAGATCAATCATGGTCATCCATGTGGATTCCATATGACATACTCACTTACCTAACCTATCATTTCTCCTAATAATTATGATTTCTCCAATGCTTCAACCTTCATCATTTGATCTGTATTATTCATTTGGTCTGGTTTTTCATGGAAAGTGAGAGAGGGGTAACTATTGATTCTCAGTGATATTTTGAGAGAAATAGGAGATATTAAGTTCTTTAAACATTATTTTTTCTCCAAAACATTTGGAGTTTCGATCCCCAATAAATGTTTCTCTATTATAATAGAGATTCAGTGGAGATGATGACTTATTTGGATCTGGAAAACAACATTGTGATCTTGGAGGTTTCAGACTCAACACCATCCATCGTAACTAGATTTCATTATATAAATTAGGCCATGTAAGAAATTTCATTTTCATTCTTGATGTCCATTTCTATATCCTTTTCTATGTGTGAATGTGTCAATCTTTCCAGTATTGGATGGTGATAACTCCATATGAAAGATTTTTTCACCACCACCTGGCTTAGCTATTCGGCTTCCTTGGATAGTTTCTGGTATTTCATGTTTTCGATTCTTGTATATTATTACTTGTTTCGTTTTATAAAAAAGTTTTTCTAAGGGTGGTGTTCTCACCATGCACGTATGATCAAGGAAATGTATATCATGTTATATCTTAGTGTTCTTTACTTCCTTCCCTTTCTATTTTTAGTAGAATGTTCATCCTATTTCATTTGTGTCAATGATCAATTTTTTAGAATTAAAAATAATAATAAACACTTCATGATATATCAAAATGGGTTATTAAATCTTATCTAGTTCTTAAGGATAACCACCTCAACTCTTCACTTAACACATAATGTACTTAAAAATAATAAAATAAACTTGTATTATTGTGAAAAATGATAATAAAATGATCGTTGATTCATTTTATACCTGTATAAATGAACCTCATGTCATTTAAATATGTAGTGTGGCCATATTTATTGAAAGTGTGTTTTTCCATTCTAAGTGTTACCTAAGTTAAAGACATCTATCCCATGCTCAAAATCAATAAAAAGATATTGGGTTGTCATGAAACCATAGAAAAAATATCTTTAATTAATTTTTGAAATATTGGAACAAACTGCACATTATTATGAATCATGGTGTGGTCGGAATGACCTATAGTGCACGTTCTTAATATAAAAATTACATTTTAGTTTAAAACATGTGTCACATACTCAAAACTACCTAAAAGAGTTTGGATAGTCACAAAAATATATGAAAAATATATTCGATTCATTTATTACCTATAGGAATGAACCACACATCATTGTAACACACAATGTCATTGGAATGACTGGAAGTGTGTTTTCCTATTTTAAAAGTGTTATAAAGTTAAAAATGTGTGTCACATACCGATAACTGAGAAAATGAGTTTGGATTATTATTAAACTCTAAAAAATTAACTTCAATTCATTTTTATCCTATATAAATTAATGTTGCATTATTCTAACTCATGGAGTGGTTGTATTGAATGAAACTGTATTTTTCCATTATAAGTGTTACTTAAGTTAAAAATGTGTATTGCATGTTCAAAATTGGGAAAATAGGCTCAAATTTTCATAAAATATAAAAAATTATAATTGATTCATTTGAAACTTCTAGAAATGAATCGCATATCATTTTGACATCTAGTGTGTTTGGAATGACTAAAAGTGTGTTTTCCATTTTAAAAGTGTTATCTAAGTTAAAAACTCACAAAACAAGCTCAAAACCAAGGAAATGAGTTAGATTTTGATTGAAACTCTAGGAAAAATATATTTTATTATTTTAATATGGTAAAAAAGTATTTCTTCTTGCATAATAGTTGTGTATTATGTTACTATATAACAAATAAATTGTAGTTTGTTTTGAATTTGTGAAGTGTTATTAATAAAACACATTTTTTATTATTACTTAAATATGAATTTGGATCTAAGTACAAACACATTTCTATTTTATGATAAAAATTAAATGATTGATGTTGTTTTTCTAACATGTTTTTCTTCATTTAATATAGTATTTTTCTGTTATCTAAGTGATTTTTGTGTAATTTATATAACTTCAATTCATACTTTTAATGTACAAAATTATTTCCATATGATAAAATAAATTGTTATTTGAATTCTATTGATTTCAAGACCATTAGATTTTGGTTTTTTGTTTTTTCTGTTATTTAATTGGAACATTGAAATGTTGTTGTAGCAGTTGAGAAGGTCAATCTCAGGACTAAAAAGAACCAATAATGTTTAGGAAATTTCTCAACAAAATAAATATCAGGGATTTTTTGTGTGCAAATAAATGTATTTTATAATGATGATAAAAGGCCTTTTGTGGAAGTGTATATTAGTGACAACTAATTTATCACCAATATGATTTGGGGGGACCGACTATAAAATTATGATATTTCTGGTAAAATGATTTATCTATGGACTTTAAATATCCACGATAGGAATAAAATTAACGTTTTTTGGATACATTTAGTCTTAACAAATATCTATATTAGTAAGGACTAAGTTATTACCAATCTAATCACATAGAAAAAAATTACACAATCAAATTGTGGGAGTTCCTACCACAACATTTAGCTATAAACTAATAATATTTGTAATAGAAAAAATTAATAATGGCTAATATTTAAGTGATCACTAAAAATATATTGATTCTTCAATAGAGAACTATCTCATCTTAACATGGGGTATGAACTGTATACAAATTATATTTATGATTTTATTGTAATATATGAAAATTTATATTCCATTATGGAAATGATACACCATTATCATATATGGAAGGAACAACTAACAATAATCATAGGGGATATTGAGCATATACATGTGTCGATATTCATTCTTATAGAGGAGGTGATAATGATACGATAGGGCATGGAAAATTATACTTTTGTGACTAACTATAAATGTGTCAAATGATGAATATGGTATAATTTAATTTTATTATTATATTTAATTTTATTACTACTTTGATATAAATATTGTTCTTTTATATTAAAAATATTATAAACTCCAACAATCCAAAAAATCATTAAGATTTAGCTTGAAACCATATATTGTTGGCCACACAAATTCTATTAATATTTCATTCTATAGACTATAAAAGTTTATATTAAAATAATTTTTATTAAAATTAATTTATTATATCTTGATAGGTAGTTCTAAAATTGGGTACTATCACGAAAGTGGAACACGATGCAATAAAGAAAATTACATTAAATCTCAAGCTCAGGGACTTGATCCCGCAACCTGCCCCTCACCCCCCCCCCAAACCCTTACCATGCCACCACCAACGGTGGGGCACATATAGTTATATTATATAAAGATAATGTGTTATATGGGTATGAACAATCATTTAAAATTGGTTAAGGGCACCGGTTTCAACCAAACGATTGAAAAAAATATATATTTATTGAAAACCACAAAAGATGGATGATTAGTTCAAACCCAACAATAACTAAACTGGACCATTTATATTAATTAATTAAAACCACTTTTGATTGATTAATTAACATGGAAAAAAATTAAAAGCTTTGCAAAATTGATCCATAAAAAAACATAAAACTCTAATCTTTCATAACCAAGACACTACCACAAAACGGGGCAAAGGAAGCGCCTCGTTTTATCAGTGCTAAACAGAAAGCATTGATAAAGCGGTACCTTTATCAGTGCTAAGAAAAAGTGCTGATAAAGGGTGGTCTTTATCAGTTCTTTTTTTACTGGTGCTGATAAATGATATATTTAAAAAATATTTATTTTATTAAAAATAAAATATAAATATATTGATATAAATATAATATATATTTTTTAAATATGTTTTAGATAAGTATATATAGATATTTACACTTAATATATAAGATATGTAGTGAAAATGACTTATAAAATATTTAAAAACTATTATTAATTAATAATTTTCTAATTATCATTGACTATAACAATTTGAAAACATAAAAAATAAAAAAAATTAATAAAAGATCTAAAATAAGTTAAAAGTATAACTCAAACTTCAAATGACCATAACTTTTGATCTGGGTGTCCATTTGTGCTCTACAACGTATCAGATCAAATCCTCTGATGAGATCTACACACTAACATAACAAGGGAACCTTTTGTCACATTGTTTGAGGTCAAAAAAGGCCCAAAAGGCCTACAAAACTGTGTTTTTAGTTGGGATACCCAAAGTTTTTAACATTTGAGGGAATTTCAACCTCGTTTTAGGAAATTTTTCCCTTTTTTAGTGGGGAATGAATTTATTCCGAGGGATTACTTGCATATTTATATTATGGATTTGAAATTTTATCATTTTTCACAATGTACTGTTATTTATAATCAAATATATAACAATATATATATATATATATATTATATTCACACATAAAAAATTAATTTTATAAATAAATAATTAAACTTATTTACATATAAAATATTTTTCTCAATTTATAAGCATTATCTAAATAAAAAACCAATATTAATTTTATTTAAAATACAAATATATGAATATTTATATACCTATATAAGGTGTGTGTGTGTGTGTGTTTATGTGTGTTTGTATTAACAACTGATATATAGTAATATATGAATAAATATATAGATAAAATTATATAACTAAATATATATAAATAGAAAGATATAAATACATTTTAATATACCAATAAATATATAGATACATAAATATATAAATATATAAATATATAAATATAAATATACATGTGTATATATATATATTAATATACAAATATATATATATATATATATATTAATATAACTATATATATTTTAATATAAATATAAATATGTTAAAATAAAATATATTTCTCAATATACAAGCTTTATCTAAACAAAAAAACCAATATCCATTTTATTTAAAATACAAATATATGAATATTTATATACATATATAATGTGTGTGCGTGTGTTTCTCTCTATTAACAACTCATATATATTAATATACGAATAAATATACGGATAAAAAAATATAACTAAATATATATAAATAGATAGATATAAATATATAAATATAACTATACATGTGTATATATATATAGATATATATATATATATATATTAATATAGGAATATATATATATATATATATTAATATAACTAAATATATATTTTAATATGAATATATATATATATAGATGTTGATATAAATATATATATATATATATGTTAATATAAATATATATATATATATATATATATGTTAATATAAAATATATTTCTCAATATATTAGCTTTATCGAGATAAAAAACTAATATTCATTTTATTTAAAATAAAAATATATGAATATTTATATACCTATATAATGTGTGTGTGTGTCTATATTAACAACTGATATATATTAATATACGAATAAATACACGGATAAAAAAAATATAACTAAATATATATAAATAGATAGATATAAATATATATTAATATATGAATAAATATATAGATATATAAATATATAAATATAACTATACATATATATATATATATATATATATACAAATAAATATAAAGATATATAAATATAACTATACATGTATATAAATATAACTATACAGTGGGAGGTCTCGAGTTCGAATCCTGTGGGAGGCAGGGGTGTGCGTGGTGTTAAAGGGGGGTGCTACCACTTTTAAAGGGTTGGGGGTTTGGGGGTCGGGCGTGCGGAGATGGGTGAGGGTGCTTCATAGCACAATTGAAGTGGGGTCAAGCATTGTTAAAACCCCCCTCTGATCTGCATAAAAAAAATTATTTTTTTTTAAAGTTTTTAAACTTTAAACAACGCTGATAAAGAACCCTTTTATCAGTGCTTTTTTTAGAGCTATTAAAAGGGGTCTTTATCAATGCTTTTTGTTAGCATTGATAAAAGGGACCTTTTATCAGCGCTGAGATTAACAGCCCTTTTTTTAGCACTATAAATGGCCTTTTATAGCGCTTTGAGAGGCCATATCTGTAGTAGTGAGGGTTCTAAGATAATTCAAAGATCATATTATAATAAATATTAGAGATAAAACATCTTTGGAAAATATTAATTCAATATTAAAATGAATGATATAGTTTGATAGACAACCAATCCATCAATATGAAAATGATTTAATGGGTTTTAATAATGTATGGGAGAACTTTCACTGTGTTTGAATGACTTATATTCACTTAATCATCACATGTGTTCATCAAATATATTAATATTGAAAAATCAATCATGATTTATGTTATATTCAACTTCGATAAAAGAAATTCATCACTTCCACATCGAAAAATTATTTATATACTTATTAAATTTTTTATTTTAGTTAAGAATCTTTATGAATGGTTAAGGTTACCAAAACCGAACCAAATCAAAAAAAATAATCTTCATTAACCAAATTTAACCAATGAAATGATTTACACTGAATTTTATTTGTTTAAGGCGAGTTTATTTGAATGGTTTAATTCGGTTAATGTAATCTTGCACATCCCTAAAATGTGTTGTGCATATCTTCAAAAATGATATTGTGGGACTTATATTTGAAATGATAAATATTTAAATATTTTAAAACTTAATAATATGCAAGTAAGGTTAATTTTGTATAATTTATTTACAATATCATGGTATGTTAGTAAACTTTTTTTTATTATGTTCCTCCACCTTATTTTTATTGAACAATAGAAAATGTTTTTATACAAAATTTATATAATCAGAAGGAATAAATCAATTTGAAAAGTTAAAGTACATTTTTGATATAATTTTGAATGAAAAAAATCCATATTAACTTATATAATTTATTCTCATACATTAAAAAGTAAAAATATTGAGTTTATTATATACAAGATATCCTTTAATTATATTAATTTTAACTTGAAGGTATTTATTTTATATTATGTTAGATTTTTTATGTTGTTTGTCGGTAAGAAAACATTGTCTATTTACTGTCACATCAAATTTTATATTTTATATGGTTTCATGTTCATATTTAACACCATTTATAAATGATTTGGATTCCAAACGTGCTTCTAATCAAGTAGGAATGATCATGTGAATTATCAGGTATAGATGATGTATTATTTAGTTTGTAATTAAATTGAAGTTTCATTTATTTGTTTCCCCTCTTGTTTTCCTACTTCATTCTTGCTATGTAGAATCTTTGTTTCCATGAAATATTTGGTTTTTTTATTTCTCATTTTACAATATTATGTCAATTTTTTTCCTAACCTATTATCGTATCCTGGTTTTATCTGTAAGGAATTTGTGGGTCAATGATCATATTGATCTAATGGAAAAGGTGTGCCCAGAATATGATTTTGTAATGTGTTTTCTATGACTCTCATATGCAGCTCGATCCAAGTTTATATGTAACGATTTATTATTTGGTGTTGCATGTTGGGAAGAGAAGAGTGATGGCAAGAGGGGGGTGAATTGCCTTTTAAAAAAAATAATAAACAATTTAAAATCAAAGTAAAAAGTGCAGCGGAAATAAAAGAGGCAAGACACAAAATTGATAACGGAGTTCGGCTTAAACCAAAGCCTACGTCTCCGCTCCCAACTCAACCGTTGAGAGATTTACTACCGCTTGCTTTTTAATGGTTTTAGTAAGAAACCCACTAGACTTTAAGGTAGTCTAGAACCTATTACAGCTTGCTTTTAATGGTTGAGCAAGAACCCACTAGCCTTCTTACAGGTGAAGGCTAGCTCACCTATGACTCAAGCCTTTTAAAGGGAAGTCTTGACTAACCTCTTCACACCTTGAATGTGGTGTAAAAACCCAAACAAAGAGAAGATAAAAGAGATGGGGGTTTGTAGGCACAAACCCAAATTGATGCTCAAAATGATAAAACATTAAAAACTGTAAGATGGAGAAGTCTTGGGCGCCAATGGATTGATGAAGTTGATGAAGAGCGCTCCCAAGATTCTATGGTGGTGCTCCTTGGTTGTGGAATTGAGTTGGAGCAATTGAGGTTCCTTGAAGGAATCCGCCGGAGGTTCGTCAAATGATTGAAAAATGTTCCCGTGGGCTTTCTTGTGTTTCCGGGGCTTCCTAGTCCTTTATTTATAGAGGGGGAACCCTCAAATGGCCTTTGGGGGTCTTCGGAGCCGTTGGAGAGGCCTTCGGAGCCGTTGGGAGTCAAGTGGACAAGTCTGGTCAAAGCCCAACGGCTAGTTTGACTGGCTCCACCGGCTGACCGGTGCAAAGCCACCGGTTGGCCGGTGCTTGGAAAATTTGAGATCCCTTCTGCCCAGGCGCCACCGGCTGGCCGGTGAGGAGGCCACCGGTTGGCCGGTGCTGAGACAGTAGCTGTCCGGCCTGTCTGGGTTCCACCGGCTGGTCGGTGGTGGGACACCGGTTGGCCGGTGGTCTGGACAGAGGGGATGCCTTCTGTCCAGGCTCCATCGGTTGGCCGGTGGTCATCCACCGGTTGGCCGGTGGACTGAAATCAGTCCACTTTCAGTCCTTCTTGGCCCAATTCCTTGGCAACCTTTTTCCTATCAACACAAACACTTAAAACAAGATTAGATAAATAAGAGAGTGATTGTGATCATGAAAATTAAACCATGAGGGTTACGAGAGGTACAACAATCTCCCCCTATTTTGATGATCACAATCACCAAAACAAACAATGTAAAAGACTGAAATGAAAGGCATGCTTTAAAGGATAAAACAAAGTATGAGTGAAAGATTTGTCCCCCAATCAACCAAGAATTTCTCCCCCTTTGTGATTATCAAAATAGCACGGGGCATAAAACTTGATTGAGGGAAGGGTTGAAAAACAAGATAGATTTTTTTAAACCAATTGAAATTTCTGAAATTTGAATTGAAAGTTTTGAATTGAAGGTTTTGAATTGAAGGTTTTGAAAGAAAGTTTTGAAAGAAGGATTTGAAAAAAACGCAAAAAGTCTTAAACGATCCTAACTCCCCCTAAATAAAAACAACAAATCACAGGGGATAGGTTTTTGAAACCGAGACAAATTTTGGCCCGGAGAGACTCGCTAAAAGGGATTTTTCAATCCAAACTTGTCTTGTGGCGGGTCTTCTCCTAAAAAATTCATCATTTAAGGAAATAGTTTTGGGCCTTCCATATCGGTCATTTTTGCAATTGCACTCATAAATTAAGTGCCCGGGTTTTTTACAATAGTTGCAAAATTTATATTGGGAGCTCCCCCTTACAAAAATAGTTGGAGCATGGGAAGAGGAAGCTTGCATGGAATAGCCAAGCCCTTCGGTGGTTCTAGATATGCGTTGGGAACCAAGGAGCTTTGAAAGGTTATGTTCACCTTCGGTGAACTTAGCTAGGGATTCCCTTAAATCCTTGATTGTTAATTCCATAGAATCAACATCGGGAAGGTTTTGGATCTTGAGGGACAACTCCTCCTTTTCTTTGAGAAGTTGTTCCTTTTCTAAAGAAAGTTTTTTGAAATTCTTTTTTAAAGCAATAAATTTGGAAGAAAGTTCATGAAAACCTTCCTCCAATTGATCTCTAGCATGTTGGATATCCTCATAAGATAAATGATTAAATGAATTGGAAGAACAATAGGAAGAGGAGTCGGAAGAGGTTACCTCATGAAATGACATTAGGCATTTTTTACCATTGTCACTGGAGGAGGAGGAGGAGGAGGATGTGTAGCTATCACTCCAGGTGGCCTTGAATGCCTTCTTCTTTTCCTTTTGCTTGGCCTTTTTCTTGTTGAGTGGACAATCGGGCTTGTAATGGCCTTTCTTGCCACACCCGTAACATGTTACCTCGGGCTCGGATTTTTCGTTGGGTTGAGCCTTGTGGGATTTCTTCTTCTTGTGCTTCTTCATGAATTTGTGCATTTTGCGGGAAAGATTCTCCATTTCTGAATCGCCGCTTAAAGAGGAAGATGATGAGGAGGAGGATCTTTCTTCTTTTTGAACTTTGAAGGCGATGTTCTTTGGAAATTTGATCGGTTTGCCTTCCTTTTCAGCTTGCCTCCTCATGGTGATCTCGTAGGTCATGAGGGATCCGATGATCTCTTCGACCGACATGTTCTTGATATCTTTTTCTTCTTGGATTTCCGTGACTTTCGGTGCCCATGAGCTTGGTAGGATCCAAAGGATCTTCTTGACCATCATCTCTGCAGAAACATCATCACCAAGGGACTTTCTCCCATTGCAAACATTAGTAAAACGTGTAAAAATTTCCGAAATAGATTCGTGTGGGTGCATGGTGAAACTTTCAAAGTCTTGACGATACATATCCAATTGAGTATCCTTAAATTTTTTGGTCCCCTCATGGGTAACCTCCAATAGTTTCCAGATTTCATGAGATGAGGTGCATGTGGAAACTCGATTGAATTCATTACGATCAAGGCCGCAATGAAGAGCGTTCATGGCTTTTCCATCAAGCTCGAAATTTTTAATATCAGCTTGAGTCCATTTGGATTCATCGGGGGAAGAAAGAGAATAACCATGCATGAAAATTCTATAAATAGGATAACCTATACTTCTAAGAAAAGTGTTCATGCGGGTTTTCCAATAAGTATAGTCGGTTCCATCAAAAAATGGAGCACGACCCAAAGAATAGCCTTCGGGAGCGAAAGAAGTTGAAGCCATCACAAAGGATCTTGAATTTGAAACCGGTTAGGGTATTACTCAAATTTTGCCTCTGATACCAATTGTTGGGCGGAGAAGAGTAATGGAAAGAGGGGGGTGAATTTCCTTTTAAAAAAAATAATAAACAATTTAAAATCAAAGTAAAAAAGTGCAGCGGAAATAAAAGAGGCAATACACAAAATTGATAACGGAGTTCGGCTTAAACCAAAGCCTACGTCTCCGCTCCCAACTCAACCGTTGAGAGATTTACTACCGCTTTATTTTTAATGGTTTTAGCAAGAAACCCACTAGACTTTAAGGTAGTCTAGAACCTATTACAGCTTGCTTTTAATGGTTGAGCAAGAACCCACTAGCCTTCTTACAGGTGAAGGCTAGCTCACCTATGACTCAAGCCTTTTAAAGGGAAGGCTTGACTAACCTCTTCACACCTTGAAGGTGGTGTGAAAACCCAAACAAAGAGAAGATAAAAGAGATGGGGGTTTGTAGGCACAAACCCAAATTGATGCTCAAAATGATAAAACAATAAAAACCGTAAGATGGAGAAGTATTGGGCGCCAATGGATTGATGAAGTTGATGAAGAGCGCTCCCAAGCTTCTATGGTGGTGCTCCTTGGTTGTGGAATTGAGTTGGAGCAATTGAGGTTCCTTGAAGGAATCCGCCAGAGGTTCTCCAAATGATTGAAAAATGTTCCCGTGGGCTTTCTTGTGTTTCCGGGGATTCCTAGTCCTTTATTTATAGAGGGGGAACCCTCAAATGGCCTTTGGGGGTCTTCGGAGCCGTTGGAGAGGCCTTCGGAGCCGTTGGGAGTCAAGTGGACAAGTCTGGTCAAAGCCCAACGGCTAGTTTGACTGGCTCCACCGGCTGACCGGTGCAGAGCCACCGGTTGGCCGGGGCTTGGAAAATTTGAGAGCCCTTCTGCCCAGGCGCCACCGGCTGGCCGGTGAGGAGGCCACCGGTTGGCCGGTGCTGAGACAGTAGCTTTCCGGCCTGTCTGGGTTCCACCGGCTGGCCGGTGGTGGGACACCGGTTGGCCGGTGGTCTGGACAGAGGGGATTCCTTCTGTCCAGGCTCCATCGGCTAGCCAGTGGTCATCCACCGGTTGGCCGGTGGACTGAAATCAGTCCACTTTCAGTCCTTCTTGGCCCAATTCCTTGGAAACCTTTTGCCTATCAACACAAACACTTAAAACAAGATTAGATAAATAAGAGAGTGATTGTGATCATGAAAATTAAACCACGAGGGGTACGAGAGGTACAACATTGCATGTCATGGTGAGATGTCACTCGATTATTATTGTGAACAGCATGTTTGATCCATGCAATCCACGTTTAGCCCATCCTACATGTCATGGTGAGATGTTACTCTGGTGGCATCTTTCTCCATACCAATGGGGTTCTTCAACCATCATGACCTCTACCTTCCGTCCGGGGACTGTGTGCTATCTTCTCGTTTCGTGATATCCCAACTATTTCAGATCAACACCATCCCTCTCATCCCCACAAGATCAGCTCAGTTTTTCCACAAATCTCCGAGCCGGATATCTGATAGGCCCTGTTTTCTGCTTTTCAACTTTGGTCAATGACTTTTGATGAATTGAAAAGGCTCATCGGTGTATGGGGGCTCGCTTCTCTTGATAGGTTTCGGTCCGTCTACTGTGTGGGCGTTTTTTTGGGCGCCTTCCTGGTTGGTGCACCAGGTGATGCCTCCTCAAATGGTGCCAATGCGGTTTCTCTTTTAATTTGGTGTTTTAATGTGGGCCAAGTCCGCGTGAATTAATTCACGCGGTGAAAATCTTTTGACACGGTGACATTATTGGATGCTAATTCTTTTCCTATATAAGGAGGCAGAGGCAAGGCATTTCAACATCACCGGCAGCAACAACACTGAGAGAAAATCCCATTTGGTGATTGCCTTTCTTCGACGATCATCTTTAATGCTCTACATATTTGATCCACACTTTTATTCTTGAGTATTAATTTTGATATCCCTTCCATTTTAGGGAGTCTTTACCACGTACCTCTTGATTTTAGTTGATCCCTCTTTATGGACTAGGTCCCGTGGTTTTTCCCTTTCAGGTTTTCTACGTAAAAAAATTTCCAGTGTCAACTTTATTTTCTACACTTTTAATTTTGGGTCGTTGCGCATCTGTTTTATTTGGGGGAAAGAATTTATTTCCACTATGTGTTTTCTTTTCAATTGGTTGCACATTTTTCACTTTTCCCGTCTTTCCCAACATCTGGTATCAAAGGGTTTGGTTTTTATTTCATATTTATTATGGAGGCCAATTACAGTTGGATGATTTTGCTGAATAGTACCAACTACCATATGTGGTGAATTAAAATGAAGGATATACTTTTTTTCAAGATAATGCATCTTCCAGTGTTTAGTACCCATAAGCCAGAGAGGATTTCAGATGAAGAATGGGCATTTGATCATGAGATGGTTTGTGGCTTCATTCACCAATGGGTCGAAGACAATGTGATGAACCACATTGTCAACATCTCTCACACCAAAACTTTTTGGGAGAAGCTTGAGATGACCTACGCTTCCAAGACAGGAAACAACAAACTGTTTCTTCTCAAGAAAATGATGAACTTGAGGTACAGAGAAGGTGCGTCTATTTATGATTATTTAAGTGAATATCAAGGATGTTTTGATTAGTTGTCTAGCATGGGTATTAATTTTGAAGATGAGGTTTTAGCTCTTTTTTTTGTTTAACACTTTACCCGATTCATGAGAAAATTTACGTGTTACTCTAACCGATTCTACTCTTAATGGTGATGTGACATTTATTTTTGTAAAGTATGTTATTTTAAATGAAGAGTTCAGGAGATTCACTCAGGAGAAATCTTCTTTTGAGCTTTTGGTCACAGAGAACAGGGGGAGAAGCCAGGACTGGGGGCAGAGTAGTCGAGATAAGAGCAAAGGCAGAAGCAAATCCAGACCGAAGCAGAGAGATTTTGAATGTCATAATTGTGGTAATAAGGGGCATGTTAAGAAGTTTTGTTATCAACTAAAAAGATAGAAAATATTAAAGGAAATCCACAGAAGAAAAATGGCGATGTAGATGAACATGTTACCGCCACTACAGGGGGTGATCTTGTTATTGTTTATGATTCCATTAACATTGCTTCTGATGATTCTTGCTGGGTTGTTGATAGTGGTGCCTGTTTTCATGTGACATAGAAGAAAGAGTTATTTACATCTTACATCCCAGTTAATTTTGGGATTTTGAATATGGGCAATGATGGTCATGATGATGTTGTAGGCATTGGGACTGTTTGTTTAAAGACCAGTAAAGGAAGTAAGTTTATTTTGAAGAATGTCTGACATGCACCCGAGGTTCATTTGAATCTTATCTCTACCAGAATTCTTAATGTTGAAGGGTTTATCAGTACTTTTGGTGATTTCCAATGAAAGATTTTTAGGGGCTCTTTGATTGTGGCTCGAGGGAAGAAGCAATCAGTTTTGTACTCGACTAGAGATTCTATTTCTTGTGATATTTATTGCATTGTTGAGTGCAGTGTTTCATCCAAGTTGTGGCATAAGAGGATCAGTCACATTAGTGAGAAATTCCTTGGTTTTTTGGCCAAGATAAATATTATTCCATATTTGAAGAGTTTCAAATTGGACACATGTGATCATTGCATGGCTGGGAAACAGAGCAGAGTGAGTTTCAGCAGTCATCCTCCACACAGGAAGTCACATGTACTTGAGTTAGTACATTCTGACGTTTGTGGTCCTTTGAAATCTAAGACCTTTAGTGGCGGTCTTTATTTTGTGACATTTATTGATGACTACTCATGAAAGCTCTGGGTTTATGTCTTGAAAGCCAAAATTCAGGTGCTCAGTGTTTTTAAGCAATTTCATGTTTCTGCTGAGAGATAATCGGGTAAGAAATTGAAATGTATTCACACTGACAATGGAGGAGAGTATTGTGGTCCTTTTGATCATTATTTAATATAGGAAGGTATTCGGCATCAGAAGACGTTGCCCAAGACACCTCAGTTGAATGGTGTAGCTGAGAGGATGAACAGGACTTTGCTATAAAGAGTTTGTTGTTTGCTTTCAGAAGAAAAATTTCCTGGACATTTTTGGGGTGATGCTTTACTTACTGCTGCTTATATTATCAATTTATCACCTTCAGTTGCTTTGTAGATAGACATTCACAAAAAAATTTGGTATGGAAAAGAGATCAGGTATGATCACTTATGTTTCTTTGGTTGCAAGGCTTTTGTTCATGTGCCTAGAGATGAGATATCCAAGATGGATGGTAAGACACGCCAGTATATTTTTATTGGATATGAACATGATGAGTTTGGGTATAGGTTCTATGATCCTATTTTGAAGAAACTCATCAGAGGTTGTGATGTAGTGTTTAAGGAGGATCAGACTATTGCAGACATTGATAAGGGAAAAAAAGATGCTTCACCAACTTCTAATGGTTTTTTCAGTCTTGAGCCAGGTTATGATTCACATTTACCTAATATTGTTGATTCTGATGATCATGTTGATGTACAGAATGATGCTCAAGGTGAACAGGTTGGAGTTGAAGTTTTTGATGCACCTTTTGTTTTTGATGATCCGGTTCTAGGGGTTATTAATGAACCCGCAGTTCCACTCTGGAGGTCATCTCAGCATCGCACCGCTTCTACTCGATATTCACTAGATGAGTATATTCTCCTCACTGAAGGGGGAGAACTAGAATCATTTGATGAGGCAATGGAGATTGAACAGAAGGACAGATGGGTTGCGGAAAAGGATGACGAGATGACATCATTGCACGATAACCACACTTTTGAGCTGGTGAAGTTACCGACAGGGAAGAGAGATTTGCAAAATCAGTGGATTTATCATATTAAGAATGAAGAATCCAGTTCTGTTCCACGATACAATTCAAGGTTAGTTGTCAAAGGATTTCATCAGAAGAAAGGTATTGATTTTGATGATATTTTCTCACCTATTGTAAAAATGTCTTCCATTCAGGTTGTTCCTGGTTTGGATGCCATTTTAGATCTTCAAATTGATCAGATGGATGTGAAGACAGCTTTCCTCCATGGAGATTTAGAGGAGGAGATTTATATGGAGCAACCATAGGGTTTTGTTGAAACAGGTAAAGAAAATCATGTCTGCAAGTTGAAGAAGAGCTGGTATGGTTTGAAGCAAACTCCGAGGCAGTGGTATAAGAAGTTTGAATCTGTCATTTGTCATCAGGGTTTCAGGAAAACATATTCTAATCATTGTGTTTTTGTTCAGAGATTTAATGATGATGATTTTATTATACTGTTGCTTTATGTTGATGATATGCTCATTGTTGGCCATGATACTTATAGAATTGACATATTGAAGAAGGATCTTTGTCAGCCTTTTGCGATGAAAGACTTGGGGCCAGCACGAAAGATTCTTGGCATGACGATCTCCCATGATAGGAAGGCCAAGAAGTTGTGGTTATCTCAGGATAGATACATTGAGATGGTTCTTCAGAGATTTTCTGTGGATATAGTGAAAGTGTTTAGTACTCCTCTTGCTTTACATTTTAAGCTCAGTACCAGTTAGTCACCTTCTACTGATGAAGAGAGAGAGGAGATGCAGCACATACCTTATTCATCTTCCATTGGATGTTTGATGTATGCAATGGTATGTACTAGACTTGATATAGCTCATGCAGTTGGTGTGGTCAGTAGTTTTCTATCAAATCCATGTAGAGAGAATTGGAGAGCAGTGAAGTACATTTTTTTATCTTTGTGGTACTTCTAATATGAGATTGTGTTTTGGAAAAGGGGAACCTATGCTTTGTGGCTTTACAGATTCAGATAAGGCAAGAGATATCGATTTGAGGAAGTCTACTTCAGGATATTTGATCACTTTTTCAAGGTTAGATGTATCTTGGAAGTCTAGATTGCAGAGATATGTTGCTTTATCTACCACAGAGTCAGAGTTTATTACAGCTACTAAGGCATTCAAAGAATTGTTTTGGATGAAAAATTTTATTTGAGAGCTCAGTTTAAATTAGGATAGGTATGTTTTATTTTGTGATAGTCAGAGTTCTATTTGTTTGGGAAATAATTCCACTTTTCATGGCAGTTCAAAACATATCGATGTTCGATATCATTGGATCTGCAACGTCCTTTATTTGAGATAGTTAGAGCTTGAGAAGATCCACACTGATGAAAACGGTCCATACATGTTGACCAAGAGTTTACCCAGAGGAAAATTTGAGACTTGACGACAGATTTCAGGGTTGGAAGTTATCCCCACTTGAGTCGGAGGGGGAGTTTTTTGGGCGCCTTCCGGGTTGGCACACCGGGTAATGCCTCCTCAAATGGTGCCAATGTGGTTTCTCTTTTAATGTGTTGTTTTAATGTCGGGAAAGACCGCATGAATTAATTCACACAGTGAAACTATTTTGACACATTGACATTATTTGACGTTGATTATTTTCCTATATAAGGAGGCAGAGGCAAGGCATTTCAACATCACTGGCAGCAACAACACCGAGAGCAAATCCCATTTGGTGATCACCTTTCTTCGACGATCATCTTTACTTCTCTCCATATTTGATCCACACTTTTATTATTGAGTATTAATTTTGAGATCCCTTCCATTTTTTGGAGTCTCTACCATGTACCTCTTGATTTCAGTGGATCCCTCTTTCTGGACTAGGTCACGTGGTTTTTTCCTTTCGGGTTTTCCATGTAAAAAAATTTCCGGTGTCAACTTTATTTTCTGCACTTTTAATTTTGGGTCATTGTGCATCCATTTTATTTGGGGGGAAATAATTTATTTCCATTGCGCATTTGATTTTAAATTTTTTTCACATTCGTCACTTTTCTCAGCTTTCCCAACACGTTTGCATCAGATTGACTAACTGCATCCCCCAAGGTTTCAGTCCCTCTGATTGCTTCTTCCGGTGGCAGTATGTTCCTCCCAACAGATCAGCTTTGAGCCTCTACCTAAGGGATGGACATGCAAAGGGGAGGGTTCGTTCAGTGTGCACCTGCGAAGTAAGGGTTCGCTTGGGAGGCTTCGCGAAGAGCACCACGGGCAAAGGTTCCAGTCCTCGTAGGGGTGTTTCGCACAATGTGTTGTTCGTGGAGGTGTGGGTTTGTGGAAGGGCACAGCGTAGGGGTGTTTTCGCGTAGCCTCCTTTTTATGGTGGATTGTGATCTTGAAAGGATAGAGAGGGGTTTACGGGTGGGTTGTTTCATGGGGGCTCTTGCTAAGGGGTCTTGCTTAGAAAGGTGTTCTCTTTTTCCTCTTCAGGGTACATAGAAATGGAATCAAATCTGGTGAATATATGGAAGAAACTATCGCTGAAAAATAATGAGAAAGAGACAATTTCCACATGAAAGGATGAAGATTCTTTTCTTTCACGTTGTATGGGTTTTTTGATTGTTGGAAAATTCTTGGAAAAATGATCTTTCAATTATGGTGCTCTTAAAACACACTGCAAAACATCTGGAGAATGGAGCATGGATTCGCTATTAGGGAAGTGGGGGAGGGACTCCTTGTCTTTAAATTTTTCAAAGAAAGTGATAAAGAAAAGGTCATCAAAGGTAGACCATAGTCCTTTGATAACCAGATAATTTTCATGGAAGAGTTAAAAGACGGAGAATATATTCAAAATATTCAATTGAACTACTCACCTTTCTGGATACAAATTAAATGAATATTGTTTCATGGTATAATATAATGAGTTATGCGTGAAATTGGAGCACACATTGGTACATTTCTAGAATGGTATTGGTATGATATAATTCATTGGGGACTCGTAGTTCAGATTAGATCTCTGGTCGAAGTGCCACAACCACTCATGATGGGCTTATTCTTGTCAAAATATGATACTAATTCCTTGATATCCTTTGAGTTTGAAATGGTCCCTATTTTTTGTTTCTTTTGTGGGTGTATCAAATAATTAGAAAATTACTATGGATCGAAAAAGGAGGATGAATAAGGAAATGTCATTTTTCAATATGGTCATTGGCATTGTGGAAAAATGGTTGGATCAACTTTCATTCATGAGGTGTAAAAATAGAAGGATCATGACAGACTTGCAATGGAATTTAAGAAACAGAAAAACCAATTCACAATAACATCATAATTCTTGGGACACTAGAGTTTTCTACTAGAAACCTAGTGGAATAGCAGTTTAAAGAAGTAATGTTAGGAAGCATTGTGGTCGCAACCAACTTGGGGGAAAATCATGTCAGTAAAGAGAAGGACCCGACTTTCAACTCATCCTGGTCCCCTGATTATGTGAAGGATTCCTCTCCCCCACATATTAGGTCATCACCAAAATTCAAGGAACCACTAGACCCAGTTGAGAGGTGGGAGAAACCTGGTGAGGAACCCCTTGTTCCAGTTCCTCGGCTAAATTTTGAAGCACCAGGTATCACGGCCCATGATGGAGAAGATATGGTTGAATTAATGTTTTTTGGTGTTCAAAAACATCATACGTGGAGAAGGGTGAATAGAGGATATCGAGATAGTGTACCAATCATTGCAAATCTAGGCGAGTATAAATGAAGTTGGGAGGTGGGGAAAAGACCTGAGAGCCTTCCAAAGAGGTGGACAACGACAGGTGACAGACAGTTTTTTGAAGTTTTAAAGGTCGAGGCGGGCGTGTCCCAGCCCCACCTGGAGTAATGAAAATCCTATACTGGAACTGTAGGAAACTTGGAAACCCTCGAACGATTTTTTCACTCCATAACTGGAGTTCAAAATACTTCCCTAACATATTTTTTGTATGTGAAACTATGTTGGATTGCAAGGATTATAGTCTCCTAGGTTCAAATATTGGTTTCAAGAACGTCTTCCCTATTTGAAGATAGGGTCACTCTGGTGGTCAGTGCCTCTTTTGGAAAGATGATCTTGGGGTTTAGGTGACTAATTTCTCAATTAATTTCATTTTTGTGACTGTTGTTTCACTAGGATCTCTGGCATGGTCTTTTTTTGGATTATATGGGTGGCCTGGGTACCAAGATAAACAAAAATCTTGGAACCTATTGAACCAGGTGTGAACCTCTCTCTCGGACCCTATGCTGGTTAGAGGAGATTTCAATAAGATCCTCTTGCATCAATAAAAAGAAGGGGGAATTTTTAAGAGTGGTGATTCTATGTAAGAGTTTAGGAATTCTATTATACTGAATTATCTTCATGAACTTCAGTTTTCGGGCGCTCTCTTCACATGGTATATAGGTAGATCAATGGAGAATCATATTTTTGAAATACTTGATAGATTTTTTGGAACAGATTAATGGAAATCCCTCTTCCATGCTTTATCTATTGTTCACTTGCCTCTGGTCTCTTCTGACCACTGTCTAATCATGTTTTCAATGACCCCTCATGGGGAATTTAGGAGGCCTTTACAGACCTTTCAATTTGAAATATTTTGGATCCATGATAGTAATTTTGAGATGGTGGTTTGTTTGGATTGGTAGGGACCAAACCAGTCCATCACATTCAATATCTACAGTACTGCATCTTGTTTATAGAAGTGGAGTTTAGTTATATTTGGGGAATTTGATAGGCGTATTAGTTCTGTAGAAAATAGCTTTAAGAGACTTCATTCTTTGCCTTGTTGTAACTCTGTTCTCAGGGATATCTCATTTTCATAAAATAATATTAATGCAGCATTGAGAGAGAATGATAGCTTTTGCTTTATGAGGAAAATAGAATCCCATATGAAGGAAGGTGATCAGAATACTCACTTTTTTCACAAAAGTGCATCTGCAAGGAAAAAGAAAAACCACATTTCTCAACTCGATGATCATTCTGGTAGGGTTTTTTATGATAACAATAACATTCAATCCATTATCCTGAATTTTTTCAGCAACCTCTATAAAGTGGAAAGTATTGAGACTCCTTTATTTCTGACTAGTTGTATTCCAAAAGTTGTCACGAAGGATATGAACCATAAGTTGGAGAGAGATATCTCTGAGAATTAAGTGCTTGGATATCTTCGCCTAATTCACTCTACCAAGGCCCTAGGGCCTGACGGTTCTCATTCTCTGTTTTTCAAAAGTTTTTGGCATATCATCGAACTAGATGTGATAGCCCAGATGAAGGATTTGTGGGAAAGAAGAGATCCTCTTGATCCCCAGAATGAAACCATTATTACCCTCATCCAAAAAACCTATTTCCCTCAGAAAATCATGGAATTCCAACCTATCAGTTTATGCAATTTTTTTTACAAAATCTTTTCCAAGAACTTGGTGGCTAGGCTCAAGGATTGCCTCCCACTGCTTGTTACTAAAAACCAAAGTGATTTAATTCCAAGTAGATCCATTAATGATAATTCTTCCATTGAATTTGAATTATTTCACTCTATGAAAACTCATTCCTCATCCAAAATAGGTTTCATGGAAATGAAATTAGATATGATGAAAGCTTACGATAGAATTGAATAGCCTTTTCTTGAAATTTTTCTCTCCAAATTAAGATTTGGCATGAAATGGATCTCTAATATCATGAATTGTGTGTTGATTGTCTCTTTAAAAATTAATATTAATGGGTCTCATTCAGAAATATTTAAACCCTTAAGAGGTCTGTGACATGGGGATCCCCACTCACATTATCTCTTCATTTTGGTGGCTGACACGTTTTCTCATATTCTCTTGAAATCGGTGGATCAAGGAATTATCAATGGTGCTAAGGTATGTATAAATTCTCCCTATATCCTTCTCTTCTTTGCAGATAATTGTCTTCTATTTTCACATGATACCCCATAAGAATTAAGTTCAATGCTAAAAATCATTAATATATATGAAAGGGCTTCTAGAAAACATATCAATCCTTAGAAATTGGAATTATCCTTTAGTAAAGGCATGTTACATGAAAAGAGGGAGGAATTACAGTGGGTGTGCAGATTTCTGCTGGTTGAAAAGAATCCTAAATATCATGGCTTCTCTACCCTTGTCGGTATATAATAGAAACAGGTGTTAATTTTGATTATGGAGAGGGTAGAAAATTTGATTTTTTATGGTCAAGTAGGAAGATCTCCAAGGCAGGAAATTAAGTACTCATTAAGTATGTGGCCCAAGAAATCCCTTCTTATGTTATGTCATTATTCAAATTCCTGGAAACTCTTGTAGATCAGATCCATTCCCGGTTGGCTAACTTCTAGTGGGCATCCCATGAGGGTAGAAAAAAACACCCATTAGATGTCTTGGGAGAAATTTTATGTTTTTAAAGTATGTGGAGGTCTCATATTTAGGAATATAAAATGGTTTAATGAGGAACTTTTGAAAAAACAAGGATGGAGCCTCCTCACAAACCCAAATACCCTATTCTCAAAGGTGTTGCGGGCCAAATATTTCCCTCATTCTGATTTTTTGCATGCCCAGCTGGGGCTGAGGCCTAGTTTTATGTGGAGAAGCATTTGGGGTGCAAAATATCTTCTTAATTTAGGCGGAATCTAGAGAATTTCTGATGGAAATAATTTGAGTGTTTGGAATTATCCATGGCAGGAAAATGGCATCAACCTTAAGATTTTATTAACTTTTGTCCCATGATTCAAAGATGCAAGGGTGCAAGACATGATCAATGAATCACTTGATGAATTGGATCAGGGGAATATTTTAAAATGGTTTAATAATTTCAATTGTACTCTCATTCTAAGTATTCCTCTCACACCAAGTATAGGGAAGGATCGGATTTTCTAGACTAGGGAATCTTTGGGGAGGTATTCAGTTCGATCAGGATACAAAATGTGGGTGCATGACTTGGCCCAATACTTTCTGGATAATCACTAGAAGAGTCTCTGGTTGATCAAATCCCCTCCAAAGGTTAATTTTTTTGGTGGCAGGTCTACTCTAGTGTTCTTACAACCCGTGACCTTTTAGTGATACATCATCTTGTGGATGATAATATTTGTCCTTTGTGTCTCCAAAAGATGGAATCTCCTTTGCATACAATTATTTTCTATCATAGGGTGGAAGATGTGTGGAAGTAATGAGAGCCAAATTTCAAAAAGTACTTTTATTCATCTATTGGGTTTACCCAAAACTTCATTAAATGGGTTTATTCATTGGAACCAAGAGTGTTGGGGCTGATTTTTACAATTTCTTGGCTGGTGTGGACTCAAATAAATGAATGAATTTTCTATAATAAGGTGACCCAATACTGTATTTGGGTAGAGAGGTCATTAGAATGGATGAATTTTTGGAAGACTTATGATGCAGTGCCCACTGAGGTTAGTAATTGGTAGGAACCTCTCTATTGGTCTCCCCCTCCATAGGGTTTTATCAAAATCAATACGGATGTGTCTATTTCTGTTAATTCTAGGGTAGGTATTGGATTAATTTTCCATAATAGTGATAGAAAGTTCATGGAATCTCATTGTAAGGTTGTTCATGCCTTCTGGAACCCTGTAGTGGTGGAAGAATCTGCTATTCTTCATGGGATTCTTCTCTCTCGCTCAAAAAATTGGATCAATGTTTTGGTGGAATATGATTTCTTGGAAGTGATTAATGCTTTATCAAAGAAGGATGAGGACTCCCAGACTCTTGGCCTTATTTTGAGAATGATTTTGTTCTTGACTTAATGCTTCACTGAATGTAGCTTTTCTTTCATTAAGAGAGGAGGTAATCTGGACACTCATTATTTGGATTGTTATGGGAAAACATGGGGTGATCATTATTGGGTGGACTCTTTCCTTTAATGGATTTTTAGGTCTGGTTTGATTGATTAGTAATATATATCATCTCTTTTTAAAAAAACTATCATGTTTAATATATGTAGTATTTTACTAAAATTAGTGGTTTTTTAAATCATCACAAATAAAAAAATGAAAAAAAATCTTGCAATTCAAGCCTCTATACCATAATGATACAAAAATTGAATTCCTATAATTATGAAAATATTAGAAAATATAAGAACAAATGTTAAAATAATATAACAAAAATAAATATAATTATCACTATAAAAACTAATTAAACTGAATTACAACGTTAGATAAATATACATAATGTGACATCGGTCATATGGGCATGCAAGTGATCCATAATTACAAAAAAAAATGTCATACAACCATGGTATGCATAGGTATAAAAAAATGACATGCATCAGAGACCCTTGGGAATTGAATCTACCTCATTATGGATACATAAATATGATAGTTTCTCCTTATTATCCTGATGGATTCGATTCTCTGGTTCCTACAATTAAAAAATTTTAAAATATAAAATTGATTATATTAAAAAAATATAAAAAAAATATAAATGTGAACTATTTTCACCCACTAACACTATCCTACCATAGATGAAATCACCTTGGGAATACTCCTTGTCTTGTTCTGAAAAAAAAGTATCCAAAACAGCCCCCACGGAAGAAAACTACTCATCTTGAGCTCTCATTGTGACTCCTACTTCACTATTTTGGTCTCTAATATTCTTTTTTTCTATGATGTTGGATCATAAACACTACTAAGACACAATCCAGGAGAAGGGATTGCAATGAATGATTTTGGGGACCTCCCAAAGACTTGTTATGTGAATAGTCCATAACCCATCATCCACACATGACCTAGAGTCTCATTTCCCAAAACCTGGGAAAAAGCATTTATTTTAGAAATAAATGATGAATTTGAGGGATTTGTATTTTATTCCACCTTAATTTTAGCCTAAACATTGAATAATATAAATTAATAAAGTGATTTGGTAAAATCAAGTAATAATTAAATTAGATTACCCCAATTATCCATGAAGGTTTATTCACATAACTCTCATCTGACATTGTATGCACATCAAACCACATCTCATTCGGAAAAACCTAATGACAAACCTCCAAAGATGATATCATTAGTGGATAAAATTCACAATTATAAAATGTAAATATATTATAATTGAACACATATATTATAGTAAACCATAATTTTCATGCATAAATATTATATCGTAATAGATGAATATTCAACATCTCTAAAAAAGATCATCCCACATAGTACTCTTCTTAAACATACCCTACTTAAAACCATTTTTCATAACATGGGAAAGGGAATATAATAAAGGGTGATCTCAGATGATCAATAAGGGTAAACAAGGGATATATCAATGATCAGTTTAACATAACATGATCATAAGGGTACGATAACACGACCTAAAATTTTGAAATTCATAACCAGCATATCAAAGATCATAATATTGAATCATGGCATAATTTTTTGTATTTAATAAGACACAAATCATAAAGGAATAAAAAAACATGATACATGAGAGCATAACATTGGAATAGGAAATAAGGTTTGAACTACACATAAGTATAGAAAATAATTTCCATAAACAAGGCTCATTTCCATGACTATCATTGTTGATTGGGTTCACTCCTCATTCCATCATATACTTAGCTAAGGTTCACTCCCAATACTACCATAATGGAATGAGTCTCTTACTAAAATGGATTAACTCCCCATTACAATCCTTATTATCTCAAGAGATATCCATATTAACCCAATGCATTGGAGGGATATATAATTCTAATCCCACCCATAACATAATCACAATTCATTCATATTTGTAACATAATATCATAAAACATTAATCATATATCTTAACCTGTGGGGAATAAATGGATTTCATAAACATTTAAACAATTCATTATAGTATAACCTATGGAAAATAAATGGGTTTTATAAATATCTCATCATCATAATCATAAATCATACATAGAAAGAATAAGGATAGTATCCTTGGATTATATCCCCAATACAGAATATGTAACATAATAGGATGTTATCATAAATGAAAATTCCTTTTAAATATCATTTGTATTATTTCTTGAGGAAAATACCCTTTTCATTTTGGAATCAATTATTGAAAATATAATAATTTCCCAAATATTATAGGAAAAAATTAACTAAAAAAACCATGTAAACTTTTAAAGTAAGCTTCAAATATTTGATCGGTTGTGATGATAGGAAATTCCATTCAAGCTATGTAAGTTAAAACAAAATTCCTTTCACATTTTAGGTAAAAAATCTAAAGTACCCCATTCAGAAAATGAAAAGAATATTATTATTAAACCATTTTTTTAAATATTAAAACATGGGTAAAAATGAATTTGACAAATAATACTATAATAATAAAATCATTTTTGAAGATATTTTAAATAAAACACGGACATAAAATAAAAATATTCCCATCCAAATAGGAAATAAAGTCTATTTTTAATAAAAACATTTCATCATTCATTTTAAGTACCAAAGAGAGGAAAATTTTATTATTACATGAAAATGTAATTAATAACCATATTATAAGAAAATTAATGAGATTATTGATAGGTATTTCATTAAATTTTATCATCATAAACTTAATCATAAACAATCCTGGTAAACAATAAGATTGTAACATAAAACCCATCTTAAGTTTGACTTTATTCAAAATCACTCTAACATCATTTATAATAAATTTAAATTTATTATAATTGTATAAAAAATCATTTAAATACTTATAATATCATATATTATCCACTTATAACATTTCAATACCCATTTATTAATAATTCATTATTAAAATCATTATTTTTGGGTGTTAATTATTTCAATTTTTCATGAGAGTTTCAATTTAGAAGTTCTGGTACATGAACTTTGATCATGGATATATAAAATCAAGAATTTTAATTGGGATATAAATATAATATATAAATATTTCACCCATAATAAAAACCATCCATGAAATATCGTGATGAAAAATGAATTGTATCGCTACATGGAGGTCATAGTACACACGTACACATGAGCGATGCTTTCACATCTCATTTGATGGAAAAGATGGTGAATAATGATGGTTCCACAATAATAATAACATTATAGTATATTTAGGTTACTTAAGTTCTTATTTTAAAATTGAAACCATATATTTAGAGGAATTAGAATAGTAAATAAAATTGAAATTACTTGGTTAAGAGTTATGTATCTTCGTTGAGAAACCTCTTTTGGCTTACACCTTAAGCCTTGAATGGATGGTATTTTCGAAGACTATCAGATCTAGGAAATTGGTAAGGAATATAGGAAGGTATTATGGTAGGTATTTTATGATCTATAAGGCTTATTAATTATGGAGGAGAGAGGAGAGTTGGTGTTCATTTATAGGGGAGGGAAAGGACACACTTTGAATAACATAAAAGATTAAATAATATAAATATCATAATCATATAAAGTGGCCCCAATGAACCAAAAATTAGAAGATAATATGTGATAGAGTTGAAATAAACTAAACCAATCACATTTGGGAAAGTTTTGGATACATTTTAATCTATATCTTCAAGTTAAACCACTTTAAACTCATTTTAACCTTAACCGTGATAACTTAACTTTTTTACCATGATAACTAAATTATATAACTAAAAATAAAATGATACTTATAAATAAATTTGAACATGATGGTTCAAAATTTTGAATCCATTTTATGAATTTTAATTTATATAGTTGTTATAAATTAATTTTAAAATAAGAATATAAAATGTATGAAAAATAGTTTTTAGGAAAATACCAGATTTAAGAGTAAACATCATTTTACCATGAAATAAAATAATAAATTTGTTTCAATAAATATTGGTTTAAATAATAAAAAATTAATGTTGTTAGAATTTTGGGTTAATAAAAAACCAAATTTCATCTTCCAACCATTCCATTAAATTTAATTACCTAAATATAGTTTTAAATTTGAACAAAAAAACTTATCTTCACAAAATTCAAGAATGAGTTACTAGTTTTAAAATAATTATTTAAAATAAATTATCTAACTCCATAATAATATATTTAGTATATTATAACTTTTCCAATATTATAAAACCATTTTTAGAGTGATTTTAATTTTTTGCCCCATGGTTTTAACCCAATTTTACCTCTTTTGTTGAGTTGAAAAATATTTACGATGGTTACTATTCATAATCACCAAAAATTAAGTTAAACATATTAAATTAAATTAATTATGATGATTCCAAATATGGAATATATTTTATTAAATTCAATTAATATAATTGGAAGTATTTAATTTAAAATCGATCCTCCAAAACATAATGAAAAGTGGTTTTTCTAGAAAAAAAATGTTTTTTATGTATAAAAACTTTTTATACAAAGTCCAATATAAAATTGATTCCATTGACCTTAATTGAATTATTAATAATATAAATTAACTAATAATACTTTTAAATCATTTTAAAATAAAATTAAACCTTTTAAATTTTTAAAATGAAGAGAGAGTTGTCAATAAATATTAGTATTTTTCACTCTTCACTGTAAAATCAATCATTTCAGAAAAATACAAAAAAATAACCCTAAGATAATTTGATATTATGTTTTAAAAAATAATATCATTTTTATCAAATTAAATTTCTAAAATTGGTATAAATTAATTATATTATTTTATCATAAAAAGTAATAAAAATCATTTTTGAAGAAAAGGTATTTTTGAAACGTAAAATGATTTTAATGAAAATTGAGTATTTATTTTTCAATGAATTTAAATTATATAAAAAATTTATATAGATTTTTTATATTATAGTTATTACAATTCATACCACCAATTTTAATGGCTAGGTTATAACAGTCATGTTTAAATAATACTTTTTATATCATAGTTTGTTTAAATTCAGGTTAGCATGTATCGTAAGCTTTTGAATAAATTGAATTAATTTGAAGATAAATATGTCATAGAATATTAGGGTGTTACATTATACCCACATTAAAATGAATTAATCCCAAAAAAATCTATCACTCTGATACAAATAGATGAGGATATCTTTGTTTCATCACATCCTCATATTCCCATATAGTTTCTTCGAATTTCTGATTCCTCCAAATAACTTTAAATAGGTGAGAAGTATTGTTCTATATTACTTTACCTGTATGGTCTAAGATTAATATTGGTTATTCTTTATAGGAGAGATCATTAATAATTGGTATAACTATTGAATTCAATACATTTGAAGGATTACGTATGTATTTCCTCAGGAGAGATACATGGAACACATCATGAACATCAGAGAGATTTAGTGGAAGTGAAAATGATAAGCTACCATCCCAATGTGATAAATAATCCCACGGGGAAAAATATATCTAGGGATCATCTTTACCTTGTTTCAAAATCTCATAAACTTTTTCTATGGATATATTAATAGGAATATGTTTTCACCAACTTCGACCTCAATATATTGTCAATGATTGTCAGCATAAATTTTATGTTAACTCTGATATTCCTTAATATATTATTGAATAGATCTAACCATATATGTAATTTCCCCATCTAACTTATGTATTAATAGATTTATTTCTTCAACTTCATCCTATAATATTGTATTTTTGCAATTATTTATATATAGGTCTTTATAAGGATCCATCTGAACGCTTGAGTGAAAGCAATTGTTGTAAGAAAACATGACTAGAGGAAGGTATTGATCCAAAACACCTATAAAATAAAAATAATAAGATTACAACATATCCTCTAGGTTTTGAATAGTTCTCTTAGACTGACTATCTGTATGAGGATTATAATAAGCACTTAAACAAAACACTAAATCCATATCATACTAAATACTTCTCTATAACATCGAGGTAAACCTTGAATCCTAATTAGATACAATAGAATGTGGAACTCCATGTAACTTTACCACTTCATTAATGTATATTCTGGAAATCTTATCAAGAGATAAATCTTATCTGATAGACATAATGTGTTTTGACTTCATAAGGTGATCAAATATAACTCAAATATCATTATGACCTTCAGGTTTTTTGGGGAGTTCGAAAAAAAATCATGGTGATGTTTTCCCATTTTCATTCTAGTATGGGTAATGGTTGTAAAATCACCTTATACTTTTTGAATTTTGACCTTAACATGATGACATAAGAAGAATCGAGATAGATACTCTATAATATATCTATTTATTTTGTCCAACTAGAAAAAAGTTTTGATATCTCTATACATCTTAATAATTCCATGAATAATATAGAATGACTAACTATGATCTTCATCCAAAATCACTTTCATAAAATATGGTAAGGATGGGGCACTATATGTTTCCTAAACCATATCATTCCATCACACTCAAGGACAAATTCAAAAACATTTCTTACCTTTTTTTTCAAGTATACATCTTATTTCTATGCCTCTTTAATATTCACTTGGTTTGATGGTTGAACACTCATTTGATCAAGAAGATATTTCTCCCCTTCCTTCAAGATTTCCTAATCCATCCTTTGTAAATGCAGAAATATTGGATCTTTGTGATCCTCGTCATATATAAGCTATCATTACCCTTTTTACTCAAAGAATTGACCACCTTATTCACTTTCCCAAAGTGGTAATGTATTGAGTAGTCATAATCATTAATCAACTCCAACTATCTTATCTGGGGAATATTCAACTATTTTTAAGTGAATATATACTTTAAAATTTCAGTATATATGTCACACCTTTCTCCATATTGATAATTCCTCCATATCTTTAATGAAAAAATTACTACATCTAAATCCAAATATTGAGTTGGGTAATTTTTCCCATGAACCTTAAATTGTCATCTGGCATACACTATCACCATATCATTCTTCATGAGGATTCATCCCAATGCCTTATTCGACACATCACTAAAGATCACAAATTATTCTCCACTATAAAGTAGTGTAAGTATAGGTTTACTAACTACCCTTTTGTAGTTAATTTAAATTTTCTTCACATTAATCTATCTAATAGAACTTGGATCCATTCCATGTTAGTTCGGTGAGTGGATTATAAAATCAGGAAAAATTATCCACAAATCTTTGATAATATCCAGGAAAACCAAGAAAACTATGAATCTCAGTTATAGTGGTTAGCCTAGTAAAATTCTCAGAAACTTCCATCTTTTATAGATCCACCGATATAACCAAGTTTGAGATTATTAGACCTAAAAATGAAACTTTCTGTAGTTAAAATTCAAACTTGGTAAATATTTCAAACAACTTTTCCTTACTAAAGGTATTCAATAAAATCCTCAAGTGATCTTTATTCTCTTCTTTTATCTAAGAATATATAAGAATGTCATCTATAATGACTACCAAAATTTGATCAAGGTAATCTCTAAAGACTATATTCATTAAATCCATGAAGATAGTGGGGGAATTAGTAAGAGAAAATGGAATAACTATAAATTCATAGTGTCAGTACCACAAACAAAAGGTTGTCTTGGTTATGTATTCACTTTTAAACCTCAACTGATAGTATCTAAATCAATGATCAATCTTGTAAAAACATTTATATCCTCATAATTGATAAAAAAATCATCAATACAAGGTATAAGTTACTTATTATTGATTTTGATCTTATTCAGTTTGTGATAATCATTGCAGAGTCTTATTGATCCATCTTTCTTCTTAACAAAAGAAGTAGGTGAATCCCATAGTGATGCACTTGGTTGAATGAATCCCTTATCAATATTATCCTATAGTTGATTATTTAATTCCTGCAACTCAATTGGTTTCATTCTATATGGAGTCTTTGAAATGGGTGTTTCATTAGGTATGAGTTCTATTGAAACTCAACTTCATGATTTAGATGAAGAATGCGAAACACTTTT
Organism: Viscum album; assembly: GCA_963277665.1. Classification (NCBI taxonomy): domain Eukaryota; kingdom Viridiplantae; phylum Streptophyta; class Magnoliopsida; order Santalales; family Viscaceae; genus Viscum; species Viscum album. The sequence goes on along the minus strand of OY728123.1, from coordinate 781,056,797 downwards.
GGAAAGAAATAAAGAAATTCACATAAAATAGGTATATCTTTAATCTTGAGTTTCTCACCAAAAATATGAGATAAATACCCTTTATGGATAGTAATTAAGACTCATAAGATATAAGTAATATCTATTAGAAGTTCATGATCATCCTTGAACCAATAGACAATCATAAGAAAATCATTCCTGATATGTATTAAATTATGACACATTAATTTCAATCTATGACACCTTGGGTTTTTCCTAATCCTTTCATGGTCATCATTTATTCAAATCCACCATAACAATTCATAATGAAAATGAGAATTAACCCAATCATATCCCCCAGGAGTGTCAAACTCAGTGGGCAGTATGGGCACACTCATCGTGCACTAGAATGATGGTCGAGATATACTCAACTAACTATTTTTGGGGTTATTACCCCTAGATGCATCTATAGAAAAACCACATCCTCTTATATTATCCTGATAGGGATGTATTACTAGGAAAACCAAATAATATCTTCCATAACAAAACATTAAAATATAATCATATACTTAGACTTATACTTAGGGTTTTCAATAGAGTTCTCTAATCCTAATATATAAATATTGATTAAACCTTCCTCTAATATCAACTATAGTGACCCATAATTTTAATAAATAGACATTCATCCAAATAGATGAATATTCAGTATATTTTATAAATACATGCTCAAGGAATGTAAAAGTTTAGTGTCTTTGGATACTAGATACACAATCATATAATTTCATGAAATATATTTAACATCTCCTATAAATATATTCCCACATAATACTCTTCTTAAACATACCCTACTTAAAACCTTTCTTCATAACCTAGAGAAAGGAAACTTAAAAAAGGGTTATATGAGATTCTAAATAAGGGTAAAAAAGGGAGATATCAATGATAACTTAAAAATAACATAATCATAAGGGATAGAGGATATGAGCATAAAATTTTATAATCTATACCCATTATATCATAGATCATAATCTTAAATCATGTCATAAATCTTAGTAGTTCATAATACATGAATCATAAAGGAATCAAATAACATGATCTATGAGAGTATAAAATTAGAATAAGACATAATCTTGTGGCATACACATTAGTATAGAAAATAATTTCTTTTAATCAATGATCATTTTCAAGACTATCATAGTGCATTTGGTTCACTCCTAATTACATCGTATCCTTATTCAAGGTTCACTCCCAAGGCTATCATAGTAGACAAAGTGCCTTACTGAACTGGGTTCACTCCCCATTAGAGTCCTTATTATCTCATGAAACTACAAAAAAAAACTTGGAAATTATAAGGGATTTTTCATTTAGAAGGGGTTATATCTCCTTCTAAACACTTTAGTGGAAGTTACCCAAAACTACTACTAAAGTGCATGCCTACTCTGATTAGCGTCAGTTCTGGGTAAGCGCTAGTAAAATGGTTTTGTGTTTAACGGCGATTAGATTATAGGTTGTTTTAACTGTAGGATCGAAATAGTGATGTAGATTCTCAATATACAAGAGGGGGTGAATTGTATACTTTAAAAATTCCTTTGGAACCTTTAAAGTTAGTTACAAATAGCTATGTTCTCCTTAAGCAAAGGAAAGAACTAAGTTTAACAAAGTTAAACTAAGCAAATTCACAACACCTCTAATACCGAATGAAAACATGGAAAGAGATTCCTAAGGTAGGTTCCGGAAATATGGTTCCAGAAAGTGAAACTTAACAAAAGATTACAATATGAGATTCTACCTTAAAGCATATAGAATCTAAATGAAACAGAGTACAAATAAGGAAGTATAAGAAAGTTATACTTTTGTTATAATACAAAATGTAGCGGAATATAAACAAGTAGTAAAACTACAAGTAACAAGATATAAGTATTTTAACCCAAAGAGAAGGGTATCCAACAACCTTGGATAAAGGTCCCTTGATTTATACTTTCAAGCAAGTCTGTCTTACCCACACCAGGGTAAGCCCTCGATACGAAGATCGGAGTCTCTGTCATGCTATCCCCGCAAGCCCTCAACTTCAAGATAGTTGGCAACCTCTGTCTTCCTTGGCAAGGAAGCCCTCGAACTTCAAGGTAGTCGGCACCTCTGTCTTCCTATCCTCGGAAGCCCTCGAATGTAATCACCAACATTCGGAGTCGCACGAAGCTTTGAGAGTTAATAAGAGCCTCTCTCTCTAGAAATCACTTCAACAGCATGTACACACAAACCAGGTTGTTCATCTGTCATCAGTATCAAGCTCTTTCAAATGAGCTCCTATTTATAGGTAAGGTCGGCTCCTTCTCCAACGGTCATATTTTCCTTAAAGATCAGAGGGACCTGTACACATGTTACTTAGACAACGGTTAGTTTATAACAAAATATATGACATCATTTTATAACAAAACAAGTTTAACAGAATGTACGACATCATTTTAAAATCTAACAAAAAAATTCGGAATGAAAGCTTCGGAGTGAAAGTTCGGAGTCTGAATAAATCAGAGTATAAAAAACAGAGATGATCAGATTCTGTTTAATAGATGAATTCGGAATGGGAATTCGGAATGAGAATTCGTCATCGGAATTCGTAATGAGAATTCATCATCAGAATTCGTAATGAGAATTCATCATCAGAATTCGTAATGAGAATTCCTCATCAGAATTCGTAATGAGAATTCCTCATCAGAATTCGTAATGAGAATTCCTCATCAGAATTCGTAATAAGAATTCCTCATTAGAATTCGTAATGAGAATTCTTCATCAGAATTCGTAATGAGAATTCTTCATCAGAATTCGTAATGAGAATTCCTCATCAGAATTCTTAATGAGAATTCCTCATTATAATTCGTAATGAGAATTCCTCATCAAAATTCGTAATAAGAATTCCTCATCAGAATTCTTAATGAGAATTCTTCATCAGAATTCGTAATGAGAATTCTTCATCAGAATTCGTAATGATAATTCCTCATCATAATTTGTAATGAGAATTCATCATTAGAATTCGTTATCCTGAATCTGGAGTATAACTTAATCAGAGTTTGTATCTGGAATTCGGAATGAAACTTTATTGCAGTTCTCATCTGGAATTCAGAGTGAAACTTCCTTACAATTCTTATCCAGAATTCGGATCCTAAAACAGAATACTTCATATCAAAGTTTCAAGTAATTCCGAGAAAATAGAAATGAATCTGAATCTCATACTTAAGAAAAATCTAGATGAAAATATGATAAGGATAGTTTTTCTTATAAAAGTGATTTTCCTTATAAAAGCAATTTTACTTAAGAAAGCAATTTTTCTTATAAAAGCAATTTTTCTTATAAAAGAAATTTTCCTTAAGGTAAGGTGTTTGTGATTTTCAAAACAAGAAGGAATGGAAAAGTCATAAGGAAAACCTTATTGAATCAACAATCTCCCCCTTTTTGTAAAGCACAAACATCTTTACAAAAAAGAAATTCTAAGAAGAAAAAAAACATTAAGGCTTATCTCCCTTTGCTTTAAGGATATTGATGAATACGACTAACTCCCCCTTAGGCTTTGAACCTCTAAGGATCGTATTATAGATTTCCAGAGTGACATTTCATTATGAATAAGAAAGTCTTCTTAAATGAAAAACTCCCCCTTAATCAAACACTTATTAGAGTTCTTTTTCCTTAGGGATCTTTTCCTTCTCCTCCTTTGATAAACTCTCAATGGAGTTCTTCTTTTTCTTAAGGATATTTTTCTTTCTCCCCCTTTGTAATTTTCAAAAAGAAATTGAGGGAATGGAAAAAAACAAAGTACCTGAAACATTAGTTAAAACAACAAAAGAAACGACAAGCACAAATTTCATTATGTTTGAAATCTCGGTAACAAAGAAAATTAGATACAACAAAAAGATCGGATTTGGTTATTTCAGATCTTTTTCCTTCGAAATGAGCCCTTTAAGAATAGTCTTGATCTTCTTCAGGTATTTATGATCTTCTTCAGCTTGCTTCTCTAAGATAGCTATTCTTGCAGATTGAGCTTCAATCTTTTCTTCCTGGGCTTTCAGCTTTTCTTCCTGAGCTTTGATCTTTTCTTCCTGAGCCTTCATATTCTGATCAAACTCAATCCAATGATCCCTTTAAAATTTCCAGTTTTGAGAAACTGAATTCAACTTCCCGTTCAGATCTCTGACTTCATGAATCCGGAAGTTCTTTTCATCTTTCAGCTTCTCTTCAAAGGAGGAAGTCAGCTCATTTATCTTTATGTCCTTAGTCTCGAAAGCATCTTTAACATTGTCTTGGAACTCATCGAATAACCTCATCTCTTCAACAATCTTCTTCGACCAATTTGTAATCTTCTTGCAAGATTTTCTATGAGATTTGTATCCAACAAAGAAGGTTTTGAACTGAGCCTCAATCTCAACGCACTTGTCCATAACCATAGATACGGAGTCAGTTTTCTGATTCAAGGCATGTTGGAGCATATGGCATCTTGAGTCAATACTTGAGAAGGTCGGAATGGTTCCTACCAACTTCTTCAAAGACTGAACAACAAAATCATGCCCCACTGAAGATGACTCTGAATCTGAAACTTTTCTTGGAGAAATTTCTTCTTCAACAAGGTCAAGCTTTCTCTTTGAAGAACTACCAACTTCCTTCCTCTTCCTCACTTCTGAGCTCGGAGTATCAGCAAGAATTTGCTTTCCCTTGTCTTTTTCCGGAATTGAATCCTGTTCCGGAGTTTTCTTCTCACTATCAGAAACTTGAACAACAAAATCTTCCTCAACAGCAACTTCCTGAACACGAACCCCTACGTTTTCCTTCTGAGCAACATCATGTAAAATTTGTTCTTCTTCTCCATGATAAATAACGTCTTCGTCTCCTTTCTTTTCTTCCATTACTGGAGTAACTAGCTTCGAAGATTCATCTTCTAAAGTTCGGAGTGATAAGTGTTCCGAAGGTGTCCCCTTGTAATCATCTACTTGTTTCAACACATCTCCGGTTTCACCACTTCCTTCAGCAACATCTTCTTCTTGTTCCACTTTCTCAACTTGCTCTACTTCCTCAGTAGTCTTAGCAACAGCTTCTTCCTGAGTGATGAAATTTCTTCCTGGAGTCTCAGGTAGAGATTCCAAGGAGAAAGATCTCGGAACAGGAATAGTTGCTGAAACCATCTCATTGAATTTCAACAAGGCCTGAGCTAGCTCAGCCTCAGACATCTTCTTCTTGAGCTTCTTTTCTTTTGCTTGTTTTTCAAGCTCATCAGCAGTTCTCTCCTTCAAGACCTTAGCCTCCGTAGGGTCCAATCCGAACTGCGGATCCCCTTCTTTACTTTTCTCTTTATCTGCTCTCCACTTCGTAACAACTTCATCAGGATAGGCTTTCTTCTTCTTTTGTTTTGGAGGTGCGGAATGGACTTCCTTAGACTTGGGATTATCTTCTTCTACTTCCACTTCTTTTAGCTTCCTCTTCCTTACTGGATTAGATGATTCCGGATCAGCAACTTTCAGAACTGCTTCTTCTTGATTAGGAAAATCGAAGAACTCACCAGTTTCCTTGTTGAAAGTCACATCCATCCTCTTAAGAGTACCATCGCTAACCAGAATAATCTTGCAAACTCTTGTCTTAGATTTACAAGCCTCCTTGAAAGACTCAAGGCACCGAACTATCAACTTTGATAAAATTGCTGGGTACATAATAATCTGAGCTCTCAGATTTCCTTTCTTCAAATTCTCAAGAGTGATAAGAATATGTTTCATCAAGTTAAACTTCCTTAGATTTATCATAAAATCTAAGATATAGATCTCACTGTTCTTCAAACTGTCTTTATCACCTTTCCTCGGTACGATAAGCCCTTGCACCCACAACTCTAGAATCCGGAAATTTGTGGATAAACTTGCAATCTTTGGAGCCTTGTCATCAGCCAGTCCGAGAGTTTCTAAAGATTTTTCCTTTTCAAAGCTACCCTTAGAGTCCAGCAACACATGCGAAATAAATTCGTCTTATCCTTCATAAGTCAGCCCTACCAAGCTTGCAGCCTTGGTGTAAGAAAGTTTATAAGTCTTGCCATAAGACTTAAAAGATAATTTGTCCTTTCCATCTACCTAAAGAAAAGAAACTGTCTCATAGAATTCAACAAGTAAGTCTGAATACACTTCATCTTGGTTTCCGGGTTTGGATACAGCAACATCTTCCCAGCCATTCAACTTGATGTTTTTTGAAATAAGAGAATCATAGTTGTTGAAAAATCCGGATGGACTAGCCTTTCTCTGTAGACTAACCACTGAGAAATTGTCTTAGTGGATGACATATCTTGAGACGCTAATTCCGCAGACATTCGGATCTGAAGTCCTCTGAGAAGTTCGGAACGGAGACAACTGTAGTTCGGAACGGCCTTAAAACAGAGGGGAAGAGCTTCGGGATGCGAGAGCTTGAAATCGATGTGGGACGAGTATTTGGGTCCCCTTTATATAGGCAATGAGATGACGGTTCAACTTCCACAGTTGATCTAACAGTTGGGATGAGCTGAGATTAGATCTGACAGTTGAAAAACTTGAATCCGATCTTTTTGAGGTTTTTATTAAAACAAGGAATTAAGAAAACTATAATCCGAAAACATAATACAAGAAAATGTCAGCAAGTAAAATATGATTACGAAAACTTGAGTATGGAAATCATATCTTTCGGATTGGTTTAGGAGGATTATTCGTAATGGGTAAAACAAATAATAACTACAAAAGAAATCTTTATGAAAAGACAGAATTCGCAAAAACTTTACTACGGAAAACAAACTCAGTACGGAAAACGCATTACAGAAATCTCAGTACGAAAAACAAATTCAGTACAAAAACACACTTGACAAGGAAAAAAACTTAGTACGGAAGTTTCATAAAAAAATGAAGGATTCAGTACGAAATTCCTATTATGAAAATACCAGTACGAAATTTTCCATTCTGGATGTTTTTAATAAGAACACTTCCATTTCAAAAGTATTCTGTATGAATATGTCCATTCTGGAAAAATTATAGTTCCGGAAATCTCCATTCCGGAAATCTTTGTTCCGAAAAGTTTGAAAAAAATTTTTTTAAAAAACTTTGCTATTCTATCAAGCAGATGTACTCCCCCTATGAAAAGGAGTTTATTGTTGTAAGGAGATTTTTTCAACAGAAAGTTAATTAAGAAAGATTACCTTACGGTTATCATCCCTAACTTCTTTTTAATGTATTCAAATCTATCATAAGGCAAAGATTTTGTGAAAATATCAGCAAGTTGATCTTGCGTTCCAATAAACTGAAGAATAATATCTCCTTTAAGTGTGTGATCCCTAAGAAAGTGATGCCTAATATCTATGTGTTTTGCATGGGAGTGATGTGCAGGGTTTTTACTAAGGGCAATGGCACTTGTGTTATCACACAAAATTTGAGTTTTAGTAAAACTCAATCCATAGTCCGTGAGTGTGTGTTGCATCCACAACACTTGAGCACAACAACTTCCAGCTGCTACATATTCAGCTTCAGCAGTGGATAGTGCTACAGAATGTTGCTTCTTGCAGGACCAAGAAACTAGCGAATCTCCTAATAAATGACAAGTTCCGGATGTACTTTTTCTATCCATTCTACATCCACCAAAGTCAGCATCAGAAAATCTTTTTAGAACAAAATCATTTCCAGAAGTATAAAATAATCCTAGATCCATGGTTCCCTTAAGGTAGCGAAAAATTATTTTTACTGCCTTTAAGTGAGATTCCTTAGGATTGGATTGATATCTTGCACATAAGCATACTGAAAACATTAAATATGGTCGACTAGCTGTTAAGTATAGTAGACTTCCTATCATACCTCTAAAAGATGTTTGATCTACTGGTTTCCCAGCTTCATCAAGATCTAAAGAGTTTGAGGTACCAATAGGAGTACTTAAACTCTTAGTGTTGTCATAACCATACTTTTTAAGAAGATATTTAATATAATTATGTTGAGATATGTAGGTTCCTTCTGGTTTTTGAGAAATTTGAAAACCAAGGAAAAACGTTAACTCACCCATCATACTCATTTCAAACTCAGATTTCATTAGACTTGCGAAAGAGTCGGTCAATGATTGCTGAGTTGAACCAAATATGATGTCATTGACATAAATTTGAACAATCAAAACATTTTTTCTTATCTTTCTTTATAAAAAGGTTTGGATCTGCATTTCCCTTAACATAGTTATTTTGAAGCAAAAATCCAGTGAGTCTATCATACCATGCTCGTGGAGCTTGTTTAAGTCCATACAAAGCTTTGGTAAGTCTATAAACATGATCCGGATGTTTTTTATCTTCAAATCCAGGAGGTTGTTCAAAAAAAACTTCCTCTTGAACATAACTGTTAAGAAAATCACATTTCACATCCATTTGGAAAAGTTTGAAATTAAAGAATGCTGCAAAGGCAAGTAGAATACGGATAGATTCAAGTCTAGCTACTAGAGCATAGGTTTCTTCATAGTCTATTCCCTCTTGCTGATTATATCCTTTAGCAACAAGTCTAGCTTTATTTCTAACTATGACTCCATTTTCATCACATTTATTTCTGAAAACCCATTTCACTCCAATAACAGAAGTTTCCTTAGGTCTTTCAACCAAGGTCCAGACTTTATTCCTTTCGAATTCATTTAGTTCATCTTGCATGGCTTTAATCCAATCTTCATCACCTAAAGCTTCATCAGTGCTTTTAGGTTCTAATTGGGAAAGAAATGCTAGATGTTCTACTTCATTTCTTAAGGAACTTCTAGTCCTTAAAGGTTTATTTACATCACCAATGATACTATCACTGAGATGATTCTTAAGAAACACCTGATTTGGGTTTTGTAAAACCTGTTCATCAACATAGGGTAGAAAGTCTTCTGAGGTAAATGTTTCTGAAGTATCTTCTAGAACATTATCCTTATCAGAAGGTTCTTCTATCAAAGGTTGATAATCAGTTTTTGAAAACACATCCGAGGATGTAGGAAGCGATGGTTTAAAAACAAAAGGATCTGACTCATCAAATTTTACATGTACTGTTTCTTCAACAGTACAAGTGTTTTTATTAAAAAATCTATAAGCCTTAGATGTTGTGGAATAACCTAAAAAAATTCCTTCATCAGATTTTGGTGCGAATTTATGTAAGTTATCTTTAGTATTCAAAATGAATACTTTGCAACCAAAAACCTTGAAGTAGGAAAGTCTTGGTTTTCTACCATTCCATAACTCATAAGGAGTTTTATTAAGAAAAGTTCTAATCAAAACTCGATTTATAGTATAACAAGCAGTACTTACAGCTTCAGCCCAGAAATTTCTAGCAATAGAATATTCACTCAACATGGTTCTAGTTATCTCTTGAAGAATTCTATTTCTTCTTTCAACTACACCATTCTGTTGAGGAGTTATAGGTGATGAAAAATTGTGAGTAATACCTTTATTACTACAAAAAGTTTCAAAATCAGAATTTTGAAATTCTCCTCCATGATCACTATGAATAGTTTTCAATGGAAGGTTTTTCTCATTTTTAACTTGATCTCTAAAACTTTTCAAATAAGAAAAATCTTCAGATTTATTTTCTAGAAAATAGACCCAAGTAAATGTAGTGTAATCATCAACTAGAACAAACACATAGTATTTTCCTCCAATACTTCCAGTTTGTGTTGGACCAAAAAGATCCATGTGCACTAACTGTAATGCATCGGTTGTTGAGACTTCACCGATTGATTTAAAACTAGATTTATGTTGCTTTCCATATTGACAAGGATCACAAACTTTAGAAGAATCAAATCTAAGCTCTGGTAGATCCTTAACTAGTTTCTTCTTAGAGAGTTTACATAGGTTCCTAAGATTACAGTGACCTAGTCTTCTATGCCATAACCAGGAATGATCTTCCATTGCACTTAGGCAAGGTAATTCTTGGCTCCTGAGGTCTTCTAAATTCAGAGTGTAAACATTCTCTTGCCTATTGGCTGAGAGAATAAATTCTTCCTTGGAATTGTGAACTAAGAACTTATCATTACTAAAATTCAAAAGGTAACCTTCATCACATAACTGACTTATGCTAATGAGGTTGTACTTAAGACCCTTTACAAAAAGAACATTTGAAATCAAGGTTTTACCAAGAAGAATAATATTACCAATACCAAGAATCTCTCCCTTAGCATTATCTCCGAAAGTTACCTTTCCTCCTTTCGTTTTGATAATCTTTTCAAAATTGCTTTTGTTACCAGTCATGTGCCGGGAACATCCACTATCCATGTACCATGTATTATTGCTGGTACTTTCTTTATTTTCCTGAAATCAAGAAGAAAATTAGACTTTCGGAATCCAAACTTGTTTGGATCCGATATTTCCAGATAATAAAATTTTAGGAACCCACATCTTCTTAGAAAAGTAAGCTTTGTGAAATCCTAGAGATTGGGTTTTGTTTAAGGAACAATTCTTTGCCCAGTGACCACCACATTGACACTTGGTACAAAATGGGGCACTTTGAGGAACAAAATAATTGTTACTAAAATTTGGTTTTGCATGGGTATAACCAAATCCGGATTTATTTCTTAAAGGTCGTATTTGGGAATACATTTTATCAAAATTTTCCTTACCATGGGTAAAGTTTGATAAACACTTCTTTAAGGAAAAAATTTCGGACTTGAGTTTTACAACCAAGTTTTTATCCTCAAAATCATTAGTTTTTGAACTAGAGTTAGGCTCGAAAACATTTTTCTTAGAAATTACTTTTTCTAATTCTTTAGAAAGTTTGTTCTTTTCAGAATTTACTTCCTTAAGATTCTTTGAAATACTTTCAAAATCAGAATTTTTCTTATCAAGATCTTTAGAAAGATCTGATATCTCTTTTGTAAGAATAGAATTCCTAGAGTTTGCCTTATCAAGTTTCTTATTGAGTTTGGAATTTTCAATCTCAAGAAGTTCAGAAAACCTAGAGACTTCTTCATAAGTAGGTAAAGTATTTTCCTCATCAGAAGATGATTCTTCATCAGAAGAGTTATAATACATACTATCATTAGAAGTTAAAGAAACATTGGTCAATGATTCAGCATTTTGTACCTTAGCCATGAAACAATGATTGTCAATAGGTAATCTGGCTATAAGACTAAGATTCTTCTATCCTAAAGATTCATAATCAGAAGATTCATCTGATGAGTCACCACCACTGGCACTCCAGGTGTCATTAGCTTTCAGAACTTTCTTAGCTTTAGCTTTATAGAACCTTTTTCTTTTCCTGTCTAAATGTCTTTCTTTTCTTTATTTCTTTTTGAGCATAGGGCAATCTGGTATAATATGTCCATCTCTTTTGCATTCATAACAAGTAACTTCTCCATCTTTCTTATCTTTCATGTACTTTTTCTTATACTTGGATTGGAAATTTCTCTGGCCAGCTATCTTGTTCATCCTTCGAGCAAGATTGGCTAATTCATTTTCTGAGACTTCACTCTCACTAGATTCGTATTGGAAAATAACTTTCTTAGACTTGGATTTGGTTACTCTCTCAGGAGTCTTAGCTTTCATTTGATTTGAAGTTGTAGTAAAAGAAATAGTACCATTTCCATTCTTCTTCTTGATGTTGTCAGCATCTCTCTTCATTCTAGTTTCATGTTGTAGAAGAGTTCCAAAAATCTCATCAAGAGTAATTTGAGTAACCTTCCTGTTTTCATCTATAGCTGTTCTTTTGGATTCCCACTCATTGGGCATAATATCAATTATCTTGTCCACAAGAGCTTCATCATCTAAACCTTTTTCTCCCATAGATTGTAGACTGTTGACTATAGTCATCAATCTCTGTTGAACTTTATATATTGGTTCACCATAAGGAAAGTTGAAGCCATGATATTCAGCTCTAAGCATAGCTCTTCTAGTCTCAATCAACTTAGAAGTTCCAAAGTGTGTAACCTCTAACTTCTTCCAGATACAGTTAGCTGCTTCACAAGAAGAAATTTGGCTATATATATTCCTGGTCATTGAACAAAGTAGAGTATTGCGTACCTTATAATTGAGTTGATATTCTTGCTTTTCCTGGTTAGTGAAAGTTCTAACTTCCTTGTCAGGAATTTTATAATCACCAGTAAGCATAACAAAGTTGTCCACTCCAGTGTTGATAACAAAAGTCTTCATACGATCTCTCCAGTATTCATAATCATTACCATCAAAGATTGGTGGTCTTGTCGGATTTAGATTGTCAATTGAACCAACATTAATTCCTTCCATACTAGAAAAATCCTTCGATACACAAACTTGTTAGTAGAAAAGATTCGTAATAACAAAGTTCAAAATGAGAAAGTTCGGAATAGGAAAAATTCGGAATGAAAAAGTGAGCAAGAAAATCTTATTCGATGTATAAGTATTTCAGAGACCTCCTCTGATACCAAATGTAAGATTGGTATAGATTATGAGGTTTCCAACCTCTGATACCAATTGTAGGATCGAAATAGTGATGTAGATGCTCAATATACAAGAGGGGGGTGAATTGTATACTTTAAAAATTCCTTTGGAACCTTTAAAGTTAGTTACAAATAGCTATGTTCTCCTTAAGCAAAGGAAAGCACTAAGTTTAACAAAGTTAAACTAAGAAAATTCACAACACGTCTAATACCGAATGAAAACTTGGAAAGAGATTCCGAAGGTAGGTTCCGGAAATATGGTTCCGGAAAGTGAAACTTAACAAAAGATTACAATATGAGATTCTACCTTAAAGCATATAGAATCTAAATGAAACAGAGTACAAATAAGGAAGTATAAGAAAGTTATACTTTCCTTATAATACAAAATGCAGCGGAATATAAACAAGTAGTAAAACTACAAGTAACAAGATATAAGTCTTTTAACCCAAAGAGAAGGGTATCCAACAACCTTGGATAAAGGTCCCTTGATTTATACTTTCAAGCAAGTCTATCTTACCCACACCAGGGTAAGCCCTCGATACGAAGATCGGAGTCTCTGTCGTGCTATCCCCGCAAGCCCTCAACTTCAAGGTAGTTGGCAACCTCTATCTTCCTTGGCAAGGAAGCCCTCGAACTTCAAGGTAGTCGGCACCTCTGTCTTCCTATCCCCGGAAGACCTCGAATTTAATCACCAACATTCGGAGTCACACGAAGCTTTGAGATTTAATAAGAGCCTCTCTCTCTAGAAATCACTTCAACAACATGTACACACAAACCAGGTTGTTCATCTTTCATCAGTATCGAGCTCTTTCAAATGAGCTCCTATTTATAGGTAAGGTCGGCTCCTTCTCCAATGGTCATATTTTCCTTAAAGATCGGAGGGACCTGTACACGTGTCACTTATACAACAGTTAGTTTATAACAAAATAGACGACATCGTTTTATAACAAAACAAGTGTAACAGAATGTACGACATCGTTTTAAAATCTAACAAAAAAATTCGGAATAAAATCTTCGGAGTGAAAGTTTGGAGTCTGAATAAATCAGAGTATACAAAACAGAGATGATCAGATTCTGTTTAAGAAATGAATTCGGAATGGGAATTCGGAATGTAAATTCGTCATCGGAATTCGTAATGAGAATTCATCATCAGAATTCATAATGAGAATTCATCATCATAATTCGTAATGAGAATTCCTCATCAGAATTCGTAATGAGAATTCCTCATCAGAATTCGTAATGAGAATTCCTCATCAGAATTCATAATAAGAATTCCTCATTAGAATTCGTAATCAGAATTCTTCATCAGAATTCGTAATGAGAATTCTTCATCAGAATTCGTAATGAGAATTCCTCGTCAGAATTCGTAATGAGAATTACTCATCAGAATTCGTAATGAGAATTCCTCATCAGAATTCGTAATAAGAATTCATCATCATAATTCGTAATGAGAATTCTTCATCAGAATTCGTAATGATAATTCTTCATCAGAATTCGTAATGAGAATTCCTCATCAGAATTCGTAATGAGAATTCATCATTAGAATTCGTTATCCTGAATCTGGAGTAGAACTTAATCAGAGTTTGTATCCGGAATTCGGAATGAAACTTTATTGCAGTTCTCATCTGGAATTCGGAGTGAAACTTCCTTATAGTTCTTATCCAGAATTCGGATCCTAAAACAGAATACTTCATATCAAAGTTTCAAGTAATTCCGGGAAAATAGAAATGAATCCGAATCTCATACTTAAGAAAAATCTAGATGAAAATATGATAAGGATAGTTTTTCTTATAAAATCGATTTTCCTTATAAAAGCAATTCTCCTTAAGAAAGCAATTTTTCTTATAAAAGAAATTTTTCTTATAAAAGCAATTTTCCTTAAGGTAAGGTGTTTGTGATTTTCAAAACAAGAAGGAATGGAAAAGTTATAAGGAAAACCTTATTGACTCAACATTAACCCCCTCTAATATCACCCAAAATTCACCGTAAATTGGTCAATTAGGGATGGTTCTAGATGCCCCAAAATTATAGATTCAATTAGGGGAGGTTAGAACCGCCTCTAATTGAATTTCAATATATACATTTTGGGGTGGTTGTATAACCACCCCTTATCTAGCCGATTATTTTATATATTAACAATCCATCAACCCACCCCATCTACGCCATCCCCAAACCCTGAGATACCCTAGACACCACCTTGTGACACCCCACCTCAGACCCCCGAACACCCCATCCACCCTAATCCCACACATGTTGATGACCATCCCCCGACCCCGGGACACCCCAGATACTGCCCCCAACCCCTGAACACCCCACACCCCACACATGTTGATGCTCCTGACTAACACCAGGACACCCCCAATCTAGAACACCATGAAAGCCGGCTGACACTCACATGCACGCATGTATTCTTGTAGCCCATGACCATGCGAAGACCGAAAAAACATATATCATGAGGAATCAAATTGTGCATCGGTTTCACATATGTGGAGTGCCTTAACCAACCAACCAATTTCACTTTTCTTATTATATAAAATATATTATATTTATTTACATATATTAATCTATATTTACTTATATACAAAAAATATATATATATATATATATATATTTGTGTATATAAATATAAATAATATAATATATTTGGGTATATATAATATATTTTTGTATAATATTTATATATAATATATATATATAAATAATTATATTTATACATTTATATTTGTGTGTGTGTATTTATGTATATATATAATATTTATAGATATAATATAATTATAATATATATATAACTATTTTTATATACTTATATATATGTGTGTGTTTGTAACAATAATATTATTAATTATTATAATTACTACATATAGTTTTTAAACTACAACAATTATATGTTGGTTTTATAAATACAATAAATTTATATATTTTATGATTTATATTATACATATATTATATTAACTACATTTATATAATATATTTATGTATGTAATTATATACATTTATATTATATAACGTACACACATATATACAGAAACAAAATTAAATACATTCATATAATTTTGAAATATATAATATAATTAAATGATATATATATATATATATTTATTTATTTATTTAGTAAATTAATTTATAATTAATATGGTATACTAAAATATATATAAAATAATTATATAATATATATAAATTTATATATAATAAAATATTTATAATATAATAATAATAATAATATATATATAATACTTATATTTATATTTAATTTCATCTATATTATATATATTTGTATACATAATATAATATAAATGTATTTATACATAAATATACAATAAAAATGTATTTAATATAATATATGTATAACATAAATCATAATATAAATGTATTGTATTTATAAAACAATATATAAATTTTATATATTTGAATAAATATATTTATAATTACATTTATATTATGTATACCAATATTTACATATGTATACTTTTTGTATGTATAAGTATTTATTTAATGTATTTATATAATTTCTTTATATATAGATATATATATATGTGGGTGTTTATAATGAATTTAAATACATTTATATAATTGTTTTATGTAATATATATATATATATACATGTGCACACACACATACATATATATTATAAAATCTGAATTTATATGATATTTATTTTAAAAAATAAATAAAAACTAAGTTTGGTTAAAAAACCCCTCTAATCAAATGGATTAGTGACGGTTCATGTACCCCCTATAATCTAAGGGATTAGCAGTGGTTCATGAACCCCTATAATATCTTATATTAGAGGGTGTTAACCCCCCCCCCCATATAATATCCAAATGAATATATATATATATATATAGTGCCTCTAAAATCCAAATGAATAGATAACACCACTAATTAATAAATTAGAGGTGGTTTTGACATAACTGTCTCTAAAATCCAAGAAAATATTAAAAAAAATAATGCTAAAAAATTTAGAGGGTATTCTGAACCCCCAATAAATTTGATGATTATAGGGGGTTGTGAATAACCCTCTCTAAAATGAATTTTGAGGGGGGTTGTGCATAACCCCCTCTAAAAACCCACTGCTAATCTGTTATTTTTTGTAGAGTGAGAAATCCATATTTAACCAATGTATTAGAGGGATATATAATTTCAATACCACCCATCACATAATCATAATCCATTCATATGTTTTCCACAAGATCAAAAAACATTCATCATATATCATAGACTGATGAAAATAAACGAGTTTTATAAACATTTAAAAAAATTATCATAGCATAACCCATGGTAAAGAAATGGGTTTCATAAACATTTCATCATCGTAATCATAAAACATCCATATAAAGAATAAGTATGTTATCTTTGAATCATATATCCAGTAAATAATTTTTGACATCAAAGATTGTTTTCATAAATGAAAATTCCTTTAAAATATCACTTGGAATATTTCATGAGAAAAATACACATTTCATTTTGGAATAACTTATTTTAAATATAAAAAATTAAAAAATATTATGGAAAAAAATTATTTAAAAGGAACCACGGAAAATTTTATAGTAATCTTAAAATCTTTGATCATTCATGATAGTAGTAAATTTTGTTCATGTTGGGTATGATAAAATAAAGATTCCTTTGATATTTTTGATAAAAATTAAAAAGTGCATCATTCAGAAAATATAAATAATATTCCTTTAAAACAATTTTTAAAAAATTAAAACATGGGTAAAATCATGTAAAAAACATTCTTGAAAACATTTTAATGAAAACATGGATATGGAAGAAAACGATTCCCGACCAAAGAGGAAATAATTTTTTTTCTTAAAAACATTTTCTCAATAATTTTAAGTACAACACAAAGGAAAATTATATTATTACTTGAAAATTTCATGAATAAATTAATGATAAGAAAATCAATGAGTTTATTGAGAGTTATATTATAAAATTTCATCATCACAAAATTAATCCTAAACAATCCCGATAAATAATGATACTTTAGCATAAAACCCATACCTGAAGTTTGATTTGCTTCAAAATCACTCTAATCACTTGTATAATAAATTTAAAATTATTATAATTCTATAAAAGAATCATTTAAAAACTCATAATATCAAATATTATCCACTTATAACATTTTAACGCCCATTTATTAATAATTCCTTATTAAAATCATTGTTTCTAAGTGTTAATTGTTTCATTTTTTTCATGTGAGTTTCGATTCGAAAGTTGTGATACTTGAACATTAATTGTGGTTCCATAATATCCAAAATGTTAATAATGATATAAATATCATATATAAACATTAAAACCACCATAATAACCATCCATGAATTATGTAGATATAAAATGAACAATATCATTATGTGGAGAAGGTAGTCCACACGTACGCACAAGAAATACTTCCGCTTCCAATTTGATAGAAAAGAGGGTGAATAATGGATTTTCTATAATATTAATATAATTAAAGTATATTTAGGATAATTAATTAATTAATTTTTATTCTATATCATAGATTTAGAAGAGGTAGAAGAATAAATAAAATTGAAAGTACTCAGTTAAGATTTATACCTCTTTGTTGAGAAACCTCTTTTGGATTACACCTTAAGCCTTGAATGTATAGTCTTTTGGAAAGAAAAGAAGATATAAAACATGGGGAAGGAATTTAAGAAGGTATTATGGTAGTTATTCAATAATATATAAGAATCATTATGTGTTGATAAGAGAGGATAGGTGGTATCCTTTTAAAGAGGAGGGAATGGACACACTTGTAATTACTTAAAAGATTAAATAATATATATATATATATATATATAATCATGTAATGTGGAAAAAGGACACTCCAAATTAATATATAATATGTTATAGGGTCTAAATAAACTAAAAACAATATTTGGTCAATTTTTGTATATATTTAAGCCTTATATTCTGGTTAAACCACTTTAAACCAATTTTAATCTAAACCATGATAATTTTATTTTTCACCATGATAACATATTAATATGATAAAAAATAAAAGGGTCCCTATACATAAATTTGTAAATGATGATTAAAAATTTTTATTCTATTTTAGTATTTTTAATTTCTATACGTGGTATAAATTACTTTTAATATAAGAATACAAAACGCATAAAAACAATTTTTAGGAAAATACATGATTTAAGAGTAAAAATAATTTTACCTTGAAATAACATAATAAATTGTTTTAGATGATTTTTTATGGTAAAATAAAAATAATTAATTATTTTAGACTTTTGGGGTAAAAAAACATATTTCATTTTCCAATCATTCCATTAAATGTAAAGACCCACAAATAGTGTTTAATTTGAATAAAATATAGCTTTTCTTCACAAAAGTCATTCTTGGGATCCCAATATCAAAATAATGATTTAAAATAAATTATTTAAATCCTTAAGGATAAATTTTTTCAAAAAATACTCATAAAATATGATAATTTCATGTGTTAGATAGACTTTACTATTTTACCCCACGGTTTTAACCAAATATTTGCTCTTTTACCGAGGTGAAAAATATTTACAATGGTTATTGTTCATAATGACAAAAAAATTAAGTTGAACATATTAAATTATATTAATTATTATTATTCTAAATATTGATTAAATTTTATCAAATTCAATCCAGATAAGTGGAATAATTTAATTTATAATTAAACCTACAAAATGCAAAAAAGGTGGTTTCCCAAAAAAAGAAATGTTTTCTTAAGTATAAAAATTTTTTATAACAGAATCCAACATAAATTTGATTCCAATGAAATTAATTAGATTATTAATAATATATATTATATAATTTTACTTTTAAATAATTTTAAAACAAAATGAATCTTTTTAAATGCTTGAAATGAAATGATAGTTTTCAATAAAAAACTATATTTTTTACTATTCACTGTAAAATCAATAGTTTTAGAAAAAAACCCAAAATTTCACCCTAAGATAATTTTGATATAATAATTTAAATAATGATATAATTTTTATAAAATAAAATTTATAAAATTGATATAAATTATTAATAATCTTTTCTCACAAAAACCAATAAAAATAATTTTTGAAGAAAATGTATTTTTGAAGCATAAAATGAGTTTACTAAAAATTGAGTACTTATTTATTAGTGAATTTAAATTATATAAAATATTTATACATATTTTTCATAATTTAGTTAATCTTTTTCATACTTCAAATTTTAACTGCTAGATTATAATGGTCACATTTAAATAATATCATTTATATCATGGTTTGTTTAAACTCGGGTTTGCATGTATCATAAGCTACCAAATAAATTAAATTTATTCAAAGATAAATATATCATAAAATCTCAAGATTTCACATATAAATTTTATAATAATTAAAAAAAATCCTTTCATGATCTTCTCCTTGTGAAATAAATCGACCAAGTTGTATGTGGGATCATCTACTTCTCTCTACTCACTGTGTTTTATTAGAAGTTTCCTTAAAAAATGAAGATATGGTACTATGAATTGTAATATGTTTAAGAAATAGAAAAAAGTAATATGTTTAATAAATTCAAATAAATCTGATATAAAATTGTAAAATACCTTGTATGAATCAGTAGACAACCTATCCAATAAATACTTCAACTACTCAATAGTTATCCCTTATAGTACCAATTCATATATCTATTAAAGACTTAATGATATATCATTGAAATCACATAATAATTGTCACGAACCAGGCCGGGTCACCATCTGACCCGGTTCGCGACATGGCCCGAAAGGTATTCCCGATCCCCACGGGCTGGTACAAGTGCCCAGGTATCAAGAGTAACCTATGGGAATAGTTTACCTAGAATGGGAGATAAAAAACAACTAACAAGATAAATAAACAAATAATGGAAAACAAAACCAAACAAACCATTAACATTGATCCAAACATAAAGTTTACACTTCAACCCAAGACTCCAAGAAGACTGCAAAGAAAAGAAAACTAACACATCTATTTGCACCTTCATGCAACATGAGGAGCCACCTCCTCAAACAACCATCATCAGAGCTGCACGGGAAGACCATCGTTAACCCGTACCACCATCGCTGAGCACGATGTCACAGCCTGGAATATATAAGAAACAAGTTCTACATACACCCAAAGGTGTATGTAGGGTGTGATCTAAGAGCCCAGTAGGACATCACCCAATAAAAATGTTCTATTCCACAACATCAAAAACATAATTTAACATACTTATTTAAAACCATACTTTTAAAACACTTTTAAGGAAAACATTTAAAAATTGAAAGTGAAAAGGATAGAGTACTGAAAGAAAAAACATTTCACAATTCTACTTTAAAATAGAAGGGAAATTTTATAAAGAACATGCACATACTCAAGTGGTCCTCCGTATGCCGACGGAAGGCACCACGTCATGAATAGTAGAGCACTATGGGTAAATCCCCTAAGGCATCTAGTATGTGTGGTGTGCTAGAGACATCATACCTCGGTATAAGCGTGACATAAGAAAATAATCAATGCTCTTGTGCACTATCCACTAGTAGGAAAACACATCCATAACCTAGTGGTCTCCAAACATCACAAAATTTTAGTAATTATTGTAACGCCAATCCTTCCAGATGAAACCAGGATGAATCACTCACATGTCATATAGCATACTAGTCCTAATCCACCCACCTAGGTACCTGGGGTTTTCCCTTGTGCTCAATCAAGTTCCACATTCACACAATATACCATTTTCACATATCACAAACCCAAACAAGACATTACAGGAACAAAAGTCACCGCTTGCATACCCAAACCCATTTCAGAAACACACACACAGCAAATCAGTTCACAAACATACCTTGCATCTCTTATGTAGTTTAACCATTCACTAAAAGAAATTCCAAAATAGTTTCCAAAAGAACATCGCAAGGCTTTACGCTCGAAGGCATACCCAAAATCCACTTTTTAGACCAAATGCACACCAAAAACAATTTCAGACCATAATTTACATCACTTGCATGACTTGATAAATCCTTTAAATAAGTTAAAGAACATTTCCAAATAGCACAACAAGGGTTTTTAAATGAAAAATACTATGTTACACAATTTATGAGACATTTAGAATTAGAAAACAATGGTTTACACAAGAAAAACACACATGAATTTTATTTTAGAAAAAACACTTTACTAAGCCATAAAATTAACGAACCCATTTAAAAAGGGATTTCGCACCACCCACACATTTTATAAAATACATTCAAGGTATAAAACACAAATACGCGGGTGCGACACACAATGAATATAACCGATCTTTGCAAAGAGTCCATTTCTCAACACCAAACCACTTTAAATATTTTCCGAAGTCAAATCGCACCTTACAAACAACTCACACAACCCCTTTTTTTCAAGAACAACACTTTAAAACACATACAATATAGCCACTTTCTAAATAAAATTCAAACCCAACACATAAGAGCACAAATACTCAAAAACATATTTTTCACCTTTCAAAATAATTTCATAATCCGTCATAATAGTTTTTAAAACAACTCACTAAACACACCCATGTTTTACATCAAAAGTGCAGCCAACACCCCCTTTAAAACTTGACCTTGCATTCTAACCATATAAAAATGTGTTTTGCACCATCAACATAATTTAAATCGATCATTTCATGACTCAAAAATTACCTTAAAACCATTGGAACCATTGTGTAAACAAATTCATATTAAGACACCAATTTCAAACCAAATGCACATCACTTTTTCCTAAAACTACATTTGTAATACAAAAACAATTGATTGTACACCTTCATTAGTTCTTTTTTCATAACAAGATCTATATAAAAACATAACAATTTTCCTTCCAAAAAATTCTTTTTAACACACGTCCATGTAAAAGCATTTATAAATCAAATTCGCACCACCCAAATAAATCATAGAGCAGGAAAAATAAATTTAAACAGAAAAATTAAATTATCTAAGATTTGTTGGGACATGGAACCACCTACCTCAAGAGAAGAAGCTTCCAAACTTGGGTGAAAAACTCCCATCGCAACCAATTCGCATCACAACCAAATCAATTTATACCCTAAAAACAGAATTCAAAAAAAACAGATATTCAAAAACAACCCTTAACTAACACCATACCTGTTAGAAGGAAAAAAACACAAAGGGGAAGTATATAATAACTTAATCGTAGGGGGGTTTTCTGCACGCGGAAGGAGGGTGAGATGTCATGGGGGAGTTCGAGCAGCGCCGACCAGTGAGGGAGGAGTCACGTCAGACCAACTGGTGAGTTGCGGTGGAAGGATAAGGGGAACAGGGGGCGCGACGCAAGGGTTCAAGGGGGGTCGGCGAGCTGGGTAGGAGGGCTGGCCGAGGGGGTGCGGGCGATGCCAGCAGGCCATCCGGGAGGCGTGGTGAAGTATAAGGGAAGGGAAGTAGGGAAGAGCATGCTGGGAGGCTAGGAGATGGGTGCGACGGATGGAGGGTTGCACCTGGGATGGGAAGGACACAGCTGGTGAGGAGTCCAGGTAGGGTTTCAAGGGGGTATGGGTCGTCTTTCTTGGGGGAAGAGAGAGGGGGGGTCTTCACCTCTTTTTTTACCTAGTTAAAATCATAACAATGAAATAATAAAAGATAACAAAAAAATAAATAATAATAAAAGGATAATAGTTATAATAACAACATTAATATTATTAAAACCAATAATAATATTTATATCCTTGACACTAATAATAGTAGTAGTAGTAGTAGTAAATTCTAATAATTGTAATAATAATAATAATAATAATAAACTAAAACAAGAATGATAATAATAAATAAAGTAACTTAATTATCATCAATAATATTGATAAAATTAATCATACTAATAACAAAAATAAGAAATTAAAATAATGATCACATTATTATCAATTTGAAGAAAATTATATTTTATTTTATTTTTTTCCTATTTTGTATTCACTCATTACTTAATTAATTAATTATGATTTATAGTAATAGCAATAACAACCTTAATGATATTTATATTTTTATAATAATAAAAATGGTTATAACATAACATAATTTTAACAAAAATAATTATTATCACAATATTAATAACAACTTAATAAATTATATATTCTTAACATTAATAATAATAATAATAATAATATCAAATAATATTATTATTATTGTCATTAAAAAAAAATTCATAAATTCTATTAAACTTCTCACTTTTATTTTATATTTATTTTACCACTCATTTAATTTTATTTCTTCATCATTGAATCATTTCATTTAATTAGTAGAACATCAGGCTGGCATGTGAGGAATCGGGCGAGGCTGCACGATGGCCCAGGAGAGATCGTACAACTTCGATAGCGACGTGCTAAACACTGTCAAGGAAAAACACGCATTTTTAAAAGAAATATTCAAAAAAAATTGTCGGGTCTCAACCTGAACCGCCCGACACATAAAATTAATAAAATAATTAATTCAAAGACTATGAGTGTGACAATTCTCCCCACCATAGTGCTTTCTGTCCTCGAAAAGCTATAACTAAGGCTGAACCCAAAGTAGAAAATGACACACCCCTTAAGATTCAAAGGGGATCCCCCCCCCCCGAAAACGAGTGAAAGGAGGAAAAAGAATCGTGCTCAAAGAAATTAACTTTAATGACATCTTCAAGAAACCTATAAAATGATTCCACTAAGTGTCACCCACCCCAGTGCACTAGAATACTTCTATTTGATCAATCAAGGAAAGGAACTCTCTCACCCACGGAAACCAATTTCACAAGCTGAAACACCTCAAGAAACATTGAACAAAAACCACTCCATTTTGACTCGAATGAAAAAACAAGACCAAGCACAACCAATGAACACTCTTATCACTTACACCAAGCCATATTTAGAAATGGAACAAAAAAGGTCAACATGGAGAATCCCGAAGGGGCTCCCCACCATTAGAAACTTACTGAGGTCCAAGACAAAAACCAATGTGAGGAGGCCTAGGCGGGCTCCCCACCATTATAAAAAAATAACACGCTGAATTATTCCAAAGAAATTTGAGTGAGATTTATCATGGGTCTACCTAGATGACAGAAGATACAAAACCTTGAAAATTTTCCAACGGTGACCAAGAACCCCACCACAAGGGGCGGGGAGGGTCAGCCCCAACTACCGGGCATCAAAACCATGGCCGAAGACAGACCAACATCTCCACATCCCTAGATGAACATTATTCAAATTTGAGACTAATTTACCCAACATACTCTCATATGGACCACCGAAAGAAATTACATTCAGTGGGATACAACCCCCAAAACTTTAAGGTAACGAGACGATCACACCTCCTCATAGCCACAAGAAACCCCACGCGCCCAAATGGGTCGTTCGAAACGGAACCACATGAAACAATTTAAACTTCCTTCACCTTCAGTACTGATGACAGAAATAATGTTGGGGTCTTATACACTCTCAAGGTTCTGTTGGGACCAAGTTGGACGGATAAAGAAGCAATAAGAGTTTGTTGTTACAGAGTGTTGTTTTTTTTTCAAAGAAGCTAAATCAATTCACTTTTTAAAGAAATCAAAAACCAGAAAATGATTTTATGATATGTATTTCAGAAATATCATAAGTTAGGATAACTTGTGATTCAAGCCTTATAAAGTAAAGGGGTAGAAATGATGATGCTAGTCATATACAGTTTTAATTGGAAGGAATGATGCTGCTGGAAGATAGGGAAGTTTCAGTACTTCCCATTGTAATTCTGACAATGCTAAATCTGGTCTATCAAAGGATATGTATCGTGATAGTGGAGTTCATGATAAAAGCCTAGGAATGGTTATGGGAAGTAGTGAAGAGATAAATGATAAAGCAATGGACAATCTAGAGGCGGCACAAAAGCACAGTTTAAGGTGATGTCGTTTTCCAGTGTTTGCCAAATTTTAGGGCCTGAAAATCGAGAGATGAAGAAACGTGTTTTTGGCATGGATGTTGCGTTCAGGATTAAAGATGGTTTATATTTTTTTCATGTAAGGCGTGATTCAAGGTCAGAACATCAAAAAATGGAAAAGGCATGCAGTGCATGGAAAATTGGGCAGAGTGCGCGAAAAAAATGAAGGTTGCGCGAAATATCAGTGGGATGTGCGAAATATCTGCAGGATGCATAAAAAGGAAAGCTATGCGTGAAATATCAACAGGATTCATGAAAAACAATTTGGTCCATGAAATATGAGCAGGATGCATGAAAAATGAAGCAGTGCATGAAATATCAACGGGCTGCGCGAAAAATGAAAGCTTCATGAAATATTGGTGTGGTGTGTGAAATAGATGAATGAAGGTTTTCGCACAAAAGGTTTTTTGAGATTAGAAGCTCAAAAGTGTGCGAAATATTGAAGCATTGTGAAAAATATTACGTTGCGTGAAAGATTTTTTATGCGCACGAAGGTATTTTTATGGATGGATTAGTGTTTTTCGTGCAGAGTTAAAAAGGCTTATAAATATGAGGTGACCCCCTCTCATTGGGTGTGTCTCGACACTTAAAAGAAATTCCGAGCTCTGGTGCGCATAAAATTTTACGCTAAGTGAGTTTCATGAAAAGAAAGAGGTTTGGGAGAAAAGTTGAAGGGTGCATGAAAAAGTGGAAAGCTGTTCGAAAAGTGGAAAGTTGCGCGAAAAAAAAAAGGAAGTTTCGCGACAAAAGGGTTTTTGTGCCAAAAGGAAATTTTTATGAGCAATCCATTTTAATTGCGCTCAAGAAACCCTAAAGGTTTCACGAAAAATTTGGGGTCTTCGCACATATTAAGTTGTTCATATGGGAGTTCTTATCAGCTTCTAGGTAGGAAAGTGAAGATTTGTACTTTAGAGAATACAACTGTTCTATTGTAAAAAAGCACTAAAATACTGCAATTCTTTATTTGTGCTAAGAGGGTGCACACGTTCTTGCAGATTGTTTTCCAAGTGCTAAACGAGTGTAAGGGTATATCCTACTCGTTGTATTCCACATAAAAGGATTGTTTTCTAGTGGATTGTGTGGTACTGGATTGTTTCTGTACCATACCAAGGATGTAGATACTCTTGTTGAGTAGTGAACCTTATAAATTTTGTGTTCCTGTGGTTGTGTGTGTTCAGTAGGGAAGAAACTCTTTATCATGATGTGAAGGTTGTTTCAAAAGAATGAAACATAAAAAAGAAAAGATATCACTGATTCACCCCCTCCCCCTCTTAGTGATACTTGGATCCTGACTGGGAACTTCAGGTTCTTGACTACGCGTCAGCTTCACTCTAAGGCCTATGGCTGGAGCCCTGATGTTTGAAGCATCTCCTACCTCACAGTCAAGTATTGAAGACTCCAAAACGGAGCTTCTCCTTTTTCGTTCCACACACAACCACACCGCAACCAAGACAACACCAGCGAACAAAACACATTTCATAATCCAACTAATCCCTCATGGAACATCCTCTAGAACATAGGTCTAGATGATGCACATGCATCACCTCTTCACCTTAACCATGAAACATAAGAAGGAAGGACGCACGAAAAACACTCCCCTTGAAAACCAGGATTCCTATAGGAACTATGAAATCCACCCTTTCTCTTCAAAGAGAACTCACACTGCGAGACGTCACCAAAC
This sequence comes from Viscum album, assembly GCA_963277665.1. Taxonomy (NCBI): domain Eukaryota; kingdom Viridiplantae; phylum Streptophyta; class Magnoliopsida; order Santalales; family Viscaceae; genus Viscum; species Viscum album. The sequence goes on along the minus strand of OY728123.1, from coordinate 781,029,888 downwards.
ATGACCCTTGCAGATGATGAATGCACTATGATCCTTTCAAACCATCAGTCAACACTGATAACTCTGAACTGCCTTCACCCTTCCCCACTGGAATTCCTTTCACCATTTCCAGGGGGACCTTCAGATGCAACGGTGTCAAACTGTATACCCGATGACTAAGTCAAATCAAGGAGACAAAATCTCCCTTCAACTCCTCTCGCACCTGCAATCCCACTGCGAGAGGATCCTCTTAACCGAAAAGTATCAGGGATAAACTTAGCACTATCAATAAAAAGGGAGAGTCCTCACTTTAATCAACTAGAGGGTCAGCCAACGACGAATTGCCCATGGTCGCACTTCAACTGCATGTTAACACATTATGGGGGGATGTGCACTAGAAAGAAAACCATATAACCAATCAAACTGGTCCAATGGCCAAGACATACCACAAGAGATCACTAAGCGTGCAGGTGGAACCACTGAAAGGGCTTCTTGAAGCATTTTTCAAAAGAAACCACAAACCACATGCTTTCACACCAACTTACAAATAAGAATTCAAACTCAGGACACAAATCATTCAAAAAGGATTCTCCTCTCGAAACGCAACACATCAAACATTTCCAAAATACAAGGACACACCACAGAACCACCGATTATTAAAACACCAAAACATTTTTTTTACTTAAAAACCAGATTTCCACGAATCCAAAACAAAGAGACAAGGAATGATGCAAGAGGAGACTAGTATCGGCGGGTGACTGAGACATATGGTTGGAAGCCATATGCCAATCACGCCACCGCCATAGAGAGTATTTTTAGGACAACGTCCCTGGCTCCACATGGATTTCCAGACCCTGCGAGCTCACTAGGACCACTGACCCCACTCCCTTTTTATTTCCCCTAAACATGTTTAACCACAAGGACCAAAGACTAAGACAAACCTCAAATCACACTGGAAACTCGAGTCCCACCACGAGGTGTGCTACCAGGCACCTTGCTCGTAACTAGAACGTCGAGTTCTGACACCCTTAATTGTTGTCTACCCTAACTTTATCCCAAAAGAACATGATCCAAGAGAGAAAACCTCCTCTGATACCATTTTGTCAAGAACCAGGCCAGGTTGCCATCCGACCCAGTCTGTGACATGGCCCGAAGGGTGTTCTCGATCCCCACAGACTGGCACAAGTGCTTGGGTATCAAGAGTAACTTGTGGGAAGAGTTTACCTAGAATGGGAGATAAAAAAACAATAAACAAGATAAATAAACAAATGCTGGAAAACAAAACCAAACAAACCCTTAACATTAGGATAAACATAAAGTTTACAATTCAACCCAAGACTCCAAGAAGACTACAAAGAAAATAAAACTAACACATCTATTCGTACCTTCATGCAACATGAGGAGCCACCTCCTTAAACAACCATCATCAGACCTACACGGAAAGACCATCGTTAACCCGAACCATCATCGGTGAGCATGATGTCACAACATGGAATACACAAGAAACAAGGTCTAAAAACACCCAAAGGTGTGTGTAGGGTGTGACCCAAGATCCCAGTAGGACTTCACCCAATAAAAATGTTCCATGCCACAACATTAAAAAGATAATTTAACATACTTATTTAAAACCATACTTTTAAAACACTTTTAAGGAAAACATTTAAAAACTGAAAGTAAAAAGGAAAGAGTACTGAAAGAAAAACCATATCACAATACTAATTTAAAATGGAAGGGAAAATTTATAAAGAACATGCACATACTCAAGTGGTCCTCTGTATACTGATGGAAGGCACCACATCATGAATATTAGAGCACTGTGGGTAAATACCCTAAGGAAGATAGTATGCGTGGTGCTCTAGAGACATCGTACCTCAGTGTAAGTGTGGCATAAAACCCAAAATAATCAACACTCTCGTGCACGATCCACTAGTGGGAAAACACATCCATAACCTAGTGGTTTCCAAACATCACAAAATTTTAGTTAGTGTTGTAAGGTCAATCCTTCCAGATGAAACTGGGATGAACCACTCACATGTCATCTAGCATACTAGTCCTAATCCACCCACCTAGGTACCTGGGGTTTTCCCTTGTGTTCAATCAAGTTCCACATTCACACAATATACCATTTTCATATATCACAATCCCAAACAAGACATTACACGCACAAAATCTACCGCTTTCATACCCAAAACCATTTCAAAAACACATGCACACCAAATAAGTTTATAAACATTTCTCACATCTCTTATGCAGTTTAACAGTTCACTAAAAGAAATTCTAAAATAGTTTCTAAAAGAACATCACATGGCTTTACGCTCGAAGGCATACCCAAAATACACTTTTTAGACTAACCGCACACCAAAAATCATTTCACACCATAATTCTCATCACTTGTATGACTTGATAAATCCTTTAATAAAATTAAAGAAAATTTCTAAATAGCAAAACAAAGGTTTTCAAATGAAAAATTCTCCATTACACAATTTATGAAACATTTAAAATTAGAAAACAAAGGTTTAAACAAGAAAAACACACATGATTTCCATTTTTGAAAAAACCTTTTCTAAGCCATAAACATAACGTACCCATTTAAAAAGGGGTTTTGCACCACCCGTACATTTTATAAAATACATTCAAGGTATAAAACCCAAAGACGTGGGTACGACACACAATGAATATAACTTATCTTCTCAAAGAGTTCATTTCTCAACACCAACCCACTTTAAATATTTTCCAAACTCAAATTGCACCTTATAAACAACTCACACGACCCCTTTTTTTCAAGAACACCACTTTAAAACACACACACATAGCCACTTTTTGCATAAAATCCAAACCCAACAAATAGGAGCACAAATCCTCAAAAAAATATTTTTCACCTTTCAAAATAATTTTATAATCCGTCATAATAGTTTTTAAAACAACTCACTAAACACACCCATGTTTTACATCAAAAGTGCACCCAAAACCCCCTTTAAAACTCAACATCACGTTCTAACCATATAAAAATATGTTTCTCACTATCAACATAATTTAAATAAATCATTGCATGACTTAGGAAGTACCTTAAAACCATTGGCACCATTGTGTAAACTAATTCATATTAAGACACCAATTTCAAACCAAATGCACATCACTTTTTCCTAAAACTACATTTGCAATACAAAAACAATTGATTGTACACCTTAAATAGTTTTTTTTTACAACAAGATCTATATAAAAATATAATAATTTTCCTTCCAAAAATTTGTTTTTAACACACGTTCATGTAAAAGCATTTATAATGCAAATTCGCACCACCCAAATAAATCATAAAGCATGCAAAATAAATTTAAATAGACAAATTAAATTATCTAAAATCTGTTGGGACATATAACCACCTACCTCAAGAGAAGAAACATACAAACATGGGTGAAAAACTCTAATCGCAACCAATTCCCATCACAACCAACTCAATTTATACCCTAAAAACAGAATTCAAACAAAACAGAGATTCAAAAACAACCCTTAACTAACCCCATACCTGCTGGAAGGAACAAAACATAAATGGGAAGTACATAATAACATAACTGGAGGTGGGGTTTCTGCACGCGGAAGGAGGGTGAAAATTCATGGGGGGCCAGAGTGGCACCGACCAGTGAGGGAGGAGTCATGCCAGACCAACTTGTGAGTTACAACGAAAGGTTTAGGGGAACAGGGGGTGCGATGCAAGGGTTCAAGGGGGGCTGGTGAGCTGGGTAGGAGGGATGGTCGAGGGGGGTTACGGGCAACGCCAGCAAGCCATCTGGGAGGCACAACAAAGGAGAAGGGTAGGGGAGTAGGGTGGAGCGCGCTGGGAGGCCAGGAGCTGGGTGCAACGGATGGAGGGTTGCGCCTGGGATGGGCATGACGTAGCTGGTGAGGAGTCCGGGTAGGGTTTCATGGGGGTAGGGGTCGTGTCCCGTGGGGGAAGAGAGAGGGGGTCTTCACCCTTTTTTTACCTAATTAAAATTATAACAATGAAATAATAAAAGATAACAAAAAATAAATAATAATAAAAGGCCAATAGTTACAATAACAACATTAATATTATTAAAACCAATAATAATATTTAGATCCTTGACACTAATAATAATAAATTCTAACAATTTTAATAATAATAATAATAAACTAAAACAAGAATGATAATAATAAATAAAGTAACTTAATTATCATCAATAATATTGATAAAATTAATCATACAAATAATAAAAATAAGAATTTCAAATAATAATCACAATATTATCATTGTTAAGACAATTGTATCTTATTTTAATTTTTTCTTATTTTGTGTTCGATTGTTAATTAATTAATTATGATTTATGGTAATAACAATAACAGCCTTAATGATATTAATAATTTTATAATAATAAAAATGGTCATAACATAACATAATATTAAAAAAATAATTATTATCACAATATTAATAACAAATTAATAAATTCTATATTCTTAACATTATTGATAATATTATTATTATTATTATCAAACAATATTATTATTATTGTCATTAAAAAAATTCTTAAATTCTGTTAAACTTCTTACTTTTATTTTATTTTTATTTTACCACTCATTTAATTTTATTTCTTCATTATTGATTTATTTCATTTAATTAGTAGAACATCAGGCAGGTGTACGGGGAACTGGGTGAGGCCACGCGGTGACCCATGAGAGGTCACAAAACTTTGATAGTGGCATGCTAAATGCTGTCAAGGACAGACATGCGTTTTTAAAAGAAATACTCAAAAAATTTATGTTGGGTCTCAACCTAAACCACCCGACTCGAAGAAAATTAATAAAATAATTAATTCAAAGATGACGGGTGTGACAATAATATATACTTAAAATATTTAAAAAAATCCCAAGATTTTCAATTTCCACTAACACACAATGGCATAATATACCTCTAAATGGAAACCATCTGTAAATAAAAATTGTAAAAATTATTAGAATAATAATCATTGTTGTGATATCAAATTAATAAATAGTTTATCAATATTTATTTTCATTTACCTTTATTTTATTATCAAAGATACTATTCTTACAATTGATTGTAATATACTATTAATCATGATATGTGATGTGGAGGGTTGTTGTCTTGTTTGGAAGATGACTTAAAAACTTCCCGTAAATGCCTCCTACGTCACTCATAGGCACACCGAAATAGTCAAACATCACAAAAAACATTTAAATTCTTCAACCACCAAACATAATTTATTTCCATGATTATTTCTTTAAATTTATTAATTATATTTATTAAAAAAAATATTCAATATTCAATATAACTATGAAGTAAATAATGTGTTCACAGTGACATATATATTAGTAATGGTCACCCTCTTATACCCTTATGATGGTATGGGTGAAAAAATATGTGTTATTGATTCATGTTAGTCGATTAGCTGGCCCAATGTTCCAATACTCACATCCACTAACCCTGTAACATTAGGAATCATACCTATAGTAGTAGGATATGTACATGATCAAGTAAGATATTCATTGGTAGTGTAGTTTCATTAAACTATATAGAGTGAATAAAGTCTACATACCTATAATGAATAATCCTAGGCTTGTAAGAAACCTCACCTGTATCGCTCTCCCATATGGCCTGAATTGTAATCTCGATTTCCAAAGGCCAACGAAAAGCACTAGGGAATCAAACTTAACCATTTGAAAATGGTTTTACCCTTGAAATACTAGCATGAACCATCCATGAATTGGACGTAAAAACCAACATATAAGTATTATAAACAAATATAAACATCCAAATAGATCATGCACAACATGATGAAAAGTATATATCATAAACATCATCACATTTCAATTTATAAACAAGGTATACACATGATATGCATAAAAAAATCTCAAAATAGGGATCAACACCAAAGAGTCCAATACATGACATCCCACCTATATAAAATCCCAAAACTAGTCCATGACAGCTAAACTCTATGAGACCACATCACTACCATACCAACCAACCATAGACAACAATAATCAAGAAGATACACTAAATGATATAGTTACTTAACCTTTAAATGTGTCCTGAAAAAAACCCTTCATATTCACAAGTATATATATGGGGTGGGAGGAAAAATCCCAGTAGGATACCACCATTAATCTATGTATATTCTTATTCTATGAAAAATAATAACTCTGGTTTAAAACCCCATTTTAAAAACCACACCACTTTGAAAACCATTATCAATAAATCCCTGTAGTTTTTCTTCAAATGTTTTACATCTCAAAATCATGAGTAAACAATTCAAAAATAAAATGGAACTAAATACACATGACATAAACAAGATCAAATCACTCAAACATAGAATAAGAATAATAGTAAGAACCGTCATATATATATATAAGGGGAAATTGTCATAAACACATGCATAAAGGCATATAATCCGTACTATGTATAAGAAATAGGTTTCATGGGCTCTAAACACTGGTATAGTGTGGCTTAGAATAACCCATGGTTTACTAGTCACAAGTGAGTACATCATGTTTGGAATCTCTCTCTATCTTACATGGGCCCTACATTACTCCCAAGGTCCCCCTCAAACCAATTATTAACATTACTTCCATGGTATCCCTTGGTCCACATGGATAACACTCATCACATTGGATCCCTCAATACACATGGATAATTCAACCTAAGTAGTAAAAAACCTTTCCCAAGGGATTCAACCACCTAATAAACCTATATGCCTAAGGTCTCCCATGTGCCACCCAATTCACCACACATAAATCCATAAAAAGTTACAATCTAAAAACCCACACATGCCCATCATAATCAAACATCAAACTAGTAAAATATTTTCAAAATACCCTTTATAAATCCCTTTGAAACCATATACCTTCTTAGGTAATTTTATTAAACACGTCACATAAATTTAAATCAATTTCTTGAGGAAATCCACTTTAAACATCCAATTTTCAAAACATTTCACAAATTAAGAAAATATTAGATAAAAATTCAATAAAAACATAATTTATAGTAAATTTAATAATTAAAAACCAAAGGAATTCAAGGATCAAAGGAAATTCATAGAAAAAGAATACTTAAATAGTGACACCTACCTTGAATCCTAATAAAATCTCATTTCCTTCAACGAAAACAACTTGAATCGAGTTGGAAGAGTCCTCATACACCTAAAACATAAGGAAACCATATGAAATTCCCATCCACAATCATATATTTGGAAACATGGCATGATAAGATTTTCACATTCAATAAAAATGGATGAATAAGGGAAGAACAAGGGGAAAAGATGAATAAACCAATAGAAAAAATGTTTAACTTGAATAAAATCACCAAATATCCAAGGTAGATCTAGAAAAAATAAAAGGGATGGAGCAACTAGGCCAAGGAATGGAGGTGTCATGTGAGGGGGGAGAGAAATGAAGGAGCGAGTCTTTAAAAATTTTCAAGGGAAAATGGTAAATACCCAAATTTTTAATGACCTAGAAAAATCACTTAATTTTTCAAAACATTTATAAAAATAATGAACTAATTTTTTGGGAACCATTGTACCCCCAAAATGAAGCTCCACGGTTTTCCTAAACACCATCACAATTTGAAAAATCATACATAGTTCATGAAAAATTGCATTGTCCCCCAAACCCATCTCTTATATGGTTAGAAACATGGTTACTGATAATTTTTCACTACTCATTTGTAATGGAATTTTTGGCAATAAAAATTTTCTTGATCATTAGAAGGTCAGTTTTCCTTAACAAAAGACTAATCTGGACCAGAAGACCATTTTAGAACCAAGGAATTAGGTGTGTGAAACATTTATGGTGTGCGCACAACTTTCGCATCATGAACTCAACCCATTTTCATGTGAAAGGTGACACTAAAGATCAATTTTTTGAAAGTATTATAGGATCCCCAAAATAATTTAAAAGGCATTTTTCACAAAATTATCCTCTTTCACACAATAATAACATTTTCAAACCATAACCATTTATGCAGGAAACACTACTGGAAAATGGGTCTATACCCACGGTTTTGTGTAAAACCGTGGGTATAGGCCCCCCCTATACCCACGGTTTGGGAAACCGTGGGTATAGGGATAGTATCGAGACCTATACCCACGGTTTTGGAGAACCGTGGGTATAGGTCCCCTATACCCACGGTTCATGGTAAAACCGTGGGTATAGGCATTTTTTGAAGACCTATACCCACGGTTTTGGAAAAACCATGGGTATAGGTGTTGTTTTGAAGACCTATACCCACGGTTTTTGAAAACCGTGGGTATAGGTGGTATATTTTTCAAAGACCTATACCCACGGTTTTTCAAAACCGTGGGTATAGAGTTCCCGCGTTATGGCGGGAACAAAAAATTCCGCGGGACGGAATTTTTTATTTATGAAAAGACGATCTTAAATAATATAAATTTATAGATATGAAATATTAAATCATATAATATGTTCAGGTTAGTTGGTCAGTCCCTCACATGTCTCAGCATAGGTCGCGGGTTCGAAAAACGGCGGGTTATATATTTTGATTATTGCAGATATATTAATATAAGAATAAAGAAGTATATTTATATAACAATTGGATTGTTGCCTCGGTTGGTCGCTGTGACTGGGCAGCGAACGGGAGGCGCGGGATCGAAACCCACTGTTCTTTTATTTTCGATTATAACTGTTATATTAACATATTAAAATAAAATTGTCATTATATATCAATAGCGGCGTTAGATCAGTTGGTCACTCAGTGCGGCACGGGAATTGGGTACTGTGCGGTTGCGGGATCGAAACCCAGCCGCATATATTTTTGAATATGCGAAGAGAACCTATATTAATATATATAAGAAAAAGTATATATATATAAAATATTGAAATGGCAGCTCGGTTGGTTAGTTGCGGTGCGCGGCCTTGTTGCAGCGCGTGAGGCGCGAGTTCAAACCCTTCCAGACGCGACTTTTTCGAAAATAATTGAAATCCCCACGGTGTGAAAACCGTGGGGTATTTGCCTGCCACGCTGTACAGCGTGGTGATGGTGTGTGACACACCTATACCCACGGTTCTACCAAACCGTGGGTATAGGTGAAGACCCCTATACCGACGCCATTCCAGCCCACGGTTCCCAAAACCGTGGGTATAGCCTATACCCACGGTTTTGGGGGCTATACCCACGGTTTTGAACCGTGGGTATAGCCCGTTTTTCCAGTAGTGAAAGGTAATGATAAACCATCGAATTACATGGCCATAAAGGCATAGTATGCGCACAACCACTTTTATCAATGATAAAACACAATTTTATTGAATATTTTATTTGAAATAAATTAAATAATTTCCTCAAATTTTTCTAAATATGTTAATTTATAGAATATTTGGGATTAGATCATTCATTTGAAAATTTGATGGAAATTACAGTTTTACCTTTTTAAAATTCACTATAGTATTTCGGGAATAAATATTTTAATGTAAATTATTTTGACTTAAAATTTTTTAACTGTGTTCCTGACTTAATGAGATACAAATTCTATTTAGTAAATATGAGATAGATCGTGAATTTTAGTAGAGTAAATTGTCCATAAAGATAAAGTCAAACTGAACTATCCAAATAGGACATCACTTCACCATTTAGGTCGTATCTTATTCATCCGGACTTTTATTGGACCCAAATTTAGAGGGAATCTCTGGGAAATGATTACTCACAAATAATAATTCTATAAGGCTATCCAATTCATGCGTTTTGGATTTCAGCTATGCAGTTCAAGTGGGATTAAAAAAATTGGCCAAATTTCCCTTTCACATTTAAAATTTTTTGTAACCCGAGCCCTCCCCAACTATATTTAAAGGATGTTTTCACTATTTGGGAGGTTTGGTAGAGGATTTGGGAAGGTCTAGACGAAATTTTGTCTCTTTGGAACACCTCAAACCCCTTGTAAGAAGTAAGGACTTGTGCAAAGTTCTCTTCCAAGAAGGCTCTCCTCTCCCACCTCCACTTTATTTTTCCTTGTTTTTATGCTTGTAACATGAATTTTCTTCATTAAATATTCTATATTATTCTCTTTTAATAATTATATTTTTCTTCTTGAGATGTAATATAAGATTGTAGATGATATTTTTTCTTCCCCAATCAATCCATTGCTTATGAAAAACGTCTCCACGATGACAAATCCGCCCATAGAAGAGTGATTTATTTTGTAGTTGATCTAATCCATACTCCATTCATTTATTTATTTTGAATCCATAAACATACTTTAATTTATAAATTTTTATCAATTAATTGAGTTTTAATTTTTAAGTTACTCGATCGACTTTCACTTAACCGCGTGGTCGGGCTTGTGTAAATCGTGTGAGTGAAACATCAATCGCAAATTTTAATCAACTTGGGATAGAATTATAGGGTCCCAAACTCAATTAACTATACACTATAGGGAGGATATTCTTCCATAGTTTTCCATTGACCATAAGTTGGATTTTAGATCATAATCAAAGCAAGGTGATGCGATTGGAAGTCCTGAAGTTGACTGAAGGCTCATTTTTCCAATATTTTTGGTCATGTCAATTTCTGTAGGGTTCGGGGGTTGAAAAGGTTAGGGGGTTATAATTGAATGAATTATAATAAAATGGGATAAGAATAAATTAATTATGAATGGGGGAGATTAGATCAACTACATCTTCTCATATAAGTGTTTTTAAAGAAACAGTGTCTTTTATTATTCTTGTTTGATGTTTAGTTTATTTTCTGAAAGTCACAAATCCACCCCCATCTTGTGTTTCATTTGTTTTCACTTATTTACATTTTTTTATTTTATTCAAGCCTATTAAGGGTTGTTTAATTCACTTCCTCCTTGAGAGAATGACCTAGGTCAGCCACTGTGCTGCACTTTGTTAAATCACAAACATTTTTTGAGAGCGTGTGCAACAACACTCATCAAATTGGTGTCGTTGCTGGGGAGTAAAGTGTTTTATTCAACCAATTTTAGGAAATTTATTTATTATTATTGGTTATTTTGTTTCTATTCTTCTCCTACATTTTTTTAGTTCTTTCTTCCCCACCTCTTTTTTTCGAACCATCAATTGAAACCTCATTTAATGATATTGGTGTCTGTTTATTTTTGTATCTCTATTTTCTATAATTTATTACACAATACAATCTTGAGGATCTCCTTGATCTAGACCCTAAGATTGAGTGAATCCTTAGGGATCAAATCAGACAATCTCGGTCTATGGGAAGTGTCAACATTTACCCAACTGGGGAATTCCTCCACTCTAGGAATTTTCAAATTGGAAACTCTTCTAAAACAAATATTAAAACAAATACAATGGCTGAAAATAAAAACAATGAACTCAATAGGACTATTCGAGAGTTGGTTTCACCTGATATTAATTATCAACCTACATGCATTGCATATCCAACTCTCGAATCAGACTTTGAACTAAAATCTGGGTTAAGTCACCTTCTTCCAAAATTTCATGGATTATCTGGTGAGGATCCAAACAAACATTTAAAATAATTCAATGTGTTATTCTCAACAATGAAACCAAGAAATGTCTATGAAGATCAAATAAAACTTAGAACATTACCATTCTCACTTGATGGAACTTCTAAGGATTGGATGTATTATTTACAATCTGAATATGTGACTTGTTGGAATGATTTGAAATGTCCTTTCTTACAGAGATTTTTTCTAGCATCAAGGACCACTTCCATTCGAAATGAGATATCAGGGATCAAGTAGGCACATGGGGATTCAATGTATGAGTATTGGTAGAGATTTAAGAAGTTGTGTGAAAGCTTCCTGCATCACCAAATTAGTGAGAAACTCCTCATCCAGCACTTCTATGAAGGACTCACACCTATGGAGAAGAGTATGGTGGATGTCGTGGTTGGAGGAGCATTGGTTGACAAAACACCAGCAGCCGCACATGCATTTATCGACAAGATGGCACAAAATTCTCAATAATTTAGCAATCTAGGTACCCCACATGTTAGAGGAGTACATCAGTTAAGTTTTTCTTCTCTTGAAATTCATTTGATTGATACCAAGTTGGAAGAATTGAAAACTATAGTGAGATATATTTCTTTGGCACAAAAGACATCTCAATCTCCTCCTTCAATGCCATGTGGAATTTTCATGGAGATAAGACACCAAACTGACCATTTCCCCCAATAACAAGAGTTAGAGGATTGTGAAACATTATTCCCTGGGGTACCATATCAGTAGAAACAAAAACCATATCCCCAAAAGAAGCTTTATTCCTTTGCACCAACATACAACCAAGGGTGGAAGGATCAATCAGACATGAGGTATGGCTCTGGACAACAACAAAGGTCCCCTTTTCAAAAAAAAACTTCCAGTAGCCTCTTCTTTACCAGTAGGGTTTCCAAAAACCCTAAAGGAGATTTGAAGCCCAAGAATAAACAAGCCAACAACAAGGGAACCCCCCACCCAAGGTAGATTCTAAAACAAATGAACTTTTGAAGCAAATTGTTCTTAATCAATATAATGAGCTGAAGAGTCAATGTTTGGAGTTGAGGGAGTTGAAGACACAAATGATCCGGATTGACACTTCCCTCTATAAACTGGTATGTAAGGACTCCATAAATCAACCTTCCCAACCAACTCCAAATCCCAAGGAGAATTTTAGTTCCATCACATTGATAAGTGTGAAGCAAATTAATGATACATCTGTACCTACCATTCCACCGGGATTCACCTTAACTACGAGAATCCCCATTCAAAATTGGTTGATGAGCATCCCAAGGAGAAAGATAAAGGTAATAAAAAGATGAATTATGTTCCTCCTAAACCCATTACTTTTACAAATAGATTTTTTCTAACCAAAAATATGGTTGAAGAGGCAATGAAAAAAGAATTTTTGGATACACTCAAGCGTGTGGAGATCAACATCCCTTTACTTTAAGCCATTAAGAAAATACCAATGTATGCCTAATTCTTAAAATAACTTTGTACCAATCGAGTAGGGATCAAGGGAAATGAGAGGATCAATCTTGGAAGGAATGTTTCAGCACTCATTACACCAACTCAAGAAATTCCAACAAAGTGAAAGGATACATGGACATTCACCATACCATGCACCATAGGGGAGTTACAATTTTCTAATGCTTTATGTGATTTAGGAGATTCTATAAATTTGATTCATCAATCTGTATTATCTTATTTACAGGTTAGAGAGTTGAAGTCGACGAGAGTAGTGGTGTAGTTAGCGAATAGAGCCACAACATATCTAGTGGGAGTCCTTGCGGATGTACTTGTTAGGGTAAGAGACATCATCTTTCCAATAGACTTCTACATTCTTAACATGGAGGATGATCAAGTAAGTTCTGATGCTCCAATTATCTTAGGTAGTCCCTTCCTCAAAAATTCAAAAACTATCATAAATATCCATTAGGGTACACTTTCCATGGATTTTTGAGATGAAATTTTGATATATAATGTTATAGACTCCATCAAGTACCCCTTAGAGGACCATTCTTCTTTTTTTATCTCCCATTTTGAACCCCCAAGTAAAAACCCCAGGAAATATTATTGTCCTGTTCTTTGAGAGATTATGAGCATTGGTTCTAGTTTGATGTCTAAAAGCACTTCCACACCCATTTCTAATGAACAATTCTCTATTAGATTTGATTTTTAAATGGATTAATATTATGATTTTGATCATGTGAACTCTGATTATGACATGTTTGTTGAGTATGCTGATGGATTTGATAAACTATTCTCTGATTTTGATAATCTCTATTATGATACTGATACTGATGCTCCTTGTGCACATATTTTAGTTCCTTCACTATCTCCATCCATACAGAACCCCCCTATATTGTAACTCAATCCATTTCCCCCTAATATCAAATACTCATACTTTTTGAGTGATAAAATATTACCTATTATCATTTCTAACAATATCTATTTCGAACATGAAGAAAAACTTTTGAATCTTTTGTGGGAGAACATTAGGGAAATTGGGTGGACCTTGGGTGACATGTCAGGTATTATCCCCTCCATTTTTATGCATAAGATTATTTTAGAGGATGGGGCTAAACCAGGTAGGAATACACAAAGGAGACTCAATCCAACCCTTCTAGAAGTTGTTAAAAAAGAAGTTTAGAAATTGTTCAAGGAAGGTATAATCTTTCATATTTTAGATTCTCAGTGGGTAAGTTCTATTTAGGTTGTGCCTAAAAAAACTGGTGTTATAGTTGTTAAAAATGAGAAATATGAGTTAGTTCTAATGAGGGTACAAAATAGTTGGCATATGTGTATTGATTATAGGAAACTAAATTAGTCCACTCACAAGGACCATTTCCCCCTCCCATTTATTGATCAGATGCTTAAGTGACTAGCTAGGAAAACACACTATTGTTTCTTGGATGGATTCTCTAGATATTTTCAAGTTCTTATTGCTCTGGAGGATTAGGAGAATAGAACATTCACTTGTCCATTCAGTACATTTTCCTACCAAAGGATTCCATTTGGACTTTGCAATTCCCCAGGTACCTTTCAGAGATGCATGGTGAGTATTTTTTCTAATTTTATTGTGACTTGCATGGAGGTATTTATAGATGATTTTACAATGTATGAGTCTTCATTTTATGATTGTATCTCTATTTTGTGAAATGTTTTGAATCATTGTATTGAAAGGAATCTGTTCTTAAACTTTTAAAAGTGTCATTTCATGGTAGAGCATGGGATTGTCTTAGGGAAAGTAGTGTCAAAACATGGGATAGAGGTTGATAGATCTAAGTAAGATATCATTTCATCCTTACCCTATCCTTCATGTGTGTGTGATGATAGATATTTCCTAGGGAATTTGGGGTTTTATTGGCGCTTCATCAAATATTTTAGTAATATTTCTCTTCCTATGTCACAAATACTTCAAAAGGATTATGATTTTTGTTTGATGATTCTTTCAGGACTTCCTTTGATGAGATAAAGAAGTTTCCGACCACTCCACCAATCATAAATCCCCCATAGTGGGAGTTTCCTTTTGAACTTATGCGATACACCTCTAACTTCACGGTTGGGGTTGTCTTATCTCATAGGGTGGAGGGACATTCACACATGATTGCCTATGCATCGAGGACACTAGATTCAACCCAATAAAACTACACTACCATTGAAAAGGTGTTTTCTTGTTGACATATTTTCTTTAGATAAATTCAGTTCATATTTATTAGGCTCTAAAGTAGTTGTTTTCTTTGACCATATAGCTCTGAGTTACCTTTTGAAGAAGCCAGATGCAAAGCCAGACTTATCTGATGGATGATACTTCTTTAGGAATTTAATATTGAAATAAAGGATAAGAAGGGGTTAGAAAACCTGGTGGCGGACCACATGAGTAGGCTTACTCACACAGTAGAGGATGACACCTTGGACCAGGTACCACTTTAGGACACTTTCCCTGATGATCATCTTTATTCCATCTCAGGTATGCATTCTTGGTATGCAGATTTAGTTAACTACCTTGTTGCCTCTTAAATCCCTATAAATTTAAAGAAACATAAAGTTCAGAAGTTAAAGTGTGAGTCTAGGTTTTATGTGTGTGATGAACCCTACCTTTGGTGCATGTGTAGTGATCAAGTTATTAGGAGGTGTGTTCTTGATCATGAGTTTGAGTTTTTTTTACATTTTTTCCATACACTTTCTTGTGGTGGACACTTTGGACCCCAATAGACAAATAAAAAATTCTTAAACTCTAGATTATATTGGACTATATTATTCCATGATTCCCATGTTTTTTTAAGTAATGATCTCATTGAAAACACACTAGGAACATTTCTAGGAGACATGATATTCCCCAACAACCCATACTATTTTGTGATATTTTTTATGTATGGGGCATCGATTTTATGGGCCCTTGTCCTAGTTCATTTGGTTTTTTGTATATTTTGGTTGTTTTTTATTATGTGGGAAAATGGGTGGAGGCTAAGTCCACCAAGACTGATGATTCTCATTTTATAGTGGAATTTTTCAAGACACAAATTTTTTGCAGGTTTGGAGTACCAAAGTATATCATAAGTGACCAGGGGACACACTTCTACAATTGGAATTTGGCTTCACTCCTTCGAAAGTATGGGGTGACACAAAAAATATAAACATCATACCACCCCCCAAACAAATGGCTAGACAGAGGTTTCAAATCCTGAATTGAAATTTTTTTGGAGAAAACTATGCAGTTGAATAGGATGGATTAGAAAAATCTCTTAGATTGTGCCTTGTGGGATTATAGGACAGTATACAAGACCCCCATCAGTATGTCCCCATTTCAGATTATTTTTGGGAAATCTTGTTATCTTCCCTTGGAAGTCAAGCATCAGGCATATTGGGAAATAAAGAAATGAAACATGGATTTGGACTAATATGGAATTCAATAAAAGATGAAAATTCAAGAGCTTGAGTAGATTCAATTGTCATCATATGAGAACTCAAGGATCTATAAGGAAAGATCGAAAGCAGCTCATGATAGAATGATACAACAAAGGTATTTTAATGTTGGAGAGAAAGTCATTCTCTACAGTTCACAACTGAAGATGATGTTTGGTAAGTTGTGTTCTATATGGTTAGGTCCTTATATTGTATCTAATGTTTTTACTTATGGTGTAGTGGATATTGCAAAAGAGGACACTGGAAGGAGATTTACAGTCAACGGGAAACATTTGAAGAAATATATAGAGGGACTTTCTACTGATGTAGTTGATTTCATCACACTACATGACCCCATCATCACTTGAGCATATCAGGTTTTTCCTAACCCTTTCACTTTTATATTATTTTTCCTATTTAAAATTATACATTTAATTTTCATATATCATGTCATTGGTTCACATTGAGGACAATTAAATATTTTAAGTGTGGGGGAGGGGACAATATTTTGGGGTAGATATATAGGATTTTCATTCATGTGTTTTGTGTATATTTTCTATTAAGTTTTTTTTTAAATTTCAGAAGAAAAAAAAACAAAAAAAAAACATATCATATAACATGCTCATTTAGATATGGAATATATGGAAAATGCATATCTTCAAAATTCATTGGTACAATGATAATCATGAGTAATATTTCATCATAAAGGGTTGATTTTTATAAAAATTGAAGTCCTCGATGAGATGAATGGTTGTGTCATTATACACCCTTTTAGATTTTGACAAAATTATTTGTGATATTTGTCCATGGTAAATTGTGTCATTAATTTCTCCACACAATTTTTCACTCAACCATGAATTGTGAAATTTTTCCAACTCAATTGAAGGTATAGTCAAGTTAGGTAAAAAAATTAATTGGTTGATCCATATGTTCATTTCTCTTACAATCGGTTTCATTACTATACCGAATTGACCTATGTGTGTGAACCTTTCACCCGATTGTTGTACACCCTCAAAAAAGTATGGGTTGTGTCTTGGACAGGTCAAAAACCACTCTTTGTCAACCTTTGATCTTATTATAACTATTAAAATTAGTGTCGTGAGGAGATCAAACACAGGTTGAGAGTTGAGTGTGATATTTTTTCCAAATGAAACTTAAAAAAACAAAAAATAATAATAATAAATGAGTGGAGTAATGAAATGTACAACATATGGGGATATTTAGGTCGGGAGCTTAAGGTTTGAATTTCTGGAATGCTTAAGTGAGTGGGTCTTGAAATTCGATTTCAAAGGAATGCATAACAGTTTAGGTGAATTAAACCAAGTAAGAAGAATTATTTTACATGACCTGATTATAATAAATAAAGGGTGGATTTATGAGGAGGGAATGGTTGGCACACACACATGTGGAATATTAGTGGCATGGTAGACCCATGACTTGTTTCGCTATGATTAATGTTATGAATATCACTGGATTTTGTTTTGACATAATTTATGAGAAAATGAATTTAAATTTTTTTAATATTGAATCTTTATGGGATTCTTACTTTTCCTACATTTCCATTGCGGATTGAGAAATATGAACATGCATATCTTGTGACAATTTTCTCTAATACATGATATGAGGTTTTTCCCAAGAGTGAAAAAGGTTAAGTGTGGGGGGAGTTGATAAAACAAATTTTATTGAATATTTTATTGATAATAAATTAAATAATTTCCTCACATGGTTCTAAATATGTTAATTTATAGAATATTTGGGATTAGATCATTCATTTGAAAATTTGATGGAAATTCCAGTTTTACCCTTTTAAAATTCACCGTAGTATTTTGAGAATAAATATTTTTCTGGAAATTATTTTGAATTAAAATTTGTAACTATGTTCCTAAATTAATAATATAGAAAAACCTATTTAGGACATGGGAGTTGTATTGTGCATTTGAGTGGAGTAAATGGGACATGAAGACAAAGTTGGACTGAACTATCCAGATTGGACATGACTTCACCATTTGGGTCGTATCTTCTTCATCCCTACTTTTATTGGGCCCAAATTTGGAGATAATATCTGGGACATGATTATTAACAAATAATCCTTCTAGAAGTCCAGACAATTCACGCGTTTGGAAAATCAACTAGGTGGTGAAAGTGGGATTAAAAACATTTTGACGAATTTCCCTTTAACATTTAAAAATGTTTTGTAACCTTGTCCCTCTCAAACTATATTTAAAGGTTATTTTCACTCTTTTGGATGGTTTGTAGAGTATTTGGGAAGGTTTGAACGAAATGGTGGCTCTTGGGAACACCTCACACCCCTTGGAAGAAGTAAGGCCTTGTGAAAATTTCTCTTCCAAGAAGGCTCTCCTCTCCCACCTCCACTTTGTTTTTCCTTGTTTTTATGCTTGTAACGTTAATTTTATTAAATAAATCTTCTGTATTATTCTCTTTTAAAATTTATATTTTTTCTTGGGCTTGAATCTAAGAGTGGAGATGATATTTGTGTTCCCCAATCAATCCATTGCTTATGAAAAACGTCTCTATGATGACAACTCCGCCCTTGGAAGAGTGATTTCTTTCATAGTTGATATAATCCCTAATCCCTTCATTTATTTATTTTGAATCCATAAAAATAATTTAATTAATAAATTTTGATCAATTAATTTAGTTTTAATTTTTAAGTTACTCGATCGACTTTCACATGACCATGTGGTCGGGCTTGTGTAAATCGTGTGAGTGAAACCTTAATTGCAAAATCTAATCAACTTGGGATAGAATTGTAGGGTTCAAGTCTCATCCCAAACTCAATTAATTATCCACTCCTAAGAGGAGATTATTCCCTGATTATCCATTGACCATAAGTTGTATTTTGTATCACAATCAAAGAAGGGTGCTGCGATTGGAAGTCTCAAAGTTGACTGAAGGCTCATTTTTCCAATATTTTTGGTCGTGTCAATTTCTGTAGGGTTCGGGGGTTGACAAGGTTAGGGGATTACAATTGAATTAAATATAATAATATGGGATAAGTATAAATTAATGATTAAGGGGGTAGATTAGATCAACTACATCTTCTCATATAAGTGTTTTTAAAGAAACGATGTCTTTGATTGTTCTTGTTTGTTGTTTAGTTTGTCTGAAACTCACAAAGCCATCCCCCCAATATTGTGTTTCCTTTGTTTTAACTTATTTCCCTTTTTTTGTTGTTTTCTTCAAGACTATTAAGGGTTTTTTAATTCATTTACTCCTTGAGAGAACAACCTAGATCAGCCACTATGCTACACTTAATTAAATCACAAACATTTTTTGAGAGCGTGCGTGACAACCCTCATCACACAACCTAGCAGGGTTATGAATCACTAGAATCCCATTCCACTATAAAAAGAACCTCACCTCCTAACCTTAGCGGGAGATCTCCAAAAGACAAATCATCTGCTCTCACTCACTCAAACCCCTCTTCCATGACATCGCGCAACTACAAAATTTCATGAATTTTCAAAGGTATAGAACTTGCGTGCTTGAGATATCATGGGCCCCAACGTGTATTGGATTTTGGTTGAGTGTTCCTCATGAAACACCCCTTAAGTATAGTTAGGTTTGTGTGAGATAATCCACCTTCACACAACCCTAAGTTTCATGTGACCTCATAAGTTGTGCACACCTATGCCTCCATGATTGATGCAGTGGACTTGTTCTAGATCCCATGACTCGTGCAACCCCATTTTCATATATTATAGTAGAGTAGTGCATAACAACCTTTGATTCCCTAACCTAATGCCTTATGCCTTCAAAAAAAATTTCATGCAAGTTGATTGCCTAGGTGCCCTATACCCATTCTAACTGGCTAATCCGGACCCCAAATCCCCATGTGACTAATACCATCAATCCATGTGTCCACCCCTTTCACTTAAAGCATGTCCTAGACCATTATCTTTCCTTTTCATCCTATGAATTTACACCCTAATTCCTTTTGATCCTAATAATAGGCACCCTAACATCGATACCCCTGATTTCCACTCCACTATGGATGTTGTTACACCCTTCCCCACCCATAGACACGTGAGTAGTAGAAACATAACCCCTAAAAGCGTCATCATCAAGGGAAACTACTAACCTTTCCTAGTAGAGAGGCATTTTCTAGATCTTCCTCTCCTACTTTAATATTGTATCTATGGGTGTAATCCCCACCAAATTCTAATCTTCATGATGTAAAATTGTATATCTCAACATATTAGTCATAAAATGTTAAACTATATGAAAATTCCCTCAGAACATGATGTTAAACTCTAGTCTCACAGTTTGTGATGAAAATGGAATGCCTCATACAAGAATAGAATGGGATGACCCTACACCTCTTACCTTGTGTGATGAAAATGGGATGCCCCACGTATGATCATCATGGGATGCCACATTCTCCCTCACAATGGGATGATCCTCCCACTTCAGGAAGATTCCATGTGTAAGTCCCACACCATCCCTCATTAAGTGTGAAATCTTCCCCCCCTAGGGACACACTTAACCAATTCTCAAGTGTCAAATATAACCCTTGGGGAATCACTCAACCAAACCCTTAAGAGTGAAATATTCTCCCTAGGGGCACACTTAACCGCCAACCTAACCCCACAAGGCATTAAATATCTCGCTCACCTAAATAGAATCTCTACCCTAAAAAATAAACATGGGATGGTTGTGGTAAAAATCATCAGATGCCTCTGCCCCTAGAATCAAATAACCTTTAACTGACACATGATTCCTTGGGTTCCGCACATAATATTTCCCACACATGATATTTCCTCCAACAAAAGAATATTTTTTATATGCCCAATATACCCAGTGTCTAGATATTCCCAAACATTACCAATGTTACTATCTACTCTAACTAAAGGTTTATGTCCTATTGATATAGAAGAATCATAATTAACTATCATTCATATTAGGATAGTATTGGGAGTGAGTTTCGTGAACAAAACTCAAATCTATGATGGAGACCTAGAGTAGGCAACGAGATCCAAGGAGGAATCTATGTAATGAGTAACCTATATCCCATCATCCTATTTAGATTAATGATATGAAGTCACCAACCATGGTGATGGAGGCTTCCCACCTTTTGAAAGAGAGAATGAGGGGAAAGAAAAACATGTCATCACCCTAATGCACAGCCCTGAAAGAAAGCATCACACACAAAAATGGTGAACCTGACATAAAACTATTACCTTACAACTATGATAACTAGTAATGTTGGTGAACCATTAGATTCTCATGTCATTGGATCCAGATATTTAGTTCCAGGTCCCAAATAATGAGTGTGGGCCAAAAATGAAACTCTTCTTTTCCTTGGGGAAGATAATGTTAGGAACCCTTTGTCTATGAAATCATCTAGGTGGATCCTTTATTTTCTTTAGAAAAAATGGATGGCATTGGGGATTTGGAAATCCCCTTCATCAAATCTAAACCGATGATGGATTCCATGCACTTTATAAAACTCATGTTATAGGATATTGATGATCTAATTCCAATAAGAATATGGGAACATGAAATGTCAGTGTGGTAACCCCAAACAACTATGTTCCTTCCCTGAAAACCACTGCATCTTTGGATACTAGGCACCCATGCCCCATCTCACCCTTAGATCTCATCTAGAGGAGGTTGATCAACACCCATATTATTTGACACAAACAAGAAGGGTTCATTAACTCTAGGTATATGGCCTGCTAAGATCTTGAAGCATTGGAACCCCATTTATATCACCACCCCTAAGGGCGACATAGGGGAAAACCACCCCCTGTTTCAATGTAAAACTGCTTTGGGAGCCTCTCCCCAGATCATTCGGATAGATCACTCCCTTATGTTATGGATGTAGGGGATGTTGGGTCATACTTACAATGGACATTTCTCAGAAACTACCTAGTAGGGATCCCAAATATCCAAGTTAGTGCCAGTAATGACCAATGAAATAGGTTAACAAGTAGATCGGCCCATCCCTACACCACTAACCCTAGTTTAGAATAATCAACACCAATATCGATGGCAGGCCTAGAACATCCCCAAAAAAGATCCATCCTCTGTAGATCTAGTGGCCCTCACCATTGCCAGTGTACACCATCATGCCCTCGCAATCACTTTGTGGGACCTAATATTTATACACTTGGGATTAAGACCCCATCCATCTCTCATGCTAACTAGGTTGACTCCCTCAATCATTTGTACCACCAACAACCATTATTATCCATCCCATACTGAGGAATTCCACTACAGAGGTCCTCCACACAATACCATCAACTAGAAAAAAGGTCCTCTCTGTGCTGAAGATATTCCCTACTCTGAAGATCCATCCAAGGGTAGGAGGGAAAAACCACCATAGGGGTCATGCCCGTAGTGCGGGTCACAACACACATGAAGGAAACCCAGGAGGCTCTAAATAAATTTTTCTTGGAGAAGTTATACACTATTAGAGACAGGACCCTAGGAAGTGTCATGTCACCATCGACCTCTTAGACTTTGATATGGCCAATGATTTAATGAGGGAACCTTCACCTTCACTACCAATGTTGGGGGAAGAATTCCATCGATTGAGGCTTATGATCCCTGAAGATGAGGACCAAAAAATCCCAAAAATACCTTTTTAAGTACCTATAGGTATAGGATGTTCTGGCATCCTTACAAATACTCACAGTAAAACTATCTCAATTTCCATTAGTTTCCATCCTCTCAAGCTCAACATTTGAAGTTAGAGATATGTTAGGGTCTGGGTTGATTCCCTCATATGACAGTGGGCACTCCACTGAGACCAAAAGTGTTGTCTCCACTCTTGAACATGAAGAGGTATTCAACACCCCTTCCTACCTAGACATGATCTTGAATTTGAAACCTCATATGAGATAAATTCCAGTGTATAGTGGATGTTTGTCTCACATGGGTCCCCATATCCTATTGAATCAATAGAAAATAAGATTTGATTCAGTACCACTGCCAGTTTATTTTCCTATTCTAATCAGGTCGTGGGCTGACCAAAAGTAGGATCATCCTTCTAGTAATGAATAAAAGGACTTGTAGAAACACTTTCTTAACAAACAACTACCAATTAGGTTGTAACAAACCAACCTACATAAACTAGACAAGACACCCAAACCAGACTACCACATAATATTGGTAAAATATGATAACGGAAAGTATTCTTGAATATAGGAAAAACAATACATACAACCATATCACAGGGTGGAAAGGAATGAGATAACACAAAGACATACAATCCAATCCAAAATTGGATAAACCAGAAAGTAAGTCAAAACTCCTTATTCCCAAAATTCACCACCAGGGTAACCCGAACCAAAACCATCAGCAACAAGAGAAGTCAACATACTACAAGATATTCTTCCCTTTACCAAAATCATATAATAAAACATATAAAAATTCCCAAAGTCAAATATAGGGTGTGAGATAAATCCTAGTAGGATACCACCATAGTTTTTATACATTGTATAATATTAAGAATGCAACAATTTTATCTTTTGAAACAAAACATTTTTACAAAGCATTTTTAGAAATTAAATCTAGTTGTAAATCATTTTTCATTTTCTCCAATGGTTTTCATAAAATACATTAATATTATCAAACCAGAAATATGACAAGTAGAAGTGATAAAATATTAAATCATATCCACACATCAAGAGTTAAATGGGTAAACACATATCCATGAAACAACATATCATGTGAAGATATGTGATAAAACCTTATATAAAAAATTGTGAGTAACAATTCATGATAAAAAATGAAATAAATAATCATAAATGAAAAAACTCACATTTTGGGATCTAGTATATGGGAAAATTAATACTTGAAACTTAAAATCCTAAATAGGTATTACATTGGATCCAAATGATATCATGTTTTTTCAGTCGATGTCACAGAAGGTTACCTCCTAGTGGTGCAACACACATTAAGGCTACTTGTGTCTCTTTCCTGAAACACCCAAGGTTTCCAATGTGAAATTTTATAAATTCATTTAAAAACCATGTTCACAATTTTATAAAACATTTTCACAGCCAATCCAATCCTCATCAGAGTTTGAAAACCCTTTTCCAAATCAAGAAATTCTATTTTCAAATCAAAACCACATTTTTGAAAACATTTTCTTTTCCAAGAAACCATTTGAAACTACATATCACTTCTAATAAATGAAAAATCCAAATGAATTTATCAAGAAAAACATTAGATTCATAAAATTAACTCATTTTATAGAAACACATACCTTAACATGGTAGAAACCTTGCTTCCTTCAAGAACAGTGACTGGAAACCAAGAGAACGGACTTTGAACGAAAATGCATAGTAAGAAATTGAAAAGGATCGATATAAAATGATATATAATCACAAATCTGAGCACAATCATGGAAAAAACCACAACCATAACCAAAACCAAATAAGAACCAGAAGGATTACATACACAGAGAGGAGTAACCCAACCACAATGGTTATCAATCGCTGAACAAAGCGATCCAGAAGAGAATTAGTCACCCAAAAGCACCTAGGAAGAGCCTATAGGTCTATAGAAAGGAATCATGTAATGGATGAAATAATAAAACACTCATACATCACCCTAAAATCAAAATTTGTGACCATTACATGGAGTTTAATTCCTTTACACGTCATATATTCTATGAGGATAATATGCACCGAGAAATCTATCGCATTTTTATTAAAAAATAAATATTTACATTACATGATGTGAACCCATTAAATGGAATTTAATCCTCTCAAGATATGTATCCATTTAATGGATTCTTACCAGTGGCCCTTACATAATGTGTACCTCCACTACACGGTGTGTAGTTTCCCAATAAATAGTCGAAACTGTAGGTTTATTGCAAAAAAATCCAATAAATCCCCGACTTCAACATTACGAGTATCCTCCCAATTCCTTTTTGGTATCACTCAACCAAAAAAAAATAAACCAAAAACATATTTCAAAACATACCTGATAGAAAGGTAATGAGGTGTTATAATATGTCTACCATAAATGCTTTCTTCCCCCAGAAATCCCTCAAGATCCTGGATCCACAAAAAGAGAAGGTCACTACTGCCACATCAATGACTCTCACTCCCACATCACATGTCTATCTTGTATGAACTGAAACAGTACCCAGACAAGGGGGTTGTTTTATCATATATTACCTTATCTTGTCGATCCATAATCTGAATAGTTTTCTCAACCAAAGTGTCATCGAGCTCAAGATCAATATCATCCCATCTAATCACATGGGAAGGGTTTGGAATATACCTCCTCAA
Source organism: Viscum album (assembly GCA_963277665.1). Lineage (NCBI taxonomy): Eukaryota > Viridiplantae > Streptophyta > Magnoliopsida > Santalales > Viscaceae > Viscum > Viscum album. The sequence goes on along the minus strand of OY728123.1, from coordinate 781,004,270 downwards.
ATGGAAAACATGAAACACATCATGGATAGATGTCAATCTAGATATAAATTCCAACTAATAGGACACCCTCCATAGTCATCCAATGATCTCAAAGGGGACCACAAACCCTGGTATAAACATACCCTACCTACCCAACCAACGATGTCCCAAGTGAGGTGAAACTCTGAGAAAGACCTAATCACCAACCTCAAACTCCAGAGGCCAACAATGGTGGTCCATATAATATTTATAATGACTCTGGGTCATGATAAATATTCTTCAAATCAGCTACACCATCTCCATCATCTCCTAAACAACACTTATCCAAACCAAGAACCGCTCTCCCAACTCTACCAACATAAGGGAGATCTACGTGGTCACCCATACAAATCCTCTAAGGACATCATATTTATCAAAGACTAATACTTATTTTTATAGGAAAATTCAACCAAAGGCAAAAAAAATTCCCAAAACCCTCCAAAGTCAACCACACAAGATCAGAGTATATCCTCTAGAACCTGGATAACTCTCTTTGTCTATCCATCCATCTAAAGATGATAAGATGTGCTGAATATAATCTAGGAACTCATAGAATCCTGATTTTTTTCCAAAATCTGGGTGTGAAACTCATATCCCTATCAGATACAACTACATAGGGAACCTCATGAAGTCTCACGATCTCTCAGACATACAAGTCCACAAGTTGTTCCACTTTCTTCATCTCCCAGATGGGTATTAATTGTACATATTTCATGATCTGATCAATGATCACCCAAATAACATCCTTCCCACTAGGATTTTGTGTAAAACCAATGATGAAATCCATGTAATTATAATCAAACTTCGATTATAGAATGGGTATGGGCTGAAACAACCCTACTAGTCTCTTGTGTTCTGCCTTAATTCTCTGAAAAGCAAGGCATCATGATACAAAATCCACAATAGACCATCTCACCCCTACCACCAATACCAAAATCTCAAATCAATATACATATTGGTAGTACCTTGGTGCATGTACGAACAAGAAAGATTCATTCTATCCAATAAATCTTACCTTAGGGAAAATAGAAAAACCAACATTCTACAAAATCACAAAGCTCCATTGGGAGACCTAGACCACTCACCTGATGTCTCTACACCATAAAGGATTCCATTAAAATTTTGGAACTTTTCTACAAGCCTCTTTAAATTCCAATATCTTCTTAATAAATAAAATTTTTAGAGACCACTCCTCGAAAAATTCCTTCACAGCTTGTGTAGGGGTATAAGAAATATCAAAATCAAAAGTCTGAAGATACTTCACCCAACATCACTATCACAAATTCATATCCCTCTAAGTAAAAAATAAATTTTAGGCTCTTATGATCATAATATATAATAAACCACTCCCCAAAGAGATAGTGATGCCACATTTTGAGGGCATGCATAACTGCTGCCAACTCAAGATCATGGGTAGGGTAGTTATTCTCATGAGGTTGTAACTAGCGAGATCCAAAATCCAAAACCCGTTTCTCCTACATCAAGACACATCCCAAACTCATAGCAGAAGCATTGTAGAAAACATCATAACTCGGTCTTGGTTCTAGAATAATTAAAACTAGTGCTGATGTAAACCTCACCTTCAGCTCCTCAAAATATCTTTGGCAATTATCATTCCATTAACACTTTACACCCTTACGGGTTAAAGTTATAATCGAAGATGTGATCTTAGAAAAGTGTTTAAAAAATAATATATAGTAATTAGCCAAACCTAAGAAGCTCCAAATCTCAAACAAATTTCTAGGCTGATTCCAATACATAACTGCCTATACCTTTTTAGGATCCACTGATACGCCCCTCTTAGATATCACATTCCATAGCAACTTCACTTCTTGGATCCAAAACTAACATTTGGAGAGCTTAACGTATTGAAAATTTTATTTCAAGGTTCAAAGAATGATATCCAAATGGTCCATATGCTCCCCCTCTAACTTGGAGTAAACCAAAACATCATCTATGAAAAAAACCATAACAGTGACCAAGAATCAATTAAATGTCTGGTTCATCAAATCCATAAGCACTTTAGAAGAATTAGTGAGACAGAATGGCATAACCAAAAACTTGAAATTCCCATATCGATTTCTAAAAAATTCCTTAGGTATATCCACTTCTCAGACTCTCAACTGGTGATACCCTAACTACATTTCAATATTAGAAAACCAATGATCCCCTCTAAACTGATCAAGGAGATCATCAATCCTTATAAAAGAATATTTGTTCTTAACGGCCACCTGATTCAACTTTTGATAATCAATACAATGTCTGAGGATCTCATCTTCCATATTAGGAAAGAGGATAGGTGAATCCCACTATGACATGCTAGGATGAATAAACCCTTTAGCCTCTAGGTCCTCAAGCTGGAAGTTAACTTCCACCAGTTTAGCAAGTGTCATTCAATAAGTTGGAATAAAAATGGGAATCATAACAGGGAGAAGAGAAATAGTAAACTCGACCTCTATATGGGGCAGTAAACTATAAAAATAATATGAAAAGACCTTAGAGTATTCACACACCACTATAGGAAGTCAAACACCCAAACAAGGGTCAACTAAATAAAGAAACATATCTAAAAACTGGCATAATATTTCCCTATAATAAGGAACAATAAGCCCTAACCTTCCTAATCTAGAGTCTCACTCGCCCTAGAAAACATGAGTGACCCCTTAGATAGATGAAAACTAAACTTGACATTGATAATAGTCTATCTAGGCTTAACACTGATCATCCAATTAATTTCAATAATCACGTTGAATATTTTAAGATCCAAGACTAAAAATTATCACTCCACTTCAAAGTCAGCTATCATCACCCAATACGTGGGAAATATTAAACCTTGTTCAGACCTATTTCCCAAATACAAGGAAATATATAAAAATAAAGGCATAAGTTCCAAATGCAAACCCAACACATAAACTAACTTTGACAATATTAAATAATGATTATCACATGCATCAAACAAAGATAGCAATATATAAGATGAGATAAACATCATACCACTAATAGTAGTTGGGCCTACTTAAAATTAACCTAGTGTATACTAAAATACAAAAATTTTTCCTATATTATCCATATGAACATCTCCCTTGGCCTAAGGATTAGACCCACCACCCTTGGAATCATCCACATGAACCTGCGAACCCTTGGTGAGAGTGGATCCTACCATACTGCCCTGAGATATCTTTTCACAAAACACTGTAGATGGATAGACCATACATAAATATGAAAAGTCTTGGGAGCCTCCACATAGTTAGGTTTCATACAAAATAGCCTTCCACACAGGTAGCAGACAACCTACTACTACCCTTTCAAATCCCATGAAATTTCCCTAATGAAAACTGGCCACTCTTACACTTTCTTTTATGGCTAGATGATACACCCCGGCTGACCACTGAACCAACTGAAGCTCTACCCAAACCTATATTCCTAGCTATGTTTGCCTCAGTCAAATATTCATAATAAGATACCTGTTTAATGGTAATAATGCACATGAGTATCAACATCGACTAAATATTATGTCTCAGCCCTAACTCAAACCTTTGAGCCTTCAGGTACTCATTAGTGGAAATCTATGGTTCCAAATTCACCAACTCGTAAAAATGGGTAGAATACTACCAAATGGTATGATCTCCCTACTACAACATCAAAAACTCTTGGGTATTTTTTGCACATAACATCTCAGGATAAAACTTCTTCTTAAATATTTTCATGAAGGAAGCCCGGGTAAGATCCTCATGCAACTTATCTTACACAATAGAGTTCTACCATATCCTTCCTAGTCCCTAGAGCATATATGTGGAAAAACCCACTTTATATTATTCATGATTCTTCAAGAATTTTAATATCCTCTCTATCTACTCAAGATACTCCTCAGATTCCTAGGTTCCTTTGTTACCACAAAAAACATGTGGATTTTCCTTAGTAAATTTAGATCCATGATCCACCACGCATCCTAGGTTCACGAAACCCACTTGACCTAGAGTCTAAATAGTTTGGATAATAGATTCTACCAAAGTAGGTTCCATTGGAGGGTTCATTGATGGAACCTATCTAGCATAGTCCTCTCTCATATTAATAATATCTCTTCTTGGAGGCATTTTCTAACAAAAGACAAAAACCAATCAATCATGGGAAAATTCCAAAATCATAAGATCAACTTCAAGTATTGATATAAAAGATTTAAAACATTTAGAATTTAATGAAAACATGAGAGACCTTACTTATAAAAAAACATGTCAATTTAAATAAATTTTTCATACAGTTTATTCAAATGACCTCAAACTCCAATCTCAATCCAGGTAAAAGTCCCTGACCACCCATGGTAACTAGGTTTCAGTCATAGAAGTGAGCTATCCAGACCTCTTTTCTACACTTACTATCTATATTCTAATAGTACTACTCTTATCTACCCAAGACACAAAACCAAACTCATTTAGTGTTAACGTAATTCAGGTTGAGCATCCTTTGATACCAAATTGTAATGAACCAACCCGAGTAAACTAGGCAAGCCACCCAAATCAGACCCTTACTTAATATATGTAAAATATGATAACAGAAAGTAGTCTTGAATATAGGAAAAACGATACATAGAACTAGAGTAAAGAGTATAAAGGAATGAGATACCAAAAATACATACAATCTGAGCCAAAATAGGGTAAACTATAAAGTAATTCAAAACCCCACATGACCAACAGTCACCTTTAGACTAACCTGAACTGAAAACAATAGCAATAAGAGAATCCAACATACTATAAGATTCTATTATATTTACCTGAATCCTATAATATGACATCTAAAAATTCCCAAAGTGAAAATTAGGGTGTGATCCAAATTTTATTAGGATACCACCAGATTTTTTATACAAGGTCTAATATCAAGAATGCAATGATTCTAGTTTAAAAAAAACAGTTTTACAAAGAATTTTCATAAATTAAATCCACTTGTAAATCATTTTCCCGCTTTCTCATTTGGTTTTAATAAAATCCTGTCATATTCTACAACCATAAAGATGAAAAGTATAAGTGATAAAACATGAAATTATATCCATGCATCAATAGGTAAATAGACAAACACAAATACATGAAACAACCTACCATGCGAATCTATGTGATACAACCTCATATAAAAACCTATGAGAAACAATCCATGATCAAAACAATCATGTGATAAATAACCATAAATGAAAAATAACCTTACATTTTGGTCTCTACCCTATGGGACACCATAAACTAGACACTTAAAATACTAAATGGGAATAATTTTGGATACAATCGATACCGAGTCCTACCAATTGATATTAGAAAAGGTTACCTCCTAGTGGTGCAACACACACTATGGATACTCGTGTATCTTTACCAATATACCCAAGGTTACCAATGTGAAATTATCTAAATTCATTTAAAAAACATGCTAAAAATTTCATAAAACATTTTAAAATCCAAGAGAATCCACTTCGGAGTTTGAAATCCCATTTTCAAATCAAGAAAATCTATTTTCAAAGAAAAACCATTTTTGTAAAACATTTTCTTCTCCAAGAAACCATTTAAAACCAAATATCACTTTTAATCAATGAAAACCCCATAGTAATTTATCAATAAAAAATACAATTCATCAAATTAACCCATTTTATAGAAACGCACACCTCAAAAAGGTAGAAATTATGACCAAAAAACAAGAGAACGACCTTAGAAAAATAAGGAAAGAAAATAAACTAAAAAGGATTGATAAAAAACATTATATGATCACAAATTCAAACAAAAGGTGGATAAAACCATATCTATAACCAAAACAAAAGAAGAACCATAAGGATTATATACTCAAAGAGGAGAAACCCAACCACAATGGTGATCATTCACTAAAAAAAGTGATCCATACGGTAAGAAGTCACCCAAAATCACCTAGGAAGAGCCTCTAGGTTGAGAGAAAGGAATACTATAATGAATGAAATAAGAAACCACTCATGAAACACCCTAAAGTAAAAATTCGTAACTATTACATGGCATGTAATCCCTTTACATGTTGTTTATTCCATGAGGATCATATTTTCTAAAAAACCCATTGCCTTTTTATTAAAAATCTATTATTTTCCATTACATAATGTGAACCCCTTATACGATTTGTAAACCTCTGATGTTGTGCATCTGATTCATAGATTCTTCTTAGCATCCATTACATGGTATGTAATTTCCCAACGAATTGCATAAACTGCAGGTTTAATGTTGAAAATTCCAACAAATCCCTAACTTCACCATTACAGGTATCCTCTCCATTCTTTTTAGGCACTACTCAACCAATGAAAAAAGCAAAAAAATGAAGTTCAAAACATACTTGGAATAAAGCGTATAGAGAAATACATGGGTTCTAGCCACCCCTGGCTCTGAAATTTATTATCCTAGAGTCCCTCACTATGGAATAGGTGTTTTGTTTCTGCTAGAATATTTGGGCGATGTTCAACTACCTTCAGGGCCATCTACTGACCTACCTAAGAAGCCACAAGAAACATTATTCCATTCACCAATAGTGAAATGGGGTTGATATCAGAATGATCCCAATAGTTTAGTGCCTTGAATTATATGGTTACTTACAAACTCTCTAGTGAACTTGCATCAAGATACTTATAGTGCTCTAGTGAGTAATGGTAGAGTCATATCAACATGTGAAGATCAGAGGTCGAGGTTAGTATGTTCCCTCTATTTTAGTCATACCCCATAGAAATAATGGAACCATCAATCTGACCAGCCCAAGGATAGTGAAGCTTCCTCACTGACCACTTCCATTGTGAATGTCATCACCATAAACCCTCCTAAGGATCAGAGAAACAGGGCCACTGACATGGGGAAAACCTACTCTAAGTGGTGACCTGATACAAGAAAGATCCATCGATGGGAAACTGTACCCATCAGCAGAGACTAGTTTTGGGCCTTGGGAGTTCTCCCAAAGAGATATTATTTCTTTCTTACCTATATATCAAAAAAGGAAAGGGTCATGCTTAGCTTACTATTCCATCTAATAAAGTTCCCAAGAAAGATTCATACACCAAGATGTCCACTTTTCATTAGGAAATAGATGGTTATAATAAGATTACTATAGAGATTATGTATGAGAAGTGCCCAGACCAAGATAATTTTAAAAGTGACCCAATCTATCCTCTGGTTGGGAACCCATTCCTTCTTACTTAAGCACCCAGGTTTCAACCAGGTGGTCTTGTATATCCAATCAACAATAAAGCCAAGGACTATGAAAAATGACTAAGATATGACATGCCCACTCCATCTAAGAAGTTTTATTATACACCTAGATATCAAGGTCACACAGCCTCTAGGGCCGATGAACCAGTTAGAGAACTGGTGACAAAAAATACTCACCAGGATAATGTGATACCTACTCTGACCGCTCACCTTGAGGCCCTGGAAATGAGACAAGTGTCAATCCCACTAGAGTGAAAGACATGTTTGACATGGGTAGACCAGATGCACCCGCATTTAGAATTTGGAAATATGATTTTCACTCCATTTAATATCATGGATAATCCATTATAACATCTATCCCACTTCACCTCAAGGTAAATCCCAATGTTTTAGACTCTGGAACAGTAAGAACCTGCTAAGCTTTGTTGTAGTTTCCACACCCTAGAAGGTCCCACATTCATGTGTTGTATTTACCTAGCCCTAATATCAATTTCTAGATATGAGGATATCTACAGATAGTTCCTATATCATTTTAACTCCACTCCAAACAATATTGACATCACTGGCCTCTCCAAATGAAAACAGAGGTCTGATGAGGGAGTTTATGATTTATTTTCCCAATGGAAGGGAATCATGTACTCACTCGACATTCCACTTTCCTAGTAACATCTTCTCCTAATGTTCATAGATAATTTCAAATAGGATTTTTTCAATAACCTCATCTCCCTAAATTATCTAGGAAAATTTTGAGAGTTCTCTAAAAAGGATTAGCTTCTAAAATAAGGCTTGCGGTGGACCAAGAAATGGTCATGTAGATTACCACTTCCATATTCTATGAGAATGCCCATAAAAGTAGAGGTAGTTTAAACTGTGAATGTAGAGGCTCCTAAGCTGGTACAACTATAATACCCCTTATGATATGAGCCTCATCAAGTGCATCCCTTCCATAAATAGACTTTCCTAGTGTAGCCCCATCAAGCACAAGAAACCCTCATAGAGAAAACATTTCATCAGCCACTCATCCGGGACACATACCCATGGTTCCTTTAATAGAAATAAAGAATAGGACTTAATACTTAAATGATGTACAAGTCTCAGATTATTTCATATGTTCCCTATAAAAAGTGATTCTGAAGCTACCAAAATAAAATAGACCCTAAGAGGCTAAACTTACTAATCACACCAATCACTACCCATGTCACAGAATCCCTAGACACACCATAAAAGAATTGTTTGTATTCAAATATTTTATCAATTACCAAGTGGATCATGGCCAATTCAAATTGGGTGATATCCTGGAATAAGTGGAATATGTCTCCACTGACCTTGATAGTGATAGAAAATACTCTGGTGAGTAGAAACATTCCCTCGTACATGGAATTTAGAAGTACAATAAATGGTTGTCTTGTAAAATAGTCATTTTCACCCTCAGTATTATCCATGCCCGCTTGAGTAAATTGGAACCTCATATGGTTACCACACCTCCTATAGCTTCTAATTCCTCATTTGTATCACAACCTTAAAAAACATGAAAAAGAAAGTATACGTAATGGAAGAGGAATCATATCCCCCCATTGATGCCAAAATAATCTCACACCCTTGGCAACTTCATGCCTCCTGAGTTTGGGGATGCACTTAGAGCTCATCCAGCCTTAGACTATTCCATTGATAATGAGAAATAAAACACCTTTGTGAACCCAGTTTAACTGGTGGATCACTATAAAATTCTTAGTGATGAGGAATTCTATGGGACCCCCTCAAGAAGTTCTGGGTGATGCTATCAAAGTAGATCTAGAGGACATGCCAATATACATAATGTTCAGGCTAGTGTTTTAGGCTAGAAGAATGTGTGGGATAATACTTTGAACTAGGAAATTCATGGTATTGAAATAAAGAATAAGGCCTCACCTTGGGTTTATCAAGTATGTCCATACTAGGATGATTCATATAGAGAACCTCCTCAGCTAACTACAATAGTTGATTGTGTGACTCAACTATAACCTCTCTGTGATTAGCCACGCCTAGTCAGGGCCCAATCTCAGTTGTATGGTGCCTAGCTATCAGGAATTCATAGAAATATGACTAACCAACAATGGAATATCTCCAATACTATCTAGGACCTAGTGCCTTAACCAATAGTGGAAATTACACTTCTTGCTAAAGAACAACCTTCTACAGGAAACAACATGCCCCTTACCTAAAAGTATGATGTCTTGAAGCACCTCACTAGAATACCCATGTGGCACTTGATCCTATAGGATCACCAATTTTCAAAGTAAATGAGTGAATCCATCATCAAATATTTAAAGATACCCCTTCAGTTTGAGACTGCAGTAGCCTTCGCTAAAGACTGTTACATAGAAGAGGATAAACAGGAGGAATGTTAGGCCATCATCTCATTATCTGCATAATATGAGGATGTTACTATTTAAGGGAACATATGCTAGCTATATGTTATGGGCCTATTCAATGGTGTGGAATTCCATCCTTGCCTCATAGATAGTGGCTCTAGGATCAAACTTATCCCAACCCAAACACTCTAAAAAATCATGCTTATGGAAGTGAATTTGACTCCCTCTAACCTGACAATTCAGGGGTATGATAAGAGGAAGTAGAATCTACATGAAAAGATCTAACTACATACTCAGTTCGGTGTCATAATACCAAGTACGGAATTTATGGTAGTATCATAGGATAATGCTTACAACACACTATTGGTAAATCCCTAGATTCATTTTCATGCATAATTCCTCTCCATATACCACCAGTTCCTCAAATAATCCCTTAAAGGACAAGTTGGGGTACTCCAGGGCGATGCATCCCCATTTTACTCTAGTGAGGTTCATTATTTAGACACTAAATACTAAAAAATTGAGGGAAAAATATTGACTGATGGGTTCAAGTGCATCAATTCACTTAATGATCTAATGATTACCACAATATATCCTTGGGAAAACATGAAAGACAGATTTGTTCTCCAAATTCATCAGTTTTAACCCTCAATACTGGACATGGGAGGTTGTTTCATAGTCACAAAAAATGAGCACTAAAATATTACATCATACTCATATATTTGATATGAACAACCAATACTAGAATACCCTACCCCTATAAAGTATCTAGAAGTTTACCTCATGCCCATTGATCCATAGCATTTCCATATGTTCCACAAAGTGGGGATGACTCAATGGAAGTTGACCCACAATAATTTTTTGATATAAAAATTTGTCCTTATGACCATAAACCACATGATATTGAATCATCAACCTCTATTAACATGGTCTCCATAGATTAAAATTTCCTTGTTGAAGACTCTTCCCCCATCATATCGGGCTCTGATGTTGTATCGAGGTCTGCAGCTTCAAGATAGTTACTTCCTCCCTATGATCCTCCAATCTCATATGAAGAATATGACATAGAAGATTCCTCTCCTATATTTGAAGAGGTTTTCTCTTACAATATTGATGAGTTGACTTAGGTGAACCTTGGAACTGAGGAATATCTGAGGCTAACACTGATTATCGTAGCTATGTCGCCAGAGGACCAACAACAGTATGTGGCCATCTTGAAAATGAAACATGGTGTGTTCACCTAGAGATATGGAGATATTATAGGGATTTATCCTAAGAATTTCATCCATATCCTTGTCCTCCCATTTGGTTACCATGGGTTTAAGTGGCCTCCCTAAAAATTCACCCTTCCCATGGTGCCATGGTCGAGGCCAAAATTGACAAGATTATTAAAGCCAAATTTTTCATAGAGATACAATAACCCAAATAGATGAACAAAATTGTTAAATTGAGGAAGAATAATGGTAAGATCAGAGTATATGTTAAGTTTTAGGACCTCAACCTCCATTTCTCAAAGGATGAACTTTCCCATCTTGTGAAAAAGATTTAGATTGATGTTACGGCTGGGTTCGAGACCCTCTCCTTCATGAAAAGATATTTCAGGTACAATAAAATCTAGATGCACCCTAAGGATAAGGATTATACTACCTTTAGGGAACCCCAAGGAAATTTTTTCTACTATGTGATTCCTTTTGTCTTAAAGAATACTAGATCCACATACTAGCGTGTCATGCACCGTATCTTAAAATTGTTCCTCGTGACATTGATGGAGTATTATGTAGATGATTTTGTGGTTAAATCATGTCATTTCCATGACTATATAAAATATATTGAGAAAGTGTATGGTTTCATCTATTCCCACCCTCTGAAAATTAACCCTTTGAAGTGTGCATTCAGTTTTTCCTCCAAAAAATTTCTCAACTTCATCGTTATATACCAAGGAATCGATATTGAACCCGAGAAAATCAAGGCCATCAAACAAATTCCTTCCCCATGAAACCTTTGAGAGTTGTGAGACCTCCAAGGAAACTTAGCTTATATTCTTTGATTTATTTCAAATCTAGCTAGAATGTGTAATCCCTTTATAAGTATCATGAAAGAAGGAACCACTTTCCATTGGGACTAGGACTTTTAAACTACCATTGAGGATATTAAGCGGTATAACCTCTAGTTCTGATTCCACCTGTCACAGGAAAGCCTCTGATCCTCTATGTGACTTCTCTAAAATGATTCATTAGTTCCCTTTTGGACCAAAAAAACAATGAGGTTAGATAAAAAAATGTATATCATATTAGCTATAGGCTCCTCAAAATGAAGGTAAGAAACTCCCCCATTGAGAAGAGTTCTCTCACATGAGTCTTTATAGTGAAGAAGATGCAATATTATTTGTAGCACAATGAGATATAACTAGTGACATGAGTTGACACACTAAATAATCCCCTCAATCTCCCCAATATTATAGATCAATTAGATCGATGGGAAATAATCCTATATTAGTTTTACATTATGTTTTTTCAACATAAATCAATCAAGGTTTAAGAACTGGAAAACTTTTTATCCATGCATCTGACCCTTGAGGAATTATCCTTGGACGTTAATTTCCTAGATGAAGTTATTCTATTAGTGGAATAGGTTTTTCCATATTGGTAGATTCATTTAGATGGTTCCTCCCAAAGTATGACTGTTAGAAGGCTCAATAACCCCAAGCTCAATAAAGTTGGATTAGGAATCATCTTCATCACTCAGCCACAAGTCGTCCTACCATACTCATTCCAATTATCGGAAGGTTTCATTAATAATGAGGTAGAGTATCAGTACCTTATCATTGGACTCATATCGGCCCTCAATATTAATTTACCCTATCTACATGTTAAGGGAGACTCCAATTTGGTCATCAAGAAGATAAAGGGTGACTACATCGTCAGAAAATAGGAGCATGTGCCCCCATTGGAATGGAGTCGCTAGCTGATGGCCTAGTTCCCTTCTAAGTCAAATGTTTCATGTGTTCCAATATCACATAATGTACAATCCTATTCACTAGAAATTTTATTTTTGTCCCTAAGAGAACCTAATCATCATGACCTATTCATTCATGTGGTACATCAAAGGGTCATCGCTCTTAAAACTTCTGATGATGATGACAATCAAAAGGTATACCAACTAGAAATCCATGATTTTGCACCAGGGACCTCAAATTCCCTTGTGATCAGGGAAACACTTGATTAGATGATTCCCTTCATCAATTATCTCTAACATGGAATCCTTCCACTAGGACGAGTCAAAAATGAGAAAATCCAATGGTGTGTAACATAGTTAATCCTCTAGAGTGGCCCTAACCCTTGATAAAACCCACTACTGGTGAGGGTTCGATGGAATTATTGTCAGTTTCATCCAAGGATATGAGATACCTTTGGTTATGAAAGAGTTCCATGCTAGATTCCGTGGCACCCATCAAGAAGGAATGAATCCCTCCCACCAAATTCATAGGTTAGGTTACTTCTAGGCCACCATGGTTTATGACTGTATTGAGTTCACCAAAAGGTTTCATGTGCGTCAAATTCATTCCAACACTATCCATCAACTTATAGATATTATCCACACTACCAAATAATCTTGTCCCTTTGCAGTTTTTGATAGGGTGTTGTGTGTCCCTACTCATCGGTGACATCTCAGTAGTGCAGGTTCATTTTGACCACAATAGACTTCTACTAAAAATAGGAAGAAGCGGTTCTCCTCAAAGAAGTTAAAACTCGGTCCATGATCAAATTTGTGAACTCTCACATAATTCGTCAATTTGGAGTTCCTCACACCATTCTCACATAAAACGACACTAATTTCCAGGGTGATGAGCTGAAGAAATTTTATTCCAAGTACAACATTTGATCTAACCACACTTACCACTACTATGCGTATGTTAATGGACAGACCAAGGTGTTCAAAAACCCCTCTCTAACATCCTGAAGAAGATGGTGGTCCAGAACAATAATATTTTTCCCAATGAACTCCCAAATTCCCTTTGGGCCTATCATATGAAAACTCGAAATTCAACCTATGAGACCTCATACTTTCTAGTGTATAGAATAGATAGAGTTTTACATATTTAGGTTTAGTTTCCATCACTCTAAATTGATATTTATGACCAAAAGATTCCAAATATAATAGTAAATGTTTGTCTAGATGAGTTATAATCACTTGAAGAAAATAATATTTATGCGTGACACAACTTAGAGAGCCACTAGAATAGGGTAACAAGAGTGTTCAATAAGAAGGTCTGCCTCCACTCCTTCCTTTAGGGTTTCATGGTATTGGCTCTCATAACACCGATGATACTTGGAAAAAAGCTAGCAAAGATGTAACCCAAGTGGGAAGGACCATACATTATCCATATGGTCTGTTCCAATGGATAATACTCTTTAATCACCATGGAAGGATAGTGTATCATACCCCCACCAACACCAAGTTTCTAAAATAGTACTTTGTATGAAAGTCCATGGTCAAATCTATATGACCTTAAACTAAAACATATCACAATTCAAGATTTATAATCTTAAACAAATAGTTTCCCCTATAGTTTGATCTCCATGACCTTAAACAAGAAAAATCTATAGTCTGGGCTATATAACTCTAAACTAAAAAGCCTAATTTTCTTAGCACAATACTTTAAACCATAACCTTACCCTATGCGATGAACATAAGATGCCTCATATATTAAGTATGAGATGAACATAAATCAACATCCTCATCACATGATGTTAAACTGTTTCCTTACCCATATGAAATGAACATAGGATTCCTTATATAATAAGAATGAGATGAAAAAAAACCAACATACTTAGAACATGACATTAAATTGTAACCTTGCCCTATTTGATGAACATAGAATGACTCATATGACAAATATGGTATGACTTTATATCCTCATTAGAGAGGAATCCAACCTATCAGTGTTAGTATTCTACCAAGTTTCATTTCAGAACTACATGTGGATTGATTCCCATGCCTGATGGGATATGTAGGGACATTGGATTCAGTATCCTGATCCCATCCTTATCACCATCCTATTTTTTGGGGACTCCCTCTAGTCCAAGCCTCGTGACCTTAAAATATGTACAACTGATTTTAGGATTTTCTTGGGTGGTGGAGGGCCTCCTTGGACCCACCTTCACATCGGGGTTTAACTCCTTTTCACCACCAAAACATCCTATATGTTCCTACTCCCCTTTAGGTCTAATAAATATGACCTTAAACTATGTGTATACGACCCTTTTTGTCCCCTAATTTGCATTGTTTTCTTCATCCTTGGTGATTCAGCAAACCAATACTACCTTCTCTTTTTCATCATGTCCTCATTCAAAAGGATTACACCCTACCAACACCAGTACTCTACAACATCACATTCTATAAATACTTATGGCTTGATTCTCATTCCCATGGGATACATAATGATGTTCATATCTCATATCCAAGGTCCACCCCCACCACTAACTCATTTCAAGGTCTTTTCCCCTGATTTCAAGCTTAAACATTGCTTACTAACATGATTATCAAGTGAGTTTGAGCACATGGAAGGATCAATCCTTGGGAACTCAACACCCCCAGGACATTCCCTACTTCCATTTTCACACTTATTGATCCCATCAATTGAGATCCTCATCATCCCTTCAATTTTAATATCCCCCTAACAATAATGGTACCTAGACACACTAGCTCAAATATCATCATGGGTACACGCCTCAGAGGATCCTTGGTAAAAGATGGTGGTTCCTTTGTTTAGAATAAGTTCAATGGTTGATCCCACATTTTTCCTCATCCTTTAGTGGTGCGGATGTGGAACCTGAGTTTCAAACATGGTCTGTAGTTGTTCTCATGAAGTCATACCCCCACTCACTAAGTCACTTTCATGACCTAGTGAAAAGTAAGGGTGTAAAAAAAAGGTATAAATCCAGATAGACCCTCTATGGGCCCCAACAAAAACCTAGTTATGCTCCTTGAACCAATCAATGTAGGAAAATGTAAGAGAAAAATCTTAGCTCCCTTTACCTCACAAGCTCCTCTATGAGGTTCCACTCATTGTGTATCATATCTGTACATACCAATACCCTAACTATATAGGATTTATTTGTGTCAGTTCACATGTCCTGGTCAAAATATGATAAACTATGCTTCAAACATCCTATTCACATGATGTTAAACTATATGCCACATTGTCATCACCATATGACACTAAACTGCATGTTCAACATCCTTACTACCATTTCTCAACATCCAAGATAACACTCCCCTTGGAAGACAAATCTAACCTTTATTTAGGAAAATACACCTTTAATATGTTCTCAAATATATAGTAGCATAATACTAAGAGTGTTGAGCTCCATTAAAATATTCCATCAATTCATCCCCACTCTTTGTGTCCTCCTGGACTTGGATCCCCGTCATATTTCACGTCTAAATGGACCCCCTAATGATAATGGTTCTTGGCCACACTAGATCACCTACCATCTTAGGAACACACTCTGAAAGACTTATGACAACATTTATATAGGTTTTGTGTTTCAAAAATGGTCAATAGCCAATCCTCATTTGTTTTTACCCTTCCTTGGTAAAAAATAGGGGAATATGCGTTTTGAACATGGTCAGTAGTCATCCCCTATTGTCACATCACCCCTTTGTGTTCCAAATCCTAGGCATCTTGACTCGTGCTCTTCATCATCCCCCTTTTTTGGTTCAGGTAGAATTCAACGCCCCTATAATTACCCCATTTTTTCACTAACGCACATTGATAAATAAAATTGGTTGTGCATAGATTCACACTCTTCATTCAAAGTTATCTTTTTCAAGAAACTCCTAATGGACAATAAACAATTTGGACCCTGAGTGTGTTGAAATAGTGGGTGCCCTAGACCCAACTATGCAGTACTTTTGATTACCATATCATATGTATAGTTAGTTATACATGATGTATCATTACCATTATAGTGTATATATTTCTATATCCACTATATAATGGTAATTTCCATATATTAATTGTCATGTCGAGAGGTTATATCAAATTTCATGCTATAATGAGAACCTCAAGATACTATGAAATTAATCTTAAATATATGTTCTATGGTCTATATACATCTTACTAACTGGACACAGTAGATGTTTGATTATCAGTTGTTGGGGGCTCATATGTATAGAGACTTCTTCTCATGAAGTTCGCACTTGGTGATCTCTAGTAGTGAGATCATGAGGACAGACTTGCTAATAGGAACACCACATGTTTTGGGTGTCATTAGTTGTTCCTATCTACGGACGTGTGTATTGGTATCCTGAATTGAGATCATTACCAATGTATACCATTTTATTGTGTACTTTGATGTAAGGAAAAATCCATGGTTTTGAAATCGTGGGGAGGTAGCTTGTGTTGGGTGCGTCGTTGGTGGTATGACTTTGGTTGAATGATCAAGAAAGGATTTTTCGCTTCCACATTTAGGAAGTCGTATATCACCGGTCTGGTTGATCAGGATGGTGCTACCTTCATAATTCTTTGGCCAAATCAATAGAAAGGTAAAATCCATCCGGAATGATCAAAAAATAATAAAGCAAAGAAAGGGTAATAACATAAGTGTTCATCCTGCTTTATGTGATATTTAATGAAAAAGATATTATAGTACATATTCAGTGTCTGTGGGTTGGTTGTCGTTGCTATGACAATCTTTATCTCTTTAGGGGCTATGATGAGTTGCTAGACTCCACTCTTAGAATGTGGATTTTATTCAATACTATCGAGATAAGGGCCTAGAGGGTCACACACAACAGTGTATTCAAGAATCCACCCTATTCAGATGAATAGGAATATTGGACATGGTGGGCCCCACCACGGGGTCCGAGTGTTGTTCAAAGTATCAATCACCGATAATTAAATAAATTCATTATTATTAAAGTTATGAATAATTGAGATTGAATTTATTTAATGTATTTAGAAGTTAAGTAAATATGAGAAAAATATTAATCGAATTAATATTATTTTAATATTCAAGGTTCGTTTAATATTAAGCGGGATAGCGAGTCGAGTTAAATGAATCAATTTTTATAACGTAATATATTTTATATATATTATAAGTATTTGATAAAATAATATATAATATTGATGTAGTTTAGTTCGTCAAAATTATTTATTTAGTGGATGTTGAAATAAACGGGGGTCGGGGAACCGAACTGGGTATTTGGAAACTCAAATATAAATAGAGGTGATGCTCTCTTTCCATATAACTATTCATTCATTTATGGGATGAAAACCCAGAGCCCCTCTCTCCTCCCGCTCTCTAGCGAGAGAGACTCTTGATCCAAGAACTCAAATCAAGATCTTCCTCAAGCATCAAAGGTATCTTGATGAGGTGATCATTGAGACGTCGAAGGCATCGTTGGATCGCCATGCTAGCACGTAGAATTTGACGAATGGTGCTCGTGCAAATTTTAAAAGCACATGTGGATGGTCTAGAGGGATCCTGTTATGGATCCTTCAACCGACGATCGCCGAAGTCGAGTTCAAGTCGACCAGAGCTTCAGATCTAAAACAGGTTTTTTATTCATTTTAATTTTGTGCTCTTTATAATTTATGTGAGATCTTCTGACCTTACCGGGGCTCGGATCATTGGCGACGACAAGTTCTGTCATCCTGTCAATTAAAAATTTAAAATCCTCAGCCCACCGGCTTCCACTGCAGGCCCCGTAACCCTTCAGTGGTATCAGAGGGATCCCGTAGATTTTCTTAGCCTAAAAAAATTATTTTTCATTAAAATTAAGTAGAGGGTATGAATACGTTCTCAACGGTTCAACCTGTGCGCCGATCCAATTTTGAATGATCGAGTTATGACCATTTTAAATTTTCGAATTGAATCAAATTTTCGATTTGATCTCGGGTATTAAATTTTATTGATCCCGATGAACTGATCAAGTTTCGATTAGCATTTACTCATCGTAAATAGTTCAAATGATATGCAAATTATAATTTGAAATTTTTTATAATTTGCATTTTTTTATTATAATAATTCATAATAATTTTAGTATTATAATAATTATTATAATAATATAATAATAATAAATTATTATTTTATTATAATAATTATATTATTATTATATTGAGGCGAATGTGTTACCCTTTGGAAAATAAAAAGGGGAGACTTGGAGAAAAAATAAAAGGTGGGGCAAGTGGGGAGGATACATAGTTTTTTAGGGGGTCTTTAATGGAAAAATCAAAAGTTTTTTTTAAAGAATAAAAAATGATTTTAAATTGAAAAAAATAAGGCTTTAAAGGGCGTCTGCGCGGACCCCCGTGTCTCCTTCCTTGGAACATAACAGCAGGGTGCCGCCTAGCACCAGGCGACCTGTAGCCGGCCGCCGCCCTAGCCCTGTCGCCTTGCCCAGCACCCGACCTCTGTGTCGGCCAGCTCGTGGCCACCACCGCCACCCTCATCCCAGGGGCTACCACCCTGCATCCCCTTCCTCAGCGCAGCATACCAGGGGCAGATGTTCCCCACAGCCAGCGACTTGCGTTGAGCCCGCCGCACCGACTTCCGCCATCGTCACTCCTCCTCGAGATGTCGGACAGACTAGCCAGACTAGATCTTGATCGCCCAGCTCCTCTGTCCAGACCGGAACCACATCCTACCGTCAGCCACTTGCGGTCCCAGCTGCCGCCTCCCGCTCTCGGTCCCAGTTGTCGTCAGCCGCCCCAGGTCCGGCCACCACCGGATCCTGCCTGGAAAAGCAGCACTAGCCTCCGGCCTCCCCTGTCGGCACACCTGAATGCGGCGCACCACCAGAACGAGTCGCGCCGGTAGGACCATGCCCAGATCTAAGCCGCACCAGCCTGATCGCGACACCCCTCCTGGCTGCCGCCCTCCTCCCAACCCGGTCTCGCGACCCCGCCTCTGAGCTCCCTCTTCCCAGCCACTTCCCTCAACTACCGCTGCACGACGCTAGCCGCCACCGGCCTCCTTCAACGCGTCGCACCGCCCACCATCCACCATGCCGGCAAGATCTCGGTCGGCTGAGCGGTTTGGTCATTGCCGGACTGCGGCAGCCCGCTCCTGCCAGCGCTTCCAGCCACCCCCGGTCTTTACCCAGGTATAGGTAACTCATGACAGGTTCTAGATGACCTCCGACCAAATATGGGTGTGGGCCGACCTCCCAACACCGGCATCCCTCAACTTGTTGCGGGTGTGCTCAGGTTCACCGCGACCCGCAACGGGTCAAAGCATGGATTCAGGATTCTTGTTATAATTAAATTAATACAATTAATTAATTTAATTTACTGAATTAAATTAAATTTATTAATATATTAATTATGGTTGAAAGTAATACTTTTCAATACCTGAGGGCATAAATTTATTTAATTTTGCAATTAAATTAAATTAAATTATTTATTTTTGTTATAAAATTAAATTAATTATGGGACCAATAAATAATTAAATTATTTGTATTTATTAACTCATTTAATTTAATTAAATAACCCTCATATTTATTTAATGAAATTTAATTTTATCACGCATTATTTTACCCGCCTACTGGTCTTGAGGACCAACCCGTGAATGTTTTCAATTATTTAATTAATTATTTAACTGCATGCAATGTCTGTAAGTAATTAAATAGATGGTCTGCACATTTTTTTTAAAAGGTTGGGGCCGAATCCTCATTTTATTATTTAAAGCAAAGACCTCTTGAGACTGGGTAGAGGGAGACCCATTACATAGCCCGAACGCCCAAGCCCAAGTGGCCTGAATACTAGGCTTGAAAGCCCATTTTTTTGGCCCAAAGAGCCCCTCGGTGAATAGTGCACATTGTTTTTCTTTTTGGTTAAAATATATAAGGGTCTGCACACCCAACTTTGTCTGGTGTATATTTATACCCTTAGTTCCCCTCACCTGCACACGAGTGTCATTGTACTTCGGACGAAGATAATGAATGACATGGACCCCACCAAGATGATGTTACATGTAGTCTTATCTCTAATAAGTTTCTAAGGATAAATCTAAGCAAGATTTGAATGTGATGATTGCACTCGGTTTGTATAAAAGTGAAAGATAGTTCACAATCTTTCATGACATCCCATTATTATACCTTTTACACCCAGTTACTCTAGTTTTGTTTAAGGATAAAAATGAACGGTATGGAATAAGCGCTTCATTACCTTTAAGGTAACATTATCCAAGTAATAAGAATATTGAAGAAAATATCATCTTTTTTTTCTTATGTCAAATAAATTGAATGACAAGGAGAAAAGGCCTATGTAAAGTTATGCCAAACACACCTTCATAATTTCCTTCAAAGAAAAGAGGTTGGTTATTTAACAGGATATTATTTGCATCACATATTGAAATAAATTTGCGGGAGTTTAAAATGTAATGAACTGAATTGAATCAACAAGAACTCGCTTCTTCTTCATTGTATATTCATTAAATAAAAGTGTTGTTTCTGACATACTTCTTGGGTATTAAATACAATATTCTTTTCACATATATGTATTAAAATATAGTAACCAAGTAAGTAGAGAAACATTACTAGGAGTAAGGTGTCTTCTTCAAGCAGCTGAGAAAGGGTGATTCCTAAGTCAGTAGTGAGAAACAAATAACTTCTATTTTCCAAATGATTGATTCAAATTGAAAATTTTATTGAGTATAACCAAAACATTTATCTCACATGCCATTTGGACATAATGATACATTATTCCAAGTTTTGGAATAAATGTTGTTTGTGGTAACATACTCAAAAAATAGTTCAGTGGTACTTTAATCATTGACAATAAGTGATGAATATATAAATGTAAGACTTTTACCTTGTGGTGGAAAGATAATTCTTTTTCAAGAAAAACTAAAAGTTGAAATCAAGAATATACACAGTATGTTATTTAGCCTTGGCACAACTAAACACCTTGGGTATAATTGATGCATTTAGTGTGAACAAATAAACCTTTAGAAATAAAGGTATG
Organism: Viscum album; assembly: GCA_963277665.1. Taxonomy (NCBI): domain Eukaryota; kingdom Viridiplantae; phylum Streptophyta; class Magnoliopsida; order Santalales; family Viscaceae; genus Viscum; species Viscum album. The sequence goes on along the minus strand of OY728123.1, from coordinate 780,982,743 downwards.
TCACAAGGCTTTTGGAATTTGTTCAACAAGTGAGTGTGAACTATTTCAAAGAAAATATAGTGGTAATGATACTTTATAAGATTCCTTAAGTTATTAAGGAATATACTAGTGAAGTATAAGCATGGTTAGCAGATATGAGTTGCTTCAGGTCGGCATACCGAATAATACCTTGACCAAGCATTCATCAATCATGACAATGTAGCGTGAATCAATTCTTAAACACACATTACCTTATTGAAATCATGACATTGATGTTCATAAGGAGGATTGATAATCATTGATCAACAAACATGTAGCATGGAAAAATTCCTAAATGCATATGTTACACACCAAAGTTATGATGTAAGTGGTATCAATGTTACAACCTGCAGTAACTTTCATCATATTTCAAGACGTTCTTTGAAAATAACGGCATAAACCCATAACCAATATGCCAACTAAAATGAAAAATGGATATCATACGAGTCATAGTATGATGAAAATACATTATTTCATAGGACATGTGTTAAAGATGCAAAGCGTTTGTTAAGGAAAAACAAACAAACATGCATCAAACTAAACACACGATGCATCTATGTAAATATCCTAAAAGTTACTTAGGATATTACGTAAATCCCAAATATATAAAAATTGTAGTCAAGTGATAGAATAAATTTCTATATAAGGGTGCACATCTCTTTTAGAGATAGTGGGAGTAATATTGACTTGGGTTTAGTCAATGCTCGAGATGCACAAATGGTCGACATAGGAACAAGTTTCACAAGTTCATGTGGAAGAGGCATATTCCAGTGATATATACTGCATAGGAAGGATGAAACCATGGTGATGGTTTTATATTCACCGCAGCCGGTAATAAATTATTCATTAAGAATAATAAATCCTATAGGTAATAAGTATATAGAAATTATCTAATATTGAAAAGACAATTAAAAATTCAATAATGGATTACATGTTTCCAAATGCAAAGGGGTTTATAAACTAAATATTGTGGTGGGTATTCAAGTTAGTTGATACATGGATGGTACAAGAGTAGTACCAATAAGTCTATATTGGTAATACTAAGTCGGTATGCCTCAAACCATTAGAATTTTACTTATCATAGCTAACTTTTAAGATCATTATATTGGTCATTGGATATCAGGATCATCTTTCTTTGAAGGTGTTTGTTTGACAAAACCAAAAAGGGATGACGATACCATAAAATGCCAACGTAGGTTGCAAGTTACTGAAATCTAGCCCAGGATTAAAGTAAGCAATAATATCTTAGAACATTCATTTCAAATGAATCTTTTCCATGTGCCTACAAAAGGTTAGTGGGAGTTCCAAAGTTTTCCAAGAGAAATATTTATAACATATGAAAAATAGATTTTGGTCTTACAGTTAGTTAAGACTAGAATAAAAGTAGTTCTCCAGTGATTGACTTAAAGTAGAAACCTAAGTTATAGGGAACTAGATCCATCAAGGTAGATCTAAAAGTTTCTTGGACTTAGTCAATCATATATATTTTGACATTGTATTGAAAGATACAAGTTAGAAAAATTCATGTTAAGAATTGTTGACAATGTCACATGACATAATCTCTCCAAGTTAACATGTTCGGAACATGGTAAGAGATTAACGTGGTGAGTTGATATCCATTCTCTTTAGTGATGAATCAATCACACATGTCATGATATGTACAAGAACAGATATTTCCATCACATACTTTATAGTATGCACATATCATTTGAATCCAGGAGCACTGCAAGTGAAGCAGTCAGAAATATCTAATTGTACTTCATCAAGTACAAAAGATATGTACCTAGTAAGTGGAGAAGTAATGATACTATTTTTAAGATGACACAAACTAGTATTACTTAGATCCATGTGATCTAATACTGCATTTAGGCTAAAGAGATGAGTGATTTAAGCTCATAAAATCCATTTTTAGCCATATCTACAAATAATGAGTATGTTGCAGCTTCTAATGAAGCTAAGAAGCAGTTAAATGAAATGATTTGTTCCAGTTCTTGGAATCACACCTAGTAAGTAAAGTATTACCATAATGTAAGTTATAATATTCTTACTAGCTAAGATGTCAAGTTTTGACGGTGGAAAAAAGAGATATACTTGGGGAAACCATCTCTTCAGAAATTATACTCAAGGATATGAGGTTGTATATAGCAGAATAACCATGTGGCGGAAACATGGGAGACCCAGTAGCTAAAGTCGTTACTCTGTAGAAACACGATCTTCATCGTGTGAGTAGCTAACAAGCATGGTTATCAAGTTATCTCAAGTGAAAGTGGGAGTGTTGAAATAGTGGGTGCCCTAGACCCAACAATGTAGTACTTTTGATTACCATATCATGTGTACAGTTAGTTATACATGATGTATCATTACCATTATAGTGTAGATATTTCTGCATCCACTATATAATGGTAATTTTCATAGATTAATCGTCGTGTCGAGAGGTTGTAACATATCCTGGGCTATAATGAGAACCTAGAGATACTATGACATTAATCATAAATATATGTTCTATGTTCTAGATACATCTTTCTGACTGGACATAGTATATGTTTGACTATCAGGTGCCAGAGGCTCAAAAGCATTGAGACTTCTTCTCATGAAGTTTTCACTTAGTGATCTCTAGTAGTGAGATCCTAAGGACAGACCCACTAATAGGAACACCACATGTTTTGGATGTCATTGGTTGTTCCTATCTACAGACATGTGTATTGGTCTCCTGACTTGAGATCATTACCAATGTATACCATTTGATTGCGTACTTTGATGCAAGGTAAAAACCATGGTTTTGAAATCATGGTGAGGTATCTTGTGTTGGGTGTATTGTTGGTGGTAGGACTTTGGTTTAATGATCAAGAAAGGATTTGTCACTTTCACATTTAAGAAGTTGTATATCTCAGACCTGGTTGATCAGGATGGTGCTGCCTTCATAAGTATTTGGCCAAAGCAGTAGAAAGGTAAAATATATCCAGATAAATCAACAAATAATAATGTAAATAAATGAATATGACACAAGTGTTCATCCTTCCTTATGAGATATTTAATGACAAAGAGATTATATTACATAGTCAGTGTTCATAGGTTGGTTGTTGTTGCTATAAAAATCCTTATCTCTTTAGGGTCCATGATGGGTTGCTAGACTCCGCTCTTGGTCTGTGGATTTTATTCACTACTATCATGATAAGGGACTAGAGGGTCACATACAATAGCGTATTCAAGAATATTCCCTATTTAGGTGAATAGGATTATTGGACATGGTGGGCCCCACCATGGGGTCTGAGTGCTGTCCAAAATATCGATCACCGATAATTTAAAAAAATCATTATTATTCAAGTTATGAATAATTGGGATTGAATTTATTTAATATATTTAAAAGTTAAGTAAATACGAGAAAAATATTAATCGAATGAATATTATTTTAATATTCAAGGTTCATTTAATATCAAGAGGGATAGAGAGTTGAGTTAAATGGCTTAGTTTTTATCACGTAATATATTTTATATATATTACAAGAATGTGATAAAATAATAAATAATATTGACGCAGTTTAGTTCATCAAAATTATTTATTTAGTGGACTTCGAAATAAACGGGGGCCAGGGAACCCAACTGGGTATTTGGAAACTCTACTATAAATAGAGGTGGGGCTCTCTTTCCATGTAGCTATTCATTAATTTATGGAATGAAAAACTAGAGCCTCTCTCTCCTCCCACTGTCTAGAGAGAGACTCTTGATCCAAGAAATCGAATCAATATCTTCCTAAAGCATCGAAGGTAACTCTATGCGGTGATCATCGGGATGTTGAAGGCATCGTTGGATCACTGCACTAGCACCAGGAATTCAACAAACGGTTCTCCTGTAGATTTTAGAAGTGCGTGTGGATGATCTAGTGGGATCCTACTATGGATCCTTCAAGCGATGATCATCGAAAAAAATTTGTAGTCGACCACGACTTCAAATCGGAAATAGGTATGTTATTTATTTTAATTTTGTGCTCTTTATAATTTATGCAATATCCTCATACCTTATTGGGGCTCAGATCATTGGCGATGACAAGTTTCATCATCCCATCAATGTAAAATTTAAAATCTCTGGCCCATCGGCTTCCACTTCGGGCCTCGAAACCTTTCAGAGTGGTCAGAATCTGTATAGAATTATCATATAAAGGAGAAATATTCTATTTTCCCTTGTTTCCCACACTGATCATGACTTCTGTAGTCTTAGGGATTTATCATTTATTTTTTTTTCGATAATATGATTAGAGATGCAGTAAAAAAACGTGTTTAAGCGCATAATGGATTTAAAGCAAGAAAATTTCAAAATTTTGGGAGGTTCAACCACATGTATGGGACTCTCCTTTATTTTAACCAAACCAGTGCTCTCTAGGGATCTTCCTTAGAAACTAATCCATCTATCCCAGCCAGCCTCTAGAAAGTGGCTTCTAGAACTTTTTATACCCTATCAAGCTATGATGATTCCTCCTTGACCACTGGGCAAACCTCATCAACTCTAATTCTTACTCGACCATACTCAACTTGGAACCCAACCATCATTAATGATTCCTATACTATCATAGCCTTATTCACTAAAAATTGGACTCTTAATGGGCTAATAATCTCTACTTGAGTGTTGATAATGGTTATGTTCCCATAGGATTTCTCTTCCAGCCATGTATGTTCTTTTTTGGTTGCCTAGATTTTCTTGGTGCCATCATATTTTTCCTTATTCTAGTAAATTTTGAACTTGGGTATTTCAACATGCACCCAATCGATAAGATAATATTGAGAAAATGCATGGAGGGTACATGTACTCACCCATTCTGTGCCTAGGTTCAGTATCCAGTGATAGAAAGATCCCATCCATCTCACTATATCCAAATCCATAGTGTGAGTGATTAATTTTTACACGCTTATCTACACCCAACACTAAAAAAATTCTATTCAACTTAGAAACATCAAATATAGAATCTTAAAATTCTTCAAGTGGAACTGTTTCACACTCCATGAAATCCATGAGAATAATGCTAGTAGGGTCCTCTTTTAGAATCCTCTCAAACATACTAGGATATATATTAAGAGGATAGTTGTTATAGTTTGACTCTTCACTAGTGGAGACATCTTCACCTACTTCAAGTTCGGCCTCCCACACATTTTTATCCTTGACTGTATTAGGTTGACATATTGGTATTGAACTTGGATCACCCTAAATGGTTTACTCCCCAAGGGTTGGCTCAATTTTTGGGAGAGGCACCCCAACTTCCCCAGCTGCATTGTTTTTCTAGGAACACACACTCATGAGAACTATTTCAAATGGAAGCATTTCATAATGTTTTACCAATGAAAAAAAGCCTATCCAACAATATTTTTTTAGGAAAAAAGTGATTACAATAGGTGAGGGTTTGTAAAACATATTTACCTTAATCCTTGAAGGGGTATTCCACCATTGGGGACCCTTGAAACCAGTTAACACCACAATGTTCAGCATTGGACCACTCCATACTACCTGGTTGGAAGCTACATGAAAAAAACATGTTAATGTGATGAACCCCATAAAGGTTTTAGAAAAATTAGAATTATTGAGAATTGATCGCCAGTCTCACTCCAAGATGTGAGGATTTAAATAATTAGTCAACTTGGGTAATCTAACTCATTGGGAGTAGGAGCCACTATTGGAATGTAAGGGCGTGGTCCCCCATAGATGACTAGGAAGGATAAGGAGTCAGAAACCTCCCCATCAATACCCTCTATAAAAACCTCTCCCTCTCGGACTTCTAGAGAAAACCATGATGTGGGATCCTCGAACTTTGCAGAGGCACTCTTAACCCACTCAATAGAGGCCTCCTGGGTCTCCCCTATCACTTCATGCATTGGAAAAAATCTCTGGTTAGAACCTTTAAAAAGAATGAAAGGTTATAGAATGTTAGAAAGTTAACAAAAAAACTTACCACACCAAATAAGAGTTTTTTCAGCTTGTCCCTCTTTGTAGTGACCTCTCTTATATCTTAAGAGATTTCCTAGCTAGTAGTGGAGACCCAAGACCCCTCGTCATCAGAGCCCTATGTTTTATCTCTAAGGGAAGATACATAAAGATATGACATTTCAGTGGATAATGTTTCATTAGGGTTCCACCCAAACATCGCTTGTATATGGTAGGTGGTAGGCCTTAACACCCAATGTTAGTGTATGAAAAAATCCATCTCTGTCAGATATAAAAATATCTCATGGAATCCCATGCAATTTTTGATCATGGAAATACCAACTTCATGTAGCTCAAGCACATCCTGGGTGAGCCTCCACCATAGTTTCTCTACTTCCAAGTATATACTCAACATTCCCCATGCTACCCAAAATGTGGGATAGGTTACATCACTTTATAGATATAATAGATAGCATAGATTCTTCCCTGGAACCTCCTTGGCTCATCCCAGCCCAAGAACTCTCATCTTTCTCTAGTGGTTGATTATATAGGATACCCACACCACTAGGGGTGGGGGGGAAGGACCCCATAACACCCTAAGAGGGGAGGTGTAAATCATAGTGTCAAATTTTTCTTTTTAAAGTTGTGTATCTTGTTCCCATGTTGGTAGGAACTTGTTAAATATATCAGTCAAATGAAATTAAGGAGATGACACAACAATTTTACTTGGTTCACCACAAAGGGCTACGTCCAAGGAGCATATGCCAACAGTGTGTCAGACGTACCTAAATCCACTAATCTTCACCAGTTGTGGAGTACAAGAGTTTAGTCATAGTCACTCTATTCCAGGCACAATGCCCTTATAAAAGTTCAGGGATAGCTCCCCACTTACCTCAAAACACTTCTGTAAACTCCCCCTAACTCACTACTATGAGAGAGGTCTAACTCTGTTTATCGACTTGAAGGTCACTTAAATAGATTGGAATTGATGTGTTTATCTCTGTCCAACATGAGACACTTCTTGAATAAAAGACCTGAGTAAATTCTCACCGAAATCCATGACCACTCAACAATGATACTCAAAACAAACCTTCGCAAAGTCCCTTCACAAAGCTCAACCCTTTGCAGAGCACTCTACCTTGTAGAGAACAACCCTTAACAGATCTCACTGACTCACAGAGCAACCTAATTCATGAAGCTCATTGAGCCAATGCAGAATACCCCATCTTTTCGAATATATCATGACTTAGAAGCATTAGCATAATTCAAGACTTTAAAAGTATCCTCGTAATGCTCAAGCTCACATAGAACAATCTGCTTCATGGATCACACCTTGCTTCATGAAGTCGAAGCGATCCCAGATTTTATCTCTTCAAAATCATCTAGAATGAAGAGGGGTGGCCTCTTATTTATTGGAATAGTCGAAAATGGTTCTCTGCTTCTTTAGGAGTAAAATTCAGATCGGTCAAAATGTCTCTGTGACGCTTTCTCCATCTCGAAAATCTCTGCTGAAATTTCCGGTTCGTAGAGCCCATCGTAACCACAAAGAAACACCATCTCAAATCACAAAGCTTCATTTCTTCAAAATCATCATGCCAATCTTCATAAAAACCATTCCTTTTCTATATAAATGAAATGTTGATTCTATAAGAATACCTTTCACGAAGCTCAAAGATCAAACTCTCATAATCGCAGAGCACACCATCTTAGTTCTTTAAATATTTATGAAATAAAAATCAAGAATCCCATCTTTGTGAAACTCCTTCCTTTTCTATATTTCCATAAGGCCTCTAAGAAGAACCAATTTTCACAATTCTTTCCATTCCCCAAATTTTGGACCCAAATATTTGGCAGACACTGGGAAATGAAATCACCTTCAAAACTGCTTCTGGTTTGAACTGTATGAACCCTTCCCTAAAAATATCCTAGATCATCCATGAGAGGAATTCTAAAAAACACAAACCATGCTCATTTTTCAGAAAAGAACAACCTTGGTTCCAACAATCTCCCCCTTTGGGTTTGTTGTAAATCTCCAGATAAAATCAATAGAGAACCATCCACTATCAACATCTGATACACAAGTATAAACTCATCCAACACTCCAAGTCTACATGAGAAATTCTCATTGTAGAAAACAAGAGGGGGGACATGAATTGAGTTATCATTCATCTCTTTTCTCCCCTATAGTTGTATTTATGAGGTTTTCTATTCTCTATCTATCCTATATTAGAAATAAACAGAACACTCTCCATTGAATTTATCCATTCTCCTCTCATTGGAAATAAACCCAATGAACTGAATCTTGACTTGTAGAGTAAAAACATTCTCTCCCTGGATCCTATCTCCCCTATATACCTACATCATTTACACAAACGGATTAAAACAGTTAAAACAACTAGGGAGAGGGGAATCTCATAAAATTCTTATGCACTGGGAGTTGGCTAAACATTGAAGTTCAACTGATGTTTCTCAAACACAGTCTTTGATAGTGGATTGGTCATAATGTCAGCCACTTACTCATCAGTTCCCACACGGTTCATTTTGATCATGCCTTGTTCAACTTTTTACTTTATAAAGTGATATATGATCTCAATATGTTTTGTATGAGAATGCTGAGTAGGATTCTTTGTAAGATCAATTGCTCTCTTATTATCATAGTAAATCACCATTGGTTGTTTCACCTCATTACCTATGTCAGTCAGTTGCTGCTTCATCCAACGTAACTAAGTGCCCACCTTGGTAGTAGATATATATTCAGATTTAGAAGTACCAAGATAAGTACTTTATTGTTTCTTTCTTAACCATCCCACACATTTCTTACCAATATAGAATGATCCACCATTGGTAGACTTTCTGTCCACAACATCTCCAGCTCATTCAACATCAAAAAATGCTGATAGTTCACTCTCTCTTCCTACAACAAAGTATTATCCATAATTATGAGTACCTTGAATGTACCTCATGATTATTTTCACTACCCCCATATGCTATTCCTTCGAATTACTCTGAAAGCGGGTCATAAGGAAAGTTGCAAAGACAATATATGGCCATGTCGTCATCAGGTATAAGATACTTCCAATGATTCTTCTGTACATGGTTGGATCCACATAAGTCTCTTCCTCATGCTCATTGAGCTTTGTTCCAACCATAATCGGACTCAAAATTTGTTTGGAATCATGCATATGGAATTTCTTCAACAGCTCTCTGGCATACTTTTCCTGAGAGATGAAAGTGTAATCCTTCTTCTGAATCACCAGAAACCCTAAAAGTACGTGTGTTTTCCAATCATGGAAATTTCAAATTCTGATTTCATGTGATTGGTAAATTCATCCACTGATCCATGCCTACTTCCACAAAAAATAATATCATCCACATATACCAATACCATGAACTGATTCTTTTGAGAATTATTCACATAGAGATTGTGATCCAATCCTCCTATTTTAAATTAAATCTTTCTCATATAAGAGTCCAACCGAGATTACCATTCTTGTGGTGCATGTTTCAATCCATAGAGATCTTTGTTTAATTTTAAAAGCTTCAATTCATCATTGTCAAGAAAGAACCCCATGGGTTGTTCGATGTAGACTTCTTCTTCCAAAACTCCATTTAATAATGCTGTCTTGACATCCATTTGATAAACTTTATAACCTCTATGGATTTCCATGGAAAGAAATAATCTGATTGACTCTAGTATTTCTACTGGAGAAAATGCCTCTTAAACATCAATGCCTTTAATTTTTGTGTATCTCTTAAAAACCAAGCGCGCTTTGTTTTTTATCACATTTCTATGCTCATAAAACTTTTTCTTGAAGATAAACTTCATACCTATCACGTTGTGACCTTTGAGTATCTTGACTAGCTCCCATGTTTGATTCTTGTCAATCTGATCTAACTTTTCATTTATGTCTTTCACCCATGATTAATCCTTTTCAGCTTTGTCAAATGAGGATGGATCCACAATTTATAGAAATAAAGATTGTGTATTATTCCTCATTCTCCTTGTCTATGTGGGTATAGTCCAATCTCTAATAATGATGGATTGATCAATTTCTGATCATCGATTCCTCCTTTGATATTAAACTGAATTATCTACAACCATTTTTTCCTCTTTAGATTCTTCTTTTGAGTCAATATCATGGTGCGACTCCTGAGAGTTTTGTACACCTTCCTCTATTTCTATATTTACATTTTCTCCATGTTCACCTTCTTCCTCATCTTCTATCACATCATCATATGAATTCCTTGAAGCACTTGAGGTTTTCTCTTCAATGATCTAAACATCACTACTTTCCAAAATCCTTCCCAATAACTTGTTGAAATGATTTTAGTCTTTACTATTGATTGAGTATCCAAGGAAAATTCCTTCTTCTACATTGTCACCATACTTCCCCTGATTTCCTTCTTTGTTTCTAATGAAAAATTTACTTCCAAAAAATGAAAGTAATTCAAATAGGGATTCCTTCCATGAAATAATTCATATGGTGTCTTCATCTCACCCATATAAAGTCCTGTTCAATTTTGAATATACACTGCAGCTTGAACGACCTCTTTCCAGTAATTTCGACGAATAAGACTCTTAATCAGAATAGTTTTGGCCATGTTGTTTACCTGTTGATTCTTGCGCTCAAAAAATCCATTTTATTATGGAGTTCTCACAACTTCCACCTCAAGTTGTATCCCATGCTTCTCTAGGTAATTTTCAAATTCAATGGACATGTATTACCCTCCATTGTCAGACCACAGGACTTTGATCTTCTATACAGTATCATTTTCGGTGATTCATTGTTAGGTTTTCATGAAATAAAGCACTTGCTGCTTCCTGTGTATAATGACCACACATGTCATTCTACTGTAATCATCTATGAAAAGAACAAAATACCTTTCTCCATGTGTTCCATAAACATTTATCAGGCCACATACATCTGTATGGATTAGGTCAAGTAGATTTGATTATCTTTTCTTCTATGGCTGTTAGGAACTACAGACCAGTTTCCCTTTCATGCAAGCATCATAGGTCTTTTCTCATTCATGATTCAGATTAGGGATATCCATGACTATATTCAGCTTAGATATCTTTTCCATGTCTTTCTGATTGATGTGCCCCAATATCCGATGCCAAAGGTTATTTTCTTCTTCAATAGTCATGTAGCCAATGTTTTCTTTACTATCAACCTGATACAGGTTTCCTCCTATTCTATATCCTTTTAAAAGTGAATTTCCTATCTTTCCCTTAATAGTGCACCCTTTCTTATTAAAATTAACTATTACTCCTAAGTCACAGAGTTGACTTATGCTGAGGAGATTATGACATAGACCATCCACATAAAGGACTTCTGTTTTCTTTATCTCTCCATGATCTAGATTAGTACTTCCACTGCCTTTGATTTTCAGAGCTCAATCATTACTAAATTGTACTGTTCCATCAACCCTCCTCTTGAAATTCATTTACAAGTCTGCATTACCTATCATATGAGATGAAAAACCACTATCAAGAATCCAAATGCTATTGATTTTTGTTGCTTTTAGGGATTCCTCTTCATGGTTGGATTTCTCAATTTTCTTCTTTTCTTTCCATGAGACATTGGATTGAGTGTAGGAAACTGATGGCCTTTTAATTCTCTATTTCGTGTACATGGGTTCTTCATAGTCAAAATCTTCTTCTAGAGGAGAAAACCTATTTGAAAGAGAAAAAATGTCTGATTAATGAGCTTTGGCTTGTCTCCGACTTCAGTATGAGGTGTCAATGTCACTCCTCTTCCTGCAATAAATGGCTTTATGGCCAAAGATAGAGCAACAAAAACAGTATCCATAGAAATTGTTTCTTCTGTAAGTAGTATGATATAAATTTCTTCTCATATAATGAAATCCTAGCTCTACCCCATTTAGATATCTCCTTTACTCTTTGAAATATGACATAGTATGACCTAGATATCCACAGAACTAACACTTCATGAGAGAAAATGTCTTCTCACTTCTATTTTTCCTCATGCCTTCTTCCTTGGGAATTTTTTTTGACTACCTGTTATTCAAGGAAGCTCGAGGATAGTCTTTTGTTCTCCTTTCATTTTGATTTAAGGGTCTCCTTTTTAGCGCTTCTTGTGATTTTACAACATGATCAACTTTCAACTTGCCTTTATTCTAGTACACTTTATTTGTAGAATTTAATGTTTTAGCATTACAACTGATTCCATGGTTTCCCATGTGTATGGGTCTTTGATCACTCAAAATCATTTCAACTCCATCAGACCCTTGTTTTTATCTCTCCAACAGCTCAGCATCCGAAAACCTACCAAATTGTATTTTTTTGCTTCTTTTTAACTTGATTCACTTTTGAGCATACTCCTAAGAGTAAAAAATTCTTCTTCGAGTCCCACAACATTTTTGGACTTTTCATCTAGTCTCAAGGTAAGGTCATTGATGACCTTTTCCTATTCTTAGATTCTGAGCTTTAGTTCCACTACATCATCTATTCTTTCAAGGATTGCTGACTGTACTTTCACTAGTTCTTCCAGTCGTTCAATTTTATCTTCAAGCTGATCAACATATTCTAATGATTCTTCCACCATTTCTTTCCACTTATTGCATCTCTTACACTTATTCTCAATCTTAACAAAAGATTCCTTAAGTTGTAAATTGGGATCGAAATTAGTTTTCAACTGGTTATCTCTAGATTTATCTATCGACGGTTCTAACTTTTCAATGGTATCCATCATGGAAGCATGGTTTCCAGTCTTAAATTCTGGTTTTTCTTCTTCACAGAATTCATTATCATCATCTTCCTCTTCATAGATAAAAATATTCTTTTGTACTTTCTTTATATATTTGAATTCTCCCTTTTTGAAAACCATTTTTTAGGCTTCTTAATGTGTTCACCTTCACTTTCTTCATCTTAGAACCTTTTTTTATCACTGAGATGCAATGTTCCCAACTTTTCCACAACAAAAGCAATAGGTAACTTCCCTTTAAATTTCCCTTTTCCCTTTTGGAACTTCTTGTAAATGAGAGAAAGAATTTATTTTTCCTCATCGTATTTACCACTACTATATTTTGAAATTTTCAGATTTTTCCATGTCTTTGAATTCCATTTCCTTGCTCACTCGAGTCATAGAATCTTATAGCTTGACTCTCATTTCATATGCCACTAGGCTGCTCAGCAGATCATCCAGAGAAAGTTTTGAAATATCTCTTTCCTCAAGGGATGAAACATTTTCATTTTACAAGGGTGGAAGTCTTCTCAATATTTTATTTAAAATATTAACATCTTTGATTTCATCGCCTAGACATCAAATTGCTTTAACCACTTCAGTAATTCGATTGAAGAAGGGGTATTCATTCTAATCAGGATGTATCTTTAAATCATCAAACCTATTATGCAGGACTTATAGTTTTTACTCCTACACTTTTCTATCTCCTTCATAAATATTTTCACATTTATCCCACATGGAATTTGCTGAGGTTCATCTCATCACCTTTTGATAAAACAGATTAGAAAGGGATGTGGTGAGATCATTCCACGATTTAGAATTTGTATCAAGAATTTTCCTATCTGCATCAGTCATAGCCAGCTTTATTTGATCAGTAACTTGTATTCCTTGCACAGTAGAAAATAGGACTTCCATTCCAAGTGATCTTAGATGAGATCTCATTATGTTCTTCTAGATCTAAAAATTACTTCCATCAAAGAGGGGGACTCCCTTGACATTGGACGAATTCTCCACGACATTATAAGACGAATCAAACACCAGTAACCTCCCTCTGATACCACTTCAAGGACCCCAAAACACCCTAAGAGGGGAGGGTAGATTAGGGTGTAAAATTTTTCTTTTTAAAGTTGTGGATCTTGTTCCCATGTTGGTAGGGACTTGTTAAATCTATCAGTCGAACGAAAGAAAGGATATGACACATCACTTTTACTTGGTTCACTACAGAGGGCTACATCCAAGGATCATACACCAACAATGTGTCAGTCATACCTAAATCCACTAATCTTCACCAGTTGTGGAGTACAATATTTTGGTAACAGTCACTCTGTTCCAGGCACACTACCTTTACAAAAGTTCAGGGATAGATCAATACTTCCCTAGGAACACTTTCATAAACTCCCCTAACTCACTAATATGAGAAAGGTCTAACTCAGTTTATCAAATTGAAGGTTTCTTCAATAGATTGGCATTGAAGTGTTTGTCTCTGTCCAGTATGAGACACTGCTGGAATCAAAGACCCGAGTAGATGCTCACCAAATTCCCTAACCACTTAACACTGATACTTTTCAAAGCCCCTTCACAAAGCTCAACCCTTTTTAGATTACTCTAACTTGTAGAGCACAACCCTTTGCGGAGCTCACTAACTTGCAGATCAACCTACTTCATGAAGCTCACTGAGCTAATGCGGAACACCTTATCTTCACAAATCTCTCCTGACATAGAAACATTGACATAATTAAAGACTTTAAAAGTATCTTCATGAAGTTCAAGATTAAATAGAACAATATGATTCATGAAGCACCCCTTTATTCGTGAAGTTAAAGTGATACCAGATTTTCTCTCTTCAAAATCATCTAGAATGAAGAAGGGTGGCCTCTTATTTATAGGCATGGTCGACCGTGGAGCTCTTCTTCTTCAGGCGCAAAATCCAAATCGTTCAAAACGTCTCTGCGGTGCTTCCTCCATCTTGAAAATCTCCGCTGAAATTTCCAGTTCGCTGAGCTCGTCATAACTATAGAGAAACACCATCTCAAATCGCAGAGCTTCATTTCTTCAAAATCCTCCTTCTAGTCTTTGTGAAAACTATTCCTTTTCTATATAAATGAAATGATGATTCTAAAAGAATACCTTTCATGAAGATCAAAGATCAAACTCTCATAATCACAGAGAAAACCCTCTCAGTTATTTAAATCTTTGTGAAACAAAAATCAAGAATCCCATCTCTACAAAACACCTAACTTTGACATATTTCTATAAGGCATCAAAGAAGAACCAATTTTTGAAATTCTTTCCATTCTCCAAATTTTGGACCCAAAAATTTGGAAAAGATTGGGAAATGACATCACCTTCAAAACTGCTTTAGAATTGAACTATATGACCCCTTCCCTTGTAATCTACCAGACCATCCATTAGAGGAATGACGACAAACACAAACCATGCATCTTTTTCAGTAAAGAACAACCTTGGTTCCAACAGGGGGTGCAGTCGAACCCTAATATTCTCTCACTATTACTCTGAGTTAATCCCTTTATTCCTACAAGTAACTTCAAAGAGCATCTCTTCTATCACCCTACTACTCTTTCTGCTCACAATACGGCAAAATCCACCTCATGTGCTGATGTAGGATTGCACCTAGGTATGCTGCTACCCAATTGCCGGCAAAATTTTGAGAGAGTTAGGAATTGATATAGGTTGGTGGTATCATTATAAACTCCCCTATGAGTTTGGTCATGAATGTATACCAAAGTTGAAAAAGGATACAAAGATGCCTTTCTTTATGGATCCTTATGTAGAATTGATTTTTTGGCTTTTGAATGCATCTGAATTATTAGGAAAACTGAGATGGAGTGTGATATTCACAATAGATTTTTTTCATCTATCCTTGAAACCAACACTCCACCTAAGAAGTCCTAGAGGTACTCTCGATGCTCCAACATCCCCTCTTTATTATGAACCATATCTCTAAAATGGTTCTGGAACATATGGAAATTTAAATCCCCATGCTTTTCAATGCTGAACACAACCCCTTCTTCATTAAAATTTATAGGTATAACCCAAAAAATATTTAGGAGTGAAGGCCTCAAGCCAACATTTGGTGGATTAATGGCATTTTGGAACTCATAACCCATGTTCCATGACCCATCCGGGATGGAACTATAATGGGCCACATATTCATTTGGACATGATACCCATCAAAACACACCTGAGTTGGATGTAGTGTTGATCCATCATTGATACTCCCAAATTCACCTAGTTTCTAGAATCTATCATAGTTTCCACCACCAACATCCTGGGATGTAGTCCCATACAATAATACCTAATGAGTATCCTCCAATCACTCAATAAGTTGTCTATAAATTCTATAGATACGACCAATAGATTCTAGTCCTTCATACTATAGCCACATTCCTTGTAGTGATCTTACCCCAGAATCATGCAGTATGACCCCATACTTCTCCTCTTCCATGCCACTGGACATTGGTTTGGCCACCCTAGAATATTTACAACTATACATTTAGGAACATTCCCATCCAAGTATTGAAGGTGATGTCTGGACGGAAAAGAGGGCGATGCATCAAGACCTTGGTCATGCCATCCAAAAGAACTTGTGCTACAATGGGGGTCTACTCTCTGTCCCTCTAGGCATTGGGCACTGGAAGGAATTATTCATACTATTCTCCCATAAGTGGGATTCACCCAATCAAATAAATTTCCCATATACTAATCCCCACATCCCCATTATGAAGGTGGAAGGTGTTTTTGTTTGGGGACCATCGGCTGATAAGCTCCAGCAGCAGCTCTTGTTAACGGTATACATGGAATTGGGATGTCTTCACTACCACATATAAAAAAATATTTCATATCTCAACCTCATATTCTTTACATTTCAAGCATACATAGTACTCCAACATCCATTCCTTGGTGAAGTTTCCCTTAGAAAATAGGTCCTAGTCTTTATACCAATCCACGTTATTATTCCAAATATTAGCCTCAATAATGCTTGTATAGTGGGAAAGGAACTCCTAATCTACTAGTTTCTCCCATGTCATTGTCATCATCCTTCCATTGAGGGTGTATACTGCAATATAATTATTCTCTTTGAACAAGTGACCAGTAATAGTAATATTCTAACTGTTTTGTTCTTCGTGATGATCAAGCCAAAACAATGGTTTGTTGATTTCGATGGTCTAGATAGCCACATTATCCTGGAGCCCAAATTTATACAATGGTAGCCTATTTCTCAACAAGTAGACACTCTAAGACTCCATTATAAGACTAATTAGATCAGTGTTCTCATAGAAAAATCTATTGGAATAATGGATTTTAGGGTTCTCATCCATTTTTTCCCTTTAGGAAGTAGTGGTAGAAACAATAATAGCTTGGTCATCAGGGTTGGCCATTTCGGAGATATTTGAAGAAGATGCAAACATTGGTTCACCCAACATGGTGTTTTTCTTGAAAAAGGTAAAAAATCCTAAAACTTATGATTACTTCATGAAAAATAATGGGTTGATCATGCAAGTAAAGTCATGTAAAAAGTATTGTGCAAACAACATAGATTAAATCTTGGGAGTTTGCAAAAAGTTTAGAGTTTTTTGCATGATAGGTAGCTTGTTGAGAATGAAAGTTTGGTGAATATAAAAGGGTCCACCTCACCATATTTATCAGCATAGTTTCCCTGGGTTTCATGCACATGAAATTAAGTTACATTACCTGACCTAAAATTTGTGTAACACAAAATAGATCGACCCTATACTCTATAATATTCCCTCAGAACTCACCCCCCCTCGGTCCCCCAACAGTTCCAGTTCTAAGGTAGTATTTTTTGAACCAAAAACAAGTATTTATCCATGAAAGGTTAGTTTTCCCTAAAAAATAAGACTGATCTAGACCAAAGGGCCATTCCAAAACCAATGAATCAGGTGCATAAAACATTCATGGTTTGCGTGCAATTTTCACATCACGTGTGCTAACCATTTTCATGAAAAAGAAGGTGTTTAAGATTATTGTTTCATTGGTTTTCTAGGAGACCCAAAACAAATGAAAATTCATTTGTTCACAAAATTATCCTCTTGCATGCAGTACCAACATTTTCATGCCATAACCCTTTTCATGAGAAAGTTGATGAGAAACTATCGGATTGCGCGGCCATAAAGGAAAGGGGCACATGCAACCACTATGTGTGACCTAAAAGGGTTGCATTCCACTAGCCACCCATTTCATCTATAATTAGAACCTCACCCCCTCACCTTAGGGGGATATCTATGGAAGAAAAATCATTAGGTCTCTCTCTTACAAACCCCTCTTTTGTGACATCACACAAACCCAAATTTTATGGATTTTCAAAGGTAGAGAACTATGAAATTGACCTCCCTTGGCCCCCAATGTGTCTTGAGTTGTGACTGATAATTCCTCATGAAACTTCCCTTAAGGATATTTGGGTTTTTATGAGAGAATATGACTTCATGCATCCTTAAGTAGTGTGTGACCTCAGAAGTTATGCATGCCTATACCTATAGGATTAATGTAGTGGCCTTGTGCTAGAGACCATGAATCATGCAACCCCATTTTCATGTATTATAATAAAGTTGTGTGTAACAACCTTCGGGTCCCTAAACTAATTCCTCCTATCACCTAACAATGTTTCACACAATTTGAGTGCCTAGGTTCACTCTACCCATTTGAACCGGCTCATCCTAACCCCAAATCCTTATCTGACGGGTACCATCTACTTGTGTTTCCACCCCTTTTTCATCAAACAAGGTCTAAACCATTACCTTTCCCTTTTATCATAATCATTGGAACCATAATTACTCTTGATCCTAGGAATAGGAACCCTAACATCGGGATCCCTGATTGTGACTCTTCCATGGCAGCGTTTATTCCATGCCCCACCTAGAGGTGCATGAGTAGTAGATGGGTAAGCCCTAAATGTGGAATCATCAAGGGAAACTTTAGACCTTTCCTACTAGAGAGTACTTTTTCTAGTTCTTCCTATCCCACTTTGAAATGGTCTCCCTGCATGTACCCACCAACATCTGAGCTACATGACGTAAAACTATATTGCCTGACATCCTGTTCGTATAACACTAAACTATATAAAAACATCCTCATAACATGATATTGAACTATAGTCTTATATTTTGTGATAAATACAAGATTCCCCATGCATGAATATCATGGGATGACCCCACACCTCTTACCCTTTTGATGAACACAAGATGGCCCATGTACGATCATCATGGGATGCCACCTTCTCCGTCACTATGGGATGATCTTCCTACTTCGGGTAACTTCCTTGTGTAACCCCCAAACCATCCCTCATTTATGATCCATCCATAATGAGATCATCCTTACAACAAGATGTTAAAATACTTAGAATGTTCCTACCATAGGATGTTAAACTGGGGCATCGAACTATGCGTGTTTTGATCCCTGTTTCCCAACAGGGTATGTAGGACACCTCCATGAGGTTCAATATCGACATCTAAATATACATGGGGTACCTCCATGAGGTTCAATCCCAAAACCCCCAAGAATACCATAAAACCCCAAAGTGTGAAATATTACCTTATGGTGACACACTTAACTAAACCCCAATGTAAAAAATCTTCCATTATGGGGACACACTTAACCAAATATTAATTTAAAAATCTTCCCCCTTTGGGACACACTCAACCAAATATCAAGTGTGAAATATTCCCCATGGGGACACACTAAACCAAGCCCTTAAGTGTGAAATCTTCCCTCCTGGGGGCACACTTAACCACCAACTTGTCCCCATAAGTAATTAAATCTGTGGCCCATATAAACAGAATCTATAACCCATAAAATAAACATGGTATGCCTATGGTAAAATGACTCAGATTCCTTTGGTAAAAAGACTCATATGCCTATTAATTTGGCATCATCTGCCCCATTTACGACACAGGATGCCTTTGGGTTTTCACCTAAGATGCCTCATGCATGATATTCTCTCCAATAAATGAATTATTTTCATATTCCCAACTTACACAATGTCTAGAGATGCCTAGTAATTCCCAAAATTACTGTCTAGTCTGATTGAAGGTTTCTTCCCTGTCGATACTGAACCATAAAAATTAACTAGAGTCCACCTCGAGATGGTTCTTAGAATGAGTTTCATGAACATGAATCAAATCTATAATGGAAACTTAGAATATGCAATGATCTCTAATGAGGAATCCATGGAAGGAGTAACAGACATCTCATCACATTATTTTGATCAAGGAAATGATGTCACCAACCCTAGTAATGGAAGTAATCCACCTTTGTAAATCCGAAATGTAGGGTAAGAAAAGCACATCATCACTAAAATACAAAGCCCCATCAGAAAGTGTCAGAAATAGTCATTTTTCTCAACAAAATGATATTTTCCGCAAAAAAACTCCTAATAACACCAAGAATATATAAATGAATAAATAAAACTCAAAAATATCACATGAAAGTGGCCCATTTGGTGTCACAATTCTCCCCACAATTCCACTTTATGCCACTAAAAAGTCCTCATGAATATAGACTATAAAATAGGTGAAGCCACTACTACCTCACAAAAGTTTCCTTCTCCCACATCTCTTATCTAGTTACACCATGATTCCAAAGCACATGGACTGATCAGATATATTTACCATGGAACATATTATTATAATAATCTAGGATATAGACAGGCTACTCTAATACAATGATTCTAGGATCCACCTTCAAATATTTTCACTCTATCACATGAGATGGGAATGGATGGTACTTATTTAACTAGGATACATGAAAGATGTCATAAATAAATTTTAGTCATTGCGGTAAGTACAAATGATAGGCTACCTTCCAATGGAACTCCATAATTTGAAACGACTTAACATAATACAACTCCAATTTCCCCTGATTTTACATGTGATGTTGACCCATTCAACAAAATACCCAAATAAACACTTAATCACTAACCTCAAACTCCAATGGGAAATGATGATGATCGAAATATGATTTTTTAATTTGATCTATCACTAACTATTTCTGAATCAACTAAACATTCTCCATCAACTCCTATATGAGACCTGGTCCCACTAAGGAATGCTAACCCAACTCACCCCAACAATCTAAGGACCAACATGGTCTCCAATACAACACCCCAAAAGGGTTCATCTTGGTTGGGGACTGGTAACTATTTTTTTATGAAAACTCAACCAATAGAATATACCTTTCCCATGAACCCCTAAAGTCAAGAACACTAGAAAAAATTATATCCATGATAATATAGATGTCTGAATCAATATAAAAATTCATCTGTGGGTGATAAGTTGTGCACAACTTCAACTGGGTTCCCATGGATTCCTGCAGACCATTCCAAAACCAAAAAGTAAAACCAGTAACCAAATTAGAAACTATAGATGAGGTAACTCCATAAATCCTAGAGATCTCTCATATATACAGGTTTCATATCTCTTCCAAATTTATTAGATCTCTAATGGGAAGAAAATTGGTGATTTAACTAATTTTTATATAACCACCCAAATAACTTATTTCCCACTGGGTGAATGAGGTAGAGAGATCATAAATTTTATAGAGATATCATCCTACTTACTCACTATAATGTTAAGAGGCTAAAGTAACCTGGAAGGTTTCTAATGCTCAGACATGATCCTATTACATGTCAAACATCTGGATAGAAAATGATCCACTGATCACCACACCCCAAGAAACCAATATATACTTCATAGGGTATAAAACATCTTGGTATCCTTGGGGTGAATATCCAAATTGGAATAAATACTTTCATTCATTAACTCCAATCTAAAGGTCAAATTAACTTCCAACCACTTTCTGAAGAAGAGGAAACCATTAGGATACCGATACCAATCACTTGGGGTATCCCCAAAATTTAAAGCTATACTAATCCCATGATTGTTGGGGTCGAATGCCTACTCACTCTAAAATCAATCAATAAGAGAGTTTTTAACCTATACACTGGTCAATAACACCTTCTCTCCATCCTCTTGGACCTCCAAACTCATATTAACAAATAAACTCATCAACCCCCACTCATCCACTAATTATTTAACTACCTATATTGGTAACTTTATTCTCAAATAATCAGCAACCATGTTCCCCTTTCTATGTGTATAGGAAATGTTAAAATCCAAGTTCTAAAGATACTCCACCTAGATACTTTGTCTGACGTTCATGTCCCTCTATGTGAATATATACACCAGGTTCTTATGATCTGAATAAACTATTAACTGATCACCAAAGTGGTAATGGAACCATGATTTCAATACATGCATCACAACCACTAATTCTAGGTCAAGGGAAGGGTATTTCCACTCATGTTGGCATATATGATAAGAACCATATACAATAACATGACTATATTTCCTTAGAAGATACCCCAACACCACACCTAAGGCATAAAAATACTCTACACAACCCATCCTAGGATCAGAAAGAATCAAAGATGAATTGGATGTCTAATTAACCTTTAAATCCTCAAAAAGAAACTTGTAACTTCTCATTCCACTCAAAATTCACCCCTTTATGAGTCAAATCAGTCAAGGGGGAAGCTATCCCAAAAAAAATCACCTATAATAACTAGACAATCCCAAAATGATACTAATATTAAAAACATTATAGTGTTTCTCCCAATACATTAATGCTTGAACATTATTGTGATCTAAAGATATCCCTTTATAAGAAATTACATTGATCAAGAAATTTACCCATTGGATCTAGAACTGGAATTTTAATAGCTTATCATCTAGATAGTATTCCATCAATGTTTCTAAAAACAACCTACAGATGGTTTCCATGGACCACTTCTATCTTGGAGTACACCAAGATATCATCCACAAACACAACCATTGATTCCAAAAAGTTATGGAATTTTTGGTTCATTAAATGCATAAAGACCATAGGAGTGTTGGTAATGAAAAATGGAATAACCAGATACTCAAAATGTCTATATTAGATCTTAAAGGTGGTATTTAGAACATCCTCTTCCCTAAACCTCAACCAGTCATACCTCAACCATACCTTAATCTTCAAAAACCATATGACTCCCCTAATCTGATAAAAAATTTCATTGATTTAGGGTAATGGTTATTTATTCTTGATGTTTTATTGGTTCATCTTGTAGTAATATATGAAATGTTAGAGAATCTCGTATACCTTCTTAGAAAATAGATCTAGAAACGCCCATAGGGACATGCTTGAATGAATGAATCACTTGATTTTAAGTTCCTTTAACAAAACTTTTAACTCCTTTCACTCAGTGGGATCCATCTGATATGATGGTAGAGATATGAGGCTTATCCTAGGAGCATATTGATAGTAAATTAAAATGCTCACTGAAGATGAAATCCAGAAAAATCATCTGAAAATACCTCAGGGTACCGCTATACTATCACTAAAGGAAAACCATATGAGATATGATTTTCAACATTAAAGAACAACCTAGATAACTGGTACAAAAACATCCCCACATCTAGAAGAAATAGGTCCTTTACTCCTTGATATATGATCCCACTCTCCATAGAATATGTACGTTCTCCCCTCATGAGATATAAAAGGTAACCTGCAATGTTAAAAATAAATTTGGGCCTTAAAAATAATCATCCAATATATACCAATGATGAGATTCTAAACATCTAGGTCAAATTCAAGGAAATACCACACAACCTCCATGTCAATGAATAAAACATGAAACTCTGGACAGTTAAAAACTTGCTACTTCTTCCTTCCCAATGTGGTAAATAGATTTATTATAAATGGAATAAACTCTACTCACATACCCAAAGAATATAGTAACTTTAATGATATAAAGGAATTTGAATAACATGTATCAAAAAAATACAAGGCTATAGAAGAAGAAATGAACACCGTACCTCTCATAGTGGTTGGACTGGAATTAGAGTCCTTAGGTTCCATATATATTAAATAAAGACATCCTAATTTAGGACTTCCATGAGCCTTCTTATCCATATGAGATTTACCTTTAGACTGGGGGTGAGATCCCACACCTTTGGAAACATTGTATCAAACCTGTTAACCCTTATAAAATGAATAACCAACTCCACTCCCATGTTGGGGGGGGGGTCTTGTTAAATCATTGAAGATGAGTTAGACATCCACACCGGTGGCACATACTTAGATCCTATATGAAGTCAAGTATGGTGTCACCATACTTCCCACACTAATAACAAAAAACTAGATTACACCCTGAAGAAACCATTGGTGTTAAACCTAATAACTACAAAATACATCTTCCACCACTCTGACATAGTTCATCTCACTTCCTCTTATATCTACTAGAATAACTCTAGTTACTTCCCACTACCAAAAAAAATACCAATGAGACCTTTCTTCATGACTAAATCTATTTTATCCTTAAGAATCGTTTCAAATATCTCATCATGAGATAATCATTCATGATGAGCTCAAGAGACAAATTAACCAACTTAGAAAATTGAGTATCATATTCATCACTAGATGATATCCTTTCTATAATGTCATGAACTCACTGGCCTTCACCACCCTTAATGTTTTGAGGTAAAACTACTGATTAAAATCCTTTCATATTGCTAAGGTCCTCATGAAAATTTTCTTAAACTATGGATCCCCACCACTTCTTACCCATTCAATCCAAAATATAATTAGATATTTCAACCTTCAAGATCTCAGTGGTAATTAAAAAGATAAAGATATGATCGATCCTCTCGATCCACTCCTCAAGCTCTTGGGTTCCTTTAACACCATGTAAAAGTAGTGGATTCTATTTTATGAACTCCAAAGCATGGTATATTGTCTATTAATAACCTCTTTTACCATCTTATTCCAAATATTTAATAGTTTGGATAACTGATTCCACTAATGTAGTATCAAATAGAGGATTCACTATCTAAACATGATCTGCATCTCCATCCCTTCACCTAGAAGAGACCTTTCTAGGAGGCATTGTCTGCAAAAAATGAGACACAAACTCATTCAATAAAAAATTGAATCTCAATCAAAAATAATTAAATCCCAAGAAACCCTTATAATAGGTTTCAACAATCACCATTAGTGTCAACTAAAAATAAAAATTAATAAGTGGAAAAATTATCATAATTTTAAATATTTTTACCCCATTCCAGGTTTACACGTAGGGTTTGGAAAACCATGAAAACAACACTGGAGGATTACAAACATGTCCACATGGTAAATGCATTATTTCTACTAACCATGCTCTTAAATCATGCTCCTCTTATGCTCTTAAATTATGCTCCTCTTCTTTACACACTTATTTCACCATAAAACCCAAAACTTCTCAAAACCACTCATGTGTTCTTCTTAAAATCCCTAAACAATTTCTAAAGTATCAAATTATATAAAAATAACCCAAAAACTAAGGTCAAAAATCAAACACAACCACTAACCACCCATGGAATCTTGAGGTTTGGGATGATGGAGATTTGTCCATGCACTCCTCCATACCTATCCTATAATGACCCATACTTTTCAAACATAGATGTTACATCTTATTATATGAATATTCATTACATAACATAATGATCCTCCTAAAAAATTGTATTGGTATGGTTCCTTTGGAAACATGGATGCATAAAAAATTGATTAATAAGTGAACTAAATAATATCCCACTAATTTATTTATAATAATCACTCTTCTTAGAAATATCATACTTAATACCTTTCTTCATAACCTAGGGTAAGGATACATAATAAAGAGTAAGATCAGATTCTCTATAAGGGTAAATAAGGGAGATATAAATGATCACTTAAATATAACATTAGCATAAGGGTGTGATAACATGATAATAACATTTTAAAATTTTACCATGTATATCATAGATCATAATCTTAATCCATGGAATAATTATTGGTAGTTCATAAGACAAGACTCATAAAAGAATAAAAAAACATGAACCATGAGAGCATAACATTGGAACGATACATAAGTTTTTGGCATACAAATAAGGATAGAAAATAATTTCCTTAGTATTCAAGGCTTACTTTTGAGACTATCATAGTGGATTGGGTTCACTCCCCAAATAATTATAGTAGTCGAGGTTCACTCCCAATATAATCATAGTGGATAGAGCCTCTTACTGAACAAGGTTAACTCCCTATTCCAGTCCTGTTTATCTTGTGATATATCCATATTTACCCGATGCATTGGAGGGATGTATTATTTTTTCCCCACCCACCACATAATGAAAACCATACATATGTGTGCCATAAAATACTAAAACATTCATCATATAATCATAACATAACCCATAGAAAGAAAATGGGTTTCATAAAAATATTTTAATCATAATTATAAACCATATAGTGAATGAATAAGGATGGTATCATTGGATTATATCGCGAGTAAATATTCAGAAATGTCAAAGGATTCCATATTATATGGAAAATACTTTAAAAATATCACTTGGAATATTTCTTGGGGAAAATACTCTTTTTACTTTGAAATAACTTATTTAGTATCTAAAAATTTCACAATTATTAAAGAAAAACATTTCTTTGAAAATAATCTTGGAAATTTATAAAGTAATCTTCAACTCATAAAGCAATCATGATAGTGTGAAATTCTATTTTATTTTATACATTAAAACAAATATTCCTTTCACATTTTTGGTAAAAATTTAAAAGTATCTAGTTCAGAAAATGAAAAGAAGATTAATTTAAAAAAAATGTAAAAATTTAAACATGGGTAAAAATGAAATTAAACATCATTATATAATATTAAAATTATTCTTGAATTTTTTTTTGAAAGAATAGACATGGAATAGAAAGGATTTTGACTGAAGAGGGAAATTAAGTTGATTTTCCTTAAATTGTTATTTCAGTCTCTTGATTAATTAAAGAGAGGAAATTGATGAATGAATTTATTATATTAAAATAACTTGAGGAGAATAAAAATAATGGTATTATTCATATTTATATCATAAAATTTCATTATTGGAAACATAATCATAAATAATCTTGATAAACAATGAGATTGTAACATAAAACCCTTACCTCAAGTATGAATTCCTTCATATGTGTTCAAACCTCCTATATAATAAATATATATTTATTAAACATATATTATATAACCATAAAAATATATATCATAACATATATGATTAATTTTATCCTTTTATCACCCAATTATTAATAATTCTTTATTAAAATCAATATTCTAGGTAATAATTGCTTAGTTTTTCATTTATATTTTGGTTCAATAGTTTTGGTCCTTTTAATTTGATTATAGATACATAATATAAATTTTTTTAATAATGATATAAATATCACATATATTCATTGTATATATATTTAGAGGCATCTATAAAAGTTAGAGATATAAAAATGAATTACATTGTTCATGGAGATGGTAGGTCGTATGTACGCATGATTGCTATTTTCATTTTTCGATGGATGGAATAAAAGAAAGGTAAATAATAATTCAACTTTAAAGATTTATTATTATATCATATGTATCATATATATTCATAAAATCCACTATTATTATAATCCATGTAAAACTGAAATGAAAAACGGATCACATCATTTTTTGGAGGCGGTTGTCCATAGGTACGAGCGAGTGATGTTATCGTTTTCGAATTGATTGGAAGGTAAAAAGGTTGATGTTATATTATAATTACAGAAGTATAATTATTTCATAAATATCATATATATATATATATAATCCATTATTATATCCATCCATGAGATGCGGTGATGGAAAATGAATTACATTGATTCACAAGGTGGTAGTCTTCCATACACATGATCGATGATTCTATTTTCAATTTATTGTAAAATGATGTGGATATAGGTTATTAAATTGACATAATAAAGTATTATTTTATGGAATATATAGGTGTTATTAATGGTTCAATAATATTTTATAGATGTTTAAGAAGAAATAAAATTAAAATTCATGGTTAAGAATTATACATCTTCTTTGGACAACCTCTTTAGTTTTATACCTAAAGCCTTACTAGGATGATTTTATGATCAAACCAGTAGATCTAGGTCATTTTTAGGTATTTAATGATGGTATTTTTTAATGTATTTTACAAAAAATATATCTCTTGAAATGTGTATAGGAGAGGAGATAGTGTGTCCTTTTATAAGTGGGTGAGAGGACCCTCTTGAGAGTTTTGAAAAGAATAAAATATGTTAATGTATTATTAAAAATATATGGATACAAAATGGGTAATTCTAGAATATTAGAAGATTTAGTATCTAAATATGTCTTAAAATATAATTTAGACAACTTTTTAGTTTATTTTAACCCATATCTCTTTAGTTTAAACCCCCGATAAACCTGTTTTAACCTTAATGGTCATAACATAGTTTTACAGTTTTCACAATTTGTTATGACCAAAATTTAAGTTAAACTTATTAAATAATATTATTTATGATAATTAAAAATATTTAATACATTTTATCAAATTAAATTTAAATAAGCGGAATAATCTAATTATAAATTAAACTTGCAAAGGCGATGGAAAACGGTTTTCCAAAAAAAGTTTTTTTAAGTATAAAATGCTTTCATATTAAAATTAAATATAAAATTAATTCCAATGACCTAATTAGATTAATAATAATATAATTTAACTAATTTTAATTTTAAAACAATTTTAAAATAATTTGGAAGTTTCTAAATGCTTTACATGAAAATACAATTTTTAATAGAAAGCAGTACTTTTCACTATTCATTGGAAATTAATATTTTCAAAAAAATAACAAAAAATTACTCTAAGATAATTTTTATATGTTAATTTAAAAAATGAAGTTAAATTTTTATAATATATTTTCTAAAATTTTCAAGAAATTTATTTATATTATTTTCTCACAAAAATAAATAAAAAGTATTTTAAGGAAAAAGTATTTTTTAGCATATGAATAATTTACTTAAAATATATTTTATTTATCTAAAACATTTATATATGTTTTTAAAATGTGTTTAATCCTATTAATACTATAAATTTAATGGTTAGGTTGTATTGGTATACTATATTACAGTTCATTTAGATTCGGGGTTATGTGTATCGTAAGCTATCAAAAAATAAATAAATTTATTTGAAAAGAAATATATCATAATATCTCTATAAGATCCCTCTTTTGAATTGGTTGGAAATTCTATAGGATTTTGAGTTTTAATTTTGTGTACAATACAAATATTTATTGGAGATTCAGATCGGAATTCCGATAGTTGGTGTAACATCCCAAGTAAATAAAGAATGTAACTTTTTTTTTATTAATTAAAATTTGTGAATTAAATATTAATTTTACCTTAAAGGTGATGCTATGTTTGATGACATACCTGATACACAACAACAAGTTTCATTGAAAACTTACGTTGCACACAACGTTGAGTTATACTGAAAAATATTAATATAATATTATTATTTAAAATTATAGGTAACGCATAGTTGTTGTATTGAAATAAATGAAGAAAACTAAGCATATTATAATTAAATATGTTTCTTAAATGTTTTTACTTTTATCCAATAAATTTTATAGGCTTAAAATAATAAAGAATATGATTTTAAGCATAAATACTCTAATATTCATTAAAAGGTCGATTTACCGCCTTTTGATGGAGAACCATCTTTAAATCGAGTTTTGGTCACTTTGATATGTTCTATTTGATAAAATAAAATTATTATTTAGAATCTGGATATCAAAATTTACTTTGGGTAAATTTTTGGTATTTTTCTGATAAAATTCATTTTTTAATGAATAGTGAAAAATACTGTATTTTAATTCAAAAATGCCTTTTAATCTAATTTATTTATAAGTATATATTATCTTTTTAATTGGTTTTAAAGTGTAATTATATTATTTTTTTACTATTTAATTCAATTTTGGTCATTGGAAGTAATTTCCCTTTCAAATTGGACATAAATAAGTGTCAATCTTTTGATAGTTATTATTTCTTAAAAACACGCTTTTTGTTTTGATAGGGGAATTAATTTTAAATTAATTTCTGCCACTTTTTTGTTTTGAATTTGGAAAAATGGATTCCATATTTTGAATTAGGAGGTCCAAATTGTGTAAATAGGTAACTTTTATTTTTAGACATTATGAATATTTACTTCAGTAAAAATTTTATTTATCACGGTTAAAGGGTAAATTTGGTAAATAAGGATAACAAAATATTATTATAATAATATTAAATTACCCTAAAATGTGTCCTAATCCTACTGGTTGATACATTTCCGACCATGGTCATCCTTGGGTCAATTTTGGGACCCCATGGAGCCACTTGGGGGTGATAATGACACTTTATATTAATTAATTTAAATTGAAGATAAAAATGACTTAAACATATATCTTTTAGTAAATAAATTCTTACATGGGGTTATATAAGTTATATCTTCGACAATAAATATTAATTTTAAAGATAAAAATATTTTCTACATCATGATATTTTTTTTATAATTTTTATACATCAAATAAATAAAAATATTTATGTCACAATAATGATGCAGTGTTTACCTCATTAATGAATGATTTAAATAAATAGGATTATAAATATTAAAACAATATCCAAAACCTGTCAAATTCATATTGGATGATTTTATTTCTAACATTATTCATCTTATATTATACTTTAATAAGTTTTGGACCTTTATAAACTGACAATCATTATATAATAAAATAATATTTTTAAACATTCCTAAAGAGTCTGTCCTCCCCCTTATAAATAACCCTCACTTCTGACCCATTCTCCACAATTCTCAAGCCCCTTTCCCCATAAAAACTCTGACCAATTAAACTTCCTACATCCCTATACTCCTCCTAGAATCCTTCCCCTAGGAATAATTCAATTCAATTAAACCTTTTGGTTCAAACCAAAGTGAGATACCCGATTTAAAGGTAACGTCTTCTCTTAAGTTCTTTTGTTTTATTTTATTTCTCCAACCCCATAAACTCTTTTTATTCCTTTATTTTATAACATCACCAGTATACTAAATATACCAGTTGGTTTTTATGAGAATTATTATAACTACACTTAAATACATCTCCATCTAATGGTTAAAGAACATATAGTTTATGTGGACATCGAACTACTGCCTCACAAAATGATGATTGTTCAATTATCTCCTACCGCCTCTCATGGTGGTCATTATGATGGCACTGTATTTATATATTATATATATTATGTTTATGTTTTCTCTATTCTTATATAATTTTTATTTACAAATATACCTTTATTCTTTCCAATATGTGTAAATACGATAATTTCATTTGAGGAAGTGCGGACTACCACCCCCTCAAGGTGATATGATTCGTTCATGACATACATGGAATGTATAAAGGATGAAATTAGTGAAATTATGTAACATATATATCATATAATATTATAATATAATTATAATATACCTATGTATCATTAAGTTTTCATTCCTTTGAATATGAAATAGAAATGAAAGTAGTGTTCATGTGTATGTACGACTTACCATCTCCATGAATGGTGGATTTCATTTCTTATATCCAAATGTTATGTAATATTATAAATACATACATATAATGGATATATATGATATATATGATATCTAAATCATGAATATCATTATGGAGATAATGGACTTTTGACCACATGAACAACTTGTAATTATAAAAAGTTCATTTTTGACTCAAGAACCAAATATCGACAAAATGACCATTATTAACTTAAATGATTTAATAATGTTCATAACATGGTAAAAAGTGATATAAAATGAATAATAAACTTGAAAAAGTTTCTTAAGAAAGTATAAATTAACTTTATCTTATTATTCAGGAGATTAAAGAACGAATGGGTCAAGTCAGACATAAGGTGAGGGGTTTCTTATCTCACTTTTAATTCCATGAGATTTCCATTGTTCACCACTTATTTATTGCATGTGGTGTATTGTGTACTGACATTTCATATATATTATCATAATTCTATTTATATTCATGTTATTTTATGATTCATGTTATTTTATGATTCATTTGGTGGTTATTAACTTTTGGTCATATGACTCGATTGATTACAATGTGGTAATGGGTTTTCATCTCACTTCTTATTCCTGTGAGATTCATGCTATATTAGCCACTATTTCCTTTTGTATGGTAAATTTACTACCCATGATTGTATTATTTGTGTAATATAGTTTAATTTATTGGTATTTATATCTTCATTGAATTATCCTTCTTTCATGGGGTGTATGTTCCGTATGTTACCAAATCGTTAAGGGAACCTTTCACCCTCCTCTTTTTAAAAAATACTTCTTTTTGATATGTATATTAATTTAAATATTATTATGTTGGGATATGTTATTATATATCCTTATTTCTATAAATTTTATTTCCAAGTGATGAGATACTCTTTTCTCTCCCATCAAATCATTTTCTTAATTTTAATGTGACAATGTTAGGCTGTCAAATTTCTATAAGGGAACTTCTTCGCCCAATTTCAATTCTTTGGGTTAAACTTATACTTCTTGATTATGTCATGTTATAAATATGTGTGAATGACCTCTTATTGTTTTACACTTAATATCCACTTATATTGAGTGTATTACTATTTGTCACACATAATTATGTAATTGATTTATCCTTAATCTAAGGATACCATCTTTATAAGGGATTTCATCTCAATTTACATTCCCTTGAGACTTTATTGTTGTTATGCACCAATTCACTTTTATATGGTGTATATACCATCCTTTAGCATAGTATATCATGAATAACTTTATTCTAGTGATATTATAAAGTTTTGATTAAATGTTATTCCTCAATTATTTGTATTCAAGCATCTCTCATCTAGTTAAGAACTCCTTAACTAAAATATTGTTTTAAAGATTTATTCTTATAAATATTTCTCATTGATGTCTATGTTTTAAAAATGGTTTTAAGTATTTATTAATATAAACATTAATGTTTTCAAATGTTAATTCCTTTAAAATATTTAAAGTGGTATGGGGCACTTTGATTCAAAAATCTCTTTATTAAATGTTTTAAATGGTTTTTAAAAATGGTTTGATAAACCATTGATTATGTGTATATCTTGAAATGATATGTTGTGATTAAAATGTGGAAATTTTATCTTTCCTTTATGATTGTTTTAAGTGTTATGAATATGTTATGGTTCTTAGGAATTGTTTATGTATACGGGTGGTTCCATGATCAACCTAGGGCGGGTGATCCTGAGATAGCTCTCCAACGCATTGGGTAACCTGACGGAGGTAAACATTAATGCTTCCACTAAGAGATTTAGGAAATATACTGTGATGGGTATTCCAAACTTAACTCTCTATGTAGCTATAATAGCTATAATGTAAGTATGATATGGATGCCACAAGTTACCTTTATTATTTATGATTTCTATTTGTTATTCATAAATCTTATGACTTCATGAGTTATGTTATGATTGAAAAGTATGGTTTCATTGATTTGTATTTATTGATGGGTTAATGTTTCCTTTATTTTTTAACCCTTAGTGATATTTTTATGCTCATAACAAGTTTTTGAAATGTTTTCCACATGCCTTAAAGATGAATAGGGTCAAGGATGAGATCAAGGAAAAGTCATGTTGTCTAAAACTTGGAACTAGACATGTTTATTTTTAAGAGTTTTTATTTTATGAACAAATAGATATTGAGTAGTAGTGTCTATATGTAATTTTCAAGTTGATATGTAATAGTTATGGCCCAATTCTCTAAAACTATAAACATGAAAATATCCTTAATTTTAATTATTCATTTAATTCAAGATTATGTAATGTTTTAAGGTTGGGTCCTTACAGTTGGTATCTGAGGTCGGTTTAGACAAATTTAGGGATTAGGAGTTTTAGTTAAACACAAAGTTAGTCACTTTGTCTATTATTTCAGTTAAATCCTTGTTTAATATATTTTTAAGATCAAGGAAATTCAGTTAAAAATGGAAGGAGGAGGATCTCAAACAAAATTCTTATCTCTTCTTGATGACATGCTTGAAATAATTATTTCAAAGTCATGTTCAAGTGATTATGAAACTTTTTTTAGCATAAAACTCACTTGCAAGCAGTTTTTTGAGATATCAAACACCTCCACTATACCTAGATATCATCATAGATCATGGGTTGTATTTAATAAAATCCTATTTTCTCAATATTCTCATATTTTCAAGAAAGGTAAATATTATCATGAATTTTTTTAATATTTTACCTTATCATAGGATTTTGAAGTATATTACAATTTTGAAAAAGGTGTTGAAGAATGAGACCCTTTCACAACCTATTTATATTTTATTTTACAATATATTCTCTCAACACATACTTATGGTATTTTAAAATGACCATTTATTGAAAGTTTCAACTCAAACTTGGTCCGACTGTTTTATAAAAATCATGTTTTATCAGATGTTTTGAAATTATATGTTATAGATGATTATTTTCCGAAACTATTTTTCTGTGAACACCCATATGACCCAAGTTGTACAAGGTGTATTTGGATGAAGGAATCAAATGATTTTTATGTATCTCTAATTCATTGTTGCAATGCATGGACCTTCTACCTACGTGAACAAGATGACGATGAAACCATATGGACACCATGATGAAGGTATGTTGTTGTTTCTATTAGTAATGGTTTTATTTTATCATATGGAGGTGAAATAAAAAAAGGGAAATACATACAAGGCTTCATGAATTTAGATGTTGATTTATTAATGTATTGTGATGAAAATGAAAGGTATAATAAAACCTTTGAGGTTAAAAAATGTTAGGGTTATTTTTGAGTTTTATAAAAAGGACAACCCATAAGATGGGTGACAACCCGTCGCGTCTGGAAAATCCATAGGAATCAAACTCACAACCGAAGGGCGACAAGGGATTATCGTCTACCATTGTCTTATGTGAAGTCCCTAG
This sequence comes from Viscum album, assembly GCA_963277665.1. Lineage (NCBI taxonomy): Eukaryota > Viridiplantae > Streptophyta > Magnoliopsida > Santalales > Viscaceae > Viscum > Viscum album. The sequence goes on along the minus strand of OY728123.1, from coordinate 780,948,235 downwards.
TTTGTATGACTTATTCTTTTAAGTTAAATTATTTTATAAATCAAGAATAAGTTGATTTTGAGAACTTATATTCTATCAAATGGATATCCTTAATATAGGAAAATGATTTAGTGATTAAGTGATAAAGGTTATTTTAGAAGATGTTTTCTATTTTGGAAACATTATATACTTAAGAGAAATATAATACTATAGGATATAATTTGTGAAGTAATGGTTGAAATTTTATTTTGTAAGAATATATGTTTTTATTTTGTATATATAACAATTTAGTTTATTTATGGAAATGATTAACCTATCATGGATAATATGTGATTAGGTTATTTACTTTTCAGTATGAGACTTTAAGAGTAACTGATATTATTTGGAGATAAATATTAATATTTATCTTTGAAGACTATGTGATTAAATATTTCTGAGATTTGGGTTTTAATCTTAGTTTGGATTACTTTGAAGAATCTTATAGACATTTGTTTATTGAATGGTATTTGTTGAACTTTGGGTATTGTTTGACAAATTTTGGAGATTAAGAGTAGTTTTTCTTTTTATAAAGTATTATCCTTTTTTGGGGATTATATGGCCTTGTAATAAATTTTTTGGTTTTGGTTGATGTCTAAAGATAGGGGAAATATATAGTTCATCTTTTTTGGAATATCTGATAACTTTGAAGTTGATTATAGTGATTTTAATGTGACCAAGTCAGTTTGAATACTCATTATTTGGAGAAAATATGAGTTTGTGGTAGAAATTTAGTAAAGGATGAAAGTCTACATGACAGGTAAGTATATTTCCTTATGTTTTTAGTTAAGCTCATAAATAAATTCCTCAACTTTATGAAATGTAACTTACAACAAAAACATTGTCCGTTAACTTTTTCTACTGGGGAATCAGAGACCGTTTAACCCATCACAAGTTTGTGATTTTCTTATGGTTAACTTTCTCCTAATCATTTTTTATACCACTCTCCATCAAACCATGATGGTTTGTTTTTCTTTCATATACATTTTTCCTACATGGAATCCTAGTATGGTCTATCTCGGGTGACCTTTGTATTTCTATTTCTTTCTTTTAAAGTGATATTTTTATTGACTCTTTTTTCTTATGTGGAACTTTCAATGAAGTTTCCAAGCCCAATTTTAAAATTGCAAGGATGCAATTCCCAAAAGGGGGGAAGGTTGTAACATCCCAAGTAAATAAAGAAAATAACTTTTTTATATTTGTTAATTTTTTTGAATTAAATATTAATTTTACTTTAAAGGGGATACTATGTTTGATGGAATACCTGATACACAACAACAAGTTTCATTGAAAACTTACATTGCACACAATGATGAGTTATACTGAAAAATATTAATATAATATTATTATTTTAAATGGTAGTTAACACATAGTCATTTTATTAGAAAGAATGAACAAAACTAACTATGTTATGATTAAATATGTTTCTTAAATGTTTTTACTTTTATCAAATAAATTTTAGAGGTTTAAAATAAGAAAGAATCTGATTTTAAGCACAAATTATCTAATATTCATTAAAAAGGTTAATTTACCACCTTTTGATGGGAAAACATCTTTAAATATATTTTTGGTCACTTTTATATGTTATATTTGACAAAATAAAATTATTATTTATAATCAGGACATAAAAATTTAATTTGGGTAAATTTTTGGTATTTTTCTGATAAAATTCATTTTTTAATGAATAGTGAAAAATACTGTATTTTAATTCAAAACTGCCTTTTAATCTAATTTATTTATCTGGTTAAATTATCTTTTGAATTGGTTTTAACGTGTGATTATATTATGTTTTTAATATTTAATCCAATTTTGTTCATTGGAAGTAATTTCACTTTGAAATTGGACATAAATAAGTGTCAATCTTTTGATAGTTATATTTCTTAAAAACATGCTTTTTATTTTGACAGTGGAAATTAATTTTAAATTAATTTATGCCACTTATGTGTTTTAAATTTTGAAAAATGGATTCCATATTCGGAATCAGGAGGTCTAAATTGTGTAAATAAGTATCTTTTATTTTTAGACTTTGTGAATATTTACTTCTGTAAAAATTATATTTACCATTGTTAAAGGGTAAATCTGGTAAATAAGTGTAACAAAATATTATTATAATAATATTAAATTACCATAAAATGTGTCATAATCCTATTGGTTGATACATTTCTGGCCATGTTCATCCTTGGTTTGATTTTGGGACCTCATGTAGCCACTAGGGAGTGATAATGACACTTTATATTAATTAATTTAAAGTAAAGACAAAAATGACTTAAACATATATCTTTTAGTAAATCAATTCATACATAAGGTTATATAAGTTATCTCTTCAATTATAAATATTAATTTGAACGCTAAAAAAAATTCCTACATCATGATATTTTTTTATAATTTTTAGACATCAAATAAATAAAAATATTTATGACACAATAATGATGCAGTGTTTACCTCATTAATGAATGATTTAAATAAATAAGATTATAAAGATTAAAAAAATATCCAAAACCTATCCAATTATTATTGAATGATTTTATTTCAAACATGATTTATCTTATCTTTGACTTTAATAAGTTTTGGACCTTTATAAACCAAAAATTATTATATAATAAAATAATATTTTTAAACATTCCTAAAGAGACCCTCCCCCCCTTATAAAAAGTCCCTCACTTCTAACCCATTATTCACACTTCTCAAGCCCCTTGGCTCATCCAAACTCTAAACAATTAATATACCTACATTACTATCCTCCTCCTAGAAGCCTAACCTTATGCATAATGCAATTCAATTAAACATTTTGGTTCAAACCAAAGGGAGATACCCAATTTAAAGGTAACGTCTTCTCTTTAGTTCTTTTCTTTTATTTTACTTCTCCAACCCAATAAACTCTTTTTATTACTTTATTTTATAAAAAACCAGTATTATAAATATACCTGGTTATTTTTTTTAAGAAATATTCTAACTACACTTACACATACATCCATCAAATGGTTAAAGAACATACTATTTCTGTGGACAGCGAACTACTGCCTCAAGAAATGATGACTATTTAATTATCTTATATCGTCTCTCATGGTGGCCATTATGATGGAACTATATTTATATATGATATATATTATGTTTATGTTTTATCTATGGTTCTTTAATTTTTATTTACAAAAATACCTTTATGCTTTCCAATACGTGTAAATACGATAATTTCATTTGAGGAAGTGCGGACTACCGCCCCCTTAAGGTAATATGATTCATTCATGACATACATAGAACGTATAAAGGATGGAGTTAATGAAATTATATAACATATATATCATATGATATTATACTATAATTTTAATATACCTATGTATTATTAAATTCTCATTCCATTAAATATGAAATAGAAATGAAAGTAGTGTTCATGCGTACATACGGCTTACCGTCTCCATGAACAGTGAATTTCATTACTTATCTCCAAATGTCATGTAATATTATAAATAAATACATATACAGAATATATATGATATATATGATATCTAAATCATTAATATAATTCTGTATATAATGGAATTTTTACCACATGAACAACTTGTAATTATAAAAAGTTCATTTTTGACTCAAGTACCAAATATCGACAAATCGATCATTATTAACTTAAATGATTGAATAATGTTTATAACATGGTAATAAGTGATATAAAAGGAATAATAAACTTGAAAAATGTTCTTAATAAATTATAAATTAACTTTATCTTATTATTTAGGAGATTAAAGAATGAACAGGTCAAGTCGGACATGAGGTAAGGGGTTTCTTATCTCACTTTTAATTTCGTGAGATTTCCATTGTTCACCACTTATTTATTCCTTGTGGTGTATTTTGTACTACCATTTGATATATATTATAATTATTCTATTTATATTAATGGTATTCTTTGATTCATTTGGTGGTTATTAACTTTTGGTCATATGACTTGATTGATTACAATGTGGTAAGGGATTTTCATCTCACTTATTATTCACATGAGATTCACGATATATTTGCCACTATTTCCTTTTTTGTGGTGGATGGAATTCACATGATTGTATTATTTTTGTAATATAATTTAATTTATGGGCATTTGAATCTTCATTTAATTATGCTTCCTTCACGGGGTGTATATTTCGTATGTTACCAAATCGGTAAGGGAACCTTTCACCCTCCTCTTTTTAAAAAAGATTTATTTTTTTTATGTATTTTAATTTACATCTTATTATGTTGGGATATGTTATTATATATCCTTATTACTGTAAATTTTATGTCCAAGTGATGAGATACCCTTTTCTCTCTCATCAACTCATTTTTTGAATTTTAAAGTGACGTCGTTAGGCTGTCGAATTTCTGTAAGGAAACTTCTTCACCCAATTTCAGTTATTTGGGTTAAAATTATACATCTTGATTATTTATTGTTATAAATTTATGAGAATTACCTATAATTTTTTCACACTTAATATCCACTTATATTGAGTGTATTCTTATTTGTCACACATAATTATGTAATTGATTTATCCTTAATCTAAGGATGCCGTCTTTATAAGGGATTTTGTTTCAATTTACATTCCCTTGATAATTCATTGTTGTTATGAAACAATTAACTTTAATATGGTTTATAAACTATCCTTTGGCATATTATATCATGAATACCTTTATTCTCATGATATTATAAAAATTTTATTAAATTTTATTCCTCAACTATTTGCATTCAAGCATCTCTCATTTGGTTAAAACTCCTTAACTAAAATATTGTTTTAAAGATTTGAAATTTTAAATATTTCTCATTAATTTCCATGTTTTAAAAATGTATTTAAGGATTTATTTATATGGACATTAATGTTTTCAAATGTTAAATCCTTTAAAATCATCAAAGTGGTAAGGTACACTTTGATTCAAAAATCTCTTTATTAAATGTTTTAAATGGTTTTTGAAAATGGTTTCATAAATCATTGATTATGTCTATATCTTGAAATGATATGTTGTGATTGCAATATGGAAATGTTATATTTTATTTATGCTTATTTTAATTTTTATTAATACGTTATGGTTCTTGGTCATTTTTTACGTATATGGGCGGTTTCGTGATAAACCTTGGGCGGGTGAGCCCGAGATAGCTCTCCAATGCATTAGATAACATGACAGAGTTAAACGTTAATGTTTCTCCTAAGAGATTTAGGGAATATACTGTGATGGGTATTCCAAACATAACTCCCTATATAGTTGTGATAGCTATAATGTAAGTATGATATGGATGCCACAAGTTACCTTTATGATTTATGATTTCTATGTGTTATCCATAAATCTTATGATTTCATGAGGTATGTTATGATTGAAAAGTATGGTTTCATTGATATGTATTTATTGATGTGTTAATGTTTCCTTTCCTTATTTTGTAACCCTTACTGAGCTTTTTATACTCATCCCAAGTTTTTGAAATTTTTTCTAAAGGACTTCAAGATGAATAGGGTCAAGGATGGGATCAAGGAAAAGTCATGTTGTCTGAAACTTGGAACTAGACATGTTTATTTTTAAGAGTTTTTATTTTATGAAAAAATTGGATACTGAGTAGTAGTTTCTACATGTAATTTTCAAGTTGATATGTAATAGTTATGGCCTAATTCTCTAGAATTATAAACTTGAAAAGATCATTAATGTGAATTATTCATTTAATTAAATATTATTTAATGTTTTAAGGTTAGTTCCTTATAGTTGTTACTTCATAAAGTGTTGTTTTTGGATGGGGTTTAAGGATTAAGAGGTGTCTCAAAAGACCATATGAGTTTCAAGAGATTCAGGCTTTGAAAGCTCAATTTAGAGTGAGATAGAACTGGGTGCATGACTGGTGAAAAGTTACTACTAATCATGCATCCAAACCATATGTCTTGTTTTGTTAAGGAATGTGGTTTGTTTAACAATGTGAGGGTGCCCAGCGAACTGTGCATTTTAGTGGTGAGGTACAAAGGGACCCGTAAATTTGGCGCATGGTTTTTCTAACTGTGTGCTACAACCATGCGAGGTAGGGGAGTGATTAGGAAGTATATATACATGGTTGGTAAACTATGTGGTAGTGTGGTGCGTTGGATAGTGGAACTTCATGGTTGGTGTACGGTTTTCTTAACTGTGCGGCCTAATCGCGTGACTCTTTAAAAGGGGGAAATTTCCATTTCCCCCCTCCAACCTTAAATATGTTTACCCCATTTTCTTCCTCATTCATGACTAACAGATTCCCATGTGCTCCATCCTCCTTCTATATTCCTCTATGGTATATCTCCCTCTTTCTTGTTCTAAATCAAACATCTTCAGATTCATTGGAAGCCTAGAGGTAATTCTATGAATCTTCTTACCAATTTTCCTTATTTTCATTTCTCTCTTAAAATTTATCATTATGTGATCTAATATGCCCTATTTTTAGGGTATTCATTAGGTTATTCATTATCTCTTGTTTCATCTCAATTAAAAATTCAATAATAGATAAGTGAATCTTCCTAATAATGAGGTAGGCAGTCTATGTATTTTCTATAAAAGTATTACATGTTTATAATATGTTGTTGTTGTGCCACATGTTGGAATTTTCATGCATTGATTCTAAATTGCGTAACTACTTTAATTAATTTTATAGATTAATAATTATACCCATATTAAACTCAATGAAATTGTCATAGGGTTGTGGCCTCATCTTGGATCACCCCTTAGGGTCTTTCCTCTTTGATCACCCTCATTGGTCAATGCATTTTTTTAACCAAAACACCATTTGGGTGAGTTTGGCTTATCTCTAAAAAGATGTAATGGTCAATTGGAACTTAATTAATTATTAAATAGTGTGGGAAATTTTATTTACCCTTCATGAAATTTGTAAATATAATTATTAATGGATTATATTTAATGGAATTGTTAAATGGAAAGGATTCACTCTTGGCCCATGCTTAAATAATTAAATGAAATGCTTAGCTATATTTTTAATTTGAGCTTTATGTTTCATAGACCTATTGATATGGTTGGAGGTTAACAACCTCCACCCAAACCATGACTTAAGGTGAATTAAATTAAATTTTTATATTTATCATTATTATCTTATGACCAAACCACATCATGGGTGTGTTGAGCTCACCACTTGATAGGGGAATTCTGTAAATGAAATAATGAAATTGCTAGCTGAAATGTATATTAAAATTCCAATTTTTATAAATTCTAATTGAATTGATTAATGGGATTTATTTAATCATTACATAGAAAGGATACAATACGTATCCCCTTGACACATATAAATGAAATGATTAAGAGCATATCTTGAATTGTAAATTGGTATGGATATTTCTCATTGGAAATATTTAATTATTAAATATAACATGCCTCGTTACTTTTTTATGCCTTGAGTGATACTTGGATTATGATATAAAATTACTTGGATGGTTTCATAAGTAAATTGATTTTAATGAATTAATAATGGTTATGAAATGTTGGGCATGGCGCTCCTCATCAATTAATTGGAATTTTTGGACATGGCGCTCCTCATTATTTATTAGGAATTATTGGACATGATGATCCATGATCCAAATATTTAGGATGTAGGACATGGAAATCCTCATAATTTACTTGAAACTATGGTACATGGAATTCCTCATATTTTATTCAGATTTGTTGGACATGACACTCCATGCCCCCCTTGGTTTAAATGCTTGGATTGATGTTCCTTAATTAGATATGAAACCCCATGTGATTATAATTGTACATGGATTCCTTAGTTATATACCATGGGTCCCTATAAAATTTATATAAAAGTTAAAACACTTAGAGGTATTATGTATTATGTGGAAGAAGTTATAGTCTTCCAAAGATCCTACAAGGATCCTAAGATCAACGAGGTTCATTTTTTACATCACTGCTTAAAAAACATTATTATTTATTATACCTGAAAATTGTACATTTATATTAAAATATTTTATTTTCATTAGACATCATTGGTGGTGACCTCTGAGTTTTACTCAAGCCCTATTTAGACCACCATTTGGTTCCCGGACAGTTCTCCTGACTTCATGTTAGGACCTAGATTGTGCTTATTTGTTGCTGTATCTTCTGTTATAGGACTTAGCATGGGAGTAGTGGCTGATCATGTACTTCAGATGATTTTAAAAGTTGGATTATTTTTTATTTTTTATTTTTTCAATCTATCAATGTTGTATTTATTACTTTTTTTATGTTGAATTCTTTGTATTTATGGATTAGCATGTCCGTAAATGGTTAGTTTTATCAACACTTGTTGGGATATCAGTTCTTTTATTGATTGACAGTATTGTTATCTTATGTTGTTTATATTCTTTTATTTATTCCCCTGTTTTATTTTTTTTGACCTAGAGGGTATTATCTCTACAATATATCACCATTATACCCTCCCTGCTAGTCGGAAACATATGGCATATGGGGAGGTGCACTTGAGGCCTTGTCACCAATCAGTATGATTACTATATTTACCATAAACTGGGTCAAAACGTGACAAAGTGGTATCAAATGGATTTTATTTTCCTTTTATTACTATTTTGGGATGTTATACAAGTGTCTAGGAATGTTTCAGTACTTTTTAAATAGCGTGTTCTTGGGAATGGCCAACATGCACATAGGCGAAAGATCAAGTTTCCAATAATGGGATTTTTTTCACGTTGTTTATTATTACAATTGAATATTACTTCACCTTGAGTGCCTTGTTTTCTTTCTGATGGTTACTAATTTATGAAATTTAACTCTTGACCCAATATGGAAAGATATGAGATGTTTTAATGCATAATATTTAGGCACATAGGATTCACATGTCATTCACACACTTATATTTATACCATGATTTTGTGATTTCCTTCGTTGTACACCTATATCCCTTTCTTATGTGATAGATTTCTATGTTATGGAATGATATATGGTAGGTTAAATAAAGTGTCCACATCAAACTAATTGGTGTTTTATTGTATATATTTATGGTGTAATTATATTTAATGATCCTAAAATTAATTAATTAAATAAAATGTATTTGAAATGGTTAATAAATTAGCCTGAATGAAATTTCAAAATGTCATGGAATTGGATTTTTTTTGAAAAATTCAAGTCATTACTTATAAATGTTGGTTAAATGGTGTGTTAGTTTCATTTTATATAGGCTAATACCTCTACAAATTAAAAATAACAACCCATATGACAAAATACCTAAATGAACAACTTTACCCAAGTATGTCAGTCTTGGCCTGTTGATTCAATGAGATAAACCCATTAAGGGCATGTTAATTTCTGAATAAAATAACTGTGAGTGGATTGCACTTAAATGAGTTTCCAATTGTAATTTATAGAGAATTTAATCCATAAATTGGGAATAATTTCCCATATAAATCGACTCAGGATTGTATGATTTGACCCCCAAAGGTCGATTATTTTTCTCTTAAGACATGGTATTTAACCCCTTGTAGGTATGATTATGTAAAATGGGATGGTTATTTAAAGTGTCAACAACCACTCATATGGTGTTTTTTATAAATATATGGTGTAATCTTACTTGACCAGTCCCATTAGAATTATAAAAGACATTTTTTCTACTTTTTTATCTTATTTTTATAAGGATTTAATAAATGAAAATTATAGTTACAACCTAAAAGGTGTTTTCCTCTATAACTCTAAATTTAAACTTTCTTTAAATGAGCCCTATTGTGAGAACCTATGGATAAATAATGGTTTGCAAGGTTTCAACTAAATAGAGTTCCAAGTATAGTTTTCTCTATCACTATTACTTAACATTGCATATATATATGAGACTCTTTATTATTTATAATAAATTTGAAGTTGTGAAATGTATTAAATAAAAACTTTTTTTTCATGTTAATAATGAAGAACCCGCATGTACGGGTTTGTTCTAATTTTGTCTTAAGAGTTACCTTGGATGTGAATGTGGATATTTCCCATAGGTTTCAGTGGATATCTTATGTTTCTTTGAACTTATAGGTCAGGCGATAGAACCTAATGACATTTTAGGAGTGACTTTAGTTTAAAAGATGATGTCTTGTGTAAAGTGATGGGTTATCTCATTATGGTAACACCCTTGGAGATAGGAATCCAGTTGACTTTGGTTTAGAGTCTTAGACATGGTGAGTGAAGTCCTTTTGACCACTTGAGTTTAGTAGTATTGTTAGTTGATGAAACGACACCCCAAGGTAGTTGGGTCTTTGTTCGGTGAGTTTAACCTCAAGGGGTATTACTGTATACAGATATCCAGTGAGGGTCATCTCATTTTACTTTTGTGTTGTAATTTTGACCCTCTAGGGATCACTTTCCTATGAGGATGATTATAGAGGATCAGGGCCTTGTTGGCTGATACTTGGCGGGTAATTTTGTTAGGAATGTTGATAGGTTTTGACCCTTATGGGTAGATGATTTCTTACCTTACATTATTTTCCTCCCTTGGAGAGGGATTACAGGCATGTTGTATGTTATGTAATAAAGTACCTTAATTGATATATAGTTCTCATTTTAGAGACCTTAGTCCTGGGTGGAAGGACCTTGTGACCCTTCTTTGATACTTGATCAGTAGGGCTAGGTGGGAGAGCTATGGGCCCTTAGATTTGAATTAGGATTTAGTATGTCAGTGATGTTTGGTTTGATCTAGGGAAAACTATGATAGGGGTTGTCCCAGGTTTACTGATTCCTTAAAGGAATTGATCTTGGTTTTATTCTTGTTTTAAATCCAATTCATAGAAGGTGGTTGGGTTTTACGACATAAGAATGGTGATTCTTGTGGTTTTTTAGGAAGCACTTAGGATGCTTGTGTATCAAGAATGTATTTGATGGTTAGAAATGTTTAGTTTCTTGGACTTGTTTATGAGTGTATGAGTGGTTAATGATTTGATTTTTTAAACAACATCATGTGATGAGTGGTTGTGGCATAAATTGTGGCATATATGAGGTTTCCGATTTTGAAAAGGAGTTTCAAGGGATCTCCTAATATATTAATACTAACATACTGAGTATCATGGTTAGATTAAACTTATTGATATACAACTCATAGGAGAATGATTCTAGTATTAAACTAGGTGATATGGGACTATATACCCACCTTGATGGGTAAGATAGGAATAGTACATGCTGGTTGCACATGGTATCATTTAAATAATTATTCAGTGGGCGGTCGTGTGCGGATCGAGGATCAGTGGTTTCAAACAAGTGGTGTTGTAGGAAGGGGTTCCCAGAAGTTTTGGTTAAATTTTAAATGTATCTCTATGTAATATTATACATCGAGAATAGACAAGGTTTCATGAAACATTTGATTGTGAGTGGATGTTGACATGCATAGTTAGGAGATGCGGTGTTAGGGGTAGTTTGAGGGAAATTATAGCTTCATTTATTATTAGTGTGGATCAAGAATATCGATAAATTACTATCAATGTAATATTAGTTTACTCCTAGTTTAGATATGATCATGCCCAATATCTTGATATTACCCTAAGTACACTGAGAGAACGTGAGCTATGCACCAAGCTATCTAAATATCCTTTCTGGTTTGGAAATGGGAATCCTTAGGAGTTGGGTTTGGGGATATATTTAAGGCAGTCCATATGATGGGGAGTGTATTATTGGGTATTTTAGGGTTGTGACCCTTTTTTTGAGTTGAAGCTCAACAAAATCCATATGAACTTCTCCTAGGAATTAGGAATGAGTGATGGGTGATGTTTGCGTTAGCGCTCGGGGATGAGCATGTTATTGTCCATGTTGGACATTATGCTCAGGGTAGGATAGGGCATGGGTTGTGGTAATTATTAACTATTTTCATTGGTATGATGACAAGGATGCACCTAAGGTGTGGAGTGGGATGTTGGTCACTGCCGGGGGACCATCATGCAAGAAGGGTTGTGGGACCTTGAGACCAATTGTGTGATGGTCATTTTGGATTTCTAGTGTTTCTGTTTAAATGTAATAATGTATAGATGGATTTATTAATAAATTACAATTTCATGTTTGAATATGGACTTTGTTGGAGTTCAAGTGAAGAATTTAGACCTAGGATGGCTTAAGACAATCCATGGTTTTTTTAAGATCCCTTATTTTTTTGAGTTGAAATTTTTTAATGGAATTAGAATTTCCAAATATTAGATGGGTCAAATCTTTACTGGAGATTAATAAAGGAACTAAAAAGGTTGTAATTCCTATAAATAATTTATTTATAAGTGTTTTGAGTCTTATAAAGTTATTTAGAGGTTTTGGTATCATTCCAGGGGTTTAGGGCCTAGAGTTGGTGTTATAAAAAAATGTAACTTATGGTACATGGTTGGCACATAGTTAGGCTTAACTGTGTGGCCTAACCGTGTATCCCGGTTTTTAAACGCACACAATTTGTTTGATCATGTGGTTTAGTGTATAGGTGTTGAGTGACTTGCATGGTTGCCACACGATTTATCTAACCATGCACTGCAACCATGTGAGGTAGGAATGCTTGGGGTAGTAGATCTTCATGGTCAGAGCCTAATTTGTAAACCATTTGAGGAAACTATATAGATTAAAGGTGCGTGGATAATGAAGATCGTATGTTTAGCGTACGATTTTCCTAACTATTCTGCCTAACAATGTGACTCATTAAAGAATAGAAAATTACAATTTCTCCTCTGACCCTTAAGTTGTTTTACCCTTTTTTATCTCTGATTTCAATAAAAATCCTATTCCACATTTTCCCTTATCATCATCCCTTCCTCCATGGGAGATCTCCCTTATTCTTAGTCAGAATTGAACATTGTCAAATGAATTGGAGGCCTATAGGTATATATTTGACTCTGTTAGACTCTTTTGTGATATTCAACTTCTTCCTCAATTGTGGGTTTCACTGTTTAGGTATTTTGGTCATGATTCCACCAGAGCATAGTGTAATTGGATACTGGTGTTGTGGGTTTCACTTTTCCTAGGGAGAGGGTGACCCAAGAGGCTACCTACACTTTTCCACATGCTAGTTCATTGAGGTATGTTACTGTGGTGAATTTATAAAGAACTAAATATTTAGTTAAATTTTTTGGGAGTTAGTTTTTAATTTTTTTTCTTTGAGATTATGTCTAATTAAAGGTAGATGATGTGTTGTGGGTTTTTTTTCAAGTGTTAGGTCATAGTTCTAGTGTAATGGGATTGGCCAATGAGGTTTTGAGATTTATGAATTTGTAATTAAAGTTGTTTAATTATTTATATCTTTTTTAGATTTATTAATTAACTATAATATAATTATAATTAGTTAGTTTCTAATGGTTTGGTTGTGAGACAGGACTAGGTATGTGTCATATGAGCTTGAACGGGCCGTGGAAGCTATTGTCAACCCTTGGAAATTAAATGCAAAGATTCTTAAAAGGTTGTTGGTCTATCATACCTACCCTATGGTATCTATTCATGTTTATGGTAGTATTTTTATGATTGGGATCACCCTTTAGGTTGATTCCTCTTGTTTAAATTCATTCCAATGACTTGTTTAATTAATTAATTGGATAATTGTAATGGATGAATGATAGGGGCCACTAACAACCCTTATGAGCCAGCCTCATACCTTATCTCATAGTGGATGAGACTTAGTCCCTTGACACATAGAGTAGTCTCCAGACCTATGAAGGGGGTGAGACTACACTTCATAAGTAATGTTATCCCTTATAGAAGCCTAGGTGGATAGAACATAGGTAGACCGATACTAGGTTGGATGTATAGACTATCACAAAGAGATATTTGAATTGAGATTGGGTCATGACCCATATCCTAATGGTTTCCTTGGTGACATGACCCCATGTAGTCGACAAGGTCGTTATTCCCTATTCATGATTTCATGTTATGTGACATACTGGTGCATTGGGTATTGAATCAAGACCATTATACTAACTTAGAGGACCCCAAGAGGGATACCTCCGCTTATGCTTTGGACCTCAAGGATCCCAAGTAGGTTACATATATGGTTTTCTGATCTTGGGGACCCTAGTGATTAACAAACCATGACCTAGTGTGTTATGGGTTTTGGGTATATATAGTAGTGGGTGTCACCTTAGAACACAAACCAAACTTGTAATCTTAAGGGGTTGTGGAATTATTGGTGGGTTTAGGATTTCAGCCACCCTCACTCTTATATTTATGAATTCACTCAGTTAATGTTGATGTAGCTATGATATCCAGATATTCTTTCTAGTACATGGCCCATGGGGCTTAATAGGATATGATGATACGATAAGGATTTCCATAGGTACTTCTTGGGATCTGGATGTTGAGCCTATATGATTAATTGTTATATTATAAGGACTCACATATGAACTTCTTGGGATCTATATTTTGAGATTTACAAGATAATTGATACCATTACATGAATTCACATTAACATTGGGATTTTTACCTATATAGAGTTTATAGAGGAGGTTGTTAAGGATGTTTTGGAACCCCTCTTTGAGATACTCTTAGAGATTAATGATGATCTCCTTGGTCGATGCTTTTGATTATACCTAGGATCGAGAGGATACACCATTACTATACTCACTGGACCTGTCCAGGAGTGGTATGTTGAGTCATTTATTGAATGGATGTCGAGTGTTATCTTGTATCTGGATAGAATTACTTACATATCACTAAAGGTTCAGTCCCCTTAGGGATTATCCAATTAGAAATGTCATGACTGCCTATGGACTGGGACCTAGGACCGAGACATTAGACTAGATTTACTAGGCATGAGTGGTATGAAATCCATCTCAATTCCATATTTATATTATATCCATATATTACTTGTAATCCTTTATTATATTGATTATAAGTGAGTATGGTTGATCCTAGGTCTTGGACATGTATCCCCTTTGGTGATATAGCCTGAATAGAGACATTCCATCATTGGCTAAAGTAGGTATAATAAATCTGGATTACAAATCCAAGGATTGACTATGGATTTATTTTATTCTTTCACTTCCAGATATTTCTCATCTAGGATAAGTACATTTCATTAGCATGAACTTATGATAACATTCCTTGATATGACATTTGTTTTTTATTTTATTTTAGTAGTTGGTTATTTCATTATTGTTGTTATCCTGATGAGTAGCTCACGTAAGCATACACTGCATTTACTGGATACATATGAGACCATGTTGGTGGTTCACTACTAATTTTTTTACTCATACCCGACACGGGCCACCATTGGACTAGGTTACTTGAGTAGATGTTCACTTGGTTGCTGGAACATGTTGAGCTGAGGTGCAAGATTGATTAAATATGATGCCTCAGATATGTATGTGGAGATCGAGTATGTGGTATGGATTAGTGTATGTAGTATAACCTTTTATTTTTATTTTTGTTTCTTTTACTCATGTATATATGATCGAACCAGTGGACGATCAGTGTTGTATGTATGACATGGTTGTTAGGGATTTTATTGCATTCCATTTATTATTACAACTATGTTTTTATGTATTGCATACACACTCTGTTTATTTATTTCTATGATTGATTCTTAGTTATTTACACCATTTTCTTAATCTAATATGAGGTAATAGTCTCCCCACTATCACACAATAGGTCTTCACTACTATTCAACAACCTCTGGTGTATAGGGATTCATGCTTAAGGCCTTGTCTCCATCTAGTCTGGTTACTATTTATAGAGTGAGTTGGGTCCAGACATGACAAAGTGGTATCAAATCTATTTATTATCCTATTTTTTTACTATTTAGGATATGGTAGATAGGATAATTAGGAATGTTTCAGAGCCTATGATGGATATTAGAATAGTGAATCAAGAAAACTTGGTCCAATAAGAAGTCTAGGTTATCAGGGATATGGGATTTTTGTTTTGATTTGTGATGTTATATCTAGTGGTGCACATGTTGTATGGTTTTTATGATTTATTATGGATTTATATATCTTATCCCATTAGTGAGAGGATAGTGTTTGATTCTAACTCTTTTCTATTAGAGGTAATAGGTATTGTTCATGAACTTATTTGGCATATAAGGTCCACATTTTATAGGTATGTGAGTGTGTGATTTTATTACTGAAGATAGAGGACAATTTTTTAAAGTGTCAAGAATAACCCAAATGGTGTTTTACCATATAGGTTCTTGGTGTAATTCTACTCAATTGGTCCCACTTATACATATACTTATTTATAATGGAAGTTCATGTCATTATATGGTGAGATGTTTGATTGTGAGGATGATGACTCATTCCTCATGCAAAAAGGTGTAGTGACACTAGTAGGTCGATAGGGAACATGATGACTCATTCCTCATGCACAAAGGTGTAGCTACACTAGTAGGCCGATAGGGAACATGATTAAAAAGTTTTAGAAACCCCATCATGTGATTTTTCTTAGGTACAACTATTTAAGGTGTTAGTGACAACCTAAATGGTATTTTCATGAATATCTTGTAATGTAATTCTACTTAACAGAACCATGTGTTTATGGTGCAATGTGGATCATTGAGATAATGATTTTCATGTACTATTTATCCTTATAGGTTAGTGATGGAATCTAATACCTTTATAATAGACCCTTTTTGGGTGTATCCTTTTCATTTATGGTTAAATAACACTTCTTAAAAACTTACATGAATTTACCCCATCCATATTGCTATGATATTTTACTTAAATAACTTTGTTTATTGTTATCTAGTTAGATAGTTTAGTGAAATTTTGATAGTTACATGAATGATTGTAGTAAAATATAACCTTAAGGGGTATTACCACATATATATTCCTGATGATAACTTATTCATTATATTTTTTACTTTATATTGTGACCCTTCGTAGAGCAGTTCCTTATGAGGATGCTCAGAGAGGATCAGGGCATGGTAGGCTGATGCTTGGAAGGTGATGCCATTATAATCCTTCCTTATGTTAGTACCTTACTGATGAGTTAAATTTAAATGGGTAACATAATGGGTTTTCCCTCTATAACATAGAATTTAAAACGTATATAATTGAACCCATGTTGGAAGTTTTGACCCTCATAGGTTAGTGTTATAATTACCTTCCTTAGAGAGAGTTTTCATGCATGTTAAATGCATTGTGTTGAGATGAGTGTGTTGATGAATCCCCATGATATGTGACCTTGGTGAGATTTTGAAATATGGGATAGGTGGTAGGTCCTGGTGGCCTATTTTGAGACTTGATTGGTAGGGCTAGGTGGGTGACCTAGAGTTCCTTAGTCTTGAATCAGAACCTAGTAATATGGTGGTTATTTTGATTAAGGGAAATGTGTGATGAGTATTGTCCTAGATTTTTATAGATTCTTATTTAGGTAGTGATATCAGTTTATGCTCATGAGGAGGCTGATTCACGAGAGGTCCTTGGGTTTTTCATTATTGACACGATGAGTCCTTTAGTTTTTAAGGAAGCACCTAGGGTGCTTGGGTATCGAGACTGGATTTGATGGTTAGTATTGTTAAGGTGCATGGCCTAGTTGGCTTGTGATTTAGTGGTTATAAATGTGGTTAAGGAATGGGTATATTATCTTGATGGAAACAAGGCTATGTGATGGTCGGTCATGGAATAAATCATGGAATGGTTGAGGTTACCAATTTTGAAGAGGAGATTCATGGGTGATTATAGTTTAATGAAACAACCATTCCATGTAGCACATTCATCTTGGCCTTATTTATGGATGACTTGTGGGAGCATGAGTCAAGTCTTTAATTGGGTGGTTTGGGATTGTACACCTGCTATGTTGGGTGAGTTTAGTTCATGCTGGTTTCTCATGGTAACTGTTAAATATAGAATGTCGGTGAATAGCATGTTGCGGGCCAAGGCTCGATGCTTTCAAATATGATGCATGTAGGAATGATGAATCAAATATTTGATTAAGTAAATGTGGATCCCTTTAGATGATGGCTATCTTGTATATAAATCGGGTTTCATGAGGTAGTTAACCCACGACTGAAACTGGACAAGCATTGTTCAAAGATGTAGTTTTTAGGAGTTGGTTAAGGGTGAGTATAGCCTAGTTTGATATGATAATGGCTTGAGGAGACATACACACACCTATATATGGAATCTTAGTGTACTCCTAGTTTAGATATGATCATGCCCAATAAATTTCCATCATCCTGAGTATGCTGAGTGAGTTTCTTCTATGTGTTGAGATATCTAGATGTCTTTTTTGTTTTGATGAAGGTACTCATTGGAAGTTGAGCTTGAGGAGCGGTATAAGGTGATCTGTATGGGTGGGAGTTCACACTATTGGACATTTGAGGGTGGTGACCCTTATCATGAGTTGAAATTAAATATTATTTATAGGAATAGTTATCAGGTAATGGTAAAGGGATATGTTTAATGTTGTGATTTAGTTCTCAATAATGAAGCTATTTATATCCATGCATGTGGTTATATCTTAGGTGAATGGGGCATGGTTTGTGGTGATCGATAATTTGTTTTGATGTGGCGACGAAAAATATGTTCCTAAGGTGGGGAGTGGGATTTCATATGAGGATGAGACTGATCATTGTACAATTCTTTGGATTTTATATTCCATTGGTTAAATAGAACATTATACCTCAAGATTTCTTAGGATATTCTAGGTATGATTTTTGATACAGACTTAGGTGGAGTCTGAGTGTGAGTGTTGGTCCTATTGAAATAGTGGGTACCCTAGACCCAACTATTCAGTGATTTTGATTATCATAACATGTATACAGTTAGTTATACATGATGTTATCTTGCCATTATAGTGTATATTTTTCTGCATCCACTATTTAAATCGTAATTTCCAAAGATTAATTGTCATATTGAAAGGTTATAGCAGTTACCAGACTATAATGAGAACCTCTAGATACTATGAAATTAATATTAAATATATGTTTTATGGTATAAATACATCTTACTGATTGGACACAATAGATGTTTGACTATTAGGTGCTGGTGGATCATAATCATTGAGACTTCTTCTCATGATGTTCGCACTTGGTGATATCTAGTAGCGAGATCATGAGGACTGACCTGCCAATAAGAACACCACATGTTTCAGGTGTCATTGGATGTTTCTATCTACGATCATGTGTAAGGGTCTCATCACTTGAGATAATTACCATTTTATTTCATTTGATTACATACTTTGATGCAAGACCAAAAACCATGGCAATGAATTCGTGGTGAGGTAATTTGTGTTGGGTGCGTCGTTGGGGGCATGGAATTGGTTGAATGGTGAAAAAAGGATTTTTTGCTTCCAATTTATGGAAGTAATATATAACTTAGGTCATGTTTATAAGGATGGAAATACCTTTATAAGACCATGGTTATAGAAGTTGAAGGTAAATCCGTCCAGTTAAACCAAAAAACAATAAAGCAAGAAAAAGGGTGATGTTACAAGAGTGAGTCCTACTTTATGAGATATTACAGACAAAGAGATTATATTACACAGTGTGTGTTCGTAAGTTAGTTGTCACTACTGGGGAAATCCTTATATCTTCAGGGGCCATGATGGATTTCTAGATCCCACTCTTGGCCTTTCAATACTATTCACTACTATCGAGATAAGAGCCTAGAGAGTCACACACAATAGTGTATTCAATAATCTTCCTTATTCAGTTGAATAAGAGTTTTGGAAATGGTGGGCCCTACCACTAGGGTCTGGGATTTGTCCAAGGTTAAACGATCACCAATTCAATAAATAAATTCATATTATTCAAGTTTATAATAATGAGTATTGAATTTATTTTTTAAATGTATTTATGAGTTTTAAGTAAATACATGTAAAATATTAATTGACGAATATTAAATTAATCAAGGTTCAATTAATATTTATGGGAGCGAAGAGTAGAGATTAATGACTCATTTATTATCACGTAATATATTTTAATATATTACAAGTGAGTGATAATAATATTTATGACTCAGATAAGTAGTCATAATATGTCGTTAATAGTGCGTTGATTATTCGAGGGCTGGGTTGTCATTTCTGGGTAATTAAATGACATTATAAATATAATAGGAGAGAAGATTTCCAAACACTATTCATGGAGATTCTCTCTCCTCTCCTCTCTCCCATGATCTATAGAGAGAGGCTCTGGATCCAAGGAGCATGGATCAAGCACTCTCTTAGTAATCACTTCCAAAGCAATGTTGTGATCATTGGAGTGTCGAAGGTATCATCGCAATTCTGCGCTAGCACCCGAATTATGACGAATGACACTCTTTTGTATTCCTTGAAGCATGTGTGGATGATCTGGAGGAATTCGAATTTGGATTCTTCGAGAAGCGATCACCAACAATTAGTAGGCATCGTGTGCAGCTTCAAATTAAACCATTTATTTTTACAGTTTAGTTTTGTGCTTAAAACCATTCACGTATGGCCCTAGGCTTTAACCGGGCTACTCTTCACCGACGTCGACAAGTTTACTTCAATCATCGGTGGAAAATTTTAAAAATACCACCTGTTTGGGGCTTCTTCTATGCGCCCAGTTCCAAAAAGTGGTATCATAGGTATGTGTGCTGATTTTAAGTAAATTAAATAATTAAATTTTCATTAAGTTATGAAGAGGGCGCCGATACGGTCCCAATGCCACATATTGTGTTTTAATCCGATACTGGATAACCATTCTGTGGTCATATGAAGTTTTAAGTTCGGATTAAAACTGGTATTTTAACAAGGTTCTAAATTGATGAACCATTTTTATCTAAATCCGTTTACACCAAAATAGTATTTTCTGGTGAGGATTATTAATTATTATTATTATTATTTAATTATAATAATAATAGTTTGATTATAATAATAATTTTATTATTATAATATTCTATTATAATAATATTTTTTTATTATTAGGTTTTATTTTTCTAGTCTACCCATAGCCTTAAAAAATTGTATTTTAATTAATTTTAATTTCCCAAAAGCCTAATATAGGATTTAGAAATTAAAAAGGAAAAAAAGGGGAGCTTGAATTTTTTTTAAAAGGAAAAGACTTAGATTATAAGTCTTTTATTTTTAAAAAGACAAAGGGTAATAAGTGGGGTGGCAGCTGGATTTCAAAAAAAAAGAGGGATCACTTTTTTGGGGGGGCCAGGCGACCACTCGGGTCTCCTTCCCCACGTAACCGATCCACACCAGGAGGCCAGCCGACAACTGCAACAACCCCACCACCCTCCACCAGGGCCTTCTCCCTAGAGACCATCTATGCCTGGCCTCCTCTCCCTATCATGCTGTAGCGACAGTGCCTACGCTACCCTACCAGCCTCCAACCTTTCGGTTCGTATTCCCAAAGCATTGCACCAGGCTGGTAAACCAGCGCCCCAACCGGCCCTCTCCCAATGCAACAGGCCTGAACCCCGGCTCCTTTAGCCTCTGCCAACCATCACCATAACAAACCCTTTGGTGCTCCAATCAGGCACCATCCTTATGAATGACGCCCCACAGGTCGCTGCACCCAGGCCCCCCACGTGCTCGGCCTCCCTCTCATGCGGAGCTTCTCCACACTGGGTGGCCTTCTCCTGAGAGGCCCACACCAGGCCAGTGCATCCCGCACCTTGACATCCTGGCACCCCGACCATCCCGACATCCTCCCACTTCATCTGCAGACACAGATCACACTGGGATCCCCCTCTCAGCGCGATGCCTCCTCCAGCAGGCATTGCCGCTATTGTCGCCATGTCCGGTGACCTCGGTGCCACATCCCATCCGCCACTTGGTCCTCCTAGCAGGAAATTATCTTTCACTACCCTGAAATAGGTCTAGGTGGGTCGGACTAGCCCAAAACGGGCTTAGGCAAACCGGCCTGGCCCAAAACGACCCTACACGGGGTCTTCATCGCCCGAATTGGGCCTACGTAGGTTCGCCCTGACCCACACAGGCCCTGCCTAAAGTTTCATGGGCTCAGGTGATTTAATTTAATCAAAAATTAATTAAATTAATTAATTTCATTTAATTTGATAATTAAATTAATTAAGTATTAATTTTTGGTTTAAATATTTAATGTGGCATAATTAATTCAATTTGGAGTTTAATTAATTTAATTAATCAATTTAATTTTTAGTTTTAAAATTAAATTATTTAATTGGGACCGAGCGACGTAAATATTGAATTAAAATTAGAGAGAAATTTTAATTCAATAAATAATTTCCTTATAATTTATTTTAATGTAAGTTTAATTTTTATTCTGTATTTATTTAATATACGCGAGTTTAATGCATATATAACTTATCATGAGTTGGAGACTGACCAATGCATATCTGGTGCATTTTTATTTAATTATTTACTTAATTATTTATTTATTAAAATGGTTTTATAATAATTAGTTTAATTAAATTAAAATATGATATGTGTGTCATCTCAAGTGTCATTATATGTATAAGGGCATGTGCGCCCATATTCAGAGTTGTATTTTATAACCTAATACCCCATCGCTTGTGTGCGAGTATTATTGTATAATGATGAGACAAGGTGTGACACACTTCGTACCAAGTGATGATGATGCACCAGACAAGAGTTGGATTCATTGGATGAGCAAATGTTTCTATTCAAGTTGCATGCAACAAGACTAAAGGTATTGTCCCTAGGGTCTCAGTTGGTCTGTTATTCACTCAACAGATCAACCATTAGAACCAACTCATGATCGGGTGTTTATTTTGTTTTCAATGGTTTATTATTTTGTGCATGTGTAGTTTATTGCACGATCACATAGAATAATAATAAACAGGCATGCAAGATTAAATGAACATATGATGTGATGAAATTTCCATTTCTTGCATGGTTAGTTGTGAGTGCAAACACATAGTACGTGCTTATAAAAATAGAAAATTATTTCTTTCATCACACTAAAAATAATAAAACCCTCAAAAATATATTAAGTCATAACAGCCTTCCTTCATTCAAATTTGGACTAAACCAGCTGTTTGAGGTGTTGGTCATGCTATAGTTAAGGGTGCCTCTTAATACTAGGGAGTCATTATAAGAGTGATGGGTCAACTTAACTAAACTTTTAGCAAATAAATAGCTATAACTAGATTGTTTTAATTTTAGAGGCAAGCATTGAGTAAATTAAGCTTTGATTTTAAGAAGCTAGAACTTCACTCAACAGATCAAAGAACCACAAGTTAAAGCGGTCGGCCAGCCAAAATCCCACCTAAAACCCTCCAAGTAGTGGTGTATCCATATCTTGTAGACTATGAGGGGTGGTTCTATAATCCTTGCCACTAGAATACTCAAGTGATAGAGTATTCTGATTCTAATACAGAGGGTTCCTAGAATCTGATAAAATAGTGGGAGACATTAAATGATTTAAGTAATTAATCAAAATGTCTAAACCAGTAATCCAAATAAAAAGAACTCATCTGCTAAAATTAATTTTTGTATAAAAATGGAAAGTTATACCACAAGTTTAAACTGCAATAAATATTGGACAAAGTAAATTTCCACACTGACACGAGTATCCATGAATAGTATAGGCGCATGCATATAGTACTATGATATTGGAAACTCAAGGTTCCAGTGTCACCAACACTTGTTAAACTACCACAATAAGTGAGGGTAAAAATTTATTACAGGTGACTAATGTACAAAGCATATGATAGTTATATCATTATGCTTTCATCAAAGTTTGATGTTAGTTTCGGTCACTACACCAGGACATGGATGATATAAAAATGAAGTCTTGTCTTGGGATGTTTGCAAGGAGAAAGCTAAGCAATGATATGAATAAGGAGATGGTTACACCGGCATGTGTAAATTGAAAGATCTATCATGATATTTAAATGGATCCCTTTCTCATACCATTTTCACCACATTACTCAAGTCTCATTTTATGTTATAAAACAAGAATGTACTGAGTAAATGCTCCATTACCTATCTAGGTAAGGTTCACTAAGTGGATAAGAATGAAAGACAATTAAGTTTTAATTATAGTGGCAAATAAATTGAAACACAATTTGAAAAGGTCAAGGGAATTTAATGCCAATGACCCATTCATGAAATCCTTCAATTAATGAGGTATTAACAAAAGGTTATTTTCATTGCATATTATAAAATAATACTATGGAATTTTAAATGCAATTAACTGAATTAAATAAGCAAGTTGTCACTTCTATATTAGGCATATTCATCAATGTAATGTTTCCTTTTACTACTTGGGTATTTAATACTATATTATTTTTTACATATGTGTATTTAAATACATTTACCAAGTAAGCATAGAAATATTACTAGAATTCATGTGTATTCTCCAAGTGGTTGTGAAAGGGTGACACTTTGGCCAGTGTTTAGAAGTACACGACTTCTTAATTTCCAAGTGAAAGATTTGTGTTGAACTATTATTGAGTATAACCAACAAAATTAATCTCATGTGTCCTTGGACAAAAGGAGACATTATTTCAAGTTCTAGAATGAATGTTGTTTTGGTAAACTCAATCACTAGTTCAGTAATACATGAATCCTAGGAAATTAGTAATGAATATAAATGTAATACTTATACCTAGTTGTGACAAGATAATTCTTTCGCAAGTAATACTAAAAGTGAACCTCATCAATATACCAAGTATGGTATTTAGGCTCGGCATAGCTAAATAATTTTGGTATTATCGACATCTTTAGTTTGGACAAAGGAGCCTTTAGTAATAAAGGTATGTCACAAAACTTTTGGAAATAGTTCAATAAGTAAGAGTGAACTATTCCAAGTATAAGATAGAGGTATATATACTTCATAATATTTTTTTAAGTAATTAATGAATAATAAAGTGAAGTATATGCATGTTAAGTAGATATGATTTTCTTCGGGTTGGGATACTGAATAATATCTCAACCAAGCATTTATCAATCATGATAATGTAGCGTGGAGAAATTCTTAAATGCACATTACCTTATCGAAATCATGACATTGATGTTAATAAGTAGGATTGATGATGAAGTCTAATATATCAATATTGATCAAAAAAATGTAGCATGTAGTAATTAATAAATGCACATTTTATACATCAAAGTATTGATGTAAGTAATATCAATGTTGCAAATAGAAAAAACTTCCATTATATTTTAGGAAATGATTTGAAAATAATGGCGATATCCCACAACCATATGCCAACTATAATGAAAAATGGATATCATACGAGTCATAGTATGATGTAAATCCATTATGTCATAAGGACATGTGTTTGGATGCAAATAGTTTGTTCGGATACAAAAAAACTTGCATCAATATAAACACATTGGGCATCTAAGGTACTTATCCTAATGATTGATTAGGATATTACATAAATCTATAAGATATAAAAGTTATAGTCAAGTGATAGACTACATTCTATAAGAGGTTTCACATCTATATTAGAGATAGTGGGACCTATATTGACTTGTATTTAGTCAATGATCAAGATGCACAAATAGTTGGTATAGGAACTAGTTCCACAAGAACATGTGAAACAAAGTATGTTCCAAAGACACATACTGCGTAGGAAGGATAAAACCATGGTTATGGTTTTTATATTAACCACGTCGGTGATCTAATATTCAATGTGAATAATATTTCCTACAAGTAAGCAATATATGGAAATTAGCTAAAATTGATAAGACCAACTAAAATTCAATTAAGGGATTCCATGTATCAAAGTGAAAAAGGGCTTATTATTTTTAATACTATGGTGGGTATTCAAGTGAGTTGATACATGGGTGGTACAAGCACAGTATCAATAAGACTCGATTGGTTTCACCAAGTCGTTATGCCTAAATCCATTAGAATTTTACTTATCATAGCTAATATTTATGATCAAATGATTTAGAATTGGATTTCATGACCAAAAATTGTGGATGGTGTCTATAAAACGCAACCAGAAAGGGATGGTCACATCACAGAATGCTAATAATGGTTGTAAGTTACAGAAATATGGTTTAGGATTAAAGTAAGCAACATGATCATAAAATATACATTTGTAAAAAATGATTTCCATGTGTCAATGAGAGGTTAGTGGTATATTCAAAGTTTTCTAATTAAAGATGTTTGGAAACATATGGAAAACAGACATTGGTCATACAGTTAGTTAAGACCAAAATAAAATTCATTCTCCAGTGATTAACTTCAAGTGGTAACCTACTATCTAGGGAACAAGATCTACTAAGATATATCTATAGGTTGCTTGGTCCTAGTAAATAATACATATAGTGACACAGTATTGAAAAATAAAAGTTGGAAAAATTATAGAGATGAATTGTTGCCTATGTCACAAGGAATAATCTCTTCAGGTAGACATGTCCAGTACATGGGAAGAGATAAACATATTGAGTTGAGATCCATAAGTCAAAGTGATGGATCAATCACACATGCCATAATATGTACAAGAACTGATATTTCCAAGGTATATTTTACAATACGTAAATATCAGTTATATCTAGGAGTATTGTAAGATATACATTTAGAACTATCTAATTGTACTTTGGAAAGTATAAAATATATATACCTGGTAAATGGAAAAGTAGGATACTAGTTTTCATGGATACAAACTAGTCTTCCATAGATCAATGTGATCCAATATCGTATTTAGTCAAAAGGTGATGAGTGAGACAAGATCATAAAAGATTGTGGTAACCATACCTACAAATACCGAGTATATTTCAGCTTCTAAGGCAGTTAAGAAGTGAATAAATGCAACATTTTTTCCAGTTCTTGGAATCGCACCTGGTAAGAAAAGTGGTATCATAATGAAAATTATGATATTATTACTAGACAAGATGTCAAGTTATGATAGTGGAAAAAAGGTATATACTTAGGATACCATCTCTTGAGAAGTTTCACTCATGGAGACAAGGTCGCAATAGAAAAATTTTCATGCAATGGAACCGAGGCAGGCCCAGTAGCTAAATCCATTACTCATTAGAAACATGATGTTAATCATGTGAGTAGCTAACAAGTTTGGTTAGAAAGTTGGCTCTAGTGTAAGTGGGAGTGTTGAAATAGTGGGTTCCCTAGACCCAACTATTCAGTGCTTTTGATTACCATACTAAGTATAGAGTTAGTTATACATGATGTTATCTTACCATTATAGTGTAGATGTTTCTACATCCACTATCGAAATGGTAATATCCAAATATTAATTGTCGTATCAAAAGTTTATAGTAGTTCCCAGGATATAATGATAACCTCTAGATACTATGACAATAATCTTAAATATATGTTATATAGTCTAGATACAACTTACTAATTGTACACATTAAATGTTTGACTATCAGGTGTTGGGGGCTCATAAGCATTGAGACTTCTTCTCATGATGTTCTCACTTGGTGATCTCTAGTAGTGAGATCATGAGGACTGACCCGCCAATAGGAACAACACATGTTTCAGGTGTCATTGGATGTTCCTATCTATGATAATTTGTAACGGTCTCCTAATTTGATATTATTACCAACGTATGTCATTTGATTACATACTTTGATGCAATATAAAAACCATTTCAATGAAGTCATGGTGAGGTAGGTTGTCTTGGGTGTGACGTTGGTGGCATGAAATTGGTTGAATGTTTGATGTTATTAATATTTTAATATCTTTTTACATACTCCCTTTACTGATTTTATATGAAATGTGCATAATTTGTGTGAAATATTAATGTTTTAATATTAAGTATAATTTTTGAGCATTTTTAGAAGTAGTCCAATTGAGTCAGTTTAATGTTTTAACAATAACTGTCACAATACTTATCCAAATTGTGTGGTTCTTGTTTTTTAGGATTTTACATTCAATATACAACATTTCATTAGAAGGTAACATGAGCCAATTCTGCCATTTGTAGGGACATATGGTCCTCACAAACAAGACCAAAGAATCTGTGAACAAACTGGACCATCCTTGAAGATTGATTTACTTGACTCAAT
Source organism: Viscum album (assembly GCA_963277665.1). Lineage (NCBI taxonomy): Eukaryota > Viridiplantae > Streptophyta > Magnoliopsida > Santalales > Viscaceae > Viscum > Viscum album. The sequence goes on along the minus strand of OY728123.1, from coordinate 780,920,434 downwards.
ACAGAAGTCCAAAAACATTAAATCTCCACCATAATTCGTAGGACACTACATTTCATCTTGGATAAAAATTTCAAGGCCCAGATCCAAGTACAAGGGGCCCAAATGAAGCTTTTAAGTCCAGCCCACCATTCTGGCCGAGAATTAAAATCAGTATAGTATGCATGACATATCTCATGATGTAAGCATCAAATAGAGCTGATATTTTTCAGTGTAAAAGATGAGATATAGGTGGACGATTTTTTTGAAGAACCCATTCGGATTTGAAGGCATCTTCATAATAAAAAACCCTTTCAATTTCTGGACTTCAAAAAGACTGGATTGAAATGGACAGTTTTACTTTGTTTAATAAACCGGCCATAACTTTTTATCCTTAAGTCCAAATGACTAAAAATTTTGATATTAGTCGTCAAACTGTATTATCTACAACTTTGAAGAAGGATATTTCTCGAGATTCGGCTGTCATGATGTCCATATCTGCGAGCCAAGTGGAGGGGTATTGCTGTAATGTAAACAGTCCACTCCTTGGGCTATAAATACTCTCCCCTTCTCTCCTTGAGAGGGGTTGGCATTTCAGAAGAGAGGAGATCATATTGATATGAACAAAGCATTGAAAAAGGCTTGGGGGGACCTTACATACTCAAGTTTTTACTTGAGAGACCTTTCCTCCTCTCTTTGTTTTCACTTACTTTTGTGTTCTTCGTTTTTGTAATTTTGTAAGTCCTTTCTTTTGTAATTCTGTTTTAATGCAAGTTTCTTCTTCAATATCTCTTATTCTACTCCAAATTCTATATTTTAATATTAATTTTCTTAAAATATTTTAAATTCAGTTAAATCTCCTTCCCTTATTTTGCTTCCTCATTCAATCAAAAATATGTTTTTAATTATCATCATTGTTCGTGTGTGTGTGTTCGACGTACCACTCTTTTCTAATCCCTTTCTTTTTCTTCTATTCTTAATTTATCATCATAATTATTATAACCAGAATATTAAACACCCAAATGGATGAGTAAATATCTCATTGGGGTGAGTCAAAATTTAGGGATGTTAAGTGATTGAGAGTATTTTCTCGATGAGTATTCATTAATTTAACATAGTGTATGTTGGACTTAATATGTCATGGATTAATGACATCTTTTGTTTAGCATGTGGTTTACATGGATTATTGGAACCATAAATACACTACCATAAACAAGTACTTATTGATTTTAGAATCCTAGTTAAGTTAAGGCTTGGATTAAAGCTTTAACACTTAGGAATTCTAATCGATGTCAACTTGTGAAGTGGGTGTTAATTTAAATGAAATATAAAGCAAAGCTCAAGGATTTCACAAGCTTAACTCTTTAATAATGAAATCACCCCAATCATTATCAATTTCTTAAATCAAGCATAATCAATTAGTCATTTCAATTAAGCTCTGCAAACAAAACCCCCCAATCAGAATACAATCAACTAAAAACAAACGACTATTTCAAATTATCATCGCTGAGGATTCGACCCGAGTGCTGCTATACACATTAGCAGAGCACCGGAACTTTGACCGGTCGATAGGCGATAATTGGCCATGCGTTTCAAATGGCGATGCTACTGGGGATGGTGCTTTAATTATTCATTAGTTTCTGGTTATTGTAATAAAAAACCAAAAAAAAAACAAAATTTTAAAAAAGAAATTGAAAAAAAAACACAAAGAAAAACCCATATTCTCATAAAAATCATAAACTGAAAAAATACAAAGAAAAACCCATCTTCCTCTTTCTTCCAAAATCTCTCTGAATGCCCCGTATCCTCCCAAACAATCCCTCGGATTTGTTTGACCCTGAAATTGAGTGAACACTTCGCCAACTTAGGAGGAACATAAGAGATACTCAAATAATTCAAGAACCAGTCCTCATCCAACCAGTTGAAATTTAATTAGACAATCCTAGGGAACAAACCCTAAAAGAACTCGCTGCCCCTGATATGAATTACCAACCTCTTGGTATTAAATATCCAAACATAGAAGCTGACTTTGAACTCAAATCGGGTTTGATTCATCTTCTCCCTCATTTTCACGGGCTAGCCGGTGAGGATCCACATCTTCACCTTAAAGAGTTCTAAGTAGTGTGCTCTACCATGAAGCCTCAAGGGGTTTCTGAAGAACAAATCAAACTCCGAGCATTCCCTTTTTCCCTAGCTGACATTGCTAATTCATGGCTCTACTACCTACCTCCTGGTTCCATAACTACATGGAATGACATGAAGCGACTATTCTTAGATAAATTCTTTCCTGCTTCTCGTACTGCTTCTATCCGAAAGGAAATAAGTGGTATCCGTAAATTCCCAAGTTAATCACTCCATGAGTACTAGGAGAGGTTCAAAAAGCTTATGGAAACCTTCCCACATCATCAAATCCCTAACCAACTCTTTATCCAATACTTCTATGAGGGGTTATTGGCTATGGAGAGAACTCTCATTGATGCCGCAAGTGGTGGTTCTCTGGTTGATAAAACTCCTGCAGCTACAAGAGATCTCATAAGTAACATGGCTGTAAACACACAACAATTCCATACTCGAGCACATGCTCAAGTAAAACAAGCCCAAGATAATCAATCAATTGAGTCGAACAAAATGACTGAGTGGATGAGTGAACTTACAGGTCTTGTGCGACAGCTAGCTATGGCCACCAAATCCCCAACCTCATCTTCTCTGAAATCAATGTTTCCTGGACCAATAAAAAACTGTGGAATCTGCAACTCTCCATCTCATCCAACTGACACATATCCACAACTTCAAGAGGATCAACCCGATTCATCTGGACCAATGGAGCTCAATGCAACATATGCTCAGCGGAACACTAATCCTCAACTATCAGGTCAGTTTGTTAGAAACTTTAACCAACCTCACTCTGAGACCTTCTCTTCTTCCTATAACCAAGGACTTAGGTATGGTAATCCCATATATCACCCCCCTCGATTCCCTCCTCAAAACCCAAACCAATTCCAATATGGTCAAGGTGGTGGTAACTTCCATCAACCTTATCCTTTTGTTCCTCAACCTCAAAGGAACAATCCTCCTCCTGGATTCCATTATCCTAGTGAGCCTTCCCAATTCCAAAACCAATACAATCGATTTCACAAGAACCAAAATCAAGGTAATCCCAACCAGGGACAAGCCTCTTCTTCCAAGAAACCATGGGAAAGTGCAGTGGAAGATCTTTCCTCCTTCACTCGTTCTAGCCTTAAAAACATTGAAACTCAAATAGGTCAACTTGCATCCCACCTGAGCTAGCAACAACAATCAAAATTTTCCCAACTCCCAGCTCAACCATTACCCAACCCCAAGGGTAATGTAAGTGAAATTGCACTTAGATCAGGAAAGAAACTTGATATGCCTTAAGATAAGTCCTCTATCCCTCCTTTGAATGTTGACCTAGAAAATGAAAGGAAAAAGAAAATTGAAAAGGAATATGAATCCATTCCATCACCTCCTTCCATTCCACTTAGGAACCCAATTCCTTTTCCTCAAGCTGTCTCTAAACCAAAGAAGTCATTTGAACCTGATCCTGAAATGCTCGACATGTTTAGTCGTGTTGAAGTCAACATTCCCCTCTTAGATGCCATAAAAAAATTCCTAAGTATGCCAAGTTTCTCAAGGAGTTGTGTACCCACAACAGGAAACTTAGGACTTTTGAAAATGTTTCCACCCAGCAGTCTATTCCCATAAAGTGCAAATATCTAGGGACCTTTACAGTCCCATGCCAAATTGGAAGTTCCAAGTTTGATGATTCACTCATAGACCTAGGAGTCTCAATTATTGTCATGCCCAAATCTATCTTCTCCAACCTTGGTCTAGGTCCCTCACATCCAACAGGTGTTGTCATTCAGTTAGCCAATCGAAGCACAGTCAGTCCTGAGGGAATAATTGAGGATGTCCTTGTTCGAGTAAATGATCTTATCTTCCCAGCTGACTTCTATGTCCTTGACATGGAAGGTGAGACAACTTCTTGAAAATCTACTCTGATTCTAGGAAGACCATTCCTTATGACATCTAAAACCAAAATTGATGTCCATTCTGGCATCTTATCCATGGAATTTGGCGACCAAATGGTCAAGTTCAATATTTTTCAATCCATGCGATACCCATTAGAGAATCAATCTGTATTCTCTATCCATGTTTCTGAAACTACCTCTGAGAGTGTGTTGAATCCTAATCCATCATGTTCTTCCTGTTCTACTAATAGAGGAGTTTGTGAATATTGCATCCTCATTAACCAAGTGATTAATGGTGAAATTGATGTTGACATTACAAATGAAAACTCCATTGATCTAAAGGATCTTGAAAACTCTTTGGAATCTCATCTCACCTCTGACCTAAAATGATCCAACATGGATGGTAATGAGGAAAATGAACTAGAATGATCATTTGTTGATTCAGATCAGATTATCCCACATTCATCCTTTCTTATCCATGATTCTGAAAATTCTGTTATATGTGAAGTGAACCTTGAACCAATGTGTTTATATTTTCCTGATAGTAGTGATGTTTGTGATATTTGTACCCTAATTAATAAAGTTATCACTGGTGAGGTTGAAATTGACCATTATTTGGTGAACAACATTGAAATAAAGGATATTGAAAATTTTATTCAGTCTTATGACTCCACTGATCCTCATTACTCTACATCGGTAAGTGATGAAATAAATGAGTCAAAAACAATTGGGATCTCATACTCTGCTTTTGTGTTATCTGATCCTTACATAAATGAACCATCAGAATTGAGCCATCTTCCTGAATTTCCAAGAATAGAAAACCATCACTTTGTGGATAAAATCATTCCTCAGGTTGAAGACCAAAGTGAGGATAGAAATATTCTCTTTCCAACCCCATTGAATTGCAAGCACACAAACAAGGATGGGAAGAAATTATCCAATGAATCATTAGGCCTCCCAAAGAAAAAGTTTTTTTGGAAGCACATTGGAGTTGAGAAAATACGATGGCCACCATCAGACTATGGGTAGTACACTGCAATTGTCCAGCTGTAGACAAATAAATGCAGCACTTCTTGGGAGGCAACCCATGTTTTCTTTTACTTTTGTGAAATTTTAATTTCTTTTTAGTTTTTCATTATATGAATAATGATTTTTCTTTTTCAGGTAACATCCCACAATCTTGGATCAACCTCAACTTCCACTGAATCCCCAAATTATCTAGCCGACCTACCACTAGATGGAGATGGAAACCCACTAAATCCAATCCAGGGGACACCTCTTTCCCTTTAACTCTCTCTCTATCTCTTCATATCTCTACCTCTTTCTTCTTCTTCTTCTCTCCTTCATTTTTTTACCACTTTTTTTCCAACCCTTTTTTTCTCTTTCTCTTTTGTGTGGATGTGTATTTTAAAGAAAAAAAAAACTAAATAAAATAAAATAAAATGTAAAAACACAAACCAAAAGAGTCATGCTTACTCACCATCGAGTTTTGAAAATTTTTCCAACCATTTTGGGGATTTAACAGACACAGTTTCATCTCAATTTTTTTTTTGTTTTCATCATGACTTTGGATAAAGAATTTTGTGTCAAAATTAACATTTTGAATGCTCAATTTTTGATTTGGAAAATTATTTTCCCAAACCGTGAGGAACTACATTTGATTTCATGCCAAGGCCACCTATGGCCATATTTTCAAAATGTTTGTTTTTCACCACCATTTTTCAGTCTTGAGTTTGTGGACCTTTGAGCTGAATTTCCTGCCTTAGCATGCATTAATATGATAGAGGCATTTTCTAAACCACATGAGAATCAAAATAGTCAAATAGCCTCCCATTTCCCTTACATTAATCCTCCTTTTGAAAGCTCCTTCGAGCCTATGAAAACTTTTTCTTTGATAGCCACATTACAAGCCCAATACCTTATCCCGCCCAATATCAACATGGATTTTCATTGCATAAGTTTTTGAAATTTAAGTGTGGGGGGGAATGGATTTCATTTTTGGGTATCATTTCCTTACTTTCTGGTGTCTTATCATATGCTTTAGGGAAAGCATACATTTTAGTGTGGGGGGAGGTTGTCATTCAGTGGGATTTGGGAATGTATTGTAAAAATTATATTGAAAAGTGTTAAAAAAACAAAAAAAAAACAAAAAAAATCAAAATAAAAAAAAATCAAAAAAATGGGTTGTGTCTTGGGTAGGTCAAAAATCACTCTTCCTCAACCTTTGATCTTGTTATAAGTATTACAATTAGTGTCATGAGGAGATAAAACATGGGTTGGGATATGAGTGTGAGATATTTTTCAAGGTCAACTTTTGAAAAAACAAAAAAAAAAGGAAAAGAAAAAAAAGAACACTTGAATTATATTCTTATTGGGAGAAGTTTTTTGTTTTGTAAACATTCCATATTCTCATTACCTTAATATTTTCTTCCTCTGTTGTGTCTTTCTTCACACAATCATTCCCTTGTAAATATGTGTTTTCATTTCCTTCCATGTTTCATTTCAAAAAAATGTGCATTGATTTTTCTATGTTGGTATTTTAACCCTCTTCTTCTCTCTCTTGGACATTATATTCCTACCGTCCCATAGCCATAGAAAACCCCATTAAAAAGACCTCTTGATTATTGTTCACTTTGGATAGGGATTGTAAGCTGAGATCTCTTTTCAAACTCTAATATTTTCACTTTTGGTTGGTGAAAGAGTGAACCTCCACAAATAAATTTTATCATCTTGAGAGGTGTGAGTTTTGAGTGTCCACATTTTCCATTTCTAAATTTGAGCATGGAAAAATTAATTAGTTTTGGAACATTGTTTCTGTAACAACTTGTGGTGTATTTCAAAATGGATGAGTGAAATAGTCTAAACCTCCCCTGATTGGAGAAAATAAAATTTTAATATTTATTGGTGAGTGAAAATGATTTTGTCATGTTTTTCTATTTGTTGCACATGAGGACATGCACAAAACTAAGTGTGGGGGAGTTGATGTTATTAATATTTTCATATCTTTTTACATACTCCATTTACTGATTTTATATGAAATGTGCACAATTTGTGTGAAATATTAATGTTTTAATATTAAGTATAATTTTTGAGCATTTTTAGAAGTAGTCCAATTGAGTCAGTTTAATGTTTTAATAATAACTATCACTATACTGATCCAAATTGTGTGGTTATTGTTTTTTAGGATTCTCCATTCAATATAGAACATTTCATTAGAAGGTACCATGAGCCAATTCTGCCATTTGTAGGGTCATATGGTCCTTACAAACAAGACCAAAGAATCTGTGAACAAACTGGACCAGCCTTGAATATTGATTTACTGGGCTCAATACAGAAGTCCAAAAACATTAAATATCCACCATAATTTGGGGGACACTACATTTCATCTTGGATAAAAATTTCAAGGCCCAAATCCAAGTACAAGGGGCCCAAATTAAGCTTTTAAGTCCAGCCCACCATTCTGGCCGAGAATTAAAATCAGTATAGTATGCATGACATATCTCATGATGTAAGAATCCAATAGAGTTGATATTTTTCAGTGTGAAATAGGAGATATAGGCGTCCGACTTTGTTAAAGAACCCATTCGTATTTGAAGGCATATTCATATTCAAAAACCCTTTCACATTCTGGACTTCAAAAAGACTGGATTGAAATGGACAGTTTTACTTTTTTTAATAAACCGGCCATAACTATTGATCCTTAATTAAAAATGACTCCAAATTTTTAGAGTAGTCGTAAAACTTTATTATCTACAACTTTGAAGAAGGATATTTCTCGAGATTCGGCTTTCATGATGTCCATATCTGCGAGCCAAGTGGAGGGGTATTGCTGGAATGTAAACAGTCCACTCCTTGGGCTATAAATACTCTCCCCTTCTCTCCTTGAGAGGGGTTGGCATTTCAGAAGAGAGGAGATCATATTGGAACGACCAAGGCTTTATCAAAGGCTTGTGAGGACCTTCCATACTCAATTTTTCACTTTAGATACCTTTCCTCCTCTCTTTGTTTTCACTTACTTTTGTGTTCTTCGTTTTTGTAATTTTGTAAGTCCTTTCTTTTGTAATTCTGTTTTAATGAAAGTTTCTTCTTCAATATCTCTTATTATCCTCCAAATCCTGTATTTTAATATTAATGTTCTTAAAATATTTTAAATTCAGTTAAATCTCCTTCCCTTATTTTTCTTCCTCATTCAATCAAAAATCTGTTGTTAATTATCATCATTGTTCGTGTGTGTGTGTTCGACGTACCACTCTTTTCTAATCCCTTTATTTTTCTTCTATTCTTAATTTATAATCATAATTATTATAACCAGAATATTAAATACCCAAATGGCTGAGTAAATATCTCATTGGGGCGAGTCAAAATTTAGGGATGTTAAGTGATTGAGAGTATTTGCTCAATGAGTATTCATTAATTTAACATTGTGTATGTTGGACTTAATATGTCATGGATTAATGAAATCTTTTGTTTAGAATGTGGTTTCCATGGATTATTGGAACCATAAATACACTACCATAAACAAGTACTGATTGATTTTAGAATGCTAGTTAAGTTAAGTCTTGGATTAAAGCTTTAACACTTAGGAATTCTAATCAACGTCAACTTGTGAAGTGGGTGTTAATTTAAATGCAATATAAAGCAAAGATCAAGGATTTCACAAGCTTAACTCCTTAATAATGAACTCACCCTAATCATTATCAATTTCTTAAATCAAGCATAATCAATTATTCATTTCAATTAAGCTCTACAATCAAAACCCTCCAATCAGAATACAATCATCTAAAAACAAACGACTATTTCAAAGTATCATCACCGAGGATTCGACCCGAGTGCTGCTATACACATTAACAGAGCACCGAAACTTTGACCGGTCGATAGGCGACAATCGGCCACACATTTCAATGTTCAAGAAAGGATTTTTTCACTTCTAGTTTATGGAAGTAATATATATCTCATTCCATGTTGATAAGGATGGAAATACCTTTATAAGACCATGGCCATGGCGGTCAAAGGTAAATTCATCCAGTTAAATCAACAAACAATAAAGCAAGAAAAAGGGCATTGACACATGAGTGTGTCCTGTTTTATGATATATTATAGAAAAAGGGATTATATTACATAGTGCATGTTCGTAGGTTGGTTGTCACTACTATGACAATCCTTATCTCTTCAGGGGCCATGAGGTGTTTCTAGATTCCGCTCTGGGCCTATGAATACTATTCACTACTTTCGAGATAAGGGCCTAGAGGGTCACACACAATAGCGTATTCAAGAATCTACCCTATTCATTTGAATATGAGTTTTGGACATGGTAGGCCCTGCCACTGGGGTTCTGGATTTTTACAAGGTTAAATGATCCCCAATACAATAAATAAATTCATATTATTTGAGTTTGGAATAATGAGTAGTGAATTTATTTATTAAACGTATTTATGAGTTTTAAGTAAATACATGAAAAATATTAATTGATGAATATTAAATTATTCAAGGTTTAATTAATATTTATGGGAGCAAAGAGTTAAGATTAATGACTCAATTATTATCACGCAATATTTTTTTATATATTACAAGTGAGTGATAATAATATTTATGACTCAGATAAGTAGTCATAATATGTCATTAATAGTGCGTTGATTATTCGTGGGTCGGATTAGCATTTCCGGGTAATTAAATGACACTATAAATATAAGAGGAGAGGAGATTTACAAACACTATTCATTGTGCTTCTCTCTCTTCTCCTCTATCCCATGATCTAGAGAGAGAGTCTATATATCCAAGGAGCATGTATCAATCACTCTCTCTGTAAGAACCCGGAGCTTTGGTTTCAGGTACATATCTCTTTTATGGTATTTTTAAGGAAAAATGGAGAATCTGGAAATTTTTAGAGTACACACCGTGTACTTTATGAGTACACGCTGTGTACTCCTCGGCCACTCGAAGCCGTGTGTTGGCCGAGACCGGGCCACACACACGGTGTGTAGGGGTGATGTGGAGGCCAATTTTGGTGGAGTACAGAAAAACCCACTACACGCCGTGTACTTTAAGAGTACATGCCATGTACTTTTTTTTATTTCATTAATCAACACAGGGTCACACCTAATGACAGAAAACATCTTCTTCTCCACCTAATCCTATCCATAACATCCAAGAAGGTTGATTATTCTATGAGCCACCGATCTGTCACCAGTTTTCCGAATCAAACTCCGTAGGTTGCAGAATAATCACAACATTGAGTTCTTGGTTCTCCTTTAGCCTCGTTTCCTAATTCTTCCTCTTGTGTAAGTTATCTTAGGTTTAACTTTTTAGAAGTTTTTATATATATACTCCATTATAGGCCGATTCACGGGCTTCGGTTCAATTATATCGATCTACGAGGATCGAGGTAGGTGGTTTGTTGCCCTACGTTGAAGTTCTTTGAGTTTTGGTTGCAAAAGTGTCGGATACCCATGTATCGGGTATCCCAGGTTTAGGATTTTGATCCTATTGTTTATCTTCCCTAGATTGCTTGTTATCTTATGATGAATTGCTGATAATTTATGCTTGGTTTCATGTTTGAGGATCACCCCATGGGTGTTTTCCTCTCCTGTTCGGCTGTTTATCGCTGTTTGGCACCGTTGCCTGTGAGGAAACCCTATTGCAATTGTTAGTTTACTTGTTATCACTGATTGCATGTGTTGCCTACTGTTTATATTCTCTTGAAGTATGGTATCTATTAGCCAAGTAGTTGTTTAACTTACTTAGGGCTGCTAACAGTCGATTACGTACGACTGGACTGCTCAGGGTTGTGAGAACCTGGTGCGGGAGATCAAAGAGGGAATAGACGATTAAGTGCTTTCCTAGAGGGTCTGTTGGTTTTAGTTTCATATGTAGGACCTACGAGAATAAGACTTTGTGCTTCCCAAGAGTGTTCTTAGTTACCCACGCATCGAGACCACGGGAGGAATTAGACATAAGTGCTTCCTCAGAGAGTCTATAGCTATCGTTGCAAGACCATAGGGGAATTGACGTGAGAGCTTCCCAGAGTGTATGTGCCTTGTTTGATTACTGGACTATAGGGGTCTTCTAGTTTAATCCACCCATAGAGTCTGTTTGAATTTTGATGGTTAGTTGTGACGAGTCCACCAAGCCAAAGAAAAAGCTTGGGTTTTGTACTGCTTGTGTTTAGGTAGTCTTTTTTAGATACCTGTTGTGTTACTTGCTTATCATGGAATAGAAAACTTTGTTGGTTTTCCCTAATTGTGTAATTAAATGAATGTGAATGGTAATTGGTAGAATTGTTTACTACATTTATTTACCTTTACTTTTCCTATATCACTCACTAATAGTAGGGCACAAATCTTGTGGTGGTTTCCTACTGGGATTATTCTCACACCCTGTTTGGGTCTTGCTTTTCAGCCCAAACAGATTATATGGTTGCAGGTATAGATAGGGATTGTGGCCCTTCTACCTCGGGTACTTGATTGCTAGTTGGAGCTGGAGAGCATGGGACCGGGACTTGGCCCACGATGCTGCTGGAGTTGCTGTTTACATTTAGTACTTTGGTTTCAGTTGTATTTCAGCACGTTGTTTTGCTTACTACTTTCCATAGATACATGTACCATTCTGCATCATTATTATATCAGATATTTCTTTGACTTTCAGTTCAGTTGTTTCATGTTAATTACTGCTTCCGCTATTGTTTATGATTATCCTTTCGCTGTATACATTACCAAATGAGGGCATAGTTTCCCCACTGACTCACCAAGGCCGCCGCTGCTAGTCGGCAGCCTCTGGCGTTCGGGGAAACGCGGTTGAGGTCATGTGGCGAACTGGGTACGGGGAACCAGTTATGTGGCTCCAGACTTGGTTCATTACAAAGTGGTATCAGAGGAGTTTTATTCTTTTCTATTTCTTACTGTTTTGTGACAATATCCAGGGATAGGAAGAAATGGGTAGTTAGTACTTAACTATGCCCGGGTGTAATTAACCCGTGTATAGGGAAAAGCTATATTACCTCACAATTGTAATTTTCAGTTTTTGCAAGTGTTACAGTTTATTATATTTCACTGTTGGGTGATGCACATGTTTTTTGTTGTTACAGTTTATATGATTATGGTTCTATTTGGTTGCAACCTGATGAGATGAGGGTGTGTCATCTCATGCATCATATAGGAACTGGGTAGGAAATCACTTGTCATGCATTTTACCATGCCATATAGGGTGCATTAGAATTGCATGCTGTTGTGATAGATGCTGTGATAGATTATTCATGCTGTTGTGGTAGTTGCCGTGATAGAGATACTTGTTGCGCTGATAGAGTATTACTTATTTTACAACCAGCTTAGCATGGGCGCCAAGCTCTGGTCTTGGAGGTGTTATGGGCCCTCGAGGATCGGAATTTGGTGGATCATTGTTTTTATGTTGTTTACTTGTTTTATGCATTGTTATGATGCCAATATTTGATTCGTAGGGAGTATGGTCCCCCACGAATCAGAATTTGGCACATAGATGGTTGTTTTTCAGTGTTTCTGGTGTTCGGAGCAGTTTCAGAGCTACTACCCGGAAAATCCCAGAATACACGACGTGTAATTTATTCATACATGCCGTGTAGTTTTTAAACCGTTTTACTATCTGTGTAAACAAAAACACAGGGTGTCAGAAAGTCTTCGGGGACATGTCGTGTACCTTAGGTACACGCCATGTGGTAGTCAACCGTGTACTCGGTTGTGTCACTAACAACACGGTTCGGGGAAACTCGTGTAGTACACACTGTGTGTTATAAGAACACGTTGTGTAGGTTTCCTCTGGGTACTCGGCTGTGTAACGAACAACACGGGTCGATGTTATCCATCCCTATACACGCCATGTTTGTTCGGAACACGCCGTGTAGAGGTCATCCGTGTAACCGGACGTGTAACCTGCTACATGGGTCACTGAGCCTATCTAGTACACACCGTGTGTTATAAGAATACGCCGTGTAGTTTTCTTCTCGGTACCTGGCCGTTTCACGAACAACATGGGTCGGTGTGATCTATCCTTATACATGCCGTGTTTGTTCGGAACATGCCGTGTAGGATTCAGCCGTGTAGCCGGCCGTATGACCGCTACACGGGCCACCAAAGGCTGGTTTGTACACACCATGTCCTTAGTGCACACGCCGTGTAGTTTAGAATTAGGAGGACCGTGTAGGTTAGCCGTGCAAAGATACTCAGACAGGGGAGTGGAGTTCAAGTACACGCCGTGTTTTGGGACAACACGCCATGTATTCTGGAACGTTACACGACCAGTGGTGGAAGAATTACACGCCCATGTAAATTTCTTTAACAAACACGCCGTGTAGTTTAAATACACACCGTGTAGTTCAGTTTTTCAAATTTGAGTGTTTCTCTCTCCTGTTCCCATTTTGTACTATTGTGTTTTCTGTCCTTGTTGATCCTAAATCAGAGGTGTTCTTTTGATCTTTCAGGGATATGGAACCAAGACGTCCTCCTATTGCACGTCAGGAACCAGGTGGTGACCGTACGCCTGATACGGCATACCAGGGACTACCAGTAGTTCTGCCGATTTTTTCGGATATGGAACCTTCAGTGATTCCGGACACTGGTGCGGACGCTCAGTTCATAGAGGGTTTCATGAGGTTTATGAAGACCTTCTAGGGAGCTCAGCATCCTTCCCCGTCTATGACAGAGCTGACACGAGTCTTCCAGTAGCAGCATCCTCCCACTTTCATAGGGGATGGAGGACCTCAGGTTGCAGAGTCATGGCTAGAAACCATGCTTTCCATCTTTGAGCATCTGGAGACACCCCCAGACAGAAGGGTGAAGCTCGAAACTTACATGCTGTGAGATTCTTCCAAGAGATGGTGGGATGTAGTCTCACAGGCAGGGCACCATCGGACTATGGATTGGGACGAATTCTAGCGTACGTTCTACAACTACTTCTATCTAACAACGCTGAGGGCCGACAGGGCCAGAGAGTTCATGAACCTATAGTAGGGTACTCTTTCGGTTATGGAGTATTCCTCCCATTTCAATGAGTTACAGCATTTTGCTCCCGTTCTGGGAAATTACGAGCTATTTTTGGAAAGGAAGTTTGAGGAAGGCCTCAAACCAGAGATCAGATCACAGGTGAACATTTTCCAGTTGACTTTTATTACTCTGATAGTCAACCAGGCACTAATCACTAAAAGAAATCTGATGGAGACTGGAGCTGTTGACCAGGGAGGTTCAACATCCAAGGCTGATTCATTTCATACTGACAGCAGAGAGCGCCACCGAGAGTCTACTCGAGGTGACTCGAGGAAGCGAGGTATATCTTCTGGTAGATGGAATCTTCCTTTTGGAATCCTGGTGGTGTGCTATCAGTGTGGAAAGAGTGGGAATAATAAGCCTCAGTGCCCGATAGATCCAGTGGAGTGCCGAGCTTGCGTCAAGATGGGTCATCTACAGCGTTTTTGCAGGGTTCTTCTTTCAGCGGCTAGTGAAGGAGGATCTGTTTCTACCCCTCGTTCAGGAGCAGGATTACCAGTCCCGCAACAGACTGAGGGATGGAGTTATTTGGGTCGGGCAGGATAAGGTATAGGTCGTGGAAGTGGTAGTCAGGCTCAAGGGGGATCGGTTCAGGGATACCAGGCTGTTACACAGGGCCGCGGTACTGGCCAGACGTTTGCAGTAGAGCATATCCATCGGGAGTAAGATCCTGGACCTTCCACAATTCGAGGTACGATCTTAGTAGCCTCAGTTTTATCTTCATCCCTTTTTGATATTGGTGCTTCACATAGCTTTATCTCTATTGCTGTCGTGGAAAGTCTGGAGCTCTGTGTCTTTTTGTATGCTAACATGATGACTCTCGACACGCCCTTGGGAACAAGGACATCTAGCGTACGTCAGTGCAAGGAGTGCCCTCTCGAGGTTGCAGGGTATCATTTCCTATGGGACCTCTATGTCCTGGAGATGACGGGCTATGACGTCATTCTCGGTATGGACTGGTTGGTTCCCTTCTAGAAAATCATTGATTGCTATCTCCGTAGGGTGAGTTTTGTATCACCAGAGGGTGAATCTTTCCTTCATAAGGGCGAGTGGGATGTTCAGGTGAGTCGATCCGGAATCGAGCATCATGGGCTAGGAGGAGTTACGGCCCAAATTTCTAGTCTTTATCTGGATGACCCGAGGAATTCATAGTTAGATTTTACTCTAGTGGTTGATCGCTTTCTAGATGTCTTTCCAGAAGACTTTTCAGGTTTGCCTCCGGAGCATAAGGTAGACTTCTCGATTGATCTCATTCCAGGAGAAGCACTGGTGTCCATTACTCCTTATAGGATGGATACACCTGAGTTTCAGGAGCTCAAGAAGTAGTTGGAGGAGTTACAGACAAAGGGTTTCATCCGACACAGTACTTCTCCTTGGGGTTCGCCTGTCCTATTCACGAAGAAGGCAGACAGTACCCTTAGGATTTTCATGGATTATCGGAAGTTGAACCAGTTGATGGTCAAGAACCAATATCCCTTGCTGAGGATTGATGATCTCTTTGATCATCTTCGAGGATCTCAGGTGTTCTCGAAGATCGATTTGAGGTCCGGTTATCATCAGCTGTGCGTTAGGCCTTCAGATATACCTCTAACGGCCTTCAGGAGCAGGTATGGCCTCTACAAGTATACGGTTATGCCGTTTGGCCTTACGAACGCGCCAACAGTTTTCATGGAACTGATGAACTGAGTGTTCCATCCTTACTTGGATTCCTTCGTCGTGGTCTTCATGGAAAATATCTTGGTGTACTCTCACACTCGACACGACCATGCAACCCATCTTGAGATCTTTTTGAGTACACTGAGGGAGCATAGAATTTATGCCAAACTCTCAAAGTGCCACTTTTGGATGGATGAGATTCACTTCCTGGGTCATGTCATCTCAGAGGCAGGAGTATCAGTAGACCCAGAGAAGGTGAGAGCAGTAGTTACCTGGGAGCATCTGAAGAACATCTTTGAGGTACAGAGCTTCTTGGGGCTGGCTGGTTACTACAGGTAGTTTATACAGGACTTCTCATGCCCAACAGCACTGTTGATGGTCTTGAATAAGAAGGGGGTGAAGTTTTTTTGGTCAGAAGCCTGTGACTCAGCCTTCCAGGAGCTGAAGGGGGGATTGACTTCAACACCGATTCTAGTTCTGCCAGAGCCGGGCAAGAGTTATACAGTTTTCTATGATGCATCTGGCATTGGACTTGGATTAGTGCTTATGCAGGAAGATCATGTTGTCACGTATAGATCTTGGAAGTTGAGGCCACATGAGAAGAACTATCCTACGCATGACCTGGAGTTGGCTGCTGTTGTTCATGATTTGCGTAGTTGGAGGCACTATCTCATGGGAGAGAATTTCGTGGTATATACCGACCACAAGAGCCTCAAATACATCTTCACCCAGCGTGACTTGAATCTGAGATAGAGGAGGTGGGTCGAGTACCTACAATCCATCGACTTTGAGCTTGCTTATACGCCTGGGAAAGGCAATGTTGTGGCAGACGCACTAAGCAGGAGGACTCAGATTCAGGTAGTTCAAGAGGCCAGTAGTGAGTGGCAGCTCATGGCTCTATTCTCTGAGATGCATCTAGAGGTGCACGATAGACAGGGTCAGGCGGTTCTTTCTTCTGTAGCTGTTACCTCTACCCTTTTTGATCGAGTTCAAATGAGGCATCTATCAGACCCTGAAGGCCTAGTCCTACAAGAGGGTGTGTCAGATGGAGACCCTACTCCGGGGTGGACAGTGGGCGATGAAGAGGTGCTACGTTTTCATGGCCGCGTATGGGTTTCAGTGGATATAAGAGAGGATCTAATGCGGGAGTTCCACGCTTCAGCTTGGGCATTTCATCCTGGTGTCACCAAAATGTACCAAGACTTGCACCGTCAGTATTGGTGGCCAGGTATGAAGAAGGATGTGGCTGGTTTTGTTATGCAGTGTTCCACCTGTCAGCAGGTGAAGGAAGAGCATCAACGACCAGTAGGGATTTTACAGCAGTTACCCATTCCTGAGTGGAAATGGAATGATGTCATGATGGACTTCATGATAGGTTTACCGAGATCGCCTCGAGGAAATGATGCGGTTTGGGTTGTAGTGGACAGGCTCATGAAGGTTGCGCACTTCTTGATGATAAAGGAGACCTTCAATGTTGATGAGCTGGGACGGTTGTACATCCAAGAGATTGTACGTCTGCATGGAGTACCACACTCCATTGTTTCAGACAGGGATGCGCGTTTTACTTCGCACTTTTGGTAGGGGCTACAGAGGGCGTTGGGTACACAGGTACTTTTGAGTACAGCATACCATCCCCAGAATGATGTCCAGTCCGAGCATACAATCCAGGTACTTGAGGATATGCTCCGAGCTTGCATTCTAGACTTTGTCGGTTCTTGGGAGAAGCATATTCCTCTAGTGGAGTTCGCCTACAACAACAGTTTTCAGACTACTATTCAGATGGCACCTTACGAGGATTTGTACGGTAGGCCATGCCGATCACCTTTATGCTGGCTAGAGGCAGGAGAGGCATCTTTGTTGGGACCTCATCTTGTTCAGGAGACCTCAGAATAGATAGAGTTGATTCAAAAGAGTATGGCGACAGCACAATCTCGGCAGAAGTCTTATTCTGATCAGCGGAGAGACCTCTGGAGTTCGAGGTCGGGGATCAGGTTTTCCTGCGTGTCGCACCGAGGTTGGGACACAAGAGGATTCGGAGACAGGGTAATCTTTCACTAAGATACATTGGGACATTTGAGGTTCTGGAGAGAGTTGGGCTGGTTTCTTATAGGTTGCAGTTACCTCAGAGGTACCAGGCTATGCACGACGTCTTTCATATTTCTCAGCTTCGACGGTATTTCTCAGACCCATCTCATATTTTTCAACCCGAGGAGGTTGAGTTGGATCAGGATGAATATTTCAAGGAGCATCCTATCAGGATTGTTGATCGTAGTGAAAAAGTACTCTGTGGTCGGTCTGTTCCTCTGGTACGGGTGCTATGGTAGCACGGCCGTATACAGGACGAGACTTGGAAGAGGGAGGCTGATATGCGATCACAGTGGCCATATTTGTTCGATGTTTCTTCTTCTACGCCTGATTAGGGAAATTCGGGGACAAATTTCTTAAAGGGGGGAAGTTTGTAAGAACCCGGAGCTTCGGTTTCAGGTACGGATCTCTTTTATGGGCTTTTTAAGGAAAAATGGAGAATTTGGAAATTTTCAGAGTACACGCCGTGTACTTTATGAGTACACGCCATGTACTCCTCGGCCACTCGAAGCCGTGTGTTGGCTGAGACTGGGCCACACACACGGTGTGTAGGGGTGACATGGAGGCCTATTTTTGTGGAGTACAGAAAAACCCACTACACTCCGTGTACTTTAAGAGTACACACCGTGTACTTTTTTTAATTTCATTAATCGACCCGGGGTCGTGCCTAATGACAGAAAACATCTTATTCTCCACCTAATCCCGTCCAGAATGTCCAACAAGGCTGATTCTTCTCCAATCCACCGATATGTCACCAATTGTCCGAATCAAACTCCATCGGTTGCAGAAGAATCGCAGTGGTGAGTTCTTGGTTCTTCTTTAGCCTCATTTCTTGATTCTTCCTCTCGTGTAAGTTATCTGAGGTTGAACGTTTTAGACATTTTTACAGATCTACTCCGTTCTAGGATGATTCACGGGACGAGGTTCAAGTGTATCGATCTCCGAGGATTGAGGTAGGTGGTTTGTTGCCCTACGTTGAAGTTCTTTAAGTTTTGGTTGCAAAAGTGCCAGATACCCATGTATCGGGTATCCCGGGTTTAGGATTTTTATCCTATTGTTTATCTTCCCTAGATTTCTTGTTAGATTATGATGAATTGCTGCTAATTTATGCTTGGTTTCATGTTTGAGGATCACCCCATGGGTGTTTTCCTCTCCTGTTCGGCTGTTTATCGCCGTTTGGCACCGTTGCCTGTGAGGAAACCCTATTACAATTGTTAGTTTACTTGTTATCACTGATTACATGTGTTTCCTGCTGTTTAAATTCTTTTGAAGTATGGTAGCTATTATCTAAGTAGTTGTTTAACTTACTTAGGTCTGCTAACAGTCGATTACGCACAACTGGACTGCTCAGGGCTGTGAGAACCTGGTTCGGGAGATCAAAGAGGGAATAGACGATTAAGTGCTTCCCTAGAGGTTCTGTTGGTTTTAGTTTCATACGAAAGACCTATGGTAATAGGACTTTGTGCTTCCCAAGAGTGTTCTTATTTACCCACGCATAGAGACCATAGAAGGAATTAGACGTAAGTGCTTCCTCAGAGAGTCTGTAGCTATCGTTGCAAGACCATAGGGGAATTGACGTGAGAGATTCCCATAGTGTCTGCGCCTTGTTTGATTACTGGAATATAGGGGTCTTCTAGTTTAATCCACCCATAGAGTCAGTGTGAATTTTGATGGTTGGTTGTGACGAGTCCACCAAGCCAAAGAACAAGCTTGGGTTTTGTACTGCTTGTGTTTAGGTAGTCTTTTTTAGATACCTGTTGTGTTACTTGCTTATCATGGAATAGAAAACTTTGCTGGTTTTTCCTGGTTGTATAATTAAATGAATGTGAATGGTAATTGGTAGAATTGTTTACTTCATTTATTTACCTTTACTTTTGCTGTATCACTCACTGATAGTAGGGCATAAATCTTGTGGTGGTTGCCTACTGGGATTATTCTCACACCCTGTTTGGGTCCTACTTTTCAGCCCAAACAGATTATATGGTTGCAGGTATAGGTAGGGATTGTGGCCCTTCTACCTCGGGTACTTGATTTCTAGTCGGAGCTAGAGAGAATGGGACCGGGCCTTGGTCCGCGATGCTGCTGGAGTTGCTGTTTACATTTAGTACTTTGGTTTCAGTTGTATTTCAGCACATTGTTTTGATTACTTCTTTCCATAGATACATGTACCATTCTGAATCATTATTATATCAGATATTGCTTTGACTTTCAGTTCAGTTGGTGCATGCTAATTACTGCTTCCGCTATTGTTTATGCTTATCCTCCTGCTGCATACATTACCAAATGAGGCCATAGTTTCCCCACTGACACACCAAGGCCCTCGCTGCTAGTCGGCAGCCTCTGGCGTTCGGGGAAACGCGCTTGAGGTCATGTGGAGAACCGGGTACAGGGCACCGGTTATGTGGCTCCGGACTCATGTCGTTACACTCTTAGGCATCGCTTTTGAAGAGTTGCAGTGATCGTTGGAGCGTCGAAGGTGTAGTTTCAATTCCGCACTAGCACCTGGATTATGATGAATGGTGCTCCCATGGATTCCTTGAAGCGTGTGTGGAAGTGATATAGGAATTCTACTTCGGATTCTTCAAGCAGCAATCACCAACGATGAGTAGACGTCGTGTGTGGCTTCAAATTAAACCAGCTATTTTTATAGTTTATTTTTGTGCTTAAAACCCTTCACGCATGGTCCTCGGATTTGACTGGGCCACTCTTCACCGATTTTGACAAGTTTACGTCGATCATCAGTTGAAATTTTTTAAAATCCCACCAATTTGGTTCTTCCGTTGTGTGCCTAGTTCTAATAGGTCATGTATTAGGTTGTGATGATTAAATCCTATTGCATTAGGGGTGTACTAGTGTTCATGTTGTGTCACAATGATAGAAAATGAACAAGGAATGGTTTTTCTAGGAAATTTTATAGAAAGTTGGGTATGAGCTTCATTTATTGTTCTTAGAATGATCTCAGTGTGCCTTGGGATAAAGGTTTCGAGATTGGTTTTTATTAATGTTTTGGTGGTGAAAGCTAAGTGTTTTTAGAATAGTCTATCTGAGGTGGTTTGGCTTTACCTCTCTAATATAGTTAGATGTGTTCAATGAGGAACTACATTAGGTATGTCATTGGGATGAGACGAGTGTAGTTCAAAGGTCATCTAGGGATTTTTAAGGAAAATCCAGTATGACCCGGTTGATCTTAGTTGATCGGGAATTTGACCATCTAGATCAAATCAGGGATCGGGAAAAGCTTCCTCATGTTTGATCATGTGTAACAAGTTGAGAAGCATGATAGTATTTTCATTAGGATGGTAAGGGTGTGTTTCATTAATCAATTATGATTATGGAAGTACCGTGGCTTGGGATTTTCTATTTAAAGCAATAACCTATGGTGGGGAGTGACATATGATGGTTGATGATGTGGAGATGAAATAATCAAAGTTTGTTGCTTTTGGTCTTTGGTAAGTTCCATCACAATGTTTTTATAATGGATATGAGCATTCATTCAGGTTTAGGTGTGTTAAGTGTTGTATATTTGAAAAGGCGTTTGAAAGTATGTTGGGTGTTCAAAAATGAAGTGCATATATTTGAATGGAGTTCATGAACCAAGTAGGTTAGTTTATTTTTTTTCATTCCCACCAAGACTTATAAGGGATGAGAAGGGTTGAGGTGGGGAGGTTATAAGATCCCGTGTTTAATTGAGTTAGAAATTTACGAAGGAATATGGATTTTCACCCATTGGATGGGTCAAATATTAATAAGAGATTAGAAATAGAATTCCAAAGGTTGTAATGACTCTAAATAATGTTTTTAGACATGTTTTTAGGCATGTAAAGTGGTTTAGATGTTTTGGGAGTGTTCTGGGGATTCGGGTCCCATAGAGGGTGTTTTGAAAAAATGCATCATAGGGGGCATGATTAGTACTGACCATGCATCCTAACCATGAGGATTAGTTTATAAAGGCATGTAGTTTGTTTAACTATTTGAGAGGTCCTAGGGAATTATGAGGTTTGGTGAAGAGGTGTTTGGGGACCCCAGTGGGTGTCTTGGTAGTTGACTAATCTTGGACTAGCGTGTTATGAATTTTGGGCAGATATGGTAGTGGGTGTCATCTTAGAACCCATAAAAAACTTGTAATCCCAAGGGGTTGTGGCATTAGTGGTGGGTTTAGGATTTAATCCCCCTCAATATTATATTTATCAGGATATCCATATGTACTTTTTTAGATCTAAATTTTTGAGCCATACATGATGATTGATACCATTATAGCAAGTCCCATTGTCACTAGGATTACTCCCAACATAATGTTATAGAGGAGGATTTTGATGATGTTTTGAAACCCCTCATTGAGATACTTTATAGGATTGATGATTCTCTCCTTGAGTGATGCCTATGATGACCCATATGATTGGGTAGATGCACCATTACTGAGAGTGGAATGTGGAGTCATTTATTGAATGAATGTCAAGTTTTATCTTGGATACAGAGGTCATTTTGTGCATATCACCTAATGATCATCCCTCTTAGGGATTATCTAAGTTGTAATGTCATGATTGCCTATGGTCTGGGACCTAGGAATCATAAATCATACTATATTTACATGGAATGAGTGGTATAACATCCATCTCAGTGACATATATACAAAATTTCCAAATATTAATTGGAATACTTCATTATATTTATTGGAGACGATTTTGGGAGAACCCAAGTCTAAGACATATATCCCCCTGTGGTGATGTATCTTTTTCAGATACATTCTGGTAGTGGATGAAGATGGTATCAACAATCAAGGTTATGGGCCCAAGGATCAATTGTAGATTTATTTTATTATTTTAATTCTAGATGTGTCTTAGAAAGTCTGATTACATTTCATGAGAATTAACTTATGAAAAAATGTGTTGATATAAACTTTGTCTTTTATTTTATTTCCAATAATTGGTTATTTAATTATTATTATTACTTTGATGAGTTTCTCACATATATATAAATTACATTTACTGTCTATATATGGGAATGTTTTGGTGGTTCCTTATTAATTTCTATACTCACACCCTAATCGAGCAACCATTGAACTCGAGCATCTAAGAAAATGTTCAGTTGGTTTTAGTAATAGGTTGGGTTAAGGCTTGGGATTGAATGAGCAGTATGTATTAGATATTTATGTGGATATTTTCTATATAGTATATCTCAGTGAATATAGTTGAGACTTGTACTTATATTTATGTTTATTTTATTCATATCTATGTGATAGATCCCATGGGATATTAGTGTCGTATATATGACATGGTTGTTCAGGATTTTATTGCATTCCATTTTTTATTATAGCTTTTTTTTTATATTTATTACTTTTTCAATCTAATTATTTACTTCTATGAATGATTCTTGGTTATTTTTGTTGTTTACTTGCTCTGATATGAGGGAATGGTCTCTCCACCATCACACCCTAGGACCTCACTTCTAGTGGGTGTCCTTAAATGTACGGGCAGGTGCACTTGGGGTCTTGTTTCCAACCAATCTGATTACTATTTATTGAGTGATTTGGGTTGGGATGTGATAGTTTCTGGTTGGTTTTGTGCTAGTTTTGGTGCTAAAGTGTAGTGATAGAGATGAATAGGGTATGGTTTTTTCTAGGATACATCATCAGAATTTGGGTGCAGTCTTTGGTGAGCGTTCTCAGAATGATCTTGGTATGCCTTGTATTAAAGGCATCGAGATCTAGTTTTGGATGCCTTGGTAGTTAAAGTTAGGTGTTTTTATGAAATAGTTGGTAGGAGGTGGTTTGACCTGAGTTATTTTAGAAAAGTATTATACGGTTGGTGAGGAATTGTTTCTGAAATGCCATTAGGGTTAGGAAAATTCAGTGTAAAGGGTGGAGGGTTCTTTTCAAGGAAAAGCTTGTGTGATTGGGTCAAGCTTGTTTGATTGGAATTCGACCATTTAGATCAAGGACCAAGATCTGTGTCCTTATATGTGATTGGGGAGAGTGAATTGAGAAAAATACATAGATTGTCGTAAGGATGCTAAGGGAATGTTTCAATAGGAAATTATAATGGTGAAAGTACCATGGTTCGTAATTGGCCGTTGGGAGTTAGAACCTCTGGTAGGGAATTCCATAGGTAGTTTGATGAAATATATGATGATGTGATCATGTATCTGGTTAGATGGGACTAGTTAATAATCATATTATCATTTTGTTAGTAGTTATGAGTATTGGATTAGGTTTTAGTGGTTATAGTTTTTTATATTCAAAGTAGTGCTTTGGGTGTGTGTTGGTAATTCAAAAACATAGTGTGACCATTTGAGTGAGAAATTCATTACCCAAGTAGGTTAGGGGGTATTGTTTTCTTCCACAACATCTCAAGGATGAGAAGTGTTGAGGTGGGGACATTGTAAGATCCTGTGTTTTGAACTTGTTAGAAATTCTAGAGGATTTTGAGTATTTTATTTAGAGGACCATCAAAATATTCATCAGATATTTGGAACAAAATTCCAAGAGTTAAAATTCATTAAATTTTTGTTTTTAGAAATGGTTTAAGGCCCAAGAAGTGTCTCAGGAGAATGAATGAGTTTCAGGAGATTTGGGACTTGAAATCTAAATTTTGGAAGATACAACCCTAGGTGCACGACTAGCATAAAGTTAGGGTTAATCATGCGACCAAATCATGCAACCTATTTTTCTAAGGAACAAAATTTGTTTAACCATACAAGGGATCTCAAAAAACTATGAGTTTTGGTGAAAAGTTGCAAAGGAACTTGCATAGATAGCACAAACTTTTTATTACTATGTGTTGTAACTATGTGTGGGAGGGATGTGCTTGGGAATCCACTCTGTATGGATGGAACACAGTTGGTAAACCATGTCAGGTGACCATGGGGTAGGGTGGTACTTTGAAGAGTGTAACCACATAGTTGGTGCACATTTTTCCTAACTATATGTCTCTTTAAAAGGGAAAAGGTGACCATTTTTTCCCTCTCACCTTAATGGGTTTTACCCCATTTTCTTCCTCATTCACACCTAGTATCTTTGCACATGGTCCCTCCTCCTTCTCCCTTCCTCCATGGGATATCACCCTCATTCTTGGTCTAAATAAAACATCATTAGATGCATTATAATACTAGAGGTGACTCTATGACTCTTCTTAACTCTTTTCTCTATTTTATTTGATCTCTTGAGAGTTATTGTTTTGTGAGATAATATGACCTATTTTTATGGAATTAATTGGGTTCTTTTTTTTCTCTCATTTCATATTGAGTCAACAACTGATAATGGATGAGTTAATCTTCATATTCATATGGTAGGTGGTCTATGTATTTTCCCTAAAAGCCTCACATGTTTATAATATGTTGTCATTGTGCTTCACATCGAATAATTTGTGTGTTTATTTTAAATTTTGTAACTCCATTAATTAATTTTTTAAACCATGAAATAGACCCTTTATAGACTCATTGACATTTTTAGAGGTTTTTGACCTCATATTGGATCACCCCTTAGGGTGTTTCTTATTTGTTTACCCTCATTGGGAAATGAATATTTTTAACCAAAACATTGTTTAGGTGTGTTTGGAATGACTCTTAAAAGAGGGAATGATAAATTTGAACTAAATAAATTATTAAATGGTGTGGGAAATTTACATTCAACTTCTTAACATATATAAATATAATGATTAATTGAGTATATTTAAAGGAATTTTTAAATGTAAAAGAGTCACTATTGTCCCATGATTAAATCATTAAATGAAATTATTGTCTATATTTTTACCTTGACCATGGTGTTTCATAGACCTCTTGACATGGTTAGAGGCTTTATTCCTCAACCTGAACCACTACTTATGGTGAATTTAATTAAATGTTTATAATTATAATTCTTATCTTATGACCAAACCACATCATGGGTGTGATGAGATCACCACTTTCTAGTGGGATACTATAAATGAAATAATGGAATTGCTAGATGGAATTTAACATGACTCTTTTTATCAATTATAATTGAATTGATTAATGGGAGTTATTAAATCATTACATGGAAATTTTACAACATGTATCCCCAAGACTCTTATAAATGAAATGATTAAGAGAATGTTTTGAATTGTAAATCAGTATGGATATTTCTCATGGCCAGTGTTTAATTATTAAATGTAATATACCTGGTTACTATTTTATTCCTTGAGTGATACTTGGATTCTGATATGGAATGCCTTATATGGGATCATAAGTAAAATTGAATTAAATGAATTAATAATGGTTAATTATTGTTGTACATGGCATTCCTCATCAATTTATTGGAATTTTTGGACATTGTGCTCCTCATTATTTATTGGTAATTGTTAGACATGACAATCCACACTCCCTAGGTTCAGGATGTTTGAAATGGAACTTATCATCATTTTCTTGAAACTGTTAGACATTGAAGTTTTCATCTTTTATTGGGAGTTCATAGATATAATTCTCCACACCCCCTTAGTTTAAATGCTTAGATTTATGTTCCTTAATTAGATATGAAACTCCATATAATATTCATTGTACATGGATTACTAAATTATATATCATGGTTACTGGGACTATTAATATCAAAGATAAAACACTCAGAGGCATTAACTCTTAGGCCAAAGAAGATATTTTCAGCCAAGGATCCTATGAGGAACCTGGGATTAACATGGTTAATTTTTACACCACTGCTTAACTACCACTACTACAAAAATAAAATTTAATAGTGTAAATATTTATTATTGCTAGAAAAAAATGCTAATAAATGGCATCTTTATCAGTGCTAAAGAAATCACTGATAAATTTAACCCTTTATCAGTGCTTGTTTTTAACGCAGATAAAGGTACCCTTTATCAACACTTTATTTTTAGTGTTGATAATGGGTACCCTTTATTAGCTCTATATTTTTAGAACACATAAAGGAGTTATTTATCAGCACTTTTTTAGTGATAATAAATAACTACCTCTATTAGTGCTAAAACAATATTTATAAATATGCCTTTTATCAGCGCTTAAATAATAAGGGCTGAAAAAAGTTTCTCAGTCTAATTAAAAAAACCTAACCTAATGTGAACCCTTTGCGATATCAAAAGTTTTCCATTGAAGCCATCCATTTTTGGTGCTCCTCTTTAGTGAATCGAAGCATAAATCATACAAACCCACTTGAATCACACAAACCCACTGACTCTAGTTTCTCGAAAATTGTCCGGTATCTGGTGTTCGGTTGCAGTTAGGGTTTCCAAAGAAAACATCGAGATCTATATCCTAGGGTTTGGATTCTCTTAAAAATAGTGAGGTAGGCCTATGTTTTCCTTTGTAGGTTCCAATTTTCTTTCTTTATTAGTTCTCTGATTATTGCATACTATTTTTCTTTTGTTTATGATCTGTTGTTTTCTTGAATACTATTTTGGATATCTTGTTTCGGTTTTTAGAAAACAAAATTTGAATCAATTTTCTTTGTTGTC
This sequence comes from Viscum album, assembly GCA_963277665.1. Classification (NCBI taxonomy): domain Eukaryota; kingdom Viridiplantae; phylum Streptophyta; class Magnoliopsida; order Santalales; family Viscaceae; genus Viscum; species Viscum album. Next base: position 780,893,284 of record OY728123.1, on the reverse strand, counting down.
TACATCTATACCCAATATTGATCTACAAGCTTAATTTTGTTGTTGTTTTGAAATCTTAGTGAATCACCTATGGTCTGCAGATAAACCAGTTAAATAAATATTTATTCCACTGGATAAAAAATGGAGGTTTTGGATATAAAAACCATAAAAGAATGAAGGCCTTTGGGACATTGGAGTAAAACCATAAAAGAATTAGAAAAATGATTTAGCAAACCAATTCTCAATCTGATGATGGTGCGAAGTAGTAAAAAAATATGATTTTATACAATTCATGTAAGGAAATTTATTTATTTAAATTCTATTTTAATATTTTGGTGTAATGTTTTTTCCTTAAAAATTTATTTTCTCATAATTGTGTTGTGTTATTTTAAGAGAAATATTAGTAAGCGTGATACCATATTTATTTATTTTCATTGGCTCTCTATTTTGAAAATTAGTATGGGTTTGTATTTATTATACTATGTTGTTATTTTATATTGTAAGGTTTACATATATTACTCAGAATTGTGTTGTTTTATTTCTTTATTCAAACTTCTCTATGGACCTCCCTAAAATCTCAAAGATGGGTTAATGTGTATTAGATGTCCTCCCTAAAATCCTTAGGTTGCTACATCATTTATTCCAAAAATAGAATAGAAGTTATCAAAATTCTATATACTAGAAATTATTTTTAGGTTTTCATCATTTTAAGTTTATATATACATTTTAGTTCTATATATACATTTAATTAACAGTAATATAATTTTTAATTAAATAACCAATAAAATATTGTAAACTCATGTTACTTACAAAATAATAAAATTAGGTAACTATATATTGATTTTTTAAAATAATTAAACTTTGAAAAATTTGAATAATTATATTTTATACACAATTACCCAGACTTATAATTATTTATAATTAATATAATTTAAAAATTATAATTACTAGTATTTTTCTTATTTCATTAGAAAAAATAGTATTATATATATCTAATAATATATTTTATATTTAAATAAATTTTAATATGATAAGTAATATACACACACATATATAATTATATTCAAACAAAGTTACTAAAATAATACATATATATTTATAAAACACACACACATATATATATATATAATATTTAGGTAGATTCACTTTATTTATCTATGTATTGAATGAGGACTAACCTCCATTTTATAGTTTTTTACGGTGGAAGGCGTGAACCCCATTCAGGTTTATTGCCTATCAAGGTAAGTGTGAAGGAAGTACATGCTTCCATCAACCTCTTTATCTAATCATATAAAACCCAATAGTTTTTTTAATAAAATAAAACATATTAAAAACCATGTTTTATCGAAAAAACATTATAAAAAATCATCAGCCAATTATTTTATTAAATTTTTATTGAGATCCTTGTGGATAAATTCAAGTATAAAAATGAAATTAATTAATTATTAACTCTACCTCCACATTAAATTAAATAAATTAATTTTATTAACATACACTCATCATCTAAAATTACACTATAGCAACCAAATACCCCCAGGTTGCACAACACTGTAGTTTCATATTCTGATTCTTCCATATCTATCCTCTCTATTTCTTTCCCACCGTTAACTCTATCATTTCTTTGGTTATGTGGATCTTTTCTCTTAAAGTATTTAGTGGCAATGGATGTTTCAAGTTAATAACTAGTTCCAATGGTGTAATTCTCAAAAATGGAAGGCATTGACCCTTTTATAGAACACAGTGAAGTAAAATTCTCATCCTCATCATCTTCATCTCTTGAATAGTTATTATTTCATTTTTTTCCTTCAGACTCATCCCCAATCTCTTTTATGTTGCTTGTACTACTATGATCATTAGCCATCCCATGGATTACTACTACTTAGAGTATTTGAAGCAACATAGGTGCATGTCCATAAGAGATGGATGATGTGTGTCAAACAAAAAAAAGGAATGATAAATGTTCGGGACATCTACTGATGAAGATGAAAGTTGTCTATAACTTTCACCTTTGAATGAATTCAAAGGATAACACCAACCATAGTGGAGAAATTCTACTCATCCTCCACACTCATTGGTTGATTGTTTGGCGAGATCTATTTTCATTTTTTATCATCATTATTACTTTACCTTTGTGGTCAACAATGTTTTCATGGTAAAATAATTATATATAGAATTAATGAATTGTTTTATTTTTATGTTTAATTTATTTATTTTCAGTATAAATCATATAATAATTTTTTTCTTGTACAAGTGGATTATTTTGTCCGAGCCTACAACTGATATAATGACAACAATAAAATGTGTCAAAAATGCATACAACAATCAGGAAAAGGTGAATTCCTACTACTTATTTAATTAATTTTTACATCGTTTTATCTAATATTTGTAAGTTAATTTCCTTATCATTTTTATCTAATACTTATTTAGATTTTTTTTTCATGAATCTTTTGGGAAGTCATAGTTTGCTTTAAAATATCTACAACAAGACACAAAAGAGATAAAATGATTCTTTTTGACAATGTTTCCATGCTTTCTATTTTTGTTGAGTTTTTTTGTCAAACTTACAACATTTCATATTGAGTTGATGTTCTTAGTTGAAAAACCTTTTTCGTTGTTGAAATCCTCTGCTCTTTTGAATTTCAATAATAAGAAAGGTTTTTCTGGTAATAACATTGAGTCAATATGAAGGTTTGGAAGTTCTACATAGAAAGACAATGGAAGCATGGTAACATTGGAAGTTAGGATTTTTTTGAGACTTTGGAACATGTAGTAATAAGCCACATATAAATCTGATACACGATGTGACTAGTATGACTCTAAGTGCTTCTTTTTATTTAAAATTGACATTAATTTTAGTAAAAATTACAACTGATATACTAAAAACTGAGCAATCATATTCTGGTTATTTTTATAATTTAGTGAAATTATACATAAGTCATTTGAGATGTTTAGGAATCAGTCTCACCTCAATTCAATACATGGTGTGACTGATATGACTCAATGTGTCTGTCATTAGTTTAAAATTGATGGTTTAGTTATAAAAAATGTTACTCATTGAAAACAAAGAAAATTCATTCATATTTTATTGATAATTTATAAAATAGATTCATAAGTCTTTTTTTATGTGTAGGAATTGGTATCAAATCAAACTGATACATGATGTGATCGGTATATGTCAATGTGCATGTTTCCATTTTAAAATTACATTTCAGTAAAAAAAACAAATGACGAACTAAAAACTGAGAAAACACATTTGTATTATTTTTATACATTAAGAAAATTATCCATGGGTCATTTTAGATGTGTATAAATCAACAGTACCTCAATCTGATGCACGATGTGACCGGTATAACTCCAAGTGCATCTTTATTTAAAAATGAAATCAATTTTAATAAAAAGTACAATTGACCTACTCAAAACCAAAAAAACACATTAATATTGTTTTGATACTTTATTTCAATGATCTATAAGTCTTTTTTGATGTGTAGGAATCATCTTCACCTCAATATGATGCATGGTGTGCCCGGTATGACTCAATGTGTTCGTTATCAGTTTAAAATCGATAATTTAGTTTAAAAAATGTCACTCATTGAAAATTGTGAAAATTCACTCATATTTTCTTGATAATTTAGGTAATTGAATCATAATTCATTTTTGATGTGTATAAATTTTTCTCATGTCAAATCGATACATGATGTGATCAATATGAGTTAGAGTACATGTTTCTAGTTTAAAATGACATTTTAGTAAAAAATACAAGTGATGTACTCAAAACTAAGTAAACACATTCGTATTACTTTGATACTTTATAAAAATGATATATAATACATTTATGATGTTTAAGAATTAGTCTCACCTCAATAGACACATAGTGTGACCGATATGACTCAAAGTGCGTCTTTTTATTTAAAATTGAAATCAATTTTAGTAAAAAGGACAACTCACCTACTCAAAACTGAGAAAACAAATTATTATTGTTCTGATACTTTTGGAAAATGATCCATAAGATATTTATGACATGTATTAATTATCCTCACCTCAATTTGATACACTATGTGTTTGGTATAACTCAATGTGTCTGTTATCAGTTTAAAATCAGTATTTTAGTTCAAAAAGTGTCACTCACTAAAAACTGAGAAAATGAACTCAGATTGTCTTTATAGTTTAGGAAAAAAATTCATAAGTCATTTTTGATGTGCAATAATTTGTATCACATCAAACTAATACACAATATGACCGATATGACTCAAATTTTGTGTTTCTAGTTTAAAATGACATTTTAGTAAAAAAGACAAGTGACATACTCAAAACCGAGTAAACACATTTGGATTGTTTTGATACTTTTGGAAAATGATCCATAAGTCATTTTAGACGTGTAAGAATAATTCACGCCTCAATTTGATTCATGGTGTGATCAGTATGACTCCAATTTCATTTTTCCAATATATAGGTATCATTTTAGTTTAAAACGTGCATCACATCGCCAAAACCGAACAAATGAGCCTAGATTGTTTTATATTCATTTAAATTATATATTCATACTTTATTTTTATTATTTCATGGTGTTTTTGGTTCTATGGTGTGTTTTTACAGCACACTACACTGGTGGGGTAGTGTGTTGTAGTAGCACACTACAATATTCCCCTTTATCAACACTTTTAGAAGTAATGATAAAAGACTCAGGCTTTTATCTCGCTCTAGTAGTTAGTGCTTTTCTAGCACTGATAAAGTCCATTTTTAGCATTGTTAAAGACCTATTTTGTAGTATTTTACCCTTATTATTTATTATACCTTCACACTATGAATTTTATATTCATATATTGGATTTAAATTAAACATCATTTGTGGTGGCATACTGATTTTTATTCACAACCTGATCAGGACATTGTTTAGTACCTAGATATACCTCCTAACTAAAGGTTGGGACCTAGATTGTAAGAACCATGATTTTATATTAGGTATATAAACCCTTTATTTACATTAATTTCTTTAGTTTTATCCTTATGAACATTCCTGGTGGGGTCATGGAGGAAATGGGGGTGTTCGGGGCATTTACGAAGCCTGGAGCTCAAGATTTTGGAGGAGGCAGTTGAGTGCATGGTTAGAAAAAACCATACAACCCAGTCTTCATGGTTAGAGTAAAACATGTAGGGTGGCCTAGTGAACTATAAGGGGCCACATGGTTTACCCTAACCGTGAGACCTAGGTCCCACACCCGTGTGATTGTTGTAAAATTTTTAACAGAGGGAAACACTTGATCAGTGCATGGTTTTTCTAACATTGTGAGATGATCGCGCGAGGGGGTCTTAAGGTAGTTTTGGGAAAATAGTTAGTGTATGGTTTTTCCAACCATGCATCCAAACCATGTGACCCTTTAATGATGGGTAAATGACTATTTTTTCCTTAATGAATTTATATGTTTAAACCCTTTTTCCCTTATCCAAAAGACCACTTCTCCTCCATTTGAGAGCCTTATTCAAGCCTAAAGTTAGGATTTAGTGATTATTCCACATCTGAAACCTAATTGAGCTACCATTAGTCTTTTTTTGATAGAAACTTATGATTTATTCATTCCATAGGCATCTTTTTTCATTTTTATTTCCATTTATGATGCTATTTTGGTGAAAGATAATATGCCCTATTTCCAAGGTTTCTATCTGTTCTTCTATTTTCATCTAATATGGACTGAATTAAAGGATAAGACTAAATGAATGTTCTTATATGGGAATAAGGTAGGTGGTCTATAACTTTTCCCTTAATTTATAGTGTTTATAACTTGTTTTTGTTGTGTTTAATTTCAAACTTTTTAGGTAATACTTTCTAAATTAATAAACCCTTGAATTAAATGTTAAATTAATGTTTAAGACTTGGCGTGGAACCCTTATACTAGGTTAGATGTTTTTAAAATCCACCCAAACCACCCATGGGGTGGGTTCTTTCCTTTTACCATGGAAATGTCACACTTGGGGTTAGATGAGTTAGCTAATCATTATAGTGAATTATATGTGGTAATAAAGTGAATTGTTAAAGATTTTAAGCACCTTTAATCACCTTTACATTCTTATATGAAAGGTATGAAATGTATAATCCCTTTTATTTTATATGATTATGAAAGGATTAATGAAATGATTAATTAATGGTTTATAAATTGGTTATGATGGTAATAGAGGGTTCACAATATGGCACTGATGACCCACTAGGATTCCTTGAACATTTCTACTACTTAGATCTGACCCGCTTAGATTCCATGGACAATCCTACTTCATGGATCTGGATTACTTAGATGTCGTGGACATTTATACTCCATGGATCTATCTTGATTGTATTCCTAGGATTTTTTACTCCTTGGATCCTATTTACTTGAAATATTAGGATAGATTGGACATTTCTGCTCTATGAAAATGATTTACTTAGTTTACATGACCCACTAGGATGCCTTAGAAATTTATACTCCTTGGATCTAATTTACTTGGTTTACTTGAATCATCAGGAAGCCTTGGAAATTTATACTACTTGGATCCAATTTACTTATCTTACTCAGATGCCTTAGACATTTCTACTTCTTGGATCCTATCCATGTTGGTCTAATACTTGATTACTCGACTTGGTCATTGATGATGTTTACCATGCTTACAATTATATCTTATGATATGTTTTCTTGGTTATAGTGAGATTTCATAGACTATAGAGTATAACTTCTATTATTATTACTTGTACTCATGTTATATATGCATGTTTCTTCATCTTATATGCACAAACTAGACTTGTTATATATACTGTTGGTGGTGTCCTATTAAGTGTTAACTCACACCTTGTTCAGACCACCATTTAGTAACTAGATAGAATTCATATATGCAGGTAGGGAAAGGGGGAAAACTCTCTTGGTGATGCTTGATTTATTGTTTCATTGGAGAAGGGGATAATAGGACCAGGCTATGGCTCGTCATTCTAACTGGAGATAGATTATTTTTGTTCTTTTTGTACTTTGATACATGTATTGTACTAGATTCATACTTCCATGTATTTCTTGTCTTTTGTATAGAATTCCATGATCATCAATTGTATATGACACTATTGGATGAGATTAATTAGTTATTCATATATTCTATGTTTATTCTTTGGTTTTCCAGTTATCTTATATGCTTATGATATTTATTAATATGATTATACCAATGTGATACACTCTAATCATGAGGTTATTGTCTCCCCAATGTTCCGACATGGACCCTCACTTCTAATCAGCAACCTTTTGTGTATAGGGAGGCATGCTTGAGGCCATGTGACCCACCGGCTTAGGGAATCATTTTAGTGGCACCCTAGTTAGGATTTTACAAATTGGTACGAGAGGAACTTCTTTTCTTTTGTCATATCATTTGGGAATATTATACAGGATACTAAGAAAGTGTTGTAATTTGGTAACAAGCATGTGCCTAGGAGTAGCTAACCCATGTACAGGGAAAAATTCAAATTTCCTTGGATGGGATATGATGTTTTGGTTTATGATTATTATAGTTTCCTTGATTTCAACATTGGTTGATTCTCTTAATGTTTGGTGTTCCTTATGACTTTGGATTTTTTTCCTTTAGCCTCATATGGAATGGAAATATTGAATAATGTATCCTCATAGGCACTTCAATATTAACATGTTGTGCATTATTCCATGCCATTTTTACTTACTTCATGCACTTCCATTAGCATGATTTGGTTCCTTTATTACTATGTCCATGAAATTGTGATAACATTTCGTGCAAGAACTTGATAAATAGTTGGTTGTGATTTAATGGATGCCACACATCAATTTATATATTTTATGGGACCTTATAAAATGGAAGTGGTGATCTATATATTTCAACCATTTAATGAAAATTGTTATATAAATGTGAATGAAATTAAATGAAATTGAATTATAAAATGAAATGATCACCATTAAATATGGATTCCAATTACAATTTAAAGGGTTTTTTAATTTATAAATTTCAATTGACACTCTATATACTGGGAACATGTACTCATAGTAGAGAACTTGGCCCTAACCTGACCTTAGTAGTAAGCAATAGGTAGTGTATCTTGCTTATCTTATGATCTATATTTTTTCAAAACGTGTCTTTAATAGTAGGAAGAGTTGTGTGACTTGTGCTTAGGAAGGATAATGACTTTCCAGCTTGTATATTTGTGATCCTATTGTTAATAAATCTTATTTGAGGAACATTCTTAGAATTTTTAGAGATATTCCACCACGATGACCTCCAGTTGTGCACCAGGAGAGTGGTGATTACCATGCTCTGGAAGTAGTGGGCCCTGGGCCACCAATAGAACCTCTTGTAGTGTCACTTGTGTCACCACCTATTATACCTGATATGGGTGTCGATGCCCAGTTTAGAGAGGGTTTCCTATGCTTTATACATACTATTCAGGGAGCCTAGGGACCTAAATTGACTATGGAAGAGTTGATGCATGAGTTTCAACAACATCATCTTCCCACGTTTTTGAGGGATAATGAACCACGGGCTGTAGATTCATGGCTAGGGGTCATTCTATCAGTTTTTGAGCATCTTAATACACCTCCTGAGAGGAGAGTGAGGATATTTATGTATATATTATGATATTACACTAGGATATGGTGGGATTTTATTACTCATATGGGTCATCATCGAGATATTTCATGGAGTGATTTTCATATGTCCTTCTATGATTATTTTTATCCCAAGATGTTGAGGGATGATTGATCCAGAGAGTTTATGCACTTGTAGTGGGGAAAATTGTCCATCATGGACTACTCTACCTAATTTATGGAGCTACAATGTTTCACACATATTATGTTTGGTGACGAGTTATCAAAATCTATGTGATTCGAGGATGGTCTCAGGTATGACATTTGATCATAGGTGAATGTATTTTGGCTTACTACTATATTTGGAATAGTAAATCAGGCATTAATTGCTAAGAATAACCTGAGGAAATCTTGGGGCATAGAGAAAGGTAGTACAGCTTCTTAACCCAGTGGCATAGTTCCAGGTGGTAGGAAGCAGTGCTTTAACACCGCTCATGAGGGGAAAAATATCCAAAGCATTAGTTCTAGTAGTTCTGTTTTTTGTCACAAGTGTGGGAGTTAGGGACACATGAGGAGCCATTGTGATAGAAACCTAGTTGACTATCAAGACTACAGTAGGATATGCCATATACAATGGTTTTTCAAGAACTTTCCTCCCAGATCCAGTGAGAGAGGGTTTGCAATGAATCCATATTCAAGAGTGGGGTTAGCATCTTCTCACTAGGTAGGGAGCTAGAGTGAGACCAGTCGATCAAGACAAGGTGGTGGTCATGGTCGAGGTAACCAAAGAACAAAATTAATGAAATATAATAGGAGGAATACATATGGTAGTCGGGCTATATTTTAGGGTTTTAAATCATGCCATATGTATATAGTGCAACCGATACCCAAGGAGAAGAGTGTCAGACCTTCTACAGTGATAGGTTCTATTCTGGTAGCCTCTACTTTAGTATTTTTTATTTTCAATATAGGTACTTCTCATTATTTAATATTTATGCCTATTGGGGAGAGCCTTGGTCTCAATGTTCATTTTTCCTATGGAATGATGACACTCGATACTTTATTGGGGATTTGATCAGTGAGTGTACGTCAGTTCATGGAATTCCACCTTAAGATAGGTGGGTGTCGCATCGTATGGAACCTATTTATCCTCAAGATGATAGGGTTTGGCATCATTCTTAGGATGGGATGGTTTCTCCCTTATCATGATTAATTAACTTCTATCATTGAAGGGTGACCTTCACATCATTAGAGAGTGAAATTTTTATTCACAAGGGTGAATGGGATTTCCAATCAAACCAAGCTGGACCCGAGCATCGTGGGATGAGCGGTATGAAAGCATAGATTATTAGATTATATATGGATGATCAAGAAATATGTCAGGTTGTTTTCCCTCCAGTGGTAGATCATTTTAAGGACATTTTCCTGAAAAAAATTCAAAATTACCTCCCAAGAGAGAGGTAGATTTTTCCATCAGGTTAGTTCCATGAGCTACATCGGTATCCATTCCTCTTTAAAGGATGGCTACTACTGAGATACATGAGCTCAAGAGGAATCTAGAGGAAATGGAAGAAAAGGGTTTTTTATGAACTAGTACTTCTCTATGGGATTTTCTGGTCTTTTTCTCTAAGAAGGAAGATGTAACCCTTCATTTTTGTGTGGATTTTCAGAAATTGAACCAGCTAAAAGTTAAGAATCCTCATCCTTTTCCTCATGTAGACAATATATTTTACTAGATCTAAGGATATTGGGGATTCTATAAGATTGATATGAGATTAGTTTATCTTCATGTTCATGTTTGACCTTCCTACATAGCTCATACAATATTTCATAGTAGTTTTAGTCCTTATGAGTATTTGGTTATGCCATTCGGTCTTATGAATGAACCAGAAATTTTCATGGAACTGATGAATCAATTTTTCTATCCATATCTGGATTCATTTGTGGTGGTATTCTTGGATGATATCTTGATGTATTTCCACAGTCAAGGAGACCATTCCAAGCATGTTGAGATCATGTTGGATACAATGAGAGAGTATCTTTTATAAGATAAGATCACAAAGTGACACTTTTGGATCAACAAAATTCACATATTGGGTCATATTATCTTAGAGACAAGAGTATTAGTTGACCTATATAAGGTGAGAGATTTAGTTTCCTAGTATTATCCCAAGAACTTCTTTGATGTGCGGAGTTTTTTGGGGCCAGCTGGTTATTAAAGGCACTTCATACAGGACTTATCACACTTAGAAGAATATCTTATGGGATTTACTAAAAAGGGTGTGAAGTTATAATGGTTTAAATCCTATGATACAACATTTTAGGATCTAAAATGGAGACTGTTTCAACATCGATCTTGATTCTTCCAGATCTGGATAGAATATATACTATTTATTGTGATGCATCAGGTATCAGTCTAGGAGTATTTATTATGTAGGAGGATAAATTTGTGGCATGCGAGTCTCATCAGTTAAGGCCAAACTTGAGGAACTACCTAAAACACTATCTTGAGTTAGCCACTGTTGTTTGTGCCTTGTTTTTTTAGAGGCATTACTTATTGGGAGATCATTTTGTGGTGTATAAAGACTAAAAAATCCTCAAGTAGATCTGTACACACCATGATTTGAATCTTAGGCAATGAAGGTGGGTTGGATACCTATAGTATTTTTAATTTGAGCTTACCTATATTCCCAAAAATGTAAATGTAGTTGTCAATGCTCTAAATAAGAGTACTGATACATAGGTGGTTCTGGAGGCTAGTAGCAAGTGGAAGCTTATGAACCTATTTTATGAGATGTGTATGGAGATTCAAGACCATCATGGAAATTATATTTGTTCGTCATTATCAATGCCCTCTTCACTTATGAAGAGTGTAAAGATGAGTTAGTTATTAGATTATGAGATAATGTTCCTATGGGAGATCATTTTAGGATATGACCTACCTCTGGGTTAGGTCGTTAATGAGAATTAGAACTTACACATTAACAGATTCATATGGGTTCCTATAGACATCTGGGAGGAGTTGATGTGAGAGTATCATGCCTCTATATGGGTTATGAAACATAGTCTTACCAAGATTTACCATGACTTATGATGTTAATACTGGTGTCTAAGGATGAAGATGGAGATAGCTGGGTTTGTTACTCATTTTTCCACCTCTCATCATGTGAAGGAAGAACACCAGTGATTAGATGATATGTTATATTCGTTACCTATTCCTGAGTGGAAAAGGGATGACATCACCATGGATTTCATGATGAGATTTCCTAGATCACCTTAGGGTAGTGACTTTGTATGGGTGATCATAGATAGTTTAATAAAGGTCTCCCATTTCTTACCTATTCAGGATACCTTATCAGTGAATGAGATTGGTATTCTCTACATTCATAAGATCATATGCCTCCCTAGAGTTCCACATTTTATCATATCAGAAAGAGATGTTCAATTCATGTTGTGGTGTTAGAATATATTGAAAAGGTCACTAGGATCATAGGTACTAATGTGTAAATCATATCATCCATTGACTAATGTCCAGTCTAAGTGTGTGATATAGGTTTTCAAGAACATTCTTTGATCACATGTCCTTGATTTTATAGGTTCATGGGAGAAACAGTTACCCCTCACTGAGTTCTCTAATAATAACATATTCCAAGATACCATACAAATGGATCCTTATGAGTCCCTTTATGGTAGGCCATGTTGTTCACCCCTATTCTGGTTATAGGTAGGAGAGGTATCACTACCGGGTCCTCATATCATTCAAGATACTTTAGAGAAGGCTTATCTTATTAGGAAGCAGATGTCTATAGCTCAGTCTAGACATAAATCTTAAGTCAATCATCATCATCAACCCCTAGAGTTCAAGGTATAGATTTAGGTTTTCTTATGAGTTTTACCTAGACTATTTCATAGATAGATTTGGAAAAAGGGAAGATATCACCTCATTACGTTGGTACCTTCAAGATTTTGGATAGAGTCAGGCTGATAGCCTATCGGTTACAGTTATCTTAGAGTTATCAGGACATTCATGACATCTTAAATGTATCTTAGCTTTTTCGATACCATTATGATCCATTGCATATTCTTTATCCTGACGAGGTTTAGTTGGAGGTATATGTGTCCTTTGAGGAGCATCATATCCATATTGTTGATCTAGGATTCAAGGATCTATAAATATGGTTAGTTCCTATGGTACAGGTTCTATAGAGGAATAAAAAAAACCCTAAACTCTTTTGATGCTTCCTTGACGGCGCCGCAGGTGATCCTCCCTCCTCCCCCCATGGGGGAGGGATTCCCACTTGATGGTAATCCAGATCTGGTCTTCATCCCTCCCCCCATGCCTGAAATTCTTCCCCCTTTCCCCCAAATTGAGCTTTTCCTGAAGTTTCCTGATTTATATAAAGGCTTACCCCAATTATATTTATCTGACTTGGAGTTCCATACGGCCTCTTCACTTCATAGCTTCACCCTGGTTTCTCGGTTCTTGAAGCTCTGTCCTTCGGTGGAGGCTTTTGATAGATTTGTTTTTAGGTCTTGGAATCTCCAAGATTGGGCCAAAATAGGCTTTCTGGATGGACGACACTTGATGATACAGTTTACTTCTGAGGAAGATTTCATTCGATCTTTGTCTGTGGCCCCTCGAAGCTTCAATGGAGTTAGTTTCTTTCTCTTTAGGTGGAGTTTTGACCTTTACATGAATAGTGATTCTCCGCTGGTTGCTTCATGGGTGAGGTTCCCAAAACTCCCCCTTCTGTTTCCAAATCCTTCCATTATCTATATGCTTGGGAATCTTGTGGGTCGGTACTTGTGTTACGACAGCTAGACTAAAGTGATTTTCCACCCAGTTTCCCCAATAATCTATTTTGAACTTGATGTTTCAAATCCCCTGACAGACTTTGTGTGGATTACTGTTGGCAAGGAATTTCTCTACAAATAGTCGGTGGTGTTTGAGTTGGTTTTGGTGTTCTATTCTAGATGTAAGTGTTTGGTAAATTCTTTTTCTTCTTGAAGATGAGTAATTAGCATCAAAGGAGCAATGGAAAGAGATTATGGGATGGTTGGGTCAGTTGATCAATTAGTGATGGTGAAAGAGAAAAGTAATACTGAGAAAGGGAATCCATTTCTGAGGGCAATGTTGCGACAATCAGCTACCTGTGACCTTGCATAGGTGGTGGGTGTGAGGACTCAAGAGGTGGCAGTCCAGAAAGAGGATGGCTTTACATCCTTAAGGTTGTGCAGTGGAGAATTACAGGAGCAGGGGCAGGCTGGAAGTCTAGAGAAGGTAAAGTCTTTGGTTGATACTGTGTTGTGCAACAGGCCTAGTCCATTGGAGTCGGTGGGAGAGGCGGTTGCTCATGGGCTGGTGATGGAACCACCTTCAGGTGTCCTAGACCTGGAGGATCTTTGTGGTAGCGGGAAGGCTGGGGTTGGGGAGAGTCCGGTTGTGCCGGGGGGCCATGGGTATGCAGTAGGTGCTATCAGGAAAGTGGTTGCTCAATGCCAACCACACCCCAAGGTGAGTGATGTTTTCAAGCGATTGAGGGGCAACTTGAAACCCTCGGATTCTGGAAGTTCTCTTTTTAAGGAGGTTGCTACTGGTGGGATTTCTATTTCCCTTTATAGTAGTTTGAAGTAGAAGAAGGAATTCATTCCAACTTTCAATCACTTTGATGGGCTGGAGCTTGAGGAAGAGGTGTAAGGGTCTCCGTTTGGTGATGTTGGGTGTGTGAGGTCTGCTACACAGAGTGAGGTGAAGGCTGACGTAGTTGGGCGCAATGGAGGAAGTGTGGCCCTAATTTCCAGTGAATCCTACTTACCTTTGGACACCACTGAGTACTCAGATGGAGCTGTTGAGCAAGAGGAAAGGAAGATTCTTGTTCTCAATAGTGTTGGGATCATGGTTGAGGGGAAATTAAGAAAGATTGATGGGATTGAGAGGTCTGATACACAAGAGAACGGGGTGCAGGCTGTTGTTGCTGAGGGGGGTGGAGGGAATGTGGCCTAGAAGGCTAGTGATGCTGAGCTTCTGTTAGAAACCTCTGGGCACTTGGGTGATGTTGTTGAGAAGGAGATAAGGGAGGAGGGGAAAGGGTCTATGGTTGTTGAAGCTAGGAATATAAGGCCTGCAGTACAGGAGCAGGTAGTTGCTGTTAGGCAGGGTGGAGGCAGTGTAGTCCCTAATGCAGGTAAGGATATGGCGCTGGACATAATTGGACCCATGGTTTGTGCTGGGTAGAAGGGGAAAAGGGCAATGAAGTGGCTGGAAAATGCTCTCCCTTGCCAGGGGGATGAGAGAAAGATGCCTAGGGAGAAGGGGATTTTGCAGTTGGCCCTGACTGGCGGGGTTCTCCCTCTTTGGCTGGATTCTCAGGAACCTGCGGTGGTCCCTGGAAAGCTGCAATGTGGGGTTATTGATGGTTTTTCCCCAAACAGGAATCCTCCTTCATTCTTGATCAAGATTTAATCCAGGAGGATCACATAAGAATGGAGCAGAACATGAATATGATCATCAATGAGAGGGCCCAACTAGAGATGGTCATTACTTATGGGAAGGAAAAAAAATCTGTTGGGGCCTCATCAGTTCCCCATAGGAGTAAACCAAGGAAAGACTATTCATATTTTCCAAGGACAGTGTCCATGAGAGCCTCTTCCAGAGCCAAGGAGGTTTACTCAGACATGGTAGGTCGATCTAGCAAGGTATAGCTTAATGTGGAACAATAGCGTCTCAGAGATTATTACATAACCTTCCTAAAGAAATATGAATCTTCTAAGTGGGAGTCGGTGGACTCAGATGCTTCCTATAGATATGGTGCTGATGGGGACCCTTATAGGGATGATGTTGACTTGTAGCTCCTATTTTTTTCTTTCCTGATTTTTGGGTCTTTTGGGGTTTTGGTGTCATGGTGGGTCTATGGTTTTATGGGTGTGGGATGTTTGGCCTCACCCCGCCCTTGTCTAATGAGTCTCTTTTTCTTTAATAAAGTTTGTGGGGGTCGTAAATAGCCCACCCTCACACCTCTTCTGTTACAGGTGTTATGGAAGCATGACCATGTACATGATAAGAATTGGGAGTGGGAGGTTGATGTACATGCCCAGTGGCTGAATTTATTCTCAGACGATTCTTGACCACCCTTAGTAGGGAAATTCAGGGATGAATTGGTTTAAGGGGGAATATTATAAGAACCTAGATTTTCTATGAGGTATGAAACCCTTTTATTTTTGTTACTTTCTTCATTTTTATCATTATGAATGTTACTGGTGGGGTCATAGAGGAAATATGGGTGTATAGGGATTTTACAGAGCCCATATCCTGTGATTTTGGAGGAGGAAGCTGAGTCGCACTATTAGTAGAAATTATATGGCCCAATCCATATGGTTATAGTAAATCGTTTAGGGTGGTCCAGTGCACTTTCAGGGGCCACACAGTTTCCCCTAACCATGCTACCCAGGCTACATGCCCATGCAATTATTGTGGATTTTTTAAAAGAGGGGTAACACAAGGTCGGTGCATAGTTTTTCTAACAATGCACCATACCCATGTGAGGGGGTACTTGAGGCAGTATTGAACACATGGTTGGCACATAGTATGGAAAAAAATGTGGCCAAATCATGAAACCCTTTAATTATGGGTAAATTACCAGTTTTACATTAAGGTATTTATATGTTTAAACCATTTTTCCTTCTCTTATAATAGAAAAATTCTCCTACATTTTATAGCCTTCTTCAAGCCTAAAGCTAGGCTTTATTGATTCTTCCTCATCTAGACTCTGATCAATTAGTTTTCAGTCTTATTGGATATCCACTGATGATTTATTCATTCCTTAGGCTCCTTTATTTGTTTTTCTTTTTATTGATGATGCTACTTTACTATAATCTAATATTCTATATTTCCATGTTTTTCATGTATTCTTCCATTTTCTTATAATTTGGACTAAATTAGAGGTTGAGACTATATGAGTGTTCTTATACAGGCATAAGGTAGGTGTTCTATACATTTTCTCTTAAAGTATAGTGTTTATTCCTTGTTGTAATTTTGTTTCATGCCAGAATATATGGGAAATTTTTTCTAAATTAATGAACCCTTGATTTAAATGTTAAATTCATGTTTAAGACATTTCATGGAACCCTTATACTTGGTTGGAGGTTGATGAACTCATCCTAAACCATCCATGGGGTGGGTTCTTTCCTTTAACCATGTAAATGTCACCCTTGGGGTGTGATGAGTTGGCTAATCATTATGGTTAATTGGATGTGGTAATAAAGTGAATTGTTAAATGTTATAATCACCTTGAATCGCCTTTTCATTTGTATATGATAGGTATGAAATGGATGATCCCTTGGATTATATATGATTATGAAGGCATTAATGAAATAATTAGTGAAATGGTTTATTAATTGGTTATAATGATAATATAGGGTTCACAATATGGAATTGATGACTCACTAGGATGCCTTGGATATTTTTTATCCTTGGATTCAACCCGCATAGATGACATGGACATTCCAACTCCATGGTTCTGGATTAATTTGATTCTATAGACATTTATACTCTATATATCTATATTTCCTAGATGCCTTGGACATTTCTACTCCTTGGACCCTATTTACTCTATTTCTTAGGATACCTTGGACATTTTTACTCCATGGAACTGATTTACTTGGTTTACTTGACCCCTAGGATTCCTTGGACATTTATACTACTTGGATCTAATTTACTTGGTTTACTTGACTCATTAGGATGCATTGGAAATTTCTAATCCTTGGATTAGATTTAATTAGATTCTTGGATTCCTTGTACATTTCTAATCCTTGAATCATGGCTATTTTGGACTAATACTTGATTACTCAGCGTAGGTTGTTGGTGATATTTACCATGATTATAGTTATCTCTTATGATATGGTTTCTTGATTATAGTGAGATGTAATAGACTAGAAAATATAACTTTTATTATTATTACCTGTACTCCTATTATATCTGCACACTGCTTTAGCTTATATGCACCAACTGGACTTGTTCTAGACATTGTTGGTGGTGGCCTATTGAGTGTTATCGTACACCCTGTTCGGATAGTCATTTGGTGCCTGGAAAGACTTCATGGATTTAGATAGGGATAGGGTAAAGCACCTACGTGGTGATGATGGATTGGTTTATAGGAGCATAGGAGCATAGGACCAGGCTATGGCTTGTGATGCTATCTATATATAGTTTCTTTTTGGTCTTTTAGAACTTTGATACATGAATTGTACTAGATACCTTATACCATGTATTGCCTATCTTTTGTATAGAATATCATGATCTTAATTTGTATATGACACTGTTAGATAAGATTACTTGGTTATTCCAATATTAAATGTTTATTTTTCAGCTGTTCAATTATCTTATATGATTCCACTATTTATTTATATGATTATACCATTGTGATACACTCTGATCATGAGGGCATAGTATCCCCATTATTCCACCATGGACCCCCACTGCTACTCGACAGCCTCTGGTGTATGAATAGAAACTCTTGAGGCTATGTGACCCACCATCTCGGGGCACTATTTTAATGGCACCTGGGTCAGGATGTTACATAGATCATTCTTATTTACTGTTGTATCTTCTAGGATAAGACTTTGAATGGGTGTAGCGGCTGAGCATGTACTCAAGATACATTCTAAAGTTGGATTATTTTATTTATTTATTATTTTCCATTATATCCCTTTTGTATGTATTCCCTTATGTATTTTTACTACATTGTATTTATGGCCTAGCATGTTCATGCATGGTTTGTTTTTATTAGCACTTATTGGGATATTAGTTCTTCTAATCATTGATAGTATTGTTTAATTTCTTTTATTTTTTCCTCCATTGTATTTTTTACTAATCTAGAGAGAATAGTATCCCCATTGTACCACCTTTAGACCCTTTTTATTAGTCAGTAGCCTCCGGTTTATGGGGAGTTTCACTTGAGGCCTTGTCGTTTAATGATCCAATTTCTATTTTTTGAGTGAACTGGGTCGGGACATGACAATCTTAGGGTGTTACATTCTACCTCCTTAAAATGAATTTTTCCTTTGAAATTACATCACTTTGATATAAAAAATCGAGGATATATCTATTTAATTACATCCTCAGGTTCTCAAGTAGCTTCTTAGAATTTTTTATTCCTCTAGATAACTATAACCAAGTGAATATTCTTGTTCTGTAGCACTTTATCTCTATGCTCAAATATTTATATTGGTTCTTATTCATCGGAAAGATCATGATCCAATGGTATGATCTCTAAGTTTAGTACATGTAAAGGATCAGGCATGTACTTCCTTATGATAGATACATGGAACACATGAGGAACATGAAAGGGGTTAAGTGGAAGCACCAACCAATAAGCTACCATCCCTAATCGGTCAAGAATATCAAAGGTTCCAATATACCTAGGGTGTATCTTTCCATTCTTCATGAATCACATAACATTATTCCATAGAGAAATTCATAGAATCACATTCTCACATAATTCAAACTCCAAATATCATCAATGATTATTAGTATAGTTTCTCAGTCGAATCTAAGTTGCCTTGATGTTTTATTGAATGGTTCTAACTTTCTCTGACATTTCCTTAGTTATCTCAGGTCCCAATAGCCTTCTTTATCTAACTTTATCCCAACACTTTGGAGTTATATTCTTCTTTATAGATATGGATTCATATAGGTTCATTTTAATTCTTGAGTTAAATGTGTTATATTAAGAAAACTCAACAATAGGAAGGTGTTGATCCCAACCACCTTTGAATTACATAAAATAAGATCTCAACATATCCTCCAAGTCTTGAATTGTTCTCTTAGACTGACCATTTGTCTGAGTATGATAACCAGTGTTGAAATTTGACTCTATATATAGAGCATGCTAAATAATTTTCCAGAACTTCAAGATAAATCTTAGATCACAATCAAATATAATATAATGTAGTACTTCATGAATCCTTACCACTTACTTAATGTATATTCTGTAAAGCTGATCAATAGATAAATATTCCATAATATTAATGAAGAATTATGAATTTTTATGGTGATCTACTTCAACCAAAATGGAATTACAGCCTTTAGAAATTTTGGGGAGTCCGAAATCCTTGGTGATGGTTTCCCATTTCCATTCTAGTATGGGTAATCTTTGTAACAACCCCTTATACTTTTGTATCTCATCCTTTACTTGTTGTCATACCATGCACTGAGATAGAAACTCTGTAATATCTCTCTTTATATTGTCCCAGCAAAAATTCACTTTCATATCTCAATACATCTTCATACTTCCAGGATGAATAGAGAATGACGAATCATGAGACTCATATAATATCTCCTTTTAATCTGGTATAGATAGAACATGTAAAATGTTCCAAAACCTTATCATTCCATCACAATCAAGGTTGAACTCATGAACATTTCTCACCTTATTTTATAGTTCCACATCTTCCTTTTTTTCCTCTTTAATCTTCACATGGATATATGGTCAAACCCTAATTTAATAAAGATAATAATTCTCCCTTTCCTCCAAGATTTCTGGATCCATCCTTTGAAAATCCAGGTATGGACAGAACATGTACATAGTTTCGGAACCTTATCATTCTATCGCAATCAAGGTTAAACTCAAGAACATTTCTCACCTTCTTTTATAGTTCTGAATCATTCTTTTGTTCTTATTTAATCTTCACATGGTTATATAGTTGAACACTAATTTGAGTAAGATAATATGTATCCCTTTACTTCAAGATTTTAGGATCTATACTTTGAAAATACTTAAATATTGGATCTTTTTTTATCCTCATAATGGATACGCTAGCATGATTATTTCAACTCAAAGCATCAACCGCCTTATTCAATTTCCCAAGGTGGTACTGTATTGAAAATTTATAATATTTAATCATCTTGAAATATATTCTCTAGAGAATATTCAATTATTTCAGTATTAATATATAATTTAAAATTTTATGATTAGTATATATATCACACCTTTCTCTGTAAATATAATACCTCCATATATTTAATGAAAAAATTACCATAGCTAACTCCAAATAATGAGTCGGTTAATTTTTCTCACGAACCTTAAATTGTCATGAGGTGTAATCTATCACTTTATCATTATGCATGAGAATTAATCCCAATACCTTCTTTTATACATCACTATAAATTACAAACCTTTCTACACTATATGATAATGTATGCATAGGTGCGCTGACTAACTTTCTCTTTAGTTCCTTGAAATTTTATTCATATTTATCTATCTAAAGGAACTTGTCTCCCTTACGAGTTAACTTGGTGAGTGTATTCAATATCTGTGAAGAATTATTCACAAAGAATTGACAATATCCATCCAAACCAATAAAACTATGGATCTCGGTCGAAGTGGTTCATCTGGGCCAACATTCAATAACTTCCATATTTTATGGATCCACTGATTTACTCTCACTTGAGATTATATGACCCAAAAATGAAACTTTTTATATCCAATATTTACATAAATTTTCATACATCTTCTCTTTCCATAGGGCCTTAAATATAGTCCTCAAGTGATCTTCATGAGCTTCCTCTATCTTTGAATATATTATAATATTGTCTATAAAGACTACCACAAACTGATCAAGGTAATCTCTAAATACTCAATGCATTAAATCCATAAAGATAATAGGGGAATTAGTAATACCAAAGGACATTAATATATATTAATCGTGTCTATACCTTGTATATAATGTTTTCTTGGCTATATCCTCCTTCTTGACCCACAATTGATGACATCTAGAATGAAATTTGGTCCTGGAAAAGTATTGAGCTCCACACAGCTGATCAAACAAGTCATTAATATATGGAGGAGGATACATGTTCTTGATTTTGATTTATTTCAGTTCCCAATAATCAAAGGGAAACATCAATCCATTTTTCTTTTTAATAAAAATAATAGGTTCACCCCAAGGTGACACACTTTGAAGAATAAATCTCTTTTCATGATGCTCCTGGAGTTTCTTCTTCAATTCCTAAAACTCAATTTTGGAAATTCTATATGGATTCTTTAAAATCAGTGTATAAAAAGGTATGAGTTATATTAATAACTTAATGGTATTTCCCAAATTTACCCAAGTTTTTAGGGTTAAGTGGTCTCTTGTAGTGTAGCTTGGGTTGTCGAATCCTCAGAGACCTAAGAAGTAACCAACGGACACGTACCTTATATGGATTGTTTTTGGATATTAAGTGGCCAACTTTGGGTTGATTTTAGATGGGTTTAATTGAAAACTAAAATTATTAAGTGAATTCAAATTATGAGAAGGTTTGATCCTAGGTTATTACAAGGGGTGGATTGAATGCATTCTTTTTTTAAATATTTCAATTTCTTATATTTGAGATGGGTTCATTTAAGGAGATCAAATAAAATCATCACTTACTATTTTAATACCTAATAACCCTAATACTAATCAAATATACATTTTAAGTATCAATGTTTTTATCACTCCAAGTTAAAGGTTCGTATTTTCACTTGAATTGTGTGACATTAAATTCAATAAGGATGAAGAGGTTTTAAAATCATAAAAAAAACTCATTTAAAAGAAGTGATTATCAATTAATAGAGTGAGAAATAACATCCAATACACCCCCTTTATACTTCATTGTATCAAAACATAATTGGGTTATCCCTTTATTGATCCTATGGTTTCAATGGAAGTGGGAAGTAGACTCACGAGGGAGGAATTGGAGAAGTAAGAAAAACAATGAAATAACGATCACTCCACCATTGTGTGATAATATCACAAGGGTTGGTGTGAAAAAGTTAACACCATGAAATAATGGTATTAAAGTGATATGAAGAAAAACATTATAAGAGGATAATAAGAACTTTTATTAAGAAATTAAAGTGAATTGAACAACTTACATGTGAAAGACAAACTTGAGACAACAAAATCACAGCATAAAATCACAAACAAAAAAAGCTCAAAATATGATTAAATCCTCCAACACCACTACCATAAATAGGAATTTTGGGAGCCTTGGGTCGATCCTCAAATAGTAAAAAGAATCTCACTTGATTATGGTAGGCCTAGAGTGGTGGAAAGTAAGGGAGAGTGGACTTCTCTATCCTTGACTCGAAATGGTAGCCAGCTTGCATCCACCGAAAAGACGCACATAGATGGCCTTATAGATGGAAGAATTAGAGTGTGACATAGAATAAAAAAGTTAATCTCCAGATATCTCCTATATCTCCGTAAAATTTCATCCCAAATGAATGTTTTTGTTCCGAGATATGATTAAATTGGTGGGCTGTTTTTCTGGGCCATAAAATCTGGCCCAGAATTTTATCTCTAACTTGGGCCGCCTGAATAACCACAATGGACGACAAATTTTCACTATCTCCTAAATCATTATATGTTCCTATATATGTATTCTATCATACCACGAAATTTGGGATTCTTTGGGCCTGTATTTGGGGCCCCACATTCTCATCAGTGGGATGGTGTCCAATCTGCCTTCTCCAGAATTGTTTGCATGAAATCCCATTTTGGTGGTCTTCCAATGTGAATCTTCCAACACTATACAATTATGAATTGTTCCCAATATAATTAGAAACCTGAAAATTAAATAAGAAAATAAAATCATGAACATTGGGTACTTTAAATGATGGTCAAATATGTACCATATAATAGTGCATTTTAAGAAGGAATTACAATCATAATGTGAAATGATGTTCAAAGTGTAAAATGCAATAAAATGGTGTTTATGAATAATAAATAGCATGAATATTATATATTTTAACAATTAATATTATCCTCATTAAGTGGCTAATCACACCACTAACTTGAGTTTTGCTAGTCCTGAGAAAAATATATCTCAAAAAATGTGAAATTCGAATTCCCTTTTCTAAGAACATTTTAATAAACAATGATCACTAAAAACATTTATATCAAAAAACTATAAAACCCATCAAAATATTTTAATACAATATAGTTTCATAAGCAAATCCCAATCCCAACCCCATTCCTTTGTTCAAATTCATCGCCATATTTCATCCAATATCAATTAAGCGTGATGATGTGTTGTGGATCGCAATAGACATGGGGGTTCATCTTTATTCAAGGGGGAAATGATATAAGCGCTAGGTAGAATCACATTTCAATATTAAAAAGAGTATTAACTTTTTTGTTATATATATATGTATATTTTTTGTTTTTTTTTTCAATTTTTCCATGGTAATTTAAATTTCACTCAATAGAGTCAACCCATGTAGTGAGACTTTGTCGATGACTCCCAGGCTCAAAGACCTTAGGGCACTAACTGAAGCCCACATACTCGAGAATAATCTTGATTTAACTCAGTAAAAAAAAGTAAAATGACCATAAATAGAGATAAAATTACTAAATCTGGGCCAGACAACTATAGAGTCACGATCCCCAAGTACCGAAAGCCATGCATTAGGTCATTTCATTGCTCTACGTGCACATTTATTGTTTTTTTGAATACTAATATTAAAACTAAAATGATCATAAAACCTATGATATTTATTTGGGTGACCCCATGAACTCAAACTAAGACCCCACTATCCAAAGGACGTGCATTGTGATTATTTTTTTATTTGGATGAAAATGTAAACAATGAAATATCACATTACACAACCACACTTTCCAAAATCTATACTCTTGAAATATACATGGATTAAAATTAGAATTTGGGCTTGATAAATTATTTGATATTCAGTTTCAAAGTGTAAAATTTCTATTATCATTTTCAAGGTTAAATAAATATTTTCCTTCCATTAAGGAACATTTTTTTCAAATCATTCATTTTTTGACACAAAAGCTATTTTTTTAATTTTATTTCCCCCTCCAACTTAAAATAACACTATCCCCAGTGTTTAATGAAAATAAAATTTAGAAGGGGGTAGAGGTATAGAATTAGAGTTCAAAAAGGAAATTGAAAATGAGGATCATGGAATGAAGTCACCTGGTGGTTGAAGTTGAAATTATTGTTGCTCCCTTTTAATCCCTTGATCTCCATGTCACTCTAAGAATTCCCTAGTGGAAAAAGGAAAAATACAAACAAAACAAAACTATATATATATATATATAATAAATAAAGTAAAATATAAGTATATATAAAAAAATTATAAAATACGGAAGAACTATAAGTCGTAGGTCAGTGGTTAGTACGCACCCCTATCTCCCTTCGGTCCTGGGTTCAAGTCCCCGCAGCTTCTCCGGTCGTGACGAGGTTTTCACCATGACCTACAATGTGGCCTTTTAATTTTATTATTATTGTTATATTTTTTTAACCTATAAATACATAAAAAAATAAAATGAACTGATGATACATTGTCTTCTTTTTAAATTTCTGGGTAAGGTATTACTCAAGGATCACACCATGTAACACAGATGAATATGGCACTCCCCTTTCATACCCATCCATACTCATAATAGAAGAACCAGTAAATAGTCTATTTTTTATTTTTATTTTTAAATATCAAAAGGATTTATTAATCCAATTTAAAATATAAAGTTTATTAAAACAATAAAATGATTAGAAACTTGAAAACCATGGGTTTCCACCCATGCAGTGCTTTATTTAACGTTTTTAGATCAACGTAGACCCTTAATTATTTAAGTATTTTACTCATCTAAGGTTGGTTCACACAAGTTTTCATCAACTTAATTTTTTTGGAATGGTTCAATGAATGGTTTGACTTTATGACCATTAAGTTTAAAGGTTTGACCATTAGTGGGATCTTGAATTTCTACAGCCCCATGGGGGTACACCTTATGTACTATGTATGGACCTAACCATCTAGACCTCAACTTTCCTGGGTGTAAATGAAGTTTAGAACTATACAAAAGAATAGGTTTACCTTGTACAATGTGTTTGTTTTTAATATTTCGAGATTGGTAGGCTCGTACTTTAGCTTTATTGATCCTTTAATTTTCATAAGCCTCCATCCTAAGTTCCTCAAGTTCATTGAGATCTAATTTCATTTTTTTTCTAGCCAATGAGAGGTCATAATTTATTTTCTTAATTACCCCAAAATCCTTATGCTCAATTTCAATAGGTAAATGGATTTATTTTCCATAAACCAAACTATATGGTGACATTCCTAGGATGGTTTTGTATGTTTTATGATATTCCCAAAGAGCATCCAAGAGTTTATCAGACCAATATTTCCTAGAGGTATTGACAGTTTTTTCAAGAATTTTCTTAATCTTCCTATTCGATAACTCAGCTTGACCATTGGTTTGAGGATGGTAGGTAGTGGAAACCTTTTGATAAATCCCATACTTAGACATGAGTGAAGAGAATGGTCAGTTTCAGAAATGGGTTCCATGATCACTAATGATAGATCTAGGAATTCTAAATATAGAAAATATATGCTCTTTCAGAAATCGAATCACAACTTGATGATCATTAGACTTAGTGGGAATGACCTTAAACCATTTTGAGACATAATCTATAGCTAAGAGGATATAGATATATCCCCTATAGTTTGGGAAGGGTCCCATGAAATCAATTCTCCAACAATCAAAGATTTCAACGACCAGAATGGGAGTGAGTGGCATTTGATTCCTTTTTGTGATGGACCCTACTTGTTGAAACTTAAGATAGCTTTGAAAAAATGTGTAGGAGTCCCTTGAGAGGGTGGGCGAGAAGAGACTGCACTGAAGAACCTTAGAAGAAGTTTTCTTAGAGGAGAAGTGACCTCCACATGCCTCACTATGACATAATTTAAGGATGAACACTTGTTCAGATTCTAGGACACGCCTCCTAATGACTTGGTCAAGGAAGAACTTATAGAGGTATGGATCATCAAACACATAGTTCCTAACATCAGAAAGTAATTTCCTTCGAGCTTGAGTCCCTAATAATTTTGGAATGACTCCTGTAACTAAGAAGTTGGATGTGTCAGCATACCAAGGGAAGTCACTCATAGAGTATAGGTGTTCATCAAGGAATGAATCAAACATAGAAATGTAATTTGAGTTGTCTTTTAATTCCATCCTATAGAGGTGATCAACTACAACATTTTCAACACCATTATTTTCCTTGATTGTGAGGTCAAATTCTTATAAGAGAAGAACCCCCTTAATTAGTCTAGCCTTGGCATCTTGTTTTTTGAAGAGGTATTTTAGTGAATAATGGTCAGTGAACATAGTGATGGGGGATCCTAAGAGGTAGGACCTAAAATTCTCTATGGTAAACACAATAGAAAGTAACTCCTTTTCAGTGGTGGTTTAGTTGATTTGGGCATCATTTTAAGGATTTTCTTGCATAAGAAATGGCATAAGGAGTTTTATCTCAACGTTTTACTAACACAGATCCTACAGAAAAGTCACTAGAATTACACATAAGTTCAAAATGAAGGTTCCAATTTGGAGATTTCATAATGGGAGGAGAGGTGAGAGAGAATATGAGGGTTGAGAATGAACCCTAACAACTTTATTTCCAAAAAATGGAGCATCCTTTACTAGAAGAGTACAAAGGGAATGGGAGATTTAACTAAAGTCCTTTATGAATCTTCTATATAAACCAGCATGTCCTAAGAAAAACCTCACTTCCTTAACAGTTCTGGGTGATGGAATGTGACGAATGATGTCAACCTTTTCTTTATCAACTTAAATCCTCCTACCCGAGACTATATGGACAAGGAATAATCCCTGTTTAACCATAAAATGGCATTTTTTCCATTTTATGACTAGATTCATTTCTTCACATCTGGATAAAACTCTCTCCACATTCTTGAGACATTCCTTAAATGTATCCCCAAAGATAGAGAAGTCATCCATGAAGACCTCAAGAAAATCCCCTACCATTTCTGATAAAATTCCTATCATGCACCGCTGGAAGGTTCTAGGGGCATTGCATAACCCAAATGGAGTGAGTTTGAAGGAAAAGGTGCTGAATGGACAAGTGAATGTAGTCTTCCCTTGATCCTCTAGGGAGACCTCAATCTGATGGTACCCCGAGTACCCATCTAAGAAACAATAGAACTCATGACCTTCCACTCTCTCAAGGACTTGGTCAATGAATGGTAAGGGGAAATAGTCTTTCTTGGTGAATGAGTTTATCTTCCTATAGTCGATGAAGAATATCCAGCCACTAATCACCCTAATTGGAAGAATCTCTCCATCCTTATTGGTTATCACTATGATTCCTGCCTTCTTGGGAACCACTTGGATTGGTCTCATCCACTCACTCTCAGCTATGGGATAGATGGTACTAGATTTTAACAATTTCAGAAGTTCTTTTCTCACTAATTACATGAGATTAGTATTGTGTCACCATTGAGGTTGATGACATGGCTTTGAATCAGATTCTAGAACAATCCTATGAGTCCCGATTAGTGGGCTAATCCCAGGAATATTAGACAAGGTCCAACCAATAGATTTATTATGTTTCTTGAGGACATTTAAAAGCATCCTATCATGATTGGATTCAAGAGAAGAAGAAATGGAAATAGGATGTGTTTGATTTTCCCCTAGGAAGGAATAATCGAGTGTAGTGGGATGTTCCATCAATTCAATATCAGGTTGGTTCAAAATTTCATCAAAATATTGGGACATTGTATCAAGATCAATTTTGTTTCCTATAGTTTTAGATACGATTGATTCCCCACATGTAGAAGTTTTATCTACTAGATTGGCTTGATTAGATTTAGGGATGGAAGTTGGACTGGTCTCCATGAAAGTGGTTTCCTAAAAGGTTTCACTAATTGTTGGACCTAATACTTCATCATAAGATCAATTTTAAAATGATTCAATCCCAGGAGATAAAATTCCTTAATGTGAACAAAGGAAACCAATATCATCCTAACTTAAAGATCCATCAAATATTCCTTGATGTTATATGGATTCATTATCAATGATTCATATCATGTTTACTTCATGAATGTCCTCACCAACCCCTATTTGTGAGCTTTAATTATAGATGTTAAAGTCTAGACTCATGTTTCCAAAGGTGATGGTCATGTTCCCATTTCGAACTCGGATAACAGTGTTGATTGTTGTAAGGAAAGGACGAACAAGGATTATTGGGGTTTGTTCTTTATTTCCTAAGTTTGGATTGTTGTCAGGGACAATGAAGTCAGCAGGGTAGTTGAAGTTTTTAACCTTTACCAAAACTTCCTTTAAAATCCCCTTTGGAACCCTAATGCTACGATCAGCAAGTTGAAGTGTGACAGATGTGGGTTGTAGCTCTTCTAGACCTAACTGTCATTACACAACATATGGTATGAGATTGAAACTATCACCTAGGTTACACAAGTCCTTGAAAACTTTTCTCTCTCCTAGTTTAACATTCATGTAAGGGCAACCCGGGTCTTTCAACTTAGGAGGATGGTCCCTTGAATGTGGTACTCACATTAGTATCCAAAAGGACTTGGTTTTTATGTGAAATTTTTCTTTTAAAAGTGCACAAGTCCTTAAGGTACATTGAGTAGGAAGGTACGGTTTGGATTGCATTGAGAAAAGGAATGTTCAAATTGACTTTTGGGGATATTTCCCTCAATGTTTCACTCAATTCAGGATTGGTTTTTCTCCTCATGCATTGAGGAAATGGTGGAGGTTGTGCGGTTGTTTGTTGAAGAGTTTCTTCTTTCACATTGTTATCAATTTCCTCAGTTTGATCTTGTGGTTCATTTTAATTTTCATTAGAGTTTGAAGCTTCACATGGTTTCTGACTTATTTGTTTAGGTTTCTCAATTGATTTTATACTTCTTAAAACTGTCATAGACTTTAGTTTTTCATGATTTTTTTGAGTGAAACTTGACTCTCCCCTTAAATTTGAGATGGTATCGCCCGAGTAGGCATATGTGCCTTTCCATTGTTGATGGTTTAAGTTCTTGTTTAAGGGAAGAGACTTCTGAGTTCATCATTTCCATTTTTTTGCACAATTTTTCTATTAGGATTTGTGGAACAGTTTGGGTTGGTGCTTGAGAAGATTAGTTTATTCCAGGGGGATATTTTGGATGTGGGATGGTTTGTTAAAAATGGACTGGTGGATGTTGTTATTGGATAGGTTGTGTTTGGAACTAGTTATGGGATTGGTAGTTCTGATGGGGGTAAGGATTTTGTTCCTGTGGTTGGCTAGGTTATTGGTTATCTTTCCAGCAGAAGCCTGGGTGGTCATTATACCTTGGGTTGAAGTTGTTTTGGTATTGAGGCTTTTGAAAGTTCAAAGAATTTAATTCCACTGGGGGTCCTCCTAAAATAAAATCCTTGATGGATGGAATGTTTGGGAAGTTGTCTATCTTATGGTCATGTTTGTCAAAAATTGTGCAAACAGGGTCTACAGTTTGGATTTCATGGACTTTCCTAAGGTCTATCTCTTCAACCTTCCTAGAGAGTGATGCGAGTTTATCCTTAAGGCCATCCTCTTCTCTAAGTGTATGAATTACAATAGTTATTTGTGGCTTTTTAGAATAAGGTGAAGTTCCCCATGTTTGGTTTTGTTCATCAAGGCTTTCCAGATACTCATAAGCATCATTTGGGGCTTTGATTTTAAAATTTCTATTACACATCATGTCAATGAATTGTTTGTTCCTCGGACCCAAACCTTCATATAAAATTATCACTTGTTAAGGAATAGAAAAACCATAGTGTGTAACCATGTTTAGAGTGTCTTTGAACCTCTCCCATGTTTCGTATAATGACTCTCCCTCTTTTTCAAAAAAGTTTTGGATTCTCTTTTTAAGTGAAATTGTTTTGTGGTGGGGAAAGTATTTTTTGTATAATTCTCTTTGTAATTGGTCCCAAGAGTTAATGGATGATGGTACCAAATTTTTTAGCCAATTTTTAGCTCGATCCTTTAAAGAAAAAGGAATTAGCCTCATCTTAGAAAATTCTAGTTGATGTGAGGGACACATGGTTTCTATAATGTCATTGAACTCCTTGACGTGAAGGTATGGCATCTCGGACTCCATTCCATGGAATGTGGGAAGGTGGTTTAGGACATGAGGTTTAAAGATGTATTTGTAATATCTTAAGGAATTGTTTCTAATTAATGATGGGGCATTGGTCCAGGTAAGTGTAAGGTTTTCATTCATGTTTTGATCGACTGCATTCCCCAAGTTTGGGGCTGCCACATTTGGATTTCCATTTTGGCTCCCACCCTGGTTCATGATTTGGATTCTTTGAAGACTTTACTTTGAAATGTGATTAATTTTTGACTTGGGGGTATTAGTAATATTAGGATATAATGTAAATAGTTCCCTTGGTGTACTTGACTCCCCATCCCCAGGACTATCCACCCTAACTAGACAGTTTGATTGGTTACGAGTGTAGGAGGACATGCGCCAAAAGAAAAAAAATGAGAAAGGGAAAAGATAATAGAAGTTGGATGAGAATAGAAGAAATGGGGGAGAAAATAATGGGTGTTTATATGAATTACTTGGGTCCCTGGAAACAACACCAAAATTTGGTCTCGCCCAACTTTACCCAACTTGTTAGGGTTAAGCGGTCTCTTATAGTGTATCTTGGGTTGTCGAATCCTCAGAGACCTAAGAAGTAACCTACGGACACGTACATTATATGGACTATTTTTGGATATTAAGTGGATAACTTTGGGTTGATTTTATATGGTTTTAATTGAACACTAAAAGTCTTAAGTGAATTCAAATTATGATAAGGGTCGATCCTAGGTTATTATAAGGGGTGGATTGGATGCATTCTTTTTTTTAAATATTTCATTTTCTTATATTTGAGATGGGTTCATTTAAGGAGATCAAACAAAATAATCACTTACTATTTTAATGCCCAGTCACCCTAAAACTAATCACCTATACACTTTAAGGATCAAATTTTTGAGTACTCCAAGGTAAAAGTTCGTATTAGCACTAGAAGTGTGTGACCATAAATTTAATAAGGATGAAGAGGTTTAAAATCATCAAATAAAAATCTCATTTAAAATAAGTGATTATCCATTAATGCAGTGAGAAATAACATCCAATTCAGTCCCTTGATACTCCCTTGGATCAACCCATAAGTGGTTTATCCCTCCATTGATCCTATCGTTTCAATGGAAGCAGGAAGTTGACTCATGATGGAGGAATTGGAGAAGTAAAAAAAACAATGAAATAACAATCATTCCACCATTGTGTGATAATCTCACAAGGTTTGGTGTGAAAAATTTCACACCTTGAACTAATGGTATCAAAGTGATATGAATAAAAAACGAATAATAGGATAAGAAGAACTTTTATTAAGAAACTAAATTTAATTAAACAACTTACATGTGAAAGACAAAATTGAGACAACAAAATTGCAGAATAACATTACAATGAAAGGAAGCTCAAAATATGATAAAATCCTCCACCACTACTACCTTAAATAGGAATTTTGTGATCCTTGGGTCGAGCCACCAACATTAAAAAGAATCCCACTTGATTATGATAGGCCTAGTGTGATGGAAAGTAAGGGATAGTGGACTTCTTTATCCTTGACTTGAAACGGCAGCCAGCTTGCATCCACCGAACAGACATGCCTATGTGGCCTTCTAGATGGCCGAATTAGATTGGTCCATATAAGACAAAAGTTAATCTCTGGATATCCCCTATATCTTTGTAAAATTTCAGCCCAATTAATTTTTTTCGTTTTCGAGATATGATTAAATTGGTGGGTGGTTTTTCTGGGCCGCAGAATCTAGCCCAGAATTTTATCTCTAACTTGGTTCTCTGAAATAGCCACAATGGAGGAAAAATTAGCACTAGATCCTAAATAATTATATGTTTTATATATGTATTATATAATCCCAAGAAATGTGGGATTCATTGGGCCTGTATTTGGGGCCCCATATTCTCATCAGTGGGATGGTGTCCAATCTGCCTTCTCCATAATTGTTTGCATGAAATCCCATTTTAGTGGTCTTCCAATGTGAATCTTCCAACACTCAACAAGTATGAATTGTTCCCAATATAATTAGAAACCTAAAAATTAAATATGAAAATAAAATCAATATCATTGGTTACTTTAAATTATGTTCAAATATATACCATATAATAGTTCATTTTAAGAAGCAATTACAATCATAATGTGAAATGATGTTCAAAGTGTAAAATGCACTAAAATGGTGTTTATGAATAATAAATCACATGAATATTATGTATGTTAACAATGAATATTATCCTCATTCAGTGGATAATCACTTAACTTTACGATTTTGTGGAATACTAGGAAACTCTTCTTAAAATACATAAAAAAACTCCCACATAATAGCCATATAATTGATGTTGAGTTTATCCCTAACAATATAATATAAACACCCCTTTTGAATAGGAATCAAGACCCATATAATAGATGTGATTTCCATTAGAAGTTAATATTTATCATTGAACTAATATATGATCATAAGTTGGTTTGGAATATCAAAATTAACTTACCTTCCTTGGAAATTGATATGGGATTTTATGTAGAGAAAGAAAATCCATATATAAGATAACATTAAATTTAACCAAAGGGGGGATAATGAGATTTTTTGGAAGAAAATTCCCATAAAATTAAACCAAATAATAATCATATACTTGAGATATGTTCAACATATCATTAGGGTTTTTCACTACTAATTCAAATTCTAATTGTTTGGGTGTCATTTTGATACCCATAGTAAATTATTCAGATATAAAATAATGGATAGATCTATATTCAAATAAGACAT
This sequence comes from Viscum album, assembly GCA_963277665.1. Taxonomy (NCBI): domain Eukaryota; kingdom Viridiplantae; phylum Streptophyta; class Magnoliopsida; order Santalales; family Viscaceae; genus Viscum; species Viscum album. The sequence goes on along the minus strand of OY728123.1, from coordinate 780,860,108 downwards.
TACTTGTTCTAGAGTGGATGTTAAGTGTGACTTTCAACATGTTATTATCATACCCCTCATCAAAAATAGTTATCACATGATATTTAACTTTGTGTCTAGGATGAATAGGTTTTTATCATTGATCATCATTATTAACCTTAAAATTTTAGCACCGGTTAGAATAATTCCCATACTTCTTGCATTTGAAACACTAGATTGTGGGTGGTGTATTCTATAAAGCTTTCTCTTTATTAGCATCATTAATTAAATTATTCACATAACTTTGGAATTTGATATCCTAATAACCATCCTTTCCACACTTAAAACATTTACCAAACCCCTTAAGATAATTGTATTCATGCTTCCTTCCATAATATGAGCATAAATAAAGGCTTGTCTCATTTTCTCCATGGTTTTTATAATTTCCTTTGAATTCCATATTTCTTTTATTATCAAAACCATGAGATTTATTGGTAACTCCAATCTCTATTTCCACCTTGATAACACATTGAATGATTTCTTCATAACTATTAATGACCCATATGGATAAATTCCTTAAGAGACTTGGTTTTAATCCATTGAAGAATTGATAAAACTTACTTTTAGGTTGGATGATAATACTATAATCATAACTCAAAAGCCTTATAAAATTTGCCTCATATGTACCAACATATTCATCATTCTTATAATTTATCTAAATTAATTCCTTCTCTATTTTCATATGAAGAAAATGAGGAAATTAATTATTAAAAAAAGATCTCTTAAACTCATCCCTCTCTTTGGAGTCAATTTATTCTTATTGCCTTATATTCTTGATAATAGTCCAACATTGATCTACATCACTTTCCAAATGATAGATAGCTAAAATGATGTTTTAAAGCTCCAAAAAATGGATAATGGAAAATATATTTTCAATGGTATTGATCCATTTCTCAGTAATGAGTGGATTAATGGACCCACTAAAAGAAGGCTAATGTTGCCTCAAAAAGGATTGAATTGAATTTTGTTCCCTCTGCTCATTTGTAAGTTCATCATGATTCATATCTTGATAGTGTTATGTAAGCATAAAAATAAGATTTTTCATTCCAACTCCCATAACATTTGGTTTCTCATGAGGAAAACCATTGCATAGACCTTTACATTCACCATTAACATGGTTATTTCGGGTTCCATCCATTGGATAAAACCAAAAAACATAGTGTTAGAAACAATAATCATAATGGAAAACCATATAATCATGAAAACCCATTTATAATATGTCTAAATCATGAAACCTTCCTTTTAATCTATGACACCTTTGGTTTTACCAAGGTCATTCACAATAATTATCTATTCAAATCCTTCATGATGTTTCATAAAGAAAATGTGAATTAACTTAATAATATCTCTCAGGATTGTCAAACCAGGTGCACAATAACGTCACACTCATTATGAACTAGAATAATTGAAGAGATATACTTGAACAAATATTTTTTGGGGTCATTACCCTTAGATGAACTTGTACCAAAACCACATCCATTTGTAGTATCCAAACATGGATGTTTTTCTAAGAGAACCACACTCCTTTCTTTACCATAACTTAGTACATTCTCATATAATTAGGATTATCCTAATGGTTCTTACTTAAGTTTTCTCATCCTAGTTTCAAAATGTAACTAAACCTTATTATAATACTAACTATAGTGGCCCATGATTTTCATACATATATATTACATATTATTACATGAATATTTATTAGATAACATAATGATCCACTCCAGAATCGTATAGGTCTAGTGCCTTTGAAAACTTGGATACATAAACAATTGGTTCATAAGTGAAATACATATTCTCCCACTAAGTTCATCATAACTAGAACCCTTATTATATATATCATAATTAATACCTTTATTTATAATATGGGAAAGGATACTTAAGGAAGGGTGTGCACAGATTCTTGATAAGGGTAAACAAGAGAGATATCAATGATAAATTAAACAAAATATCAGCATAAGGTTATGAGAACATGAGAATAAAATTTAAAAACCATTCCCTACATATTATATATCATAATCTTAAGCCATGTCTTAAATCTTGGAAGTTCATAAGATATGAATCATAAAGGAGTCAAATAACATGATACATGAGAGTATAACATTGGAATGAGACATAATTTTATGGAATACACATAATAATATAAAACAATTTCCTTAATATTCAAGGCTTACTAGTGAGACTACCATATTGTATTTGGTTCACTCCCCAAACCTTCATAGTAGTTGAGATTCACTCCCAAGAGTATCATAGCAGAAATAGTCCCTTACTAAATTGGATTCACTCCCCATTCCAATACTATTTATCTCATTAGATATCCATATTTACCCCATTCATAGTAGGGATATATAATTCTTATCCCACCAGTCACATATTGAAAACCATATATATGTGTGCCATAATATCATAAAATATTCATCATATCATCATAACATAACCTATGAGAAGAAAATGGGTTTTATAAAAATCTTGTAATCATAATCATAAACCATATAGAGAGAGAATAATTACGGTATAATTTTATCACATCCCTATTAAATATTAATAAATGTTAAAGTATTACATATTATATATATATTTTTTTTAAAATATCACTTGGAATATTTCTTGAAAAAAACACCCTTTTTACATTAAAAACAATCATTTAAAATAAAAAATTACCAAATATTTAAGAAAATATTTTATTTGAAAAAAAATTGTAATATTATAAAGGAATCTTAAAATAATTTATTAATCATGATGGCGATAAATTTTTGTGATCTCGTATATGTTAAAACAATAATTCCTTTCACATTTTGGTAAAAAGTTGAAAGTAAATCATTCAAAAAATGACAGGAATATTCCTTTTAAACTATTTTTTTAATTAAAACAATGTTAAAAAATAATTTAAACAATAATTTGAGAATGTTAAAATCATTCTTGAAATTATTTTTAAAAAACATAGACATGGAAGAGAACAGATTTTCGATTGAAGAGATAAATATAGTCGATTTTCCTTAAAACATTATTTCGGTCTCTTTAATACTTAAAGAGAGGAATATTAAAGGAAAGAATTTATTTTCTATAAATAATAATAAGATAATAAAATTCATGAGATTATTCAAAGGGATATAATTAAATTTCATCTTCTAAAAGATAATCACAAACAATCTCGATAAACAATGAAATTATAACATAAAACCTGTACCTTAGGTCTGAATTCCTTCATACATTTTCAAAACTCATGTATAGTAAATATGGATTTATTATAAATATATTAAAAACACATACTCATACCTATCATAACATATATGGTTACTTATAACTTTTTATCACCCATTTATTAACAATTCTTTATCAAAATCACTATTTTGGGTGATAACTCCTTCATTTTTCTTGTATGTTTTGGTTCAAAAATTTTGGTCCTTGTACTATGATCATTGTTTCATAATATTAATAATTTTAATAATTATATATATATAATATATATTCATTATATACATATTATAATCATCCATAAAATTTAGAGATAGAAAAATGAATTATACCGTTCTTGGTGATGGTGGGTTATACATGTGCAAGAACGCTATATTCATTTTTTGATGGATGTGAAGAAATAAAGGTAAATAGTAATTAACCTTAAAATAATTATTACTATATCATATAAATAACATATATTCATAAAATTAATCCTTATTACAATCTATGTAAAATATAAATGAAAAAACAATCACATCGCTTCATAGACCGGTAGTCCACATGTATGCACGAGCGATGTTATCATTTTACAAAAGATTGGAAGGTAAGAATAATTATGTGATATTAAGATTAAATAAATATAATTATTTCATAAATATAATATATATACATTAAATTAATCATTATATAAATCCATGAAAGGTGTTTATGGAAAAAAAATTATATATATTCGCGAGGCAGTAGTCTGTTTTACACACAATAGAAAATTTCATTTCCCATTTGATGGAAGAGGAGATGGATATAGGATATTAAATTAAAATAATTACATGTAATTATATTTAATAAAATGGTGTTATTATTTTATCAAGGTTTAATAATATTTTAATTAGGTAGAAGAATAAATAAAACGAAACTTCATGGTTAATAACTATACAACTTCTTCGGATAACCTCTTTAGGTTTATACCTAAATCCTTCCTAGGATGGTTTTATGATTAAAATAGAGTATCTAAGTCATGGAGAGGGAATTAAATAGGGTATTTGGGTTGGTATTTTCTGAACTAAATGTCTCTTGAAGTGTAGAGAAGATATGAGAGTGGGTGACCTTTTATAAGTGGGGGAGTGGACCCACTTAGAATTTTTAAAAAGAATAAAATATATTAATGCCCTATTCACGCTATATGGCTCCAAAATGGAAAATTACTAAATATTATAAGATATAGGGTCTATATATGGTCACAAAATAGAATTTATAAAAGTTTTTAGTACATTTTAGCCCTGATCTCTTTAGTTTAACCCCTTAGTAAACTTGTTTAAACCTTAAATGTGGAAACCAATTTTTGTTGTTTTCACTATTCATTATAACCAAAAATTAAGTTTCCCTTATTTCATAATATTAATTTTGATGATTAAAAATATGGACTCCATTTTATCAAATTAAATCATATAATTTGTATAATTTAAATTAAAATCAAAACTAAAAACACTATGAAAATATGTTTTCCAAATAAAATGTTTTCTTAAGTATAAAAAGCTTTTATATCAAAATTGAAAATAAAATTGATTCTAATGACCTAAATTGGATTAATAATATAATTGAACTAATTTTTCTTTTAATTTTTTTTAAAAAAATAAGTTTTTAAATTCATTAAACGAAAATACATTTTTTTAATAAAATTATTATTTTCACTATTCATCAAAAAATTAATCTTTTCATAAAATTATCAAAAATTTAATCTAAAATAATTTTTACATTTTGATTTAAAAAATGAAGTTAATTTCTTTAAATTAATTTTCTAAAATTGGTAAAATAATATTTATATTATTTTCTCATAGAATGTAATAAAAACTATTTTAAGTTAAAAGTATTTTTTTAGCATATAAATACTTTACTAAAAATACATTTTCATTATCTAAATCCATTATAAATATTTTTAAAATTTGATTGTTCTTATTCATACTTCCAATTTAACAGTTATGTTATAATGTTTTTCTATATTATGGTTCATTTAGACTCAGGGTTGTGTGTATCATAATCTATCAAAAAAAAAATTGAAAACCAATATATCTTATGATCTTGGGGTGTTATATACCACTCAAGCCTTGATGGTCCTATATTTTGTCTAATTATAATCCACAAATAACATGAGGGATTTGAAACAATTTTGTAGCAAACTGGACCGAGTCAACCTGACATGTCACTAAATCGTTCTACCACATGGTCAGAATCATGTTCTCGGTCATCATAGGTTGGAAACAAGAATTAAGGCATCACACATAACTATTTGGGAATGGTTTCACCCTTTAAAACCCTTTACGACCAATCCATGAATTGGATATCCATGTCAACATATAAGCATTACAGGAAAATATAAACATCCAAACAAAGTATATACAACATGATTAAAAGTATATATCATAAGAATATTCACTTTAAAGTCTATAAATATGGTATATACATGTTATACATTTACCTAAGTTCAAAACATGGTCCAAGACCAAAGAGGCCAATACATGACATCCCAACTAAAAAAAATCTCAAAAATACTCCATATATGTTGAACTCCATGATACCATGTCTCCACTGTCCCAATAAACCACATACAATGGTAATAAAAAAGATCCACCAAAAAACGTAGTTCCCTTAACATTACCTATTTCCTACAAAACAAAGTCTTCATACACCAATTGGAATATTATGGGTGTGAGGAAAAAGCTCAATAAAATTCCACCATGAATCTATGTAAGGATATTTTCCATGAAAACCAATAAATCTAGTTTTAAAACCCATTATCAAAACCATTCTACTTTGAAAACCATTCTATAGAAATAACTTTGGTTTTTCTTAAAATATTTCACATAACAAAAGTAAGAGTAAACAAGGACTAAATAAAAGGGATGTGAAGCCACACGATATAAACATAATCAACTCACCCAAACCTGGAATAAGAATAAGCATAGGTAACAACATATATATAAAAAATGTTAAATGGGAATAAACACAAGTATAAAGGAATATAAGCCAAACCATGCATAAAAATAAGTATCATGGGATCTAAACAATCAGTTATAGTGTGACTTAGAATAACCCATGGTACACTAGTCTCAAGTGAGTATAACTAGTTCTCAAGATCTGTTGGTATTCCCCAGGACCTGCATTACTCCCAAAGGCTCCATAGGCCCCATGTTTAACATTCCTTTCATGGGATCCTTCAGTCCACATGGATAACACTCCTCCCATGGTCTCCCTTAGTCTAATGGGTAACACTCCCTAGCTAGTTAACAATCTAGGATAGGGATTCAATAGCATAATCCACCTATGCACCCAAGGTCTCTCATATTCAACCCAATTCCAAACACATAAAGCCATAAAAAGTTCCAATATAATAAACCATTCATGTATATCATAATCAAACACCAAATTCATTGTGAAATATTCTCAAAATATCTTTTATTAATTCCTTTTAAACCATAAAACCTCCTTGAGGAATTTTATCAAACAGATCACATGCATTTAAATCACTTCCTTTAAGAAATCCACTTTAAACATAAAATTGTCAATACATTTCACAAATCAACCAAATCAGCAATAAACCATAAAAAAACACAATTTAATGGAAATTTGATAATTAAAAACTAGAAACAATCATGGATCAAAGGAAATCCTTGGAAAAAAAACCCCTAAATAGAGACACCTTCCTTAAAACCAAATACAGTATTATCTCCTTTTATGATAACCACTTGAATAAAGTAGTAAGAGTCCTAAAACACCTAAACCACAATGAAACAACATGGCATCCCCATCCATAAACCTAGATTCAGCCACATGACATTCTAGGGTTTATATATTCCATAAAAATGGATGAGCAATGGATTAATAAGGGTAAAAGATGAAGAATCCAAGAAAAACCAAGATTTCATTAAAGGGTATCACTAATAAACCATGGGAGATCTACCAAAAATCAAATGAAAAAAGATCCTAGGATAAGTGAGGGAGGTTTCCTGTGAGTGGGGAGAAATGGGGGAGTGAAGATTTAAAATTCATAAGGCCAAAACGGTTAAAATAAATAAATTTTTAATGATTGGGAAAAACTTCATAGTTTGGCTGAACGGTTAGGAAAACCATACACCAACCATGTGGGATTTAATGTATCCACAAAATGAATACACCTGGTTTTCAGAAACACCCACATGATTTGAAAAATATTTCTGAGACCATGTGAAACCTTACTATCACCCAAGGCCCTCTCTCGCATGGTTAGTAACACAGTTACTACTAAACATATGTTACCCATGTGCTTGGGAATGTTTCTCAAAAAATTGATATTTTTGGTCTTAAACTCCTGAGAACTCCAGAATATATAAATGAATAAATAAAAATAAAAATAATGTGTACCAGTGACCCAGTGTGTTTCACAATACTTTTTAGTCCTTGTAATTATTATAAAAATATAAACAATGGTGAAACCAGTTACAACATATGAAAATGATACAATAAAATAATAAATTTTAAAATTACCAACATAAAAATTTACAATCACATTCAAGTAATAAAATAGTAAATTTTAGGTTAAAAACTACAAATTTATTTAATAAAATATAAATATTATTATATATAATCAACAATATATTCCTTTTTATTTTACCTTCACACCATTAATTTATAATTTTTAAAGGCATAATGGAAATTACTTTACCCCCCCCCCCCCACATAGCATTCACATTCAATATTGAATTCATGATTTTTATAAGCATAATAATTACTCACTATGAATTTTAATATCAGTATTTGTGAAAATAAAGTGAAAACACTGTTTAATATAGAAACTCTATTAAATAATGAATTACACTTTTTTAATCATAAAAAAATATTATTTATTATGTTAAAAGTTGATTGAACATACAATGGTTTCATTCATAATTGATTTTCAGAATCCACTTTTAGCATGATGTCCTCAACTTCATTATATCTTACAAGACTAGAAGTTTCAATGCCATCATGAATAAATAGATCAGTCACTTTTTATTTAAAAGACTCACTATTAATAAACCATTATTAAACATCATCACTCATATCATTCAAGTAATATGGTTTCATATGTACTAAAAAACTCCACCCTTTATTGACTCCATCATAAACATAATATACCATTTTAGCTTGTGAATCCAAATTATATAAATCATTTTATTCATTCTTACTATTATCATGAAAACTATTTAATTTTATAAAAGTAAACTATAATTAATCTTTCTTTATACCTTTGTGAATATCGACCCACTTGCTTTTGAATAACACAACTGAAAAGTTCCCATGAAAATTTAATTTAATAAAGTCAATCAACTTCCCATAATATCCCAACCCTATGAATTTTGTAAATATTCCACTATTTTGTATTTTCAAACCTTATTTATGATAAGTTTTATGAAATTTGAAGCCAATATTGAAGGCATTGAATCTCATTTAATTATTTAAAGGCCCTTGAGCTAAATATATCAAATCATCAGATAGCTCAACTCGATTATCAATGTTCATGATCTATATAAAAGGAAACAAAATATTAGTATTAATAAAATATAATTATCAACATATAATAAATATTAAATTGATTAATAACCTAGATGGCATGATAATCAATCAATAATATCTTTTTTCATAGATTTTGTCATTTATTTCTCATTTAGAGTTTGACACTAAATTTGTCTTTTTGTTTGTGTCTTCGGTCCTTTAATGAAAGGTTCTGCAATATCATTATTTTTTAGTCTAAATGGTTATGATTACACGAACTCTATATAAGTTAGTGAAAATGATGATATCTTCTTAACTGGACAACCTAACTATAATGAACTAATCTGCGTTTACCCAACCTGTCACCTGAATTGGCCCGCCATATGGCCTAAAGTGCATTCCAGACTACCATGAGATGGTAAGAGGCACCAGGCATAACCAATAATCTCTTGGGAATGGTTTCTCCCATGGTAACCCGACATGACCTATCCATCCATCCAACAGCCCAAAGGCCTTCAAATTTTTATTATAAGATAATACCTCCTCTGAACCGACTTCAGTGGGTATGGCATCAGATACCATAATCCAAATAAAACATCATATATAGATATTCCACAAAAGTCCATATACATGGTATCTCAAGACATAGCTAAAAACTCAAGAAATGGGACCAATCCCAACAAAATTAGTACATTCATCCCAATTGATACAAAATCACAAAATGACTCAACTTGATCCAATACCTACGAGACCACTTCTCCTTCACAAAATGATGGATTGTGGTAATCAGGAAGATCTACTCAGGTACATGGTTCCCTTTCCTTTACATGTGTCCTACAACAAGAAAACTACATATTCTTGAAGTCATATGTAGTATGTGAAGAAAAAATCCTAGTTGGATACCAGTATGAATCTATTTAAGGATTTTACCCATGCAAACCAATAAAATAGTTTGAAAACCCTTTCCATAAATAAACCAATTAGAAAATGGTATATTATGTTGATGATGGAGTCAACAAAGTTTAGAGTTTTTTAGTACATATGAAACCATATTACTTGAATGATATGAGTGATGATGTTGAATAATGGTTTATTAATAGTGAGTCCTGTAAATAAGAAGTGACTGATCTATTTATTCATGATGGCATTGAAACTTCTAGTCTTGTAAGATATAATTAAGTTGAGGACATATATTAATAAAACATCTAGAGTAACACAACATATGAAAATCAGATACCATAAACCAAATCAAAAATCATATACAGACATGCCACAAAAGTCCATATACATGGTATCTCAAGACATATCTAAAAACTCAAGAAATGGGACCAATCCTAACAAAATTAGTACATACATTCCAATAGATTCAAAATCGCAAAATGAATCAACTTGAGCCAATACCTACGAGACCACTTCTCCTTCACAAAATGATGGATTGTGTAAATCAATAAGATCTACTCAGGTACATGGTGCCCTTTCCTTTACATGTGTCCTACAACAAGAAAACTATATATTCTTAAAGTCATATGTATTATGTGAAGCACAAATCCTAGTTGGATACCAGTATGAATCTATTTAAGGATTTTACCCATGAAAACCAATAAACTAGTTTGAAAACCCTTTTCATAAATAAACCACTTATAAAACATACCATTTCTAAATAAACCATTGAAATCCCATTGGTTTTCCATTTCCAATAAAACATGTTTTCCAAAACATTACTCATCATGGTTCAAATAAAGAAACAAGTCCCAAGGTACATCATTCTCAACATATTCAACAATTCATAATAAGTGTGGTATAAACATCATCATCATATTAAAATTTAAAAGGAAAATGGGAATAACACATATCGTCACATCAAACATGGCACTAATAAAATGCATAAATCATATAAACCAACTTGGCGGGAGTAAGTGAACCTAGGTATCTAACCATAAGGGTAAAATTTTAGTGATTCTAAACAAATTGTTCTAGAAAGCTAAGAAAAATGGAAGCTCTCACAGTCTTCACCAGGATTGAATCTAAGAGCTCTCATTGTCTCTCGAAAACCAAATGGAATATCTCATGGCCTTACTACCCAAAGGATCTTACAATCCCTTGGAAACCAAAAATATATATCTCAAGGTTTTCCTCCCTAAAGTCTCTCACAATTCCTTGGACAACCCCTTGTTTACACCTCAGTTAACCCATGTGCTACTCCATGCCAACATTATCTCAAACAAGTTCCAATTCATGAAAATAAATTTCATAATCAATTTTCATAAACAATATTCCCATTTTATAAAACACCTTCCCATAAGGAAAAACTCTTTCTAAAACCATTTTAAAAATAAATTTAAAATCATAAAACCACTTTGATCCATTTCAACAAACACTAGGTGTGTATAACAGGTACAAACATTTATAAAACCATCTTTAAACACCCAAATTTCCAAACCAATCGGTGAATCACATCAAACATGGAATAAAAATCAATAATAAATCATTTTAATGGAAATTTATACAACACAACCAATAGGTAATTAAAAATTTAAAGGTAAGACATGTAAAATGAACTTAAATAGAGACACCTACCTCAAGAATGGTTCCAACCTTATTGACTTTAACAAAAAATACCCAAAATAGTAAGATTAAATACTTGCACACCTAAACCAAAATAAAACAATCCAAATCCCCCATTAAAACCATATGTTTGGCCAACCCCACCAACTAGGGTTTCACACTTAAATGGAAATGGATGAACATGCATGAGAACGGGTAAAGGAAGAAGAAAACTCAAAGAAATGGACTTAACTCAATCCAAACCATCAAGATACCAAGTAGAAATCACCGAGGAAGGAGTGGAGGAACATCCACAACAAGGAGGAGGGTCTGTGTATGATGGGAGAGGAAAATTAGGTCCAAAGGGTATAAAAATCAATAGGGTGGAATGTAAATTACCAATTTTTAAGTGACTTGTAGAGGCCACCGGGTTTGGATGTATAGTTAGGAAAACTGTGTGCCAACAGTGAGGGTCTACTGTATCCCTAAAAACATATCCACATGGTTACTTATAGGAGATTCATGGTTTGGAAAACAATTCTTAAACCATGTAAAATACCTTTATCCTAACCTATATCAACCACGGATAGTTTTCCTCACAATTAGGAAAATCATGTACTAATTGTGTTCCAAGGTATGCCTTTCCCAAAAATGTGTTTTTCAACCCCTAACATGAAAAACCTCCAAAAAAAACTAAATAGAAAAAGAAACTCAAAATTAGATGTACCAATGACCCATCTGGTGTCACAAACTCCCCACCATGTCACTTTATTCCCCTACAAAGTCTTCAAGAATCCTTAAAATAAAATAGGTGAGGAAAATACTCCTTCACTATAGTTTCCCTCTCCCATATTTCATGGATATCACCACCATGATGCCAAAGCGCATAAACCAACGAGATCTACTACCACAAATCACCTTGTTCTGATAATCCAAGATATGAACAAGATACTCCACAATGGTGGCTTCAGGATCAACCTATAAATCTTCCCACTCCAACAAATGAGATGGATATAGATGGTATATTTTTAGTTGTGAAACATAAAATATTCCATGGATCAAGTTCATCCATGGTTGTAAATTTAGTCAATAGGATACCTTCCAAAGATGATCCAAATCACAAAATAGACCAACATAACATGGTGGAAACTTCCCCTTATTTCCCAAGAGAAGGTACCCTATCCAAATGGATACCCAAAGGAAGACCTAATTTCTATCAAAAAACTCCAATGAGTGATGATGAAGATTGACATTCTATTTATAGAGACTTTGATCTGTCACTAACCATTTCTGAATTAGTTACACTATCTCAGTCATCTCCTAGATAAGACTCAATCTGACTAAGGAATGCTCACCCACCTTATCCCAACACAACGAGGATTAGAACAACTATTTATAAAATTCCTAAAACATGGACATCCAGATCAAGGACTGATAAATGTTATTATAAGAAAACTTGTCCAATGGGAGGTTGCTTTCTCATTAACCTCTAAAATAAAGCACACATGCTCGCAACATATCCTTGAGAGTCTTGATGGTCCGCTTAGACTGACCATCTATTTGTAGATGATACACGATGCTCAACTTTATATTAGTTCCCATAGACCCCTAGAGTACCTTCCAAAATCAGGAAGTAAAATGGGTATCCCGATCCAAAAACTATCTCTGAGGACACTCCATGAATCCAAAAAAACCTCTCAAACATATAGGCATATGAGGTCCTCTACCTTCATCAAATCCCTTATGGGAAAAAGTGGGTTGATTTTATCAAATGATCAACAATTACTCTTATAGAACCTTTCCCACTTGGAGTATGTGGTATCCCAATCATGAAATCCATAGATATCTCATCCAATTTACACATTGTTATGAGAAGTGGTTGCTATAACATGGTTGATCTTTGATGTTAATATTTGATTCTCTTATAGTTCAAACATTTGGAAACAAAATCCTCCACTTTGTATCTCATCCCAGACCACCAATGCTAGCATATCAAGTTATAGAACATATTGGTTGCCTCAAGGTGAATAGTCTAGCTAGAATTATGTTCCTCACACATCACCTCCAACCTCATGATAAAGGAACTACCAGCCTATTCCATAAGAGGAGAGAACCATCAGGAGACGGAGACCACTCTCCTAAGGTCCTACCACCATTTAAATCACTTCTAATCTACTGGAACTTGAGGCTGGATCCTTTCCCACTCCTAAACCGATCAATAAGAGAGGTTTTATCTTACACACTGGATAAGAACACATGCTCCCCATCCTCCTACACCTATAGAATTAGATCAAAAAACAAACTAATTAGACCCCACTCATCTACTAAATCTCAAAATATCTTCACTGTAAGCTTCATACTTAAACATCAATGGCCACATTCCCCTTTATGGGTGTATACACAATATCAAAATCAAAATTCTGAAGATATTCCAACAAGTGTATCTATTTGAGGTTTAGGTCCCTTTGGGTGAAAATGTAATTCAGGATTTTATGATCAGAATAAACTATAAAATTCTCTCTAAATAGGTAATGTTACCTCGCCTACAATTAATTCATCATAGCTTCTAATTCAATGTTGTGGGTGGAATAATTCTACTCATGTAGGCATATATTTCATGATCCAAAGGAAACCACATGGTTATCTTACGTCATCATGCACCCCAACCCCACACCAAAATAATTACAATACATGGTATAAGATATACTAGGCTCAAGAAGAATAAAAAATAGAGTGGGTATTAAATAGGACTGCAACTACTCAAAAGCACTTTGACATTTCTCATCCCATTCAAAATTCACCCCTTTTTCTGGTCAAAGTTTTCAAGGGGGAAGCTATCCTAGATAAATAAAAAAATAAATATATATAATACCTATCTAATAAAATGAAATTTTGGATATATAACACATTATTTAGTTGATCCTAACACATGACTGGTCAAACTTTCTTTGGATCCACTGAAAATTCTACCTCAAAAATCACATGGCCCAAAAACCTCACTTATTGGATCCAAAACTGGGACTTAGTAAACATATAATATAGATGGTTCTCTCTTAAAACACCAAAAACAACTTCAAAATCATCCTCATTATCCTCCAACATCTTGGAATACACCTAGATTTCATACATAAACATGGTCATGAAGGAGTCCAAAAATTGGTGGAATATGTGATCCATTAATTCCATAAAGACCGTTGGATCATTGGTAAGACAAAATGTCATAACTAAATACTAAAAATGTCCATATAAACTTTGAAAGGAGGTATTTGGAACATCCTCTTCCCATATACTCAACAGGTACTACCCAAATCCTACATCAACATTTAAAACCCACTGGTCTCCTCTGGTCTAATCAAAGAGATCATCAATTTTGGGAAATGGTTATTCATTATTCACTATCACTTAGTTAAGCTTAAGATAGTCTATGAAAATCCAGAGGCCTACATCCACATTCTTTTCAAATGGAACCAATTAATCCTAGAGTGAAATTATGGTATAGATAAATAACTTTCCCTTAGGATCCTCTAGCTGGACCTTTAACTCTTTTATCTTGGTTAAATCCATTTGATAAGATGATAAGGAGATCAATATTATCCTAGGGAGAAGATCGATATTGAACTTGACCTCGCCCAGGGGAGTAAATCACAAAACAAATTATTAAGAAATGCATCTGGGTACCATTCCATAACTATTAGAAGTTCACCCACTGAACTATAATCAACATCACTGAGAAATAACTTGGATAGTTGGCATGATATCAACCTCATTTATGAAAGAACTTGTCCTTACCTCCCTAATGATGGATCCCACTCTCCCTAAAATACGTCCAATTAGGAGTGAGTAACTAGACCCTACGATGATAACAACTGACTAAGAACCTTGAAGTTGATAAAAAAAACATGTTGATGATAAGGTTGAAAATGTTCAGATCCAAAATAAGGAATTCATGGACAACTTTCACATAAGTTATTAAAACACGATACTCGAGGCACTCAAAACCTTTCTCTTTATTCCTACCCAATGGGGTTATAAAATTCATAACATATAAAATCAACTCATCTCTCATACATAAATAAACAATTAGTATTAAATAAATGATGAAATGGGATGAACCAATGTGAAAAAAAACTGATTCCATGGAAGATTCAATAAACACCATAAAACTCATGGTGGTTGGCTTATAATCTGAGTCGTCAGATTTAACCTTAATTGCATAGATATGCCTTGGATTAGACCCTCCCTTTGTCTTATTTACCTGGTGAGAATCTCCCTTACTTTTATATATAGATCCTCTATACTTGTAATATTCTTACATCACCTGAGATCCCTTCGAAAAATTGGATCTCACACCACTCACCTCATGAAGCCAACTAACATAAGCTCTAGAGATGACCCAGGCATCCACACTGGTGGCATGAACTCAAAGTCTCTAGGAAACTAAGCATGGTTTTCCACTATTTCTGTATAGGTAACATATGATTGGACTATGCCCTGTAGAATCCATAGGAGCTAAACTTGATGACTTCTAGATACTCATGTCACTACCCCACTAAAGTTAATCCTACCATTTCTTTTTTCATGATGAAGAACTCTGGATTCCACCCACTAAGGCCTGTATTTCAATTAAAATATGCCTCTTCCATAGTCACCTTATCAACCACTTTTAATAGTTTTGTAGAAAGTGTAGAATGATAATATACTTAATCTCTATCCTCAAAACCATTTTCAAACATTTATCCTTAAGGTAGTAGTTTGCAATGAGATATAGAGAGACATGTACCAACTCAATAAAATGGGAGGCATACTCCATCACTGAATGATCCCCTTTCTCTAACTTCAAGAAATCATAGTCCTTTATAGCCCTTAATGTCTCTATTTAGACTTTACTATTAAAATCCACCTTAAATGTGGTTCATGCGGGATCCTCATTCCTCCTTAGGAGCATCATTGACTCCCACCACTTTCTATTCGGTCCTTCCCACATGTATGTGGAGAAACCCACTTTATAGGTCCCAAGGGTATTCAAGAACTCAAATATTTTCTTGATATAGTCCAACCACTCCTTAGAATCATTGGGTCCCTTATCACCATAAAACATCAATGGATTTTTCTTTATGAATTCTTGAGCATGGTCCACAACCTATTTCTTCTCTCGATTGCTCGCCTGGACAAAGGATTGGATCATACAAAACACTAAATCTGACAAAGTAAGATCAAGAGGATGGGTAAAATATGGGGTATTTTCACATATCCCTCTCTACACCTAGATGAGGTCCTTTTGGGATGCATCAACTAAAAAACACAAGAACCTATGCTCTATCAAGCACAAATCAACCCCAAACCACATCAAAAGAACCACAAGAAACCCCTATCATGGGTATCATTAAGAAAAACTAGAATTAAAAGGAAATTAAAATGAAAAAGGACAAAAACATCAAAAATATCAATAATTTATCACTATGTATGGTTTGGATGCATGGTTAGGAAAACTATGATCTAATCGTTTGGGTGTCACTGATGTTGGCTAGAATGGTCATACGAGCTATGAACGGTTACTACTAACCATGTACACTAACCATGAACCTCCTCTAGACCTCCCCATTTCACCCCTAGGACTCAAAATGGATCATGGTATTTCTCTAGGACTCAAAATTTATCAGGAAATACCTCAAAATCCCATTGAAACAACCCATAACTAGGATCAAAACATAAACTCAACCCTAGAACACCCATTGTAACTGGAGGTTCGACATGAATAAGAGTTTTCCAAGCACTCCCACATTCCTAACTATCAAACATTGTAAATATTAGCTCTATTATACCACTAACTACCAAATAGAACCTCCTATAATACCATTTTGTAATGAACTGAACTGGGTTAACCCAACCCATCACCTGAGTTAGACCACCACATGGACTGAAGAGTGTTCCCAATTTTCACGGGATAATGACAAGCACTGGGAATAACCAATAATATCTTGGGAATGGTTTCTCCCATGGTAACCAGACAAGACCTATCCATGAAATAAGACAAACGTAAAAAACTCATTAGATTCAACAAGTATAAGAAAAATCTAGAGCAATGAGGCATATGAAAAAAAAAGATACCATAAACCAAATAAAACATCATATACAAGCATGCCGCAAAAGACCATATACATGGTATCTCAATTCATAGCTTAAAACTCAAAAGAAAGGGGACCAAGACAAAAAAATCCAATACATACATCCTAATAAATACAAAGACCCAAAAAACTTCACATTAGTCAATCCCTATGATACCACATCTCCTCCACCAAATGATAGACAATGGTAATCAAGAAGAGCTACCCAGGTACATGGTTCTCTTGCCTTTTCTCTTGTCATGCAAAATGAAATCTATATACTTACAAATTCATATGTAGGGTGTTAGGAACAAAGACTCGTTTGATATCTCCATGAATTGATATAAGTTTTTTACCCATTCAAACCAATAAAGTAGTTTTAAAATAATTTTCTAAACTAAAACTCATTGAAAACATGCCATTTATAAATAAACCTTTTAAATCCCTTTTGTTTTACATTTACAATAAACCATGTTTTCCAAAAAATTACTCATCATGGATGAAATAAAGAAACAAGTACTAAGGCACAACATTCTCAACATGTCCAACAAGGCATAATAAGTTTGAGTGTAAACATCATCATCATATAACCATATAAATGGGAAATGGTCATAACATATCTCATCACATCAATTATAGAAATAATAAAATATATAAATAATATAACCCAACAAGGAAAGAGTAAGTACAACTTGGGATCCAGCCATAAGGGTATAATGTGAGTGAGTCTAAATAAATTATGCTAGCCTGCCAAGAAAAATTAAAGCTCTCATGGTCTTCTCTGATCCCAACTCCAAGCATTCTCACAGTCTCTAGTAAACCAAATGGAAACTATTGTGGGTTTCCTTCCAAAAGGCTCTGATGGTCCCTTGGAAAACAAAATGGAAGCTCTCATAGTCTTCCTTTCCAAAGGATCTCATGGTACCTTAGACAACCCCTCGCTCACACCCTAATTAAACCATGTGATAATCCATGAAAACATAATCACAAGCAAGTTCCAATTCATGAAAATCCATATCACAATCCATTTTCATAAACAAAATACCCATTTTATAAAACACCTTCCAATAAGGTAAAAATATTTCTAATAACATATTAAAAATCCATTTAAAACCATAAAACCTCTTTAATCCATTTAAATAAACACTTGGTGTGTATATAAGCCACACCCATTTTGAAAACCTTCTTCAAACACCCAAATTTCCAAACTAAAAGTTGAATCACATCAAACATGGAATACACATTAATCATAAATCATTTCAATGTAAATTTAAACAACACAAACCAAATGTGATTAGAAATTTAATGATAATCCATGGAAAACACCCTTAAATAGAGAAATATACCTAATATATGGTTCCAACCTCATTTACTTCGACAAAAATCATCTATAATAGGATGATAAAAGCCTCACTCACCTAAACCTCAAGAAATAAAATCACCCATTAAAACCCTAGGTTTAGCTAACCCCACCAACTAGGGTTCCACACTTCCATGGAAATGTAAAAATAATCATGAGAGGGGGGAAAGGGAGAATAAAGCACAAATAAATGGACTTACCTAAAGAAAACCCACCAAGATCCCAAGGATTAATCATCAAGGAATGAGAGGATGAACTTACACACCAAAGAAGAGGGTTGTGCATGACTAGGGAGGAAAATGAGGGCCAAAGGGTATAAAAATCGACAAGGGGGATTGGTAAATTACCTATTTTTAAGTGACCTGGATAGGTTTCTTGGTTTAATGGCATGGTTAAGTAAACCATGAACCAACTATATGGGGATACTATCTCCATATAAACCAAGAAACACAATTACCCCTTGGTGTTGCATAGTTTAAAAACCAATGTTCAAGCTGTGAAAAAGACCTCTATCCCATCCTGTATCACCCTAGCATGGTTAGCCTCATAGTTAGGAAAACCATGTGGTAACCATGTTCTAGGATCTAGCCTTCCCAAAATGGTTTTTTTGACCCCCAGCACCAAAATCCTCCAAAAGAAAACTAAACAGAAAAATAAACTCAAAATTAGATGTACCAGTCACCCAAAGGGGGTCGCATTAACATTTCAAATATTGTTGATTTAATATAGGAATGATTATTACTTGAGTTACCTACAACATGTCTAAATGGATTTAATCTCATCTCAATATTATCCAAATATCTTGAATAGAATGTGATAAACTCTTTGGACAAGTAACCTTTAGTAATAAAACATTATGGTTAATATTTATTCTTTACATTATACTTCAAATAACCAAAGTACCTAATTAATAAACACATAATAAACCTCATATGTTATGATTTGAAAAAACATAACTCAATAGTGAATAAAATTTTAGAATACAATGCCTCTTTATGGGATACATCCATGGATAGTGTACAAGTCCTCCAACTTTACCATCCTTAGCCAAATGCATTTTCAAATGAATCATCATAGTGAAAATGATGGTGTAAATATCATCTCATGGTGACATAGTGTCTTTATAATTATTTAATTTAATTTATTAAGATTTTATGGGTTTAAATTTTCATCACATAGTTGTCTGAATAACATACAAAATTCAATTGTGACTGATGATATTTTATCAGGTAACAAGTTACGAAATTCCAATGGTAGTAGATGATCTATAAAAATATGTGATCCATGAATTTTTAATCCATGTACCTTATGATGTTTTAAGTCAATAAATCATGAAATGTTATTAGAATATCCATTAGGTACTTTCAAATTTTTAATTCTTCAGAGGAACACATATTTTTCATGGTTTTTCAATAAAAAAATCTATAGGATATTACCCATTATCATTTTCCCATAGATCATGATTTATATTCATTTATTTTAAGTGTGTATATGAATTAAGATGATTTATTGTTTTTATATTCTCATTAAGTATTGTAAAAATAACATTATCACTTGCATTCTTCTCAATGTCCATAGTGTTAATATTATGATGTGACATCTAAAATTCCTAATTTGTAAGTTTGAAAAATATAGTTTTTTTCTTCCATTTTCATGGATAAATTCCTTTGGATGTAACATAAGATCATTTCCCACCATCGTCCAACAGATAGTCTTTCCAAAATTCTATAATAATAGTTGATAATTGTACCAAAATTTCTAACCTAGATAACAATTTTTTAGTGTACCTAAATTAGTTTTTCCATTAAATTGTAACTTGTTAAATTGAAATCAATTATATGAATCCAGGAAATAATGATGATATATAAAACACCATTTTATACTATGAGGCAATATTTTAGAGTTGAAATAAAAGATAAAAACTAGACATTCCAGGCAAGTGTGAGTATTCCAACCAAACAAATTTCCAAGTCCTGGAAAGTCACTGATGGTGCACATGAGAGTAGAATGAATTTTAGATATTTTTTAGTTTATGTATTATATGTATCCATAAAATTGTTCCATAATTGTTTTAATTCATGTATTAGAGGATAAAGGTTTACATCGATATCATTTCTATGCATTTTTTTCCTATAATAATCATCAAAATAATAAAAGAAGTTTATTGCATACACATCCATGGAATAAAATTATAAGGGATCAAAATTAATTTTAATATACTGTAACTAGTAATTAAAGTCCCAAATAGATTAGGTCCATTGGTAGCCAATCCCAAACGCACATTCTTGGTGTCTACAGAGAAATTTGGGTGAAAATAATCAAAATATTTTTAGGATGCATAATCTCTTGTATGACACATAAGCTTGTCACTGTTGTTTTATATATAATGTCACGTCATCTTCTATGTGGTTTTAGATCATTTGAATAATCATTACAATAAAGGTTTCATAGGAAAGTAACATAAAATTGTTATGGTAGTTTTATTTCTCAAATTCTTTATAGTAGCGTGTTCATTCAATATTGCATCATTATTCATTGATTTTCATCTATAAGTATGGAATATTTTACTATCCACTATATCTGAATCTTTACCCCAATATGAAATAAAATATTTGGGATATTCATATATATTTATATAATTTAAACTCAACTTGTTAATAACTTTGTTCATCCCATAAAATGATTCATGGATCTTAACTTTACTGAAATCATCGTGTTGCAACTCTAATATCGAAGACATTACTTTATTTTCATTACTACAAAATAAGCCTTTAACAGCACTGGCCTTTATCAGCGCTAGAGAAAAGCATTGATAAAGGTTCCCTTTATTAGTGCTAAAGCAAGTGCTAATAAAGGGTATCTTTTATCAGTGATTTTTTCTAGCACTGATAACATGTACCATTTATCAGCGCATTTTTTATAGTGCTAATGAAAGGTAACCTTTATCAGTTCATTTTTTTAGTGCTGATAAAGGATTTTCCTTTATCAGTACTTAATTTTTATCACTGATAAAGTACACCATTTATCAGTGCTTTATTTTTAGCACCCATAAAGGAATCCTTTATCAGTTCTTTTTTAGCACTCATAAAATTCTGAATAAAATGAAATAATTAAATAAATATTAAATAAAAATGATTTTATTTAAAAAATTAAAAAAATATTAATTAAATAATTATTTCTAAAAATGAATAAATTGATTATACTACACCGAGTTTGGGTGTTCAAAACCCACAGAGCACAGGGACTATAGCAGAACTATAGTAGCGGTGGGGCTGTAGCAATGATAACATTGTAGCGATAGTGGGTATTGTAGCAGGAACTATAGCAGCAGCATCACTGTAGCAAGTACTGTAGCATCCTGAGTATTATAGTAGAACTATTCACTGGTGGGCCTTTATGTCAAAAATATGGGTCTATGGGCCATGTAATGGGATTTCATGCCCACTGGGCCTAGGGGCCATGTAATGGGCTTCATGCCCACTAGGCCTACGGGCCATGTACTAAATAAATAAGACTTGATGGGTGGGTTATCCCCATAGAGGGGTTATGGCTTGCCTTTCCAACCTGTGTGTGAGGTGTGTTTGTGTTTAATTGTAATTGTACCCCCATGAACCAAATATATAAATATATAAATTATAAATAGTATATATTAAAATATAGTCATCTTTGAATAAATATGATTTATATATCCATCTTTGAATAAATATTGATTATACTATATATAAATTATAAATATGATTTATATAATACAAACTATTTATGCTTTACATTAAATAGTAATATATTTAGTGAATAATGGTTTATAATTAAAAATTAATATAAATTAAAAACACTAACTAATTACATTGAGTCATAGACATAATTGAATGTTGTCACATTTTTTCAATTTAACAAAGATAAAACATATTATATTTATTTCACATATACGTAATTAATGCATTTTTATATACATACACACACACACAAATATTTTTTTTGGGAATTTAATCAATTTAAATTATTTATTTTATATATATTTATTTAATATTTTTAATATTTTTAATATGTATTCATATTTATTTTAATATATATCCATTTTTTATGGTTTATATTTAATTAATCAAACTTATCCAATTTTTCAATTTTGTTAATGTGTACTCATTTTTAATTATTCAATTTTACTCATTTTTATTATGCATGTATTTAAGATTAAATATCAATTAACAATGTTAAAAATGTTTTTGTAAAAAATATTTATACATAAATATATTTATAAATGTATATTTACTATTTTTTTACATTTATAATTATAAATAAATAAATAATATTTTTAAAAAAATTATTTATATAATTATAAATAATTAATTATAAAAATATAATAAATTTATTTAAATAATGAATATATTTACTATAATATATTTATATTTATATATATTTATTATATATATATTGTATATATTTATTTATTTATTTATTTATTATATATATAATGATATAAATATGATTTTAAAAAAATATTTATATAATTATAAATAATTAATTATATATTTAAAGAATTATATAATTATTATTTTATAAAAAAGTATTATTATAAGTATTATAATTATTTATAATAATTATAAAAAAATTAAAGTATTATTTTTTTAATGTATGATAAGTATTTATCATCACTGATAAAGATAGGGATTGATTAACACTAAAAAAGCGCTAATAAAGATTCCTTTTATCAACACTTATTAACTTAGCACTGATAAAAGGTATCTTTATCAGAACTTTTTTGGAAGCATAGATAAAAGTGTCTTGATCTATTTTAAGAACCCTAACCATCATGAACCATTTCACGATATCTGAATCTCTCCATAGAATCCACGTACTGTAAGTGATCCTAGTTGTGAAATCCAAGCTCGAATCTAGGCTAGAAATAAGACTCTAACTATTCCATGGCTGAAATCAAAGGCTTGAGTGATTCAAGGGTCAAATGAAACTAAGGATCGAATGAAATCTAGGTTTTTTGATATCTCTAATTTCCCTCAGTTATCCACTGAACCTTATCATCCCACATCTGTGTATCCCAACAACTCCATTTGCACTATCTTATAATAAAACAACCCAAAATTCATTATTTTTTAGATATATCGAAGTATCGACTTCCCTGATAGTATGTGGGTCTCCTTCAGGCAACATTGGTACTGTGCAACTTGAAATATATCAAAATCAATGTTGGGTCATGTTGTTGTGAGGTTTAATAGGCTCCTAATACCTATATTCCATGACATCTTCCTCTTTGTAATCATTAAATTTTGAAAAATTTATCCATATAGTGGTCGATGTCATCATTGGTTTGGAATATTCTATTGAAAATCACTTGGGAACCATTTTTGTATATTTTTATTGAGAAATTAATGTTCTATGATTTCACTGATTCACCTATAAACCAAGGAAAATGGTTCAACAATCATAGACATATCATTATCGTACCTCATATGATCCACATAAAAAATTGCATTGTGCCTTTTCCAATCCTCAAATATTATGTCTTTGACATAAATGAGCACCAACATTATTTGATCATTCTCCTTCTTGATGTAGAGGTTTTTATCAACTCTACCTTGTTAAAAACAAAGCTATTGATCCAACCTTAAATACCAAGTCCTTGGTGATTTCTTTATCTTATATAAATAATTCTTGAACTGACACACCTTTATCTTATTTTCATCCATAATAAACCCATTTGTTTTCTCAATGTATACTCCCCTCTTAAGAAATCCATTGAAGAACATATATTTGACATCCATTTGGTATAATTTTAACTACATTTGCACTGAAATATCCAAAAATAATCAAATAGTTTCCAAATAGGATATGGGAGTAAATTTATCATAGCTATAAATTTCTTTGATCTAGTATTTCCCCTTACATTATATCCATTATTTATTTTCAGCCACTTTTCCATAGTCAGTGAGTTTATTATTGAACACCCACTTGGTTATGATAACATTTATGTATTCCATCCTTGGAACAATTTTCCATGTCACATTGTTCTTATTTGGATCAAGCTCTTCATGAATATATTTAATCCAATTATTATCCTTATTATCCTCTCCAAATTATTTAGGCTCTACTTGGGAAAAAATGATGTTTTTTTAGAGTCTTACCCCTTTGAGTTTTCACTGAAACCATCCAATCACCAATGAAATTTTATTCATTGATTTCATCCTTGCTTGTATTTCTTATATTTGGTAATACATATTCATTTTTCTCACCATTAATGTATTATTTTGAGTCTACCTAAGCCCCATTTTCTCCCACCTATGCTAATCAATTGAACATTAATTTCCTCTAATGTTTCATCATTATTTTAATTATTAACAATCTCCCCATTATAATTAGTAAAAAATATGTATCAATTTTATCTTGACATCATAAAAACATCTCAACCCACACTTTTTAAGTTAGTATTAATTATCTCATTATCTAATATAATCAATTTTCCACTACCACAAATCAATTTCCTCTTTCAAACACATTTACCATAAATTTTTACCAACCCCAAATCAAAAAAATGTTTCGCTAGTTTTCTATACATTTTTAAAAATATATCCATAATTGAAATGATGACCCACTCATTAATACTTATTAAAAATAACTTTATTTTTTCATCACACATATAATAAATGATATGTCTATTTTACTTTAATCCATCAAAAAATAGATAATTCTTTAACATTGACTTTTGGTTCCACCCTTAGGAATCTCTAATTACCATCCATGTATCTTATTTTCTCCTCATCCTTCACACTCATTAATTAATTGTTTGGTGAAATTTATTTGCATTTTTTTATCATCATTATTTATTTATCATCGGAATATCCCTATGGTCAATAATTTTTGCACAATAAAATCATTATCCATATAATTAATTTATTGTTTCATATTTATGTTTAATTTATTTCTTTTTAGTATTACTCATATAATAATTGTTTTCTTGTACAGGTGGATTATTTGGTTTGAGTTGGAGTGGTTTGTTCGAAGCTGCTCATGATCATGAGGGATTGGACTTCAATCCTGCAAATGAGATAATGAGAACAAGTAAATATGTTTAGAATACATACAACCATCAGGAAAAGGTGAATTCTGGCTACTTATTTAATTAATTTTGTCATCATTTTATATATTATTTGTAAGTTAACTTCCTTATCATTTCTATCTAATACTTATTTAGTTTTTTCACATATCTTTTGGTAAGTAATATTTTTCTTTCAAATATTTTCAACAAGCCACAAAAGAGATAAAATGATTCTTTTTTCCAATGTTACCACGTTTTCCATTGTTATTATCTTTCTTTTTCAAACTACCAACACTGCATATTAATTCTATGTTGTTAGCCAAAAAAACCTTTCCTGTTATTGAAATCCAAGAGACTATATTAATCTCATGCTTCCATTGTGGTGACTTCTCATGATATAATGGGCACATGATATTTCTCTACTCATCTAAAATTCAACAATGAGAAAAAAATTTCAGTTAAGAACATCAGGTTAATATGTAGCATTGGCAGTTCGATATATAAATAAAATGTAAATGTGTTAAAATTAGTATTTAGTATTTTTTTGATACTTTGGGATGTGTAGGAATCATCCACACCACAATCCGACACACGATGTGACTAGTATGACTCCAAGTGCTTCTTTTTATTTAAAATTTTCATTAATTTTAGTAAAAAGTACAACTGACATACTTAAAACCAATAAAACATATTCCTATTGTTTTGATACTTTATGGAAACAATATATATGTCATTTGGGATTTATAGGAATTAGTCGCACCTCAATTTGATGTGTGGTGTGACCGTTATGACTCAATGTGTTTGTTATCAGTTTAAAATTAATAGTTTAGTTCAAAAATGTCACTCGTTGAAAGCAGAAAAAATGCACTTTGATTTTTTTGATACTTTAGTAAATTGATTCATAACTCCTTTTTGATGTGTATTAATTAGTCTCACATCAAACTGATTCATGATATGATCGATATGAATCAAAGTGTGTGTTTCTAGTTTAAAATGAAATTTTAGTAAAAAAATAAGTGACATACTCAAAACCAATAAAAAACATTTATATTATTTTGATACTTTAGTAAAACAATACATAAGTTACTTGAGATGTGTAGGAATCAACTGAACCTCAATCCAATGCACAATGTGTCTAGTATGACTCCAAGTGCATTTTTTATTTTAAATTGACATTAATTTTAGTAAAAATTAAAATTGACCTACTCAAAACCAAAAAAACACGTTCATATTGTTTTGATACTTTAGGGAAATGATCCAAAAGTCATTTTTGAAATGTAGTAATTATTCACACCTCAGTCTGATACAAGATGTGCCCAGTATGAGTCAATGTGTCTGTTATCAGTTTAAAATTTACAGTTTAAATAAAAAAATTACACACACTAAAAACTGAGAAAATGCACTCTGATTTTCTTGAAAATTTAGGAAATTGATTCATATGTCATTTTTTAGGTGTAAGAATCAGTCTCACATCAAACCAATACATGATGTGATCAGTATGAGTCAAAGTGTGTGTTTCCAGTTTAAAATGACATTTTAGTAAAAAAGACAAGTGACATACTCAAAACTGAGTAAACACATTGGGATTGTTTTGATACTTTATGACAATGATCCATAATCCATTTGAGACATGTAGGAATTAGCCGCACCTAAATCTGACACACGGTGTGACAGGAATGATTGTAAGTGCGTCTTTTTATTTAAAATTGACATCAATCGTAGTTAAGGGTGTAATTTCGGCCTGGCCCGACCCGAACCGAGCCGGGCCTTCCCTCCAAAAAATTGGGTGACAAACCACTATTCAAGTTACGCTGGTCTGACCCAAACAACCCCATGAGGTGTCCCATGCCCGGCCTCAGTTTTTCCCAAATTGTCGGGTCGGGCCGGGCTTTTTTGGCCAACCTTTGTGGCCATTTATTATTTTTAAAATAAAATATATAACAAATTAGAGACATTTTTTAGGATTTTTTTAAAACACTTTTTTTAAAACCTATTTTTTTAACATATTTTTTAAAAAAAAATAAATTTTTTTTATCATTTCATTTAAAACACTTTTTAGAACATTTTTTTAACATTTTTTAGTTTTTTTAAATATTTAACAATTTTATTAAACATTTATTTTATTTTTTATCAACAGTTAATTTTAAAACTGAAATGTTTTTAATTTAATTTTCAATCATTTTACATATTTTAAATAGCTCACTTCATGCATTTCACAAAAACCCTCAACCCCAATGTAACATGCTTATTATAATTGTAATATTTTTGTTAATTTAATAAAAATCCAAAATACATAGAAATTTAGAAAATAGTTAAAGTTAAAATAATTTATTTTAAAACATCCGATTAAAAAAATTAATCTTTGGTGATTTTCATGTTTAAATAAATATCATTCATTGTAATAAAAAACATTCATAATAATATATGCAGGTTGTGAAAATAAAATTGATGAGAGGTTGGGGGTGTGTTATTTTTTTCAAAATAGATTTATATATGTAAATATATATATATATATAATATGTGCAAGTTGTAAGAAAACTAATGAGGGGTGTGTAGAAGTGGGTGGGTATGTTAATTTTTTTTCTAATTAGATTTATTGTAACGACCCGACCCATACCGGGGCTCGAGTCGTAGCTACCCCAAGACCGCCTCCATAGGCTAGGGGGTGGAGACTAGTGCTGAAGGCACAAAAAACATAGGGTGTCCTTTTCCTAAGTACTTATATACACACATATAGCCAAATCAATGAAAAAATACTGATGGAAATAAGTAAAAGATATAACCTACTATAAACAAACCAAAACATGAATGGACCACTAAAACAGTATGAGTACAAAAATGTAAACAGAAAGGAAAAGGGGTAAAATACAAACTCAACCATAATAGTGTCTCAACCTAATAGAGAACTAGGAAAAGGAAAACTGGTGAGAGATCCCTGCTCTTGGAATCCAAGATAGGACCAGCATTTGCGGTCTACGCACCTATATCCCTAAGCTCCCTAAAGTCATGATCAACCTTGTACGTCATCTACATAAGACAAGATACATGATGGAAATACCCATGTAGGGGTGAGTATAAACATACCCAGTAGTATTCCCTGAAATTAAGGGGAATAAGTAAGATATGTAATAAGAAAGGGAAATAATAGATGAAACAAAGTTCAGTAAAAGAGTACATCTCAACCCAATAAGAGAGTGAAATATGCTCATCTAAACACAATGATCTAGAAACGGTGAGAAAATGAACTTCTCATCAAATCTTCACTACCTATTTTTGGAGAGAAAAATTTTCCAACCATGAGAATCTAGACATAGAAAGCATATGGCATACCACACGCGTCTTCGCCTCTCCTAGAAGGAGAGTAAATAAAGCCCAAGGAGTGGATTGGAAAATAATATGTGTGCGTGTTAGTGTGTTACTGTGTGTGTGTGTGTGTGTGTGTGTGTGCTCAGTCAAATAATCCCAAATAAGGAAGTAAGGTGATCTCCATGTCATAACTCATACCAGGAAAAGAGTCACCAACATTTCTAGAAGTAACCACCATCGATGCACAAAATTCCCCATGCATGCCCTAAACTGTAAGTTAAAGGGGTTTAAACACCACACCTAGATACTATCCTCTTTGGGTGGATCTGTCTCACCTGCACGGTTTTAGGTCGCATCACAAGGATGTGTCTTGGTGGGGAAATCTCACTTTTTTACTTGTGAGTCCAAAGTTACATCAAACCATGCCTCATCACTAATCACACATTGCCTCATGGTGTAAACTTGAAATAGAGGACCCACTGCCTAGTATGTTAGGGGGATTCCACTCTAGTAGTAGTCGTAGGGGACCCACACCCTGGTACGTCAGGTGGGTTCCACCCTAAATCCTCTAGGAATCTCACCCTAGTGCGTCAGGGGGATTCCATTCGGAAGTAACTATAGAGGACTCACACCCATGCTGGTGGGGGATTCCACTCTAGGTCATTGAGGACCCACACCCAAGTGTGTTTAGGGGATTCCACTTGGATGTCATCACCAGATCACTATTGACATCGAATGCCACTAGACTCAGCATTGAGCTTGTGATACCTCACACTGATATTACATTAATGTTTCCACATTTAATTAGATCATGAATAAGTCTCCGCACATCCAAATGGATCAAACCCTTGCGATCCTTGTGAAAAAAACATGAGATCGGCTATTTATTCATCCAAAATGGATACCCGATGAAAAATTCACATTTCACCTCAAACGCCCAAATTGCACCTCATGTAGACCATACCTTGATTTTAATTTAAGCACATGAAATAATTTTTGAAATGTATGCCTCAATTTTAGGGTCATGACACCACTAACGGCGCATTAATCAGACATCACATGTAGGTTCTATGTCTTATACAAGAAACCTCAAATAATAATAAATTATATTATTATTATTAAAATTAGGTGTTTTGTGAAATCGATCCATGAAACCAAGTCATAAAACAATTACCAAACTTTTCTAAAAATATCCATCTCTATGAGATGAATGTTTGGTTTTAGACGGCGCATCAATCGGATGCCCGGATTAGGAGATACAACCATTTGAAGTCGTCCTGGCCCGATCCAAAACGATCCGACCCATTCTGGCTAGACTGATTTGGTCAGCCCAGTTTGTTTCACTGTCCCACGGCCCATCCGCATGTCCCATCCCATTGTCGCTCCACCTCACTGGCCCTCTGCCTCACTGACCAGCCAACCATGTCAACTCAGCGACCCCTATGACCCGGTCTCCTGTCGCCCCACCTAACCGCGACGTAGCTCTGCCCTCACCCCAGTCCAATGCGATCTCAAACTCACCACCCTTCTACACTGGAGGACTACATCTCCAACCCCACCTTGTACCCATCCACACCCCACATTTTCATCCCATTGGATCCCCATGACCTTCCTCCAAGTGTCGCCACCGGCCACCGCTAGTCGCCGCCACCAAACATCACCGCCGACAATGCTCTGGTGGTCCCTTCCTCAGACTACCAAACCTCCTTCATTCACCCGATCATAAATATAAAAACAAATCAATAATCCTCATGATGATAAATTCACAGCACTAGCCTACACTTGATGATCTAACAATGAAATGATGCATCCAAAAGTGAGTGACGAATATCCACAAAGAATATATGGATTTTAGATAAAAGATGGGATTTAATCACAGATCGATGGACGTGTTTTTTTGGCCATCAATTATTTATAATTGAGATGAAAAACTAAATGTAAAAGAAATTTATTTTCAATTTAAAACTCCAATCAGAGATAAACAAAGAAATAATCCTACATCGATTGATCTGTTTGTCGCTATCGACGTGTTTGCCTCACTCCCGCAGTAATTCACTGAAGATCCTTCGATGTTTTGTTCTTGATTCATCAAAGAATAGATAGGGATATAAAGAGATAGATATAATTAGGGGATAACCCTAATTCTAGTCTCTTAAGTTTTTATTTATAGAAACACTAAAATCCCCGCCAACGTTTATAGAATCTGAAACTTCTACGTTCACTTGTTTATTACCAATCCTACATAAAACACCCCATTATGAACTCAACGAAGGTATCAAATTTCCAATCCAATTTCCCATTAAAGAGTTATTAGATAATACATAAGGTACAAAATAATTAAGTTTAATTATTTTAATTACAATTTTTCCCTTGGGTGACTTTTCTCTTAGAAGTACCGTGATGACAAAAGTTATGCCCTGCCTAGGGTAAATGCCACATTTCGGACTCAATCGTGGCCTCATATTTTTTATTCGAGTAAAAATTTAACTTTTATACTTATTCCTTCATTTGTATCGTATAAAATATACTTAATATTTTTTGTAAAATATATTTCGATCACACCAGGTCTTGGAATTGTACACTGTCTCAGTGCCTAGCTCTGAAAATATATGTAAAAATATTGTAAAGTCTTACAAGGAAAAAACCGGGTCACTACATCATTACCTCCTTCAAACTTTCCATCCCTGAAAATAAAACTTTGAAAATAACTCAGGATACTATGCTTGCATCTGGCTCTCCCACTCCCAGGAACTCTCCTGTATGTTTATGTGCTTCGACATCATCTGAACCAATGGGATGGATCATCCTCATAAGGTTTGCTCCTATCGATCCTCAATCGCTACTGGGTACTCTAAAAAGGTGGATGCGAATTCAGTGTCTTGATATCCCCAGTTTATGACATGCATTGGATCATACATATTTCTCCTCAGTTACAACATGTCGAAGATTTTGTGCAGCCACTCCAACTGTGGGGGTAGGGAAAGGCAGTAGGCAACCTCACCAACCCTCTGCACCTATCTCGAATAGCCCGATGAATCTTAGGGATAACTTTCCTCCCCTGCCGAACCTCCTCATTTTGTGTCATGGGGAGACTCTCAAGAATACATGGTCTCTCTTATTGAACTCCAAGGGCCTATGACAGTGGTCAGTGTAGGATTTTTGTCTGCTCTGGGCTGTCTCCATCCATTCATGGATTACCTGCACTTTCTCTATCATTGCCTGCACTAACTTTGATCCCATGAGGGATGAATCCCCAACCTCAATCTAGTAAAAAGGCGATATGTAGTGCCTCCCATATAGGTCCTCAAAAGGTGTCACGACAATGGTATAGTAATAGTTGTTGTTGTACCCAAACTCTACCAAAGGCATGTGATCCTCCCAGCTCCAGTCGAAATCTAACACGTAATCCCTCAACATATCCTCCAACACCTGGATAGTGTGCTCAGTCTTCCCATTAGTCTAGGGGTGAAAATCTATACTCATTCGTAACTAAGTCCCGAATTCCTCATATAGGATTCTTCTAATATGTGACGTAAACCACACATCATGATTAGAGACAATTGTTGAGGGTACCCTGTGAAGGTGGATAATCTCTCGTACATACAACTGCATCAAGCTCTCCATCAAACTCTACTCCTTGATAGCAAGGAAGTGTGCTGATTTGGTGAGTCAGTCCACTATCACCCAGATAGTGTCATGGCCCTTCGTTGTTCATGGAATCCCTATAACGAACCCCATGGATATGTCATCCCACTTCCACTCTAGGGTATCTAAAGTCTACAACAAACCTGCTGGGTCCTGATGCTCAGCCTTCACCTTTTAATAGGTGAGGCATCATGAGATGAACTCAGCTACATTTCATATAATACCGGACCAATAAAACTCTCACTAAAGATCCATGTACATCTTCCCCACACTAATATGTACATCTAAGGGATAACTATGGAACTCCCAAATCACCTCCTCTCACATCACAACTGGAACCACTGTTTTCTCCTAGAACAGGATCTCATGATTTCATACTTCAGAATGCTCATCAGGTGCGGTGCCTATGGACATCTGATCACGCAGAACTTCACAGTCAATGTATCCTATTTGGGACTCTCTCACACACTCAAGGAGTGAAGGAGTTAGCACCATTGATAGTATAAAAGTTGTACCCACATTCTACACCAGAGTCAACTGTAGGGAATCAAACTGATCTGAAGCCTCCTAAACTAGGAAAGCTTTGGAATTCCTGCTAATAGAATCTACTATAATGTTTCCCTTCCCCAGAGTATATACTATCTCAATTTCATAGTCCTATAGGAACTCTAACTAGCATCTCTACCTCAGATTCAAATCTCTTTGGGTAAATATGTACCTGAGGATCTGGTGGTCTGATTAAACCATAAAGCACTCTCCCAGAAGATATTGTCTCCGCGTCCTTAGGGAGAAGACTACCATTGTGAGCTCTAAGTCATGAATTTGATAGTTCTTCTCATGGGGTCTCAACTTCCTCTATTTTTATGTGATAACTACCTATAATTGCATCAAAACTCAATTGAGACCATCTCCTGAGGCATATCAATACACTATGAACTCAATGCCTTCCTCTAGTAGTCTTAGAACTGCAGTTCTTGTTAACCTCTACTTTAACTCCTCGAAGGCCTTTTGGCACCACTCAAATGAGGTAAACGGTTTTCCATTCCACATTAGATTGGTCAAAGGGGTTGTGATCTTGGATAAGTCTACTACAAATCTCTAGTAGTACCCTTCTAAACAAAAAATTCTTCACACCTCTGATGCATTCTTCAGTGGATCCCAAGAAAGCATAGATTCAATCTTCACTGATTCCATAGATAAAACTTCCTCAGAGATGACATGCCCTAATAAGTAAACCCTGTGTATCTAGAACTGGAACTTAGAGAGATTTCTATAATGATGGTTCTCTCGAAGTATATCAAGGACAATCCTCATGTGCTTTTTGTTCTCCTCCACTAACATGGAGTAAATGAGTATGTCATCGATGAAGAAAACAAAAAATTGGTCCAAGTATGGTTGGAAAACCTGGTTCATCAAATCCATGAAAATGGTGGGGGCATTTTTCACACCGAAGGGAATCACTAGGAACTCATAATGCCCATAGTGACATTAGAAGGAAAACTTCGGAATATCAGCCTCACTAAACTGTAGATGATGGTATCCGAATATGAGATCGATCTTAGAGAACCATCTCACACCTCAAAAATGGTTGAGTAGGTCATAGATTTTTAGAAATGGGTACTTATTCTTTATCATGTCCAAGTTCATGCAATGATAATCCACACAAATCCATAAACTATCATCTACCTTATTCACAAACAGAATTGGATTTTCCTAGGGGGAAACAATGGGACTAATGAAACCATTCTTACAAAAGTCCTATAACTATAAACACAGCTCTCAGAGCTCTGTGGGCACCATCCAATATGCTGTAGAAGATATCAATGCAGACCCTGGTTGCAAATCAATGAAAAACTCCAACAACCTCTTTATAGGTTATCCCGGAACTTCTTCAGGGAAGACGTCCATGTAATCCTCCACAATTAAAGAAACCCAGGTTCCTGAAGAGTCCACTGCACCAAGGGCCGCGCTTTCTAACTAATGGAAAAAGGTTGTTGCCTCCTGCTCATAGCACCCACCTACCCTACTGCGAGGACTCATTCACTAAGAAAGGAGAACCTCTTCCCATCAGTGACCAGGCATCTGACTAGCCTATTGTGACAGTAAATCTATGATAGAACCGTGGAGATCCAGTACATTCCCAAGATTATGTTGTAGGGTCCCATCGTGATGACCAGTAGGTCCCACGTGAACCTCTCTCCTCCAAGCGATAGCTCGCACTGTCAGCAGATGAAATACACAGAAGAAGTGTTTCCCATAGAAACCTCAAGACAAAGCTGTTGTGCTAGCACCTCTATTGGGATCTCCAAATCCCATACCAGAAGTAATGATATAAAGGAGTTACTAGCACCTGTGTCTAATAATACTAAAGTACGAGTAGAATAAACATAGAGTGTAGCTAGGATCAACTCGTGCATTGGAGAATCATGAACATCCATATCCTGCAACTATCCTTAGACCCAACCACTAGCTCCCTGAACCTGATGTGGGCTGCCTGGTGGTGGTGGTGGGAGAATATCATAACATCGTCCCCCACATGTAGCTCCTCTTGCTCCTCTGCTGGCACCACCTCCCTAGGGACCACCATATTCACGGTGATGCCTCATCTGTGGTGGTCCACCTGCTATCTTCATAGGATGCTCAGTATGTCTGGTATGGTAGTCTCATTCCATGTGACCTCTCTTGCTACAAGTATAACACTACCCCTCTTCAGGATAATCCTGAGCTCGGTGCTTCCCTAGTACTACATGATCATGTGTTTGAGCCTGATCATGGGGAAGCCTCCTGCGTTACAGCCCTGTCAACTGACATCTTCCAACTACAGTAGACGTCTCCACTCTGTAGTGACTACTAATAGACCTAGCCAATTGTCATCCTTCTTATAGGAATCTCTCTATTACAATTTCCTACTCAAGAACCCCGACATAGGTAGGGATGCACAAGGGAACTATACTGGCACGGATCTCTCTACGGAGACCCTGCTCGAACTTCTGTGCCTAGAAGTATCCATTATGGATCATATCCAGAGAGTACCGAGTCAAGTCAGTGAACCTATTTGAGTACTCTGCCACTTTTATCCCTCCCTATCGAACCTCGAGAAGCTCATGGATCTGAACAAAGTGTAAATAAGAGCAGAAGTACTCCTCATGAAACAGCTGATGGAAGTCATCCCATGAGAGCATCGTCTCATCATGCATCTGGGTAACCAAGATCCACCATCACCTAACCATCTTGTGGGAAATAAATTCTATCAATACCTCCATCTGATCTACCAGTGACCACACAAGCCTAAAGATATGTACCATTGACTCCAACTAGTCCTCTAGTACCTGAGGATCTGGCTCACTATGGAACCTCAGGGGCCACTAGAGCTAGAACTCACGGAACTCACTCAGCCTACCCTTAGCCTCAGCCTGCACTTCCAGAACTATCTGCTTCTTCGTAGGTGGAGGTGATACTACTTTCCCACCTAGAGGAATGGGATCGAATGATGGACCCTAGACTAAGGCCTCATCGCTCATGATATATTCATCATGAACCGAAGAAGGTATCCTAGCTGGCTATCATCGTGAAGGAATCTGGAAAGTTAATAAGGAGTACTGCAGTCAAATGAGGATATATATATATATATATATATGTATATATATATATATATATAACAACAAAAACAAAAACAATAGGGAGCTGACTGAAGAAAGATAGTCAAAGACTCAGTCCTATATTATTCATGTACCATTGTTCCCTATAACCAGTGTCTCAAGGTAATGAGTCGTCAAGTGGGTAATTAGGGTCTTGGTGAACAGATACGTTGACTTCTCGTACAATCACTAGACTACCTGACCTGAGAGCCTCTCTTGAGACACTTCAAAATCATTTCCCTAAACCCATCCAATACTTCTTTAGGAAAAAATTCAAACAAATTCTCAAGGGTAGAACCACCTCTAATACCACTTTTTCATGACCCGAACCATACTAGGCTTGAGCCACAACTACCCCAAGCCTACATCCATAGGCCAGGGGGTGGCAACTAGCAATGAAGGAACAAGACACTCAGGGAGGCCTTTTCTTAATTACCTGTACACACACACATATCCAACTCAATGAAAAAGTGCTGAGGGAAAGAAGTAAAAGATGAAACATAGTGTAAATAAACTGAAACATACATGGACCACTAAAACAGTACGATTACATAAATGTAAATAGAAATAAAAAGGGGAAAAATACATGCCCAACCAGAATAGTGTCCCAACCTGATAGAGAATTGGGAAAAGGAAAACAATTGAGAGAGCCCCGCTCCTGGAATCCAAGCTATGACCACCGTACCCGTTCCAAGCACCTGTATCTCGAAGCACCCTGAAGTAACTATCAACCCTATCTGTCATCTTCATAAGACATGATATGCATGGGTAAAGCTCTTTCATGGGTGAGTATAAACATACCCATTAGGATGCACAAAAAAGAAGGGGGAGTAGTAATAGATACAATAGGAAAGGGAAACAATATATGGAACAAAGTTCAGTAAAATAGTACAGCTCAACCCAATGAGAGAGTGAAATAATATCATCCAAAAACAAGGAGATATAAACAGTGAGAAGGCGAACTTCTCATCGAGTCTTCCCTGCCTATAGTAGGAGAGTAAACTCATCCAACCATGAGAAACTTGACACAGAAAGAACATGGCATACCCTGCGTGTCTTCGCCTCTCCTGTAAGGAGAGTAACTAAATCTCAAGGAGTGGGTTAGAAAATAGGATATATATATATATATATATATATATACTCAGTCAAAGAATCCCAAACAAGGAAGTAAGGGGATCTCGATCTCACAGCTCATCCCAAGAAAAGAGTCACCAACAGTTCTAGAAGTAACCACCATCGATGCATAACATCCCTCACGTCTACCCTAAACTACAATTCAAAGGGGATCAAATACCCCAAATCGATACTATCCACTTTGGGTAGCTCTGTCTTGCCTACACGGTTTTAGGTTGCATCACAAGGACGTGTCTCAGTGGGGAAAGCTCCCCTCTTACTCATGAGTCCAAAGTTACGTCAAACCATGCCTCATCACTAATCATGCATCGTTGGATGGTGTAAACTCAAAGTAGAGGACCTTCTCCCTGGTGATTCAGGGGGATTCCACTCTAGTGGTAGTCGTTGGGGACCGGTTCCATGGTACATTAGGGGGATTCCACCCTAAATCATCACGGACCCATGCCCTAGTGCATCAGGGGGATTCCACTCATAAGTAACATTAGAGGACCCACTCCCATGTCGATGGGGGATTCCACTCTATGTCATCGAGGACCCACACCCTAGTGCATGAGGGGGGTTCCAGTTAGACTTCATTGCCTAATCACTATTGTCATCGAACACCGCTAGATAGAGCATTGAGCTCGGGATACCTCACACCAATATTCCTTCCATGTTTCCACATTTAATGAGATCAAAAACAGGGCTTTATACATCCAAATTTACAACATCATTACAATCCTTGCGTAAAAACACAAGGGATTGGCTATTCATTCATCAAAAATAGACACCCAGTGAAAAATTCACATTTCATCTCAAAACACCCAAACCGAGCCTCATGAGGCCCAAACCTCAATTTTAATTTAAACACTATAAATTAGTTTTAAACGTCTACCTAAATTTCAGGTTTATGACACCGCTAACAGCGCATAAATCATACATCACATGTAGGAACTTTGTCTGGTATAAGAAACCTCAAATAATAATAAATTATATTTTTATTATTAAACTTTGGAGTTTCATGCAACTGATCCACAAAACCATGTCTTAAAAAATTCATGAACTGGTCTAAAAAGATACTTCATGATGAGAGGAATGTGTGGCCATAGATAGTGCATCAATCAGATGCTCAGATTAGAATATATGGCCATTTGAAGCCATCCTAGCTTGACCTAAACTAGTCTGGCCCATTCCAGCCAGACTGCTCCACCTGGGACAACCCACTTGTCACGACCCGACCCTACCCAAGCTCGAGCCGCAACTACCCCAATCCTGCCTCCATAGGCCAGGGGCTGGCGACAAGCGCCGAAGGCCAAACAACTCAGGGAGGCCTTTTCCTGAGTACCTGTACACACACACGTAGCCCACTCAATGCAGAAGTGTAGAGTAAAAGGAAAAGTAAAGTAATAAATGCTATAAAAAACCCCAAAAGTGCATCGACCTCTAAATAGTACAAATTAAAAACTGAAGGTAAACCAAAAAGAAAAAGGGGAACACACGTGCCCAACCAGAAAAGTGACACAACCCGACAAAAGGTAAACAAAAGTACAATAGATGGGAGGGTCCCTCACCTGGAACCCAACTACGACCACCATACGCGGTCCAAGCTCCCGAACTCCTAAGCTCCCCTAATGTCACGATCGACATGTCCGTCCTCTACAAGGGCACACCAAGTGCTGGTAAATCCCAAGTAGGGGTGAGTATAAAAATACTCAGTAGGATACCCGGAAGGCTTGAGGGAGCAACAAAGGAGGTACTAAAGAGGTGAGAAGTAGATCAAATAGGGAATAGTATGGGAGAACGATAGAGAGTGCAGTAAAGAGCACAGTTGGGTAATAGTTCAACCCAACAAGAGAAAGGAAGTAAACTCATCCAAACACAAGGATCTAGAAACTGTGAGAAGATGAAACTTCTTGTCGAGTATTTTCTACCTATAGTAGGAGAGTAGACTCATCCAACCATGAGAAGCTAGACATAGAAAGCAAGTGGCATACCCCGTGCGTATTTTCCTCTCCTGGAAGAAGAGTAACCAAACCCAAGGAGTGGGTACTGGAACAAGGTATATACATATCCATAAGCTCAATCAAGAAACCCGAACAAGATCGCAAGGGGATCTACATCCCGTAGCTCAGCCAAAGAGAGTGAGTAGACAATAGTCCCAGAAGTAACCACCATCGATGCCCAGAATCCTGCACGTCTACCCCAAAATGCATGCCAAGGGGATAAAATCACCGCACCCTGACACTATCCACTTTGAGTGGCACTGACTCAACCGCACAGTTTTAGGTCGTGCCACAAGGACGCGTCTTGGTGGGGAAAGTGCCCCTCATACATGAGAGTTCTGGGGAAATTCAAACCTCACCTCTTCACTATCACACAGTCGAGAGGTCTTCTTAAAGTCAAATTTGTCACATCACTGCCCCGTAAAACCAAGGGTCCCACTTTGGTAGTCATGGAGAAAAGCTACAGACTAGCCTAGTAGAAAGGACTAAGTCTGAAAGAAGTTGTCGGGTAACCCACTGCCCAGCCCCGCTGGAGGGTAAACCCTAAGAGGTCATCGGGTAACCCACTGCCCAGTCTCTGCTGGAGGGTAAACCCTAAGAGGTCGTCGAGTAACCCACTATGCAGTCTCTATTGGAGCGTAAACCCTAAGAGGTAGTCGGGTAACCCACTGCCCAGTCTCTGCTAGAGGGTAAACCCTAAGAGGTCATCGGGTAACCCACTGCTCAGTCTCTGCTAGAGGGTAAACCCTAAGAGGTCATCAGGTAACCCACATCCCAGTCTCTGCTAGAGGGTAAACCCTAAGAGGTCATCGGGTAACCCAATACCTAGTCTCTGCTGAGGGTAAACCATAAGAAGTCGTCAGGTAACCCACTGCCTAGCCCCACTGGAGGGTAAACCCAGAACTGCTTTGATATCTCTGAAAAATTCCCTTTCATGTTTCCACATTTAATGAGATCTTTAAAGAGGCTCCGCTCTCCCAAACAGATTACACCATTGTAATCCTTGTAGAAAAACACGCAAGATAGACTACTTACTTGCTGGAAATGGGATTCTGGTGGAAAAGTTATTCAACACCACTTAATGCCCATACAACCTCCCATGGGGCCTGCACCTCGGTCCCGAAAGAGGTCAGGTGAACTGCACCATCACGATACCCTCAGAAAAACATGCCGAAAATACTATCCATACGCCCCAAATAGACATCTGATGAAAATTCCGCAAAACACTGCTTACAGATTAAAAGACGGCCCGTGGGGCCCACGCCTCAACTCCATCTTCAATGCTTGAAACCACCCTGGACCAACTCATCTTGGCGCCAGGGTCACAATTCCATTGACGGTGCCTTAAACGGACTCTGGATGCAGAAGCTGCAATTCCCCGTGTTATATGCAAACAGGGCCTTGTGGGGCCCACATTTTGACCCCGAAACACGTCACACAAATAGTACCATTGCTTTCCTTGCTGATAACCATGTGTGATTGGCTATTAATTTTCCCTGAACGAACTTATGAATCATAAGTCGTAAAAATGCAGCATACGTCCAAAATTCACCTCATGGGGCCCACGCCTTGGGCTCGAATTTAGGCGGGCGGATTACACCGTTTCAATCCCCTCAAAAAAACACTCAGAAATGAGTACTCAAACACCCCAAACGGATGTCATGTGAAAAAGTGGTGTTTCACCGTAAAGTGTGCGAACTAGGCCCTATGGGGCCCACACCTTTTCTCCA
Source organism: Viscum album (assembly GCA_963277665.1). Classification (NCBI taxonomy): domain Eukaryota; kingdom Viridiplantae; phylum Streptophyta; class Magnoliopsida; order Santalales; family Viscaceae; genus Viscum; species Viscum album. Next base: position 780,818,926 of record OY728123.1, on the reverse strand, counting down.
ACACGAACGCTTCAGAAAGCATCTCAAAAAGTCTGCACGAGGACTGGGGTCACGCTGCCACTGATGACGCATCAATCAGACATCCCAAGCATGAGTTAAGTCCGACGCAACAATTAATTAATTAGTCACATTTAGCGTTTCGTGCCACCGAGCAATGAAACCAACCTGCAAAGGTTCCGAACCAACTTGGAAGGACTGTCTCAGCTCTGGGGCCATCGTGTCTCTGACGACATGTCAAACAGACGTCCGACTCACAAGCCACGTCTGTCGCAACTTTATTAATAATTTATTATTATTAAATTAACACGTTTCAGCTCACCTTCCTTTATGCACGGGACCCCAAAACCCCTGGAACCTATCATAAAAAGTCTGTCTCGAGGAGACCGATCCACATCCGTAGACGACGTGTCAAATGGACACACTGTTTAGAAGTTACGACCCCTTGAACACAACGGGCCCAGAATGGGCCGGTCCAGACCGGCCGGCCCGGTCCAGACCGTCGGCCCGCGGCCCAGCCTCGGGTCCGACCCATCTCGCCATGGCCCGCTGGCCACGGCCCTCCCAAAAACCACCGGACCCCTCAGGTCCGGCCTCTTCAAGCAGACCGGTCGGCTGGCCGGTCTTCGTCCACGGCGCCCAGCAGGACCCGCAAAGTGTGGGTCCCTGTTGCTGCTCTCCCTCCCCGAGGTGCTGACCGCGGGGCTCTTCCCGACCGCGACAGCCCGATGGTGTCACCCACGCAGGCTCCTCTCTGGTTTCCCCCTTCGACCGCAACGGCCGTCTCCACCTCCCGTAGCACCGCCGCGACATGACACGGCCCGCACTTCCCGACGCCGCTCCTCCTCTTGCTGCTCTGCCACAGCCGCCTGCGGCTTCGACCGACCCCCGGTGCCGCCACCTCGTCCACCGAACGTCGTGGCCGCCCAAGTCGCCTCGTCCCACTCTAAGCCCCGCGTTTCGCCGCCATCACAGTTGGCTCCGCCCGGCCTGCCCGGCTCCTCCGGCTGCATCCGACACCACCGCACCAGACACCCTCCGAGCTCTGCCTCGGCCTACGACCCAACCTCCAGCTGTTGCCCCTCTCCGGAGCTGAATCCTTCATCCGAACCCTTCGGCGGATCACCGTGACTCAATCGGACACCTGATTCCAAATCCAAGGACGTTTTTGTGATCCCTGCAACAAGACCTTCGCAGTGCCTACCTCTGATCGATGATACGACAGTCGGTTGATGCATATGAAAATTATAGCGGGTGTTTGTGAAGAACAGAACTAAGAACGGGGTTCCAAAGATAGATCGATGGTCGTGTTCGTGCATCCATCGATGACGATAATTAAAATGATGAAACAAATGGACAACGAAGGATATTTAATTGAATTGGAACTTAAAAGCAGAATAAATCCTACCTCGTTGGATCTGTTCTTCGTTGGAGATGCCTTCATTGCACTCCACCTTCGATCCACCGAGGTCTCGGTGAAGATCACTCCTCGATCCAATGAAGAACGATGAAAACACCGAAGAACAGATGAGAGAGAGAGAGGGAGAGAGAGAGAGAGAGAAGGAGAAGGGGAAGAAATGGGTTTCACCCAATTCCACATTTTTTTCTATTTATTGAAAAACCACTTAGCGCGGAATACGAAATCACCGTGCCCTTTCATTTTATATCGTGCCTAAGAAAAATACTCCGTTTTGAACTCAACGGAAGTCTCGGATTTCCATTCCAATCCTTTGTTCGAAAGTTATTCGAAAAGATCTTCAGTGATAAAAATCACTAAGTCATTAATTAAAAAAAATAGTTTTCCCCCCGGGTGACATCTCTCACAGCAGGCCCGCGCCCACAACTTTTACACCCCGCCTAGGGTAAACGGCACGCTCCAGACACAATTGTGCCCTCGGATTTCTGATCTGAGCTACCGTTTAGTATTTATTCAGGTTTGATATATTAAATGAATAATTTGATGATTTAATTATCCATTTAACACACCGCCAATGAGCGAGGGGTCCGAACGTCCCGCGCCGACTCATTTTATGTCGTGCTTAGGGTAAACACTGTGTTCCGGACCCAACTGTGGTCTCAGATTTACAATCCAATAAACCGTCTAAGAGATATCAAATTTTCTTTAGTAAACCACGGGTTCATAATATAAAAATACTTAACATTTTTATATAATTAATTCCGGGCACACCGGGCCTCGGAATTGAATGTCGTCTAAATTCCCGGCTGTGGAATAACATCAAGAATTTTCCAAAGTCTTTTATATCAAAAAAAAGGTTCTTATATCTAATCAGCCCGATCTATTTTTCCAGCTCGTGGCCCAACCATAGGGCCCGGCATGTTAGCCCTCCACCTTGTTGGCCCTCCGCCTCACTGGCTAGATGACTGTTTCAACGCGATGACCCTCGCGACCCGACCTCTTGTCACCCCTTGGTCGCCCCGCCTAGATACGACACGGCTCCGACATCACCCTCATCCACCACGCTTCTGACCACACTGTCCTACTACACTGTTTGACTGAATTGCTGGCCTCGCCTTGCATCGGGTCGCGCCCAACGCCGCCATCCCGGTCGAGCCACACGGCCCGCCTCTAAGTGCCACTACCAGCTGCCGTCGTCCGCCACAACTGGTCACCACTGCCGTCGGTGCTCCAATGGTCCCTTCTGAGGACCACCAGGCCTCCTCCATTTACCCAATCTTAAATCTGAAAGTAGATCAACAATCCCTATGACTAATTCTTCACAACACCAGCCTCCACTCAACGGTCTGACAGTGAAATGTTGTGTCCAAAAGTGAGTGATGAATATCCATGAAGAATAGATGGATTTCAGATAAAATATGGGATTTAAACATGGATCGATGGACATTTTCATGCGTCCATCGATGATTTATAACTGAAATGAAAAACAAAATGGAAAATAAACAAATTTTCAATTTAAAACACTAATTGGAGATAAAAAAAGAAATAATCCTACATCAATTGATCTGTTTATCACTGCTGACGTGTTTTCCTTGATCCCACAATGATTAACCAAAGATTCGTTGATGGTTTTCTCTTGATTCGTCAAATAATAGAGAGGGATATAAAGAGATAGAGAGAATTAGGGGCTAACCCTAATTCTAATCTCTTATGTTTTTATTTATAGAAATACTAAAAGCCCCGCCAACGGTCGTGGAATCCGAAACTTCCACGCCCTCTCATTGTATGTCACACCTAGGTAAAACACCCCATTACGAACTCAATGGAAGTTTCATATTTCCAATATGATCCCCCATTCAAGAGTTATTCAATAAGACATCAGGGGGTAAAATAATTAAGGTTTAATTATTTTATTTATGATTTTACCATTGGATGACTTTTCTCACAAAAGTCTCATGCCGACAAAAGTTATTCCCTTCCTAGGGTAAACGCCACATTCTGAACTCAACTGTAACCTCGAATTTCTTATATGAGTTATCATTTAAGAGTTATCATGCTTCCATTGCATGCATAGTATAAAAATATACTTAATATTTTTTGTAAATTTTATTTCAGGCACACCGGGGCCTCAGAATTGCACGTTGTCTCAGCACCTAGCTCTGGAAATATATGTAGATATGTTCCAAAGTCTTACAAGAAAAAACTCAGGTCTGTACATTTATGTTTTTTTTTTTTGAAAAAAATAAATCATTTTTTTTTCTAAACATTAATTTTTAAAATTTATATTAAACATTTATTTTAAAATGTTTTTTAACTTTTTTTTAAAAAAATTAAAATATTTTTTTAATGTTTTCATTATTTAAAATAGATTTATATATGTTTATATATATATAATGATCAAAGTCATGAAAAAACATAACGAGGGGTTGGGGTGCGTAGTAGTGGGGGTGTGGTGTGTTAATTTCTTTTCTAAATAGATTTATGTTTTTGTAAAAAAATTAAATCTTTTTTTTTCTAAATAATAATTTTAAAAAGTTTATATAAAACATTTATTTTAAAATGTTATTTTAATTTTTTTAAACTTTTTTTAATTTTTTTAATGTTTTATTTTTTTAAATATATTTATATATGTTAATATATATATATATATATAATATGTGCATGTTATAAAAAAAACTTAATAAGGGGGTTGGGGGTGCACAGTAGTGGGTGGATGTGTTAATATACATGTGAATATATATATATATATATATATATATAGTATATATAATATGTGAAAATTCTAAAAAACATAATGAGGGATGTGCAGGAGTGGGTGAGTTAATTTTTTTTCTAAATTGATTTATATATGTATATATAATGTATATAATATATCCAAGTTGCAACATACATAAAAATATATTGTGGGAGTGGGACATGCGAAAACATTAATGGGTGAGTGTGTTTTTTTTGTTAATATATAATGAGTTATTATATATATATATATATTATGTTAGATCATTTATTTTAAAAAGAATAATGTTTTACTTTTTAAAAAAAAGATTTATATTTATAATATGTGCAAGTTGTTAAAAAATGAATGAGGGGTGCGTATTAGTGAGTGAGTGTGTTAATTTTTTTTCCTAAATAGGTTTACACATGTGAATATATATATATATATATATATAATATGTTCAAGTTGTAAAATAAAATTATTTTGGGGTGCACAGCATTGGTCAAGTTAATTTTTTTTTCTAAATAGATTTATATATGTATATATAATATATACAAGTTGCAACATAATAAAAAAAATAAGGTGGGAGGGGGGTATGTTGCGAACATTAGTAGGTGAGTGTTTTTTAAATATATAATGAGTTATTATATATATATATATATATATTATGTTGAATTGTTTCTATATAATTATATATAAATATATTATATATATTATCAATATATATATAGTATGGTAGTTTTAAACAAGGAGTGGGTGGGTGTGATAATTTTTTTTTTTCATATAAATTGATGTTTTTGTAAATGTTTTTTTAAATCATTAATTTTTCAAAATCTTAATTTTTAAAAGTCTATATTAAACGTTTATTTTAAAATGTTTTTTTTAACTTTTTTTAAACATTTTTTTAAACCATTTTTTTATATATTAATTTTTTAAAATATATTTATATATGTTAATATATATATAATATGTGAAAATTATAAAAAAAATTAATGAGGTGGGTGTGTTAATTTTTTTTTCTAAATTGATTTTATACATGTGTATATATATATATATATATAATACATCTAAGTTTTAAAAAAATTAATGAGGGGTGCGTAGGAGTGGAGAGTTATTTTTTTTTCTAAATTGATTTATATATCACTACTGAAATTTTACCCTTTACCAACAGTTCAGAACCATTGGTAAAGGCTGGGAAACCATTGGCCAAGTAATCCATTTATATAGGCTTATACCAATGGTTCTGTGTAAACTATTGGTATATGTGTTAAAGTAAGATATATACCAATGGTTTCACAAACCGTTGGTATATGTTACCCTTATGCCAATGGTTTAGAACCATTGGTATATTGTGTACAATATACATACAAAGGATATACCAACAATTCTGAAAACTATTGGTAGAAGTTTATACCAACAATTATAACAAAACCGTTGGTATAATATACATCAAAAGGTTATACAAATGGTTTTGAAAACCGTTGGTTTACATATGTTGTACCTCCACAGCAGGTAGCAGCCAGCCGCCACCTCCCACCTGCAACTCTCAATGACCTGCAAGAACACATACACCCAGAATCCAAAAGGCTACATGGGATGTTTTAAAATTCATCCAGAATTCAGAAATTTAGATATTTAAAATTCATTCCTCACTCAAACCACAACACAAGAGAAAAATCCAGAATCCAATACATCCACAATCCAATACATCCAGAATTGAAATGCTATAAAACCCATAAAACCAATACAAAATTAAAATCCAATACATCAAGAATCCAATACACATAACAGTATTTAAAATTTAGAATTCATTACCAATATAGCCAGAATCCAATACATCTAGAATTTAGAAATTTAAAATTGAAAAGCAATAACACCCCATAACAGTATTCAAAATTTATAATTCACTCCTCACTCAAACCACAACACCAATACACATAAGAGAAAAAACCTACATGTTATAGGAATCACATGGGATGTTTACTCATGGTCTTGGGTTGACTATCTTAAAACCAACAGAAAAACATGGGTAGAGTGGAAAAGGATCATGATACCCATAAGATAGAAAATGGTAGTGGTCATGTGCTTAGACCCTAGGATGAGTTATAGGAATCACATGGTATGTTTATATTCCTCTAATGACTATGTATCCATGTATAAATGGTTCCTGATGTGTTAGTGGGAAACATTGGCCAATCTCAACATATGAGATGGGTTACCAGAATAGCCTACATGTTTTTCATAGACTTTTCAATTAGAATAAGTGGGAATGTGGCTAATTGTAATTCAGTCCCCTAGGTGTGATGTGATATGAATCCTGATTTATGGGTAGTGGGTATGAATATTCAATTATGTCTTTGGTATTGGATTCCCAAAGGGACTTTGGTTTGGTCCTAGAACCCACTATTTGAGGATGGGATTGGTGTATTAAATGTCATGTGTTTTAGAATAGGGGTATAAGTTCCTCACATGAGAAGTGGATTGTGTGAGGCTGGACCATGGATCCATGTGCTAAATTATCAACACAATCTGAATATGTTTGGTCGGTTTTCTGTATGCAAGTTGTTGTTTTTCACTTAAAATCTTGTCTATTTCAAATTAAAGTGAGACAATTTTAGTGGTACCAGCCACATTGTGCCTCATATTAATTCGGGGTTGACTCGTACACATCAAAAATGACCCATGGATCGTTGTTATAAAGTATCAATAGAATATGAATGCGTTTGGTTGGTTTTCCGTATGCCAGTTGTTGCTTTCACTTAAAATGTTGTCCATTTCAAATAAAAGTGAGACACTTTGAGTGGTACTGGCACACCGTGCCTCATATTGAGACAGGGTTGACTCTTAAAAGTCACAAATGACCCATGGATCCTGTGCTAAATTATCAACACAATCAGAATATGTCTGGTTGGTTTTCTAAATGTCTGTTGTTTTTACTTAAAACAGTGTCCATTTTAAACAAAAGAGAGATACTTTGAGTGATATCGGCCACACCGTGCCTTGTATTGAGGTAGAGTTGACTCGTACACATCAAAAATGACCCATGGATTTTTTCCTTAAGTATCAATACAATAAAAAAGAATTTGGTCAGTTTTCCGTATGCATGTTGTTGTTTTCACTTAAAAATCTTGTCCATTTAAAATAAAAGTGAGACAGTTTGAGTGGTACCGGCCACACCGTGCCTCAAATTTAGGTGGGGTTGACTCTTACACCATCAAAAATGACCCATGGATAATTTTCTTAAAGTATCAACAAAATCTGAATGTGTTTGGTCAGTTTTTCGTATTCAAGTTATTGTTTTAACTTAAAATCCTATCCATTTCAAATAAAAGTGAGACAATTTGAGTGGTACCAGCCACATGGTGCCTCTTATTGAGGCAGGATTGACTCATACACGTTAAAAAATGACCCATGGATTTTTTTCCTAAAGTATCAATAGAATCCAAAGTCGTTTGGTCATTTTTCCATATGCAAGTTGTTGTTTTCACTTAAGATCATGTCCATTTCAAATAAAAATGAGATAGTTTTAGTGGTACCGACCACACCATGCCTCAGATTGAGGCGGGGTTTGATTTTTACACGTCATAAATGACTAATGGATTGTTTTCCTAAAGTATCAATATAATTCGAATGTTTTTGGTCGGTTTTTCCGTATCCCAGTTGTTGTTTTCACTTAAAATGTTGTCCAATTCAAATAAATGTGAGACACTTTGAGTGGTAACAGCCACATCGTGCCTCGTATTGAGGTGGAGTTGACTCATACATGTCAAAAATGAACCACAGATCCTTGTTCTAAAGTATCAACACAATCCAAATACGATTGGTCAGTTTTCCGTAAGCCAGTTGTTTTTACTTAAAAGGGTGTCCATTTTAAATAAAAGAAATCACTTAGAGTGATAATGGTCACACCATGCCTCATATTGAGTCGGGGTTGAATCTTACACATAAAATATGACCCATGGATCATTTTCCTAAATTATCAAACACAATCCAAATTCATTTGGTCGGTTTTCCGTATGCCAGTTGTTGTTTTCACTTAAAATTTTGTCCATTTCAAATAAAGGTGAGACACTTTGAGTGGTACCGGTAACACCATGACTCAGATTGAGTCAGAGCTGACTCTTAAATGTCACAAATGACCCATAGATCCTTTTTCTAAAGTATCAACACAATCATAATAATTTTGGTCAGTTTTCTGTATGTCTATTGTTTTTACTTAAAACAGTGTCCATTTTAAACAAAAGAGAGACACTTTGAGTGATACTGGTCACACCATGACTCTTAATGAGGAAGGGTTGACTCGTACTTGTTAAAAATGACCCATGTATTGTTTTACTAAAGTATAAATACAATCAGAAAGAATTTGGCCAGTTTTCCGTATGCAAGTTGTTCTTTTCACTTAAAATCCTATCCATTTCAAATAAAAGTGAGACAGTTTGAGTGGTACTGGACACACCATGCCTCATATTGAGGCAGGGTTTATTTTTACACATCAAAAATGACCCATGGGGTCGTTTTTAATAAAGTATCAAAAGAATACAAATGCGTTTGGTCAGTTTTTTCAAATGAAAATTGTTGTTTTCACTTAAAATATTATTCATTTCAAGTAAAAGTGAGACAGTTTGAGTGGTACCAGCCACACCGTGCCTCAGATTGAGGAGGGGTTGACTCGTACACGTCATAAATGACCCATGGATTGTTTTACTAAAGTATCAATAGAATCAGAATGCGTTTGGTTAGTTTTTCATATGCCAGTTGTTGTGTTCACTTAAAATGTTGTCCAAATAAAATAAAAGTGAGACACTTTGAGTGGTACCGGCCACACTATGCCTCAGATTGAGGCGGGGTTTGACTCATACACGTCAAAAATGACCCATGGATACTTGTACTAAAGTATCAACATAATCCAAATACATTTGTTTGGTTTTATGTATGCTAGTTGTTTTTACTTAAAAGGGTGTCCATTTTAAAGAGAGCTTAGATAGGGATCCAAGACGCCGAATAAAGAGTGTGATTGTCTCCAGAATCAAGGTAGTTGGTACTTAGCCTTTCGTGAATTATCATAGATGTTTTATATATGATGAATCACCGCTCTCCCAATGTTGGGGATGTCAGGTCGAGGGGGTTGTCTGGGGTCCAGGGAGGAGGGTGGGGGGGTGTTCGGGGTCTAGGGAGGAGGGTGGGGGCTATCCGGAGGGGTTGTCCGGGGTCTAGGGGAGGAGATTGGGGGTTGTCAAGTTGATGTCCGGGGGGGGGCTATTCGGGGGCTGTCTGGGGGCTGTCCGGGGGTTGTCCAGGGGTCCAGGGAGGAGGGGTGGGGGTTGTCCAGGGTCTAGGGAGGAGGGGGGGTTGTTTGGGGTCCATGGAGGAGGGTGGGGGTTGTCTAGGGTCTACGGAGGAGGGTGAGGGGGGCTGTCGAGGGTTCGGGTAGGAGAGGGTATATCCGGGGTCCTGGGAGGAGGGCAGGATGTTTTTCTGGGGGCTATCTTTAGGGAGGAGGGTAGGGGCTGTCAGGGGGGCTTTCCAGGGGGCTGTCTAGGGGGCTATCCAGGGGGCTGTCCAGGGGCTCTTTAGGGTCCAGGGAGGAGGGGTGGGGGGCTGTCCACGGTCCAGGGAGAAGGGGGGCTATCCGGGGTCCAGGGTGGGGGGTGGGGGTTGTCTGGGGGCTGTCCAAGTTGCCTGGGGGTCCGGGGAGGAGGGTGGGGGCTATCTGAGGGGGTTGTTCGGGGTCCAGGGAGGAGGGGGGATGTCTGGGGTCCAGGGAGGAGGGTGGGGGGGCTGTCCAGGGGGCTGTCTGGGGGGGCTGTCCGGGGGCTATTTAGGGTCCAGGGAGGTGGGGGGTTGTCTAGGGTCCAGGGAGGTGGGAGGCTGTCCAGGGTCCAGGGAGGAGGGGTGGGAGATATCTGGGGGGCTGTCTAGGGGGTTTTCTGGGGTCCAGGGAGGAGGGTGGGGGGGCTGTCTGGGGGGCTGTCTGGGGGTTTTATGGGGTCCAGGGAGGAGGGTAGGGGGGGGAGTTCTAGGGGTCTAGTGAGGAGGGGGGGTTGTCTGGGGTCCAGGGAAGAGGGTGGGGGGCTGTTTGGGGGTCTAGGGAGAAGGGTGGGGGGCTGTCCAAGGGGTTGTCCGGGGTCCAGGGAGGAGGGTGGGAGGGCGCTATCCCAGACACAGAGGATGGTATTTTACATATTTTTTAAACAAATTCTTTATAGGTTAAAAAAAATAATTTCAATAAATCAACTTCTAACCAGACCATCAATTTTCTAAATTCCACTAAAAGATTAAAATTTCATTAAAATAGATAAAAAATAAAGATAATGTGACCTATATAATCACACATATATTCAGTCACAATAATTCAATATACATAAAAGGTTAGTAATATTTTTCAAAAATGTAACAGATCAATTTTTCCCTCATCACCATCATTATCATCACCATGATCATCACCCTCAACCTTGTCCTTATCATTTTTCCCCCATCATCATCCCCACCCTCCTCCTCTCCCTCGTACTCAGCCTCGGCCTCCTCATTGCCCTCATCCTCTGCCTCGGCCTCCTCTTTGCCCTCCTCCTCCGCCTCGGCCTCCTCCTCTCTCCCTCCTCCTCCTCCGCCTCAGCCTCCTCCTCACCATTATCTCGACCACCACTAGAAATTCCACCTGGTGAACCATATATAGAACGCATCGATGAAATATATTCATCACAAGCAGTGTTGGCCTCTAGTGGAAGGTGTTGGACGTAAAACTTCCATCAGTTTCATAAATGCAGTGCTTTCCCAAGCAGACTATTTTTCCGTCTCTATGGCCCTTTTTTCAGCCTGTTCTGCCTGTTCCTTAACCTACTACAACTCAGTGTCACTACAAATCATACCTGAGGAGGGTCAATACCTAATCGAAACTATAATCTTCCCAGGTCGGCAGCGTACTCTACCAGGGTTCTCATCTCCCAACACCTGATGTAAGTGATCGTTTGACCCAAAATTGTCAGGTTCCTGGGAATCAAGGGATTCTAAATAAGCCTATTACAAATATAAATAGATTATTAAGTTAAAAAATAGAGATTAAAATTTTAAATCTACAAAGTAAAACTTACAATCTGCTATTGAGTCGGTTCATTAACCGCACTTCCATCTTTCTTCTTTCTACTCGATCAAAATAGTTTTGCTCGAGACACACGTCCTTCTATATTAAATTTATGTCTCTACAATGACATTGAATGTAGAAAACCATAATTAAAAATAAGGATACCACAAAAACATAGTAATTTCATAACTAAAAATTATATAACAACTTTAGCAATTGAATAAATTATGGAGGAATCAATAGAAAGTTCAAGTCATAAAGAAATATTATAAACTATCATACCTGATGTCTCTCATGATATGGAATCGTAGTACGTCCCAATTGTGTGTATATATTTCTTAGCATCAATTTTTTTTAATTTCTTGCAGATACATCCAAAATAAATTTCAATAATTAGTATTAACAAAAAATGTGAAAATTTTCATTTAAATACTTTTAATTTGATTAATGTCGTAAATTGGCTAGTCGCCCACTGAGTAATCATCTGTCGATACTATTATAATGGAAAATCATCCACGACAGGGACCAGCCTCTAACTCTGTGCCCACTCTAGTGTGCCATCCAATGTACAACTCATGCTTATAATCTCTCTAAAAGCTCACCTAAACCCTTTATATGTGCTGGTCGTGCACCCTCACCATCGAGGAAATTAAACCTTAGTTGAAACCAAAATATTAATTCATATAAATACAAAATTTAATATATTACATTAAATACAATAGATTTTTTTACCCATATCTATTCCTAAGATTTATACTTGACTTAATTTGGTAGTTGTCTCCATGAGAGCGGGCTGACAGGAATGATGGCGGAGTATTTGGAAAGCGTTGCCAAAAAACTCCGACATTGCTGCCCTGATTTTTCAATCATCTAACTATCTTCATTGTAGTCTACCATCAACTGCGTGTAGTGGTTTCACATTGAACGCATGCATGTACACCCCCTTCCCCCACCTCCTATCAGTAGATGTATCTGTTTATGAAATAAAAACAAATATTTTATCAATACATGTTATAATGAAAATAAATAATGGTGTAACAATTTTTTAGGGTTGTATAAGGTATACCTGTGGTATAGTCTGATAAATGGGCACTGTTGGATCTGTAGAAACTGAAGGAACACCCTGTATAGATGGACTGGATCCCAATGTATGCTCTGTAGTGATAGGACTATGGTGTGGAGTAGTAGTCAAAGAAGATGGAATATAAAATACTCAAATAGAAGGAAGCAGAAGTAAAAGAAGATGATAGGGATGGCTGGACAAATGCTGGGATGGGGAGTGGGAATCATCATCTGATATGGTACAAATGGGTGAGTAGGCTTAGATGTAAAGGGTGGTGAAAACATGGGGAGGTCGAAATATCTCATGATGTCCCTAATGGAACATCAGGATCAGAATGTGGGATAGATGTGTATGTCAGTGGGAGGGTCAGGGTCTAATCGGGTATGCCGACCAGATCATCTAGCTCTCATACCACCTCCCCTCATACGAACACCCCGAGTACTGGGACCAACTACTAGGCTGCTCATCAAATAATTGTCGCATAATAGATGGATCCTGAAAAAATGTTTAAAAAAAAATTAATCACATGACATTATATATTATTTAAATAAATATATTTGAAATAAAATACTCACTATAGGAACTAGTGGTGGAATTCCTAGCTCAACCATGCGACGACTGTTGTCCATAATCAATTTTCATCACCTCTCTTCAATTAGTTTCATTTTCCCTACCAGTTGAAAACAAATATGGAAAGTAAATAGAAAAGTATAACTAATGTGTAACCCAAAAAAATGATAGGGAATAGGGGGATTCATGGATACTTTAACTAACCATTGTTTTAGGTGATCTTGAACAAATAAATAATAAAGTCAATAAATCATACAAGATGTAATAAAAAAATTAATTTTTAGTAGGATGATTATTTACTAATTGTCATCAGTCTATTAAAATCATGGAACATTGATTCTATCAGATTCATAAGTGGTGAAGTAGTTGTCAAAATTAGGGAAGAATTTAATCTCTTTAGCTCAGGTTGATGTTGCAGGTTTCAATACATGTTTTGAAGAATAATACAAACCATCATGTTCATTACCTGGGTAAAATGTTAAATAGAGGTCTTAGAGTCATACAAATTTTATAAAAATCACATTTGAAGCATTGAAATGTTCACTAAGTTAGAAATGTTGGGTTTCGTAGGTTTAAATACAGTTCAATTCCAAATTACAAAATAAAATTCAAATAAAATTCCAACCAATAAACATTGAAAATGCACATAACAGTCAAATAAAATACAACATATTTTTAATCAATTTTAATAGTACCAACCTTAGCAACCCAAATCGAGTTTAAAACAAAAGAATTGACAACATGGATAGATGATTCTATATATTTTCCACCACAACTTCAGGTTCACAATCAACTCTGAAAATTGAGCTATTAGAGTCATCAAAAGAAATAAATGGATTGGTTCCATTGGCAGTAGGGGGCAGTGTCAATTCCATCATCACCATCATCAAAAATATGTCTTGGAATTACTTCAACTATGACACCAAATTCAGGTCAAAGTTGTTCTTTGACATAAAAAACTTGTTTAGCCATTGATGCCAGTATATAATGGTTCTTCGGTAGTAAGAGTGCAAGTCATATTAATTACAAAAAATCTACAATCATCAGTAAATGTGTCATGTCTCATCATCGAATCAATACCAATGGAATTTAATCATCGTGAATCGTCCATGGAGAGTAATAATCCCAATATTACTATTTATTTTCAATGACTCCATAATAACCCACATTTTCAAATCATGGTCTACTATCTGATGCACTGGCATAACAATCTGTTATGGCAGTAACCATAACATCATAATGTGTGTTCTCATGTTCTTTGCTCGTTTAGTGACAAACAAATTTGTACCAATTGATAACAGTTTCTTTACAGTCACAAACCATGGTATTATGACCAAAAGTCAAAGCTCTTATTTCCTCAGAGACAGAGTCAGCAAGAAAACTCAATACCTACAATATAAATGAATATTAAACTTAATTAAATATTAATTTAATTATTTTTAAACAGTAATATCTTACCTTCTATTTTAACCAAGCATAAAACTCTTTTCTATGAAAAGACTCCCTCCTTCTCAAAGATAATGAACGATGCTTTCTATTTATCATTGTTTTATGTTCACTGTAGATAAAAAATATGAATAGATTAATATATATATATCTAAGATATACATATTCAATTTAGTTACCTGATGTAGTCATCGAACAAATCACAGTTGAACAAAACTATGCGATGTGCCATCTTCTTCTCTTCAAGGCTTAATGTCTTCAATGTATATGATCCAGGAATTCCTCCTGTTTTGAAGAAGTGATAGAAAACTAGGTTCAATTTTTCCCATATTGTTCTTCTTCATTTCTCATTGGTATGTTCATTCTTGTAGTAAGATTACACAAATTACATTGAGCAGAAATTCATACATTCTTGAGCTAAGTAAACCATTCACGATAGAACCTTCGGGATGATTCCTGTTTCAGACATAAGACTTTAATGTGTACATATTTCTTTCATTTGGATACATCTAATGAAAAGAAACATGTCCTCTGAGAAGTATTTCAGTGGGAATATGGGCATTCAGATGCAAAATGAATGTGGGAAAATAGAGGAAATATTTTCTCCAATTCACACAAAATTAATGGGGAATCTGTCAAGATTTTTTCAAGAAAGACTTGGACAACTTCTTAGCACAAAGATCTCTAAAAAATGGAACAACCGAATAACAGTCACCCTTACATTATTGGAAAAAATATGGCGGATTTCTATTGGAATCAACTCATGTAGAATAATGTGATAATCATGAGTCTTCAAAGATTTTAACTTCAAATCTCTTCTGTTGACCCGTTTTAGATATGTTGCTTGATTAGCCATAAAAGAACTCTAATAGTATCTAATACTTCCAAAAATTGTTTTTTTTCATAGGTTTAATCACATAAGAAGCACATGGAACTTGCCATTTATTTTCACTAATAACACATAGGATGCAATTCTGGTCTGATTCCCCAATGCACCAAGTCACACCGAAACTGCAAATCATCTTTTGTATTTCCCTTAACATTTAGAAGTATCGAAAGAAACATTTCACATATATTCTTTTCAATGTGAATTACGTCTAAGAAATGACGTAACAAATTGGTTAACCAATACGGAAAATAAAAAAAGATACTCCTCTTCCTCCAATTATAATGGGTTTCAGTGGAAACATTCTTTCTCTTTCCAGATTTCATTTGACCCTTCTCGAATGAAAAACTGAAATATTTCAATTCATTAAGCACATCAGTTCTAGACATACGCTGGAGGTGGGTCATCAGTCTCTATGGTATTATCAAATCTTCGACGATTATATCTATATGGATGGTCCATTGGAAAGAATTGTCGATGTACCATAAAACTGAAACTACAGCGATGTTTCAGTCTTCTAGATCGTGTATTCTTTATACAAATGGGACATGACAGTTTTCCTTCGTGCTCCATCCAAACATCATTTCATAATCCATAAAATCATTGATCATCCACATAATTTCAACACGCTTCTGAAATATATCTTTTGAATATGTATCATATGTGCACACACCCACATCCCAAATAAGTTTCAACTCTTTTATTAAAGGTTTCATGTATACATCAATATCAATGCTAATATCAGAAGGTCCAGATATGAGTATACTCATGAAAGTGAAAGGTTTTTTCATACACAACCATGGGTGAAGATTATAAATGTGTATAAAAATTGGGCCTTGTGTTGTGCAAAGTAATCATCTAACCAAACGGATTAAAACTGTCACATGAAAGACCCATCCTCACATTACGCATGTCAGCTGCAAAATCAGGATATCGAGCATCAAATATTTGCCATGAAAATCCATCTGTAGGGTGAAACCAACTCATCATTAGTCTTCTTTCTCTCAGTTAACATGACATCTCATTTTTATTTATATTTCATCAGACATAAAAATATTCTGGAGTCTGGGATCAATAGAAAGTCCAAATTACTTTTTGTGGAAAGTGGGATGGTGTTTCCATCAGATTTTGACTTCCAGCGGAATTTTCCACATTTTATACAATCATTTTGTTCAGCAGTTTCCTCCCATAATAAACTGCAATCTTTCAAGAAAGAATGATTTTATTTCTTGAAAATCCAAGTTCCTCGACTAACTTCCATGTCGTATAGTGGTTTGAGGGAATATCTGCATCATCTAGAAGTAAATCCTTCAAGAAGGTAATAATGTAATCGATTGCTGTATTAGAAATCCCATGCATAGTTTTCCATGAAACAATCGGATTAAAAATTCCAGCTTTTCCATTTTATCACATTGTCGATATACTGGAGTCGTGGCAGCATCATTCAATTTTTTCACCCTGACAACATCATCATTTTCATTTTGTCAAAATCAATTCAATAAGATTTAAGTTTCATCGAAAATATATTTAAGTAAATGAGAATTGTTCACTTTATATGAAACCATAACTGACACACTACTCTATATGAGAATCATAATATAAAAGACAACAAAATACTATATTTATAACAAAATATCTTTGAAAAACTATACATGAGTGTACAAGATCATGTACACTTGTGGAGGAGAATTATTCAGGAGTTAACTAAATTTTAGATCGCAGAAATTTTATATTTTTGTAGATAATTTGAGTGATCACATACATTACCCAAGGGGGAGGGAGTGTCCAGGGGGGTGCGGGGTGTCTAGTGGTGGCGGGGCTGTCCAGGGGGGTCGGAGGTGGTCCAGGGGGTGGGGGGATGTCTAGGGGGGTTGGGGTGTCCAGGTGG